>JARFIW010001599.1:3991666-4605833 GCA_036346225.1 Platerodrilus igneus
CAAAGAATATTAACCTGAATACACATGCTGTTTGAGAATTTCAGGGAACTATGTAGGCTAGCTCAGAATATAAATAAGTGCAGGTACGTGTCCAACCAGTTTTGAGACGGAAAACCTAATGGCTGCGAAATACCTGCAACTAATGTTGACTGTGCGAAAAGATAAATTGGAAAATATATTAAATCGCCAAATGGTTAAGTGTTGGGGGAACTTGGCAGCCACAGACTGCTTACCTCCCTTCACAACCATTGAAGGTCGAAGAAATAGGGCATATAACTGTAAAACAATAGAAAGTGATCGAACTGCATCTAACAAGAAATAACATCGCCTATGAGGAAAGACAACAAACAGAATAAGAAAAAAATTGTTGAAAGCATATGTGTGGAGCACAGCACAGTATGCCTATGAAATACGGGAAGTCTGAAACGCAGACAGAAAAACGGTAGCAGCCTTTTGAAATGATGTGCTTCAGATGTATGAGGACGATAGCATGGACAGACAAAGATAATAACAAATAAGTTACAGAAATAGTAGGGGAACAAGGATATCTGGGGAAAAAGAGAAATAGTAGGGCGGAATACGTTCTAAGGCATTTTTGGGGAATAGTATGTGATATATTACAAACAGAGATAGGAAAAAAGAGGTAGATGTAGACCTAGATCAGACAGTTATAGATGCAAACTGTGCATATTTCAGGGAAATATGTAGGTTAGTTCAGAATAGGGAACAATGATGGTACGCGTCTTACCAGTTCTAGGAATGAAGACCTAATGATGATGATGTTACATTTGACGGAAAACTACTCGTCTGGACAAAAAATGGGCAAATATGAAGAGTAAACCAAGTTATGCTATAGAAGCGCTTGGTGAATGCAACGAAGATTTATTTCCAAATATACATTGCTTCTTAAAAATTCTTTAAACGCTTCCAGTAACTACATGTTCCGCAGAGAGGTCATTTTCCACATTGAAGAGATTAGAAAACTATTTAAGAAATTCGTCGAGGGAGCAACGTTTAAACGGTTTGTCCGTACTTTCAGTTCATCGAGATATTGATATTCACAATGAAGTGACAGATCGGTTTACTAAAAATGGGGTGAGGAAATTAAACTCATTATGCTAACTTTTAAAAGCTTTATAACTATAGAATCCCCTCCGAAAAATTATTCCAGCTACGGCCTTGGCGCTTGCATTGTCATGATCAACAACGATTCGCCTGTTTATCTTGCCTTTTCTGCTTTCAACAATAACTTTCGAAAAAAACGTAGTATTATATTCCTTCGCACTAACTGCACTTCGATCTTCTGATGCAACAATTACAACATTACTCGTTTTTAAAAAAAAACAACTTTTGGAAACATTTCGTTGGTATAGGGTTATTGTGAAATAGCCATGCAGTTGATTACTGTTGGAAATTAACTTTTAATCAATTTAAACATTTACTGTACTGGGAACTTACAAGGTGCATTCAAAAACTTTGAGGGTATTATTAATCTTCCATGTTAAAAACGATGCAGGCCAATTAGTATTATATCGAGGGGTGATAATAATATGCATACAATGAATCAGACAAAGGGCTAAGCAATTTTAATTGGAATTTTAATACAATTTAGGACATTAGAGAGCCAATCTTTCCCGAAACTGAAATTAGACAACTCTGCTATTGGACTCTCACAAACTTGTAAAAAATCTAGATTTTGTCATTTATTCCACATTGTAGTGGAGGTCGCAAACAAATGATCTGTAGGAAAATATTCTATTCACTCTATAGTCTTACAAGGCTAAGGCGATTTCTGCCAATTCATCTACAAGTGAAGCTTGTGCAGACAGATGTCGAGCCCATTTCTGATTACGTTGATGTTGTTTATCATGACTTATCTATCGAGTTCAGCGAACGACTACAAAGATTTAGAATAGCTGTATTCGGTTAATATTTAACTCTAAACGTCACGATTAAGTTTCACCGCTTTACAAAGAACTGTTTTAGCTAGATGTAAGGTACTTCTTGCATGATATCTGGTTCCGTTTATTCGAATGTCGTTCTACGACAAATTAAAAATTTGTCATTCTTATCACAAAATTAATAATGGATTTACCAATCTGGTATGCAGGACACCCGAAGACCGAATTTAATCAATTTAATGAATACGCACGCGCGCGCGTGTGTTGTGTGTGTATAGGTGACCGTGTATGTGTGTGTATAATTGTGTGTGTGCGCGCGCGCGTGTGTATGTGTGAGTAAGCAGGTGTGTGTGTGTGTGTGTGTTAATGTGAATGTGCGCGCGCGTACGCGCATGTGCTTGTGTGAAAGGGAGTATTATATTATATAACATTTGCTTTACTTTACTTTGCTATAGGGTACATAATATTTATTATTATTGATCAATATTTCGTTTCTTCTCTTATTACGATTGGCAGTTTTTTCCTAATTAGGAGTAAGAACGGGCTACGTAGCCCAAACCTCGCCAGTTTGATTGTTTTGTTTCTGCTTTATAGTGTACAAATAAATAAAAAACCTTAAATAAATAAAAAAATACATAAATAAATAACATATTTTAGATAAAAGTTAAAAATGACTGAAGCTTACCTATCGATGAACTTTTTGACGTAGCCGCTGAACTCAAAGTTCTCGTAGTGGTTTCCGGAATGTGTGTTAACAAAGCATTGAAGAAGTTGTACAGCTGAAACAGAGGAAAATATATTAATGCATTATGTCGATTAATTATTCGTTAGTACCTTTATTCAATAACACGTGACATACGGTCTAGTTAAATAATTTTCAACTACCTATTAAATTAGTTTGTAGCAAAGTATTAGGCTGCTTTATTATAAGTCTGCTTCTAGTACCGTTGGGAAACTGGTAAGAGTACCAAATTTTCTTCACTAGTTTATGTTATAATACAATTTATTGGTAGTGGTTTCGAGATTAATATTGATAAATAACTGTCACTTGTTGAATGGTGGAATTGAGGTTGTAGCAATAGCAAGGTCCTGTCCTTCACAGCAGTTTTTTTTATCACACAAGGTGGCAAAACTGACCGGGCGTTGCTTTTTCTATAGGTACAACGTATAGTGTCTCGTACACATCTATTTTTATCTAGCTATTATCCTTGACCTGTGCCTGATAAAATAATTCCTCATCTTGAATTTCTATTTTTTGTGTTTATTGGAAATTCGAAATCCAGAAAATATTGTGCTCTCCTGGTAAATTTAATACTTTATATTTGATTTTTCAATGCTCCACCCGAAGGTACTACATTGGCCAGCAAGCGAGTTCCTTTTACCTGAAAAATTTTGAATTTTGTCAAACCCTTGCTGTTGCAAGCAAGGTAGGGATCTTTAACGTGCGTGACAACACACACACGGGACCTACATTTTACCTATCATCCGAACAAAAGGTGTATCCGTATAAAGAATGCTCGCCTAACATTTTTCAAGCGATCTGTGTCGGGAATCGAACCCGGAATCTTCGACTTAGTAGTCAGACGCAAACCAACTAAGCCACGGAACCACCTGGTAAATTTAATACCCCTACATTTAACTTTCCAACGTTCCACCTAAAAGTGCTATTGGCCAGAAAGCGAGCTTTTTACGGAACCCTTGCTATTTCAGCAAGATGGGGATCTTTAACCTGCATGACAGCACATGCACAGAATGGACCTACATTTTACTTCTCATTCGAACGAGGGCGTATTTTTGTGAAAAATGCTCGTCTAACATTTTTCAAGCAGTCCGTGTGGAGAACTGAACCAGAAATCTTGAGCTTAGTGTCACACGCGAACCAACTAAGTCACGAGAGCCACCGGTAACTTTAATACCCTATATTTGATTTTTTCCAATGCTCCATCCGAAGGACTACATTGGTCAGGAAGCGAGTTTTCTTACCTGAAAATTTTGAATTTTGCCGAACCCTTGCTGTTACAAGCAAGGTAAGGATCTTAAACGTGCGTGACAACACTTACACACGGGACTTCCATTTTACCTCTCACCCGAACGAGGGCGTATTTTTGTGAAAAATGCTCGCTTAACATTGTTCAAGCGGACCGTGTCGGGATTTGAACTCGGGACCTTGGGCATACTAGTCACACGCATACCAACTACACCAAGGACCTGCCTATGTAAATTTAATACCGCATTTAAACACTTATAGAAGGGGGGGAGATTTTACTACGCACATACTTCACATTCCACCTGCGCTAGGGGGGCACATTCTACAGGAGAAGGTAATATTTACTACGATCAAATGATTTAACATAAAAACCTACTGTATGCAGACACATTTTAGAGGAAAGGCACATTTTATTAACCAAGCGCACACTGCTTTTCCAGCACAAGAGAAATGCATTTTACAAGTGAACATATTTTACTAACCTTATGCATAAATTTCGTTACATTAGGCAGACACATTTTACATGCGGACAAAGTATACTAACACCGTACGAATTATTACCAGAGGCCGACAGTAAAAAGACATTTTACAGAGAGAACAAATTTCACTAATCATATGCATGGCACCTATTTTAAGTGGACACATTTTACAAGAGAGACATTTTCTTAACCATATGCATAACTTTTTCACCAACTTTAGAGAGACAAGTCTTAGAGGGTATACATTTTACCAACCGTATAATCTAAATATGCGCCGCTACACTTGCGGCTACGCCCCTAATGCTCTATCGAAGGTACTACATAGAGTAACACATTTTACTAACCACCTGCATAATTTTACATCAACACTACCATCGATGTAAAAAGTTTCAACCCCTGGCTTTCAAAGCTTATTTCTCTAAAATAGAGGGGCCAAAATTGGTGAAATTTTTAAAGTATTTCAAGAAAGTATTTGCAATATGGTGGCAAAAACTTGAAGTTTTCAATAAAGGCTTTCGGAGGATATTTTAAATTATTTCAATAAACACTTCAAATTTGCGATATTTTTGTTATTGTTCAACTTCAAATCAACATTATTGGATCATTTTTTAACGGAAATACATGAAACTTGAATGTCATTTAGCTGAGGTCCTTTTGAAAGGATCGGCTGTATTATACTTTATTGGCTTTTACTGATGTACCTTGGGAAACCTTAAATGCAAAACCAGCGGATTTAGCCGAAGATAGAATGTAACCGGAGAATTCCGGTGTTATATAATACAGCTACATAAATTATCATTAATTGTAGTATTTCCTAATTAAAATAATGTGCCATTAGAAAGTAAACACTCATAGTTATTAAAATCATATTTATTTATGTTTCGATCCATGAGTGGTTTACTTCCCAAAAAAGATTAAGAAAAATGCTAAACAACCTACAAAAAAAATACAGGGAGTATTTATTTATGTGGCATTAGATATAAATCGAAAATTTAAAAACTATTATTATAAGAGAAAGACAGCAAGTTAAAATGCGTATCACGATATACATCAGCGGAAAACAGCCGCTACCTCGACCATAGAAATAGGCCATATCGCAAGTTTTAATTATTTTAACTTGTAATTACAGAACTTTTTTCAAATTCTGTACTTTTATCTTATGTACACATTCGATTTAAGAAAAAGGCACATTGATCACAACACTGGCTTCTGCGTTTCCTATACAGATTATTTCAATAGTGTGCAGCTTGGTGGATATGGTATACGGCGACATGTCGCAGCTCAATTATTGATTTGAATTGAAGATATCACATATCTGTATATCTATTATTATTTCTTGAGGCAATGTTTTGAGTTAAACTTGGATAACCACTGACGGTGGAGAAAGTGAAAGTATAAATATGAACAAAGTTTATAAAAGCGAAACCTTTAAGTACTTACCATTAATAAACTGCAACTTTTAGAGGCGCTAGCAGTACGAGAAACTATCGACGGAAGAAATAGAGAACTCAGTGAAATGCAGAATAACCTTGTATATACTATACAAACACTTTTGTCATTCAGCTTTTCTAAGAACCTATTAAATAAACTACAAAAACATGTTCAAAGAGGTAGTAAACTTAGCAAAAGCGAATCGTACTCTAACTGTATCTCACAGTCTAAAACTACTCACAATGAGACCTGGAGAATGGGCAATGAACTCAGTGGTAGATAACTGTCACACACCAAAGATATTAAATTTCTAAACATAAAGAATAAAAGCGTAATAAAGGCTCTAAATACATACTTTACTACAGTTGCCAGTAATTTAGTCGTGAACAATAAGTTATCTTTTGAACTTACGCTTGATTTGCTCTATATAAATAAAACAATGGCAACAAAGACTCTTATGGTCTAAGTGGCCGAATTCCGACTGTCAGAGTAGGGTCGAGCAATAACTACTTGTAGTCAAGGGTCAGTTCGATTAGCCTAATAGTAGCACCGGGTTCGGTTTTGGGCCCTATTCTATTCTTATTATGTATTAACGAATTCAGCGAAATATTAAATATAACATGTACGCTGTATGCGGATCTTGTAGGTCTTTATTGGGACTTAAGAATGTCATCTGTTACAGAGTCTAATATAAAAGATTATCTTGAATCTACTGAATATTGGTTTCAAGCAAATATCCTTGTAGTAAATTAACAAAAATCATACTGCATTGCAATTAAAACTAATACTCTTGTCGACGTACTTGTCAATTATCTTTTACTAAACTACGAAAATTTAACGTGGCGCTATTGGCCTTGCTGCACAGATAATACCTCTCTGCACTGTAGAGGAATGAACTCTCATGTAATCTTGGGCGAAAATAAAAACCTATAATCTATCTGTTATTTAAACCAAGTTTGAACTAAAATCAACTTGAGTGCTATGCAGAGTTAACTGAGGATAAGTAAAACGAGCTATTACACAAGAATTCCAACTATGACATAGATTATAATTTCCCAACTGCCATTTATGAAGGTGCTACAAGTTATGAGAATCCTGATGACAATGATCAATCTGATATAGATGATCCTGATGTAGATTTTTCTGATAAAATTGTCTTCAAAATGTTCTAAACATCCAAGAAAACGTTCTACAACAACCAGCAACAATGGGTAACTATAACCGGTGTGTTATTCAAAAAGAGCCTCCCAGCGTTGATTTTAAGGAAACAATATTGGTATAAAAATGCAAGTTCCGGCAACACTAAACAATTTTGTCGATCTTCTTCTCCAACGACTTTCTGAATGATCTGGTTGATTAAACTAATTTATATGTCGCTCAAGAAAGTCAATACTCAATCACGTTCGTCAAGGCTAACAAAGATGTTTACAAAATGTGTGTTTTTCTTTCTTTGCTGTTGCATATGCTTCCCTCAAGGCTTTCATCAATTGAACATTATTGAAATAAGGACAGCATGTACGTAACGACTTTTAGGAAATCTGTTATGAGTCGCAATAGATTTCAATTGTTATTACGGTTATTGCATTTGGTGGATAATTATTTGTCCACTGACGATAGGCTATATAAAATTATGCCAGTGATAGATCATTTCAATAATATTGTTCATGACAATTACGTACTAGCTAACAATCTTTGTATAAAGGAATCTTTAGTCTTACAGTGTAGCAGGTTATTTTTTCGTTAGTATATCAAGGACAAATAAACATTACGGGGATAAATTGTATGAATTGTGCGGGTTCAATGGAATTGTACTAAAAGTGAAAATTTATTGCGGAAAATCTTAGTCCATTGACAAAGCTTCGACTTATGCTTCAGAAGTTGCACCTTATAAACGATTTTTTACACAAAGGTCATATGATTTAATTTTCACATCTCTTGTTTCTCTCGCAGACTTGATGATTTCCAGAAAAACAAACATTTGTGGCATCCTTAGATCTAATCGAACGGTAGACCCAAAGTTTGTTGTGGAATGAAGTTAAAAAAATGAGATTTCGAATATGTGAGCAAAAAGTTTGCAGTCGTTTGTAAATGGAATGATAGGAAAGAAGGCCATACCATTTCCAACATGCATAAAGTTCCGATTGCTGCTTTAAGAAACCTAAGTAGTAACGAGGTTCAGAAACTAATTGTAATCGATGATTACAATAATGGAATGTCGGGATCAACAGCTGTCATACTATACAGTTCTTCGAAAAATGATCACGTGGCGAAAAAATAAATGTACATACTTTTAAAATATTCCGCCAAAACGCGTTTTATTGTTTCGCAATGCCAATGAAACGAATGTGAAATGGTTGGAGTTCAGAGAATTATTTACAGCACATTAATGCTTGGAAAACAAACTTACTTCTTCGAAAAAATCTCCCCTACCGAGAAAACAGCTTCGTACTAAGATTTGTATGTATACGCAATAGAAAAACGAAAAGAAGCACGTTACCATTAAGCTGTGATAAAAACAAACAAATCAAATTTCTTGCATGCGCCATCATGTCTTTATTTGAACTTTTATGCTGACGTCCACGCTTCCAAATCCCATGAGTAGGTATACAAGGGACGTTCTAGGACAAAAGGCGCAATTTTTCGCATGTTAAGTTCCCTAAGGAGACTCAACGTACGTTCTGGTTATTTTGTACCATACATTGAATTCCCCATAAGGAGGCAAAAGCTCCATACAGTCGTTTTTGTATCCAATCAAGAACCGTACAACGTTATTTAGACGAGTCAGTATCTTTACACTTTCCACGGGAGTTTTTACCCAAGGATTAGCCCCTACAACTTTCAAACCCCAAACTTCAAACCTCAAATTCTATCTTTAGTCTAAATAGCATAGTAAATTCCAAGAACTTATGCTAACATTGGCCAAGTGGAAAATATCATTTGTAACAGTTAACTATGTTCTTATCATTTTAATGATTTGTTTTTATTTTAGTTGACACAAATTGATTAATCGCCTACTACGTTAACTATACACACTCAGGAATATATGTATGGATACACAATTATGAGTAAGCATGTTTTAACATATAAAAGGAATAAAATAAAAGTATTGTACTTCTTTTTATGCAACTGTGTAGGTTTAAAGATTTGATGATGAACCGACCTAGTTGGGTTACTTTCTACAAAGTCGGACAGCGAGTTGGTGACTTAATACGACGAATCTGCGGTCAGACAGGCCCAACCTCACCTGCTGGGAGTCACAGCTACACCAATTCACATCGATTTTGCCCTCTTCATCAACTTAATTGCACTGTTTCTCGGTTTAAGCAGATATAGCACCACTGTAATGATAAAACTTAGTCATAACACCCAATTAAGTTTCAAAGACAATTTATTTAAACTTAGTTGTTGCGTATAACTTTTGTGATATTTGTATAATCAGGTCTAGGTCTGGTTGTGGGTGCTTTAATAGCAAAGTTCCTTGAATTTATCTCCATTAGAACAGGGTGAAAATGCCCTATAGGGTGAAATTGCCTTATAGGGTGAACTTGCCCTATAAGATGAAGTTGCCTTATAGAGTGAAATTGCCTTATAGAGCGAAATTGCCCCATAAAGTAAAAGTGTCTCCGACATAAGATCATTGATTCCTTTTACTTATGTCAAACGTTATCCAGCTCTATAGTTTAAAATTTAAACATCGGTCGAAAATGCGTGGAATAGAAACCTGTTGTACTCTTTCATATACTCAACTTGTCTACAAATACTGTTTTCAAACAATCCTAGATAGGTTCTTATAAACTCGTTGAAACGCCCTTTATCCCTTTTTGAGCGTCTCAATATAGACTGTAATTCCAAATGTTGCTAAAGAGTTGACTGATGGAATAAAATTCCTGTTCGACGATATGAATCGGTTTAACCAAGGCCAAATGCGATAGCGGCTAAGCTCAAAAAGAGTGGCCGTGGGTAATAAGGGCTACAATTACAGGAAGGGTATTTTCTAATAGGGCGTCAATAGGGATGGATTCGGGCCGGGCCAGACCGGGCTTTTATATGCGGCCCGGCCCGGCCCGAAATAATTTGCTCCGGCCCGGCCCAGTGGCCCGGCCCGAACCAAAACGCATCGGCCCGGCTTGAGGCCCGGCTTGAATTTCGGGCCGGGCGCCGGGCCGGGGCGATTCGGGCCGGAATGTAACTAAAACCTTAAGTGATGTATAGATTTTTCAACATCCAAATGGAACGTATCATTTGTTAATATATGTATTTTCAGTTGTATAAAAATACTTCTTTACTATTATTATGTTTTTCTACAAAAGTTGAATATATCAACCTTAATAAATTATAGTTTATAGTATCATTTTAACCTCGAAGAATCTCAAAGGTATTTGGAGATGATTCACACTTGCACAGGCAATCCAAAATAGAAGGTGGTTTGCATCAGACTTCAACCTTAAGTAACAAAATGCATTTTAGAATTCATGTAGTACTACTAGTATACAGTAACATATTTCACGGAAAGTCTTCAAAATTTGACTGAATATTGTGTCCTCATATTCTAAACAAAGAACGTTGCCAATTTCCATTTTATAGATTGCTTGTGTATAGGTCTACATTTCGAGAATGTGCTAGCATCCGTTCAGAGAACTGATTATTCAAGTCTCTCGTATCAGGTAGACATTACTTTGTTGTCTATGAATATTGTTTTGTCGCATGCTTTACTGGAAATTTTAATTATTATAAAAAAAATGCTGACAATCTTATCTATAAAAATGTTCAATATTAATATATGCAGGGTTCTTCAAAAGTATGGAAAGGCTGCTTTCGCCGTATATAGAGAATCTGCTACGTATTGAGTAAAACAATAACATATACTTACAAAGAATCTAGCTCTTTAATATAAAAAAAGACATGTATACAGGATATCCCACACCGAGCTTCCATTAAAAGTATTTTAAAAACTACAATTTTACTGGCAAATTGAAACTTTGTGTAGGAGTTATCGAACAAGGCGAAACTATAGCTAAAATAGTTTTGAAGTCTTGCAAATATCTGTCATATTAATTATTTTGAATAGCACATCCTGTATTTTATTGCATATATAAATGGTGCTTTAGCAGATGGTTATTTTGATTTAAGTGCATGTATCTTCAATTGTTGTGCATCCAGGAATTATTGATCTAAGAAATCGTGTTAATAAATATTTAATCAAAACGGATTGTAGGTTGTTTAAATTACACCTTAAGAAATGTTTTTCAATAAAAACAATAAAATAGTTTTTACAATTTTAATTGAAAAATTATGTAATTTTTATAATTGAACCCCCATTTTTTATATCTCGACATGAACGAGCATAAAAGTTTAATCAGTTATTTAGAAAATTTCGGTTTATGCTTAATTTTCTTTAATTTTGCTTTCGTTTATGGTATTGCGGAAATTAAGGTTATACATAATTTTTTTTAATAAATTGAGCTCAAGTAAAGTACAAATATTTGTTAACGAATTTCATTGCTTATTCTTACTTATTATTAGTTTTTAAATTCGCGTTATTAAATTGTAAAAACTATGTTAATGTTCATATTGAGATTGAGAAGCATACGGTGTTATGCAAACACAACGTATAAACTGTTTTAATAAAATGTTTATTAATGCCATTTCTCTGATCCTCCAAAGTGTACTTTTTAAGAGAAAAAATTCCTGGAAGCATAACAATTGAAAATAGTTTTACAAACCCTAATATCAAAATAATAATCTACTCGCGCACTATTCAAATAAGGAATAAAATGTGAAGTATGCCATTTAAAATAATGAAATTGACAGTTACTTTCGATATAACCCGAAGTTTCACAACGTTGAAAATATCTTAGCTAAATTTGCCTTATTGGGTAACCCCTACGTGCAAAGTTTCAGTTTTTCAGGAATTGTAAGTTTTGAGATTTCTTTAATGAAAGTTTGTTGTTGAGGCATCCTGTATAGTTAAGTGTTTATATATGGTTATATAAGTAAATATCAAGTAAGCAATTAATTATACATCCTGCAGAGCGTCAAATAGAAATAAGTTTTCCACGATGTATAAAAAAAAACAAAACTTTTTGACCTACCATCGGGCTGCTTGCCGCTTGGATGGGAAAATTTATTTTGTAGCACTAGATGTGTAACCTCAATACCTGATACATTTTGTATCTATTGACTTATAAGATTCGATTACCCATGTACCTTTAAAAATCGTTATATTTCTTAAATGTTTGAAGCATTATGCTTCCCACTATAGTGATTTTTAAAATGTGCATCTGTGGGTATATTAAGATTGAGACGCTCAAAGTGAAAATTTTTAAACTAAATTTGTATTTAAAAATCGAACCTTTTGCCCTGAATAGAAATCAAACCTTGAGCATGTGGTTCGGTTTGAAAAGTTTAATTAGAAAAAAAGTCTGGTTCGGTTCAAAAAATCGAACCGAACTTATAACCGAACCGAACCTAGTTCGTGTCCATCACTATATTATATTGATTTTTACATTCGCGCCCCTTTTTCACAATTCTCACTCGATATCCCGAAACTTGTTATAAAAAAACGTAGTCCTGTGAGATTCTACATTTTATATATTAAAACCCAATTTTTATTTCCCGAAATTATGTAAATAAGCAACCCGTATAATATTACTTATTTAAAACTGGAAAAACCCCAAAATAAGCCGCATATAATAAGAAAAATTCGGCGGATGAAAATTGAGGAAAGAAAAAGATGACGGAAAGTATAGGCTGTGCGTATATCAGCCGCAGGATAGTGCATAGGAAAAGAAAACTGCATTTATTTGCGCATGTACTTTATTTATGTATGCACAGTAATTTGTAAATAAAGTTTAAATGTTTTATGTGGTATTATTATTGTGAGTGTTTTATAATAATTTTTTCATATTGGACTAATGAAATAACTAGCAACGTGTTTTGTCTGCCGAAAGTTCGAAACTGCAATACATATGAAAAAATTAATTAGTTATCGTTTTACATCTACTTACACTATAATTTAAACAATTCGAACGCAATATAAGAATTTTTAACAGTTTAAAGGATAATAATTAATTTCTCTTATCAGCGACTTTTTTTCAGTTTTGCAACTTTTTTATCTGTTGATTTTCTGCGGCTGTTTTTCCAGATTTTGTTGATGGTTTCTTGTTTAGGTTCACTTAAAAGCTTCTACTATGCTAGTGATTGCAATAAAACGGAAGTAAAAAATGTTCAATTAAAGCTATTCATAAAATAATAACAAACATAAAACCAATTTAAAAATGAGGTTCTTTGACCTGACACCTTAGCAGTGCTACTTACTACACACATGTGTGGTACTCTTTAGAGATAAAAACAGGCATTATTGGATAACATTGTATTAATTGTTACGGTTTTATGGTTAATTATATGGAATTTTCTTAACTCTTAAAAAATGGAAATGTAGGTTTCACACTTACCTTGCACTGCGGCATTTCAGAAATGGTTTTTTGGCGAGACGCTGTACTAGAGATCTACCTGCAACTTCATTTTCAGCTCGGTCTTCAGTCTGCGGATAGAGATCTCGATATTCTTTTAAATGCCTTTTAAGATTGGATGCAGTTGAATTTTTCACTTTAAGTTCTTCATCGTACTTTTTCTTTTGGCATACCTTACATTTTGCAGTTTTTACACTTTTTGAAATTGGGGTAAACTCAAAGACTTACTAAATTTGCTCCGCGTTTTAGAATTGTCTGTCACTAAATGTATATTTCGCGAACTTTCATTTATGTCTCCAAATTGTGTGTTGTCAGTTACCGATTCACTTCGTCGAGGTTGATAATCTGGATCCCCCCACGCTATCCTCATTGAAAACGGATAGTTCAAAATTTAGAATCTTGGTTATAATATTTTTAAAACAGTGCACTAAATAAAGAAATCCTTATTATTTAAATCAGAGTGAAACACAGGCGCATGCCGCCTAATGCGTAAAAGGGATAATAAAACCGTTTGAAGTGATAAATCCAAATTTACACGGCTTTTGTTATAGCACGCTGGAATCAGGTACATTCCTTGCTAGTTCGCAAAATTTTATGAAAATAAGTCGTGATGAAATTAAGTTAGACGGAGCAAAAACCTCTAAAATTAAACTACTACCGCATGTACCAACTACTACAACTGTTTAAAATTTGCAACCTAAAATGCAAATTATAAATTTTATGGGTATCCATTATTGGCCTAAGCTCTGCAGATAGCAGCAGCTAGAGGCGCCTCTGTTAAAATAATATTTACTCTATTCCGTTATTTTTGTTTATACCCTTTATAATATCACGATTTTTCTTTATACCTTTTTAGGAGCCGCAATTTAGAATATTATTTAGTATTTACATTTTAATTTTCTATATCCATTTGTTATTTAAAGCTATAAAAAGCTAATCGCATTTTATTCGGTATGTTTTTCAACAAAAGATACATTCAAATAATTAAATCGAATTAAGCTGGTTTTTTGTATTCGGATAATTATAAACATTTTTACATATACAGAGTGGTTTCGATTTATTCATAAATAATCTTTAGTGCGAGGCCACAATAATAAGTTAATTAATAAGTATAATACAATAAACCAGCTCAATTAACATACGTTGCAATACTCCTTTAAATTAATTAAATATAACACGGACAATTTCTATTTCAAAGTTCTTGAAAAGTGGAAAGAAGTGAATATTACTTTATCGAAAAAAAAATAGAAATTCACAAATCGGTTTAAATCAAATCATTTTCGTTTTGATTTGTTTCCATTATCACGCACTTACCAATATGTGTGTAACTGTACCTGGGTGATATATTAAAAGAAGCGTTAATTATAATTTTGTTTAAGAGGCACTTAAAGAAATCATTAAATGAAATTTCTTACTAAACCAATAAATTGTATATTTCGTTATATAAACTTCGGGCCGACCCGAATAGCCCGAAAAGCTTGAGCAGTCTGGCCCGGCCCGGCCAGGTCCGACACGTGCTTGGCCCGGCTTGGGCCCGAAAGAAATTTTTGCCGGCCCGGCCCGAAGCCCGGCTTGATATTCGGGCCGGGCTTCGGGCCGGGACGGGCCAATGCCCGGGCCCGTGGCCATCCCTAGGCGTCAGGGAGAGTGAGCCGAATAGAACAATTCGTATTAGTCTCCCTAGCCTTACAATAAACCACAAAATACGTAATGATATACTTAAGACCAATAAATTTAATTACTCATTTAGAATCATTAACATATGCCAACACTAAACTCAAATAATTGCAAGCATTACCCAAAGTGCTCTACTATAATCAACAGTTTGAATAGCATATAATTAGTTATAAATAGAAATTAAACTGATATAAATTTTATCTTTAGTACAAAGTATTCAACGTCCACGGTGGTACCATAGTTAACGTTTACAAATTTTAAAATATTAAATCCGTTTGAAAAATGGATTAAAAAATTAATAATTACTGTTAAATACAAGATCTTTAATTACAAAAGATGTGTTTATAAATTGCATAGCAGTTTTCGACGTACAAATAACTATACGTACTAATTTGAGGTAATGGTTAATAAACTTGATTTTAAGTAAACTGCGATCGCAAACGAATGGACGGTTATTAGTAAAGGTCAATGTAAACATCGATAACTCGTAGGTGTGTACAATCGCGACGGACGCATATGACGATAGGAATAAACGAATTGCTATCCCGATTAATTTTGCATACTTAAATACCAAGAGCATAATTAAACAGCATGCACCTGCTTCAACACTTGACATACAAACATGTACTTGAACTTTAGAAGGTTGATTTATTTACTTATTTACTTGAATTGTTTTGCTTGAGTTTGGGAAGATACTTGAACCTTAATATATCGATTAAATGTTACAACAAATCAACAATTAAAATAGATATTATCTTAGTTGGTCGAAAGGTGAAATCGTGATAATCTAGCCGTCTGACCGGAGTTAAATCCCGTACCGGACATTAAAATACACCACTAACTTAGTTTAAAACCTCTATATTTTAGAGTAATATAAATCACACACGCATCGAATATTATTACAGTTAGATGTTTCCAGTTCGACAGCTGCTATCAAAGAGAACGAATACCATCAAAACATTTATAGAATAAAAACCCATTTAACAGGCGCTAATAGAATCTACAAGAATACCCATATTATAGGCAACTATAACCACACATACAACACAACAAAATTGCATAAAAATCCGACAAATCAATAAAAGTTAGAATTGCGGAATAGAAACGTTACATCGTACAACATAACCCAATATTACTATTACTGTATTTGCTTTTACTTATATCATGTACGAGATTCTGTAAAACATTATTCCTATCAAAAAATTTTGAACCGTCAATGAAGGCTTATGCTTTGTATTTGCATTGCTCTTAGTAAAGTTGTATACAATGTATGTTGTTTTAATATTAATAAGAGTTTTGGCGATCCAACGCAGTTTCTGACGCATCCCGGTATACGCCCAGACACACCCCTGCCCTTACGCACCCCTGAGCATGCGCACCCCTGCCCGTGCGCGCCCCTGAGCATGCGCACCCCTGCCCATGCGCACCCCTGCCCATGCGCGCCCCTGAGCATGCGTCTCCCTGCCCATGCACATTCCTGTAATGCTGGTATATAAGGGGTATTATTTTCAATTTGAATCAGTTTAAACTTATATTTGAAAGATGTACACCAAAGAATCTTTAGAAAAGCAATTAGAGAAATACAAAAAGTGTGTTAAATGTTAGAAATATATAAGGTTTCCTCTTTTGACGATATTATGCGGTTTTATCGAAACTGTGCATACACGTGAAAGATAATACCCGTCCTATTATCTACAAAAATAAAATAAAACGAGTCGTGTTCGATACTTCGTAACGTATGGTAGATGCACGGCCTTGTGCGCCACATTTGCGGTTCGTACCTGTATTCCCTTCGCGGGACTCATTTTTTTGTGCTACGCAACATTGAAGAACTTCTCGACAAGTGTGGGTAAGTGTTTACACTGTTCCGATTTATTGCATTTTTTTATTGTCGAAATTGTAAAACCTCAGCATTTATTATTGTTATTATCAATTTGGTTTTCACCATTCACACAACAGTCCACTCAGCTATCGAAAATTTGCACTTGATGAGCAATCTGGAGAAAATCCCAATGCAGGATTTTTTACATCCATTCCTTATCGAACATTAAATACACGTAAAGCTAGTAGGTTGTACAATATACCTAGAACAACGCTACGCGATCACCTCGACAAACTTGGTGCTCGAAATAAAAGTAGAGAATCACATATCTCGGATATGGAAGCTTTAAGACAAGGAGTTAAAATACCGGTGCAGAACTTTAACGAATTCTCGGTTTCCGTATCTAGCAATATGGGTAAGCATGGACCTTTGTTTGCATAAGGGTAATTGGCAATGTTTGTTCCGTATTTAAACCTTTGATTAATACGACAAGTGGCATGGTATACAATTAGTTGATTATGTTATTTTATGACCTAATGATCATGTGACTGTGTGGTCATGTGGTCGAGTGGTCATGCATTTAGGTGGTTGTGTGATCATGTGAGCAGGTTGCAATTGACTGTTATTGGTAGCGAATGCTTGTAATTGACCGCTATTCGTCACGATTGACTAGATTGCGAAATGTAGCATATACGTACTTTCATTGGTCGAGAAGGTAATGTGCTGGTGGTAGTGGTGTAGAGAATTATATGTATTGTTTTAATTGGGTTATGATCAAAGATATATGCGACGAGGATTTTAAGACTGTTATGGGGATTTCAATGTATGGTACAAAAATGACCAGAACGGACCATGAGCCTCCTTATGGAAATTTACATGTAAAAATGAACGATTTTGCGGTCGTACGCCCCTTGTATACCTTCTCCCATGCATTTACTACAAGTAAAGTCATAGATGGCAACAAAGAAAAGTACCAGATATCTCGTAGTTGGCACGAGAATCTAGAATACCTAAGTTATTTTGTATTTGGCAGTTAACGTGATAAGCGGTTTACAATATATATGGGGTGAGCAAATTCCCAAACTCGTATTTCATAGATGTGATAACTTAAGCATCATAGTGGTATAATTCCGTTTTCTATGTAATGGCTAGAAATATTTTCATGATACGAATATAGATGTGAATTTGAGGAAATTTTAATAGAGTGGATAAACCCAAATTTAATCCGTTAAGGCAGTTTGATAACTAAACAAGGGTGTCCAAAACTTTGAAAAGACAGAGCAAATAAATACAAAATTGCTGATATTTATGCTACTAATTTAGATAGCAATATATACACAAACATTTAGCCAATTAAGACACCTAATCAGCTTGATTTAGTTCTACTTGATAGCGTTCAAAATAGACACGGCGAAGATAAAAATTTACTTTGCTCTATTAATTAAAGTGCATACTCCTTTTGCTGCGCAGTAGTAAATTTATGTTCATGACTGTCTGGGACAAAATGTTTTGCACAATCTATACCGATGAGGAAAAAAATACAGCTCTAAGCGGGACTACATACAAAGTTTTTCACTTGCTATAGTTACTGGAAAGTTTATTGTGAAGCTTCATTCACAAGTTATACGTGTGCGCATCTAAAATTAATTTAAAGCGACAATAATGCTTTGCTTAACAACGCAGCAAGCAACTTGCTAAGAAATTTTAGCCAAGTTAGAAAAATATAAAAGCAATCGTTATTTCTAAACTAGGTAATGTGCGTCGCCCTGTTTGGATTTCAATATATAAAACGCCGAATGCGTTATAGATTAATGTAGTCAAATTTTGGAGCTACTTTTAAAAACTACATTTACTCCATAGGCATTGTAATAGCGCTCGGTTGAGATACAATGAATTCTCATGAAAAACTATGTATATAAGGAATCAATTGACTTACATACAAACTGCAGCTCGCTTTACTTAGATGTTATACGGTGCAATTTTTGGAAGAACAATAATGGGAATTAACGATCGCCAATTTAAAGCGTCACGGACACTATGAATCACTGTTACGGGTTGAAAAGGGTCACGTTTGTCGTATGTACCAATATTTACCAGCCTCGAAATCCTACTGTCATTTATTTGTTAGATCCACTCACTCCCCATTCATTTAGTTATATCAGTTACTGCTAGATTGGGCACATGCTTCAATTTATCGTTTTAAAATATATAAATTGTAGTAGGAGAGCCCTCCAGCAATAATTAAGTAAAGCATGATGAAATTGGGTTTTAAACAGAATATATCTCTTTCCGACGTCAACATAACTAAACGAAATTGCACATGACAGAGAAAAAAAAGAAGGAAAAAATTTAAGTTTTACTGTGAAAGAGCGAACACAGCTTCACGTTACTGGGCGAGCAGACACTTCTTTAGTGCGTAGCGTGACAAGTCTAACAATGCAGTCATTTTCTGGGTAAGTTTCTTTAATTAATTTGTAACGTGCATTTTTGGTGACCTAACATTTTTAGTCTACTTAATTCTTAAAATACATCGTTTTTGGATCGCGGTTTGTATAAAGTAAATACTTCCGCCTAGTTTTCAGATTGATATGCAAGTTGACTCGCCGGTATTAATTTTAAAAGATGGTTTAGTTGTAAATTGGAATACTCGTAAAATTACTTACCACTTATCATTAATAAATAATCCCGCTGTAATTAATATGTGGATATACAGTCTAGGTAGGCGATCAGAAGTTGTACTAGTAGGATTAGATATAAACAAAAAAGGGTCGTGTTTGGTTCTTGCTTGCGAGATGTCAAAAAATTAAGTGTAAGATACGGTTTTTCTGGTTGAACTAAGAGTGGTAGAGTTGGTGAAACTCGACGCACGTGTGTTCGAAGAACTTTCGACGTACGGCTTTAGTGCTTACGCGTGTCTACTAAACGTTTTTAGTCGTCTTTCTTATGGGAAAAAAAAAGCCGTAGAACTAACTGTCGCGGAGTCGTAGTTGGTCTTTGGTTCCGATATAGGAATTACGTTCAAGATACTGTTTCGTTCTGCTTTTAACTCGATGCACGCGGGTTTTAAAGACATGGTTACGGACTCCCTTTAGTGATACATGTGCTTTACTTATTATGGCTTTTGTTGCTTGCTTGGTCTGGTGATATTTAAACTGGGACCGACTACCGGTATACAAAAGTAGTGGTTGAAGTTCCTCGCTGCTTGTTGTATGGTTATGCAACTAATATACCTAGTTCCTTCGCGTGATAAGGTCCGCTGCTAACCCCAGTAAGATCAGTCAGTGTGATTAGGGTAAGTTGTGATAAGTTCCATCAACACCCTCACAGTCTAGGGTGCAGTGCTTCGTTAGTGTCAGACATCGTGGATCCCACACTGCAATGGCAAGGAAGCGGTACTGAAGGACTTTGTGTAAGTTGCACTATTTCCTATTTGTTCTTACTGTAAATATTTACCCGTTGTTTTTGCAATATTCCTTGTCGTTCTGATACCTTTTCCATAGACTTGCCCGCTATTTAATAACAAAAAAAAAAGAAAGAACAATCAACCCTACTGAATGACTCAGAACAATTGTGCTTATCTACTTATTTATGTCTTTGCTAAAAAATTTTCTAAATTACTTAGAGCAATTATGTCTTACCTATTTATATTTTTTTGTTACATTTTACCTGAATTATGCTTAATTGGTGTGTGATGAAACGTTTCTGCTACTCCCCAATATGGCCTCACTTTGTACTCAGAATTTTTCTGTACTGCTATTACTGTTGTTAGATTATAGAGTTTATCTAAACAGTTGCTCTTATTTATTCTATAAAGTACTGAACAATTTATACTTGATCCATATGCTATGCTTTTTCTCTGTTTCAGGTTTGCAGGACTAATTTGTTTTTCTTTCAGGTTTACTATTCTAATTTCTCTATGGCAGGTACTGGTACTAACTCCTGACAGCCGCGTCCCTTCTAGATTGGTCTGCTTTCTACACCCCCACTCTTCGATTGAGCCCGGTCACTGTTGTTTTCTTGGATTTTCTTTTGTTACGCACGGCTACGAGCCAACGTGACATAACTTTGACGCACAACGTGGCGTCTACTAGAAATACGTTACAACCCATCTCTGTCACTGCATAGGCGGACAATTCTTGCGAACCACTATAATAAATAAATCTGGTTTAACATGAACTGGACATGGGGTTCGTTACCTCTTTTCTTAAGGGTTCCTTTCGGGGGTTCTATAGGATCCTGAAACCTACAACCAAAATATACTTGACTTCACCTTAATTTACTTTTAATTCAGTAACCAAAATTAGGACAGATTACACAAAGATAAAACAAATGCCCCTCGCTAATGTTTCCCGTACTAAACTAACACAAGAATAAAACCTAATATTAATTTCGATAAGGTTACTAAGCGCACTTTGTATTTATAGCCTAACAACTCCTATTTCTAATTACTACTAACGTAAGATGGTAATGACAAGAAAGGATTCATTACCCCTGCGATTACAGAAGATAGTCTTAAAAGTAAATAATATTTAAACTTCCCACACCACTAAATTATTCGTTGGTACCAAACACGTGATTTGCGGTTGATTAACGTTCTATTCGCCGGGGGCTACGTAAACCGACACAAAATCTCGTAAACAAAATTTACACTCGTTCCCTCCAACACAGCTTACGTTGTTGTAACGAACAAAAGCACAATGACTCTTCAAATAGCATGTCTACGTTCTAGACAAACTCTCTACTTAATAAGCAAATACGTCGCAATTAACGCAGATTCAAACTTGTCAACTATAGAAAGGTAGAAATGCCTGCATCCGCGTTCTTTTGAAATTGCTGCTTACTTATTCCAAGTGGCGCTACTACTGCGATGGTCGTGGGTGTTGGGACAAAATGAGATCATGATTGGGGCTATGGCCCCGATGCACCGATAGCAAGGCAGTGCGGTGGCTAGACTCAGCCGCAGGAGGGGGTGGACAGCTGGCTTCCGGAAAGGGGAGGACCGTTATGGTTTACGGAAGCAGGAATAGGCGCTAGGGTCGGAGCCGCTACTAAAAACCTAGAACCTTGACCCAAGAGTTCCGAGCAAGCACAAGGCAAAGCAATAGCATCCCAGAGTTCCAAAATCTCAATTCCCTTACCACAATTTAATACCAGGGGCAAAATTACATGGATTACAATGCTGAAATAATCACAAGACAACCTGTAAAATAATATAATGTTAAAGCATAAACTATTTGCAGTAAATGAAATAATAAATGGTAAAAAAATACTTATTTGCAATAGGCAAAATAATAGATGGCACAAACGGTTACTACAATAAACAACTGCATAAGTAAACGTTTAAACTATGTAAAACTATTGCATAGGACGGGTCCCGATCCGCTAAAATTTGTGTTGATTTAAATATGACCCACTATCGGGCACTCCACGTAGCATGTAGTGCTGCAGCTAAATATTAGAAGGGGGAGTATGTAATAGTCGTTTTGGTATATGAACACAGACCTGCCTTCAATAAATAAAATACCATAATAATAGAAGAGGGTTGCATGGAATCATAGCGGAAGGGGCTCCGTACCCGTTCAATAACATACGGACTGTATTAAGGGGAATATAGCCAAAAAGAAAAAAATGTCGGTGGGGGAGGTAAACTACACTGTACATTTACAAAAGCTAGTGACGGGTATGAATAGGCGTTATGACTATTAAATACAGGTAAACTTTAAAACAATACTACATAGAGAGGATTAGGTATAAACCCTTAAATTAACATGGGTAATATTCGCACAAATACTAAGTGACGGCAATGGGGCTTTTAAAAATTGTTACATCTTAAATTAACTTATTTGTATAGCTTAATTTATAGATAAATCTTTTGTAAATATAAATTTTAGAACACCCAGTATTGATGGTATAAATAGTAATAATAAATAGGCGAGTAAAATACGGCTGCAACCCTGTTTAAACACTGGTGATGAATGAAGGAAAGATCTAACTCACCCTGTATGGCTGTCTAATAGTACCTTAACCAAGTTGATGCGGGTCTAAGCACATCTGGGCTTTGATGTCTACGGCGAGTGGCGTCAACGTCCACGACAGGGGTATGTCCATCAAGATCAATTGCAACAAGTTCCGCACGCACAAAGCGTAAGATCATCCCATAACCATCAGGCTCAACGACAAAACGCAGCAACTACAAAAGGGGAACGACAAACCAATACGGGAGAGTTAAGCGCTAATCAGAAGAAAAGGGAGAACGAAAAGCCGCTGCAAAAAAATATAAAAGATAAATTAATATAATCGCAGGATTGGCTACTTACGTTCTTCGGTTTAATAATTAGATGATAAGATTGACTAAATCAGGTGTAAATAAAAAACGCCTTTTTAACAATGAGTTAAATAACTTCAACGCTAAATGCATGCTAATACATCAATTTAGGCGATACTAAATTAAAGAACTCAAAGCAGAATATGCAACTACATTTAGCGTAATCAAATCGTAAAATGCCATTATCGAAGTAAGTCAACGTTCGCCTGCCGGTCATAAGAGGGATCGAGATAACAAAACTAGTCGCAGGGGCAAGGTCGCGCGTAATTAAATAACAGGAGATTTCCAATTCTATGCTAATCATTATAAAACATACGGCTAATACAATTGAATATTTAAAATATAAAGGACGTTAATTTGAACGTTACACTACCTTTATAAATTCTCAACCCCTTGTTGAGAATCACTACTAATTCTGAACGCGGTACTTACACGATATACTCTATAACAATTTAGATGTCAAAACAAAAAGTAGAATGCCTTCTACTTTATCACAAATCGTTACAACTGAACAATTTTACCCGTCATACCAGTGATGATTTGAACATCCGATTCGCTCAACACATTATATGTTACTGATCCCCGTACCCTCATGCCCATTCAGACAGATGATGACGCTTCACATTAAAATCGCTAGCCTGGGCTTCCCGTCTTAAACTCTAACGTATTATCTATAATAAGCCTGCACATTCCAGGAAAAGCAATATTAAGCAATAAAATCTAATAATAAATAACTAGATTATAATCTAGGGTTGGGCGTGGCTCACCATCCCCCAAATTAATTATATAACAAACGGTTACTAATTCATTTCACTACCCCTGGGCACGACGAAGTCAACCAGTACTACATAAGGTTTCAAATTGACAATAGTCTGGACGCCGAAAGACCAACCCTTAGCGTCATCCTTTAACTCGTAAAAGTTTGGGTTAACTGCCCTAACAACTGTAGCAGGGCCTTAAAGAGCATAAAAAATTTTTTAGTGATTTTATTGTTCAGAGAGGACTGGAGATGTAATCGCATCAGTACCTTATCGCCTTGCTTAAAAACAGTTAACCGACGAACCCCTTTCTGATAGCGGTTCCTTTTACGCTCTGCTTTAGTGCGCAACGTTTCACTCGCCAATATAAAAAACCCTTCAGCTCTGTAGGAATGTCGGGAAATTCTATACCCTTAACAAATTGATTTTTTCACGATATTTCAAAATGAACCTCATTTGGGGGTACACCCCAAACTTCCGTGGATGGCTTCGTTTAGCCACCTACAAACATCCTTCACTACTTAAGTGTATTTCGAATGATGCTCATTACAACACGCACGTAAAGGTCGAACAACCTCTTTATTTGTTGTCCTTTCCGTATTGTTCCTCGGAGGGAAATAAACCGACGTATGAACAATCCTAATTCCTTTTTCCCCCCAACGTTTTCTTCCATAAATTCCCCGTAAAACACGTAGCATTATCGCTGAGAATGGCGCTCGGTTGCCCTACTTCCGGAATATACTTATTTAATAGACAATCCACAATACTTCTAGCCATTTCCCGTCGAAGGGGATAGAGTCTTAGCAACTTCGAGAATCCATCTATCACTACCATTAACTGTACCACTCCGTTTCTACCTTTCGGCAACAGAACAGTAAGATCTACACAAACCAATTCACAAGGCCCTTTCACTTCTCTGATGTTTTAGTTTTTTGACACGTATCGCAACTAGAAATCCCTTGGCGTACCGTTTATCGCATCCTTGGCCAGAAATAATACCGACACAAATACTGAAAACATTTTTCTGCCCCAAAATGGCCATGATTACAATGTTTTCTAGAATAATCGAAATAATTAAATCCTTCGCAACACAAATCCGAGGACCCTTATTACCTCCCCTAATTCACCGCCTAAACAATACCCCTCATGCAGAATATACCCCTTATCCATACGATTCTTACCCTCCTTTTCTTTATTTAGTTCAGCTTTAACGGCTATCCAAAAAAGGGTCCCTAGGTTGACCTCTTTGAATGGCCTGAATCCCTTTTTACAACACCCATCACTTGATGGCATTGTAGGACGAAAATATGAATATTTTTATTATCCCAAGTTTCCGTAACTCACTCGCCTTCCAAAAGCCTGGGAAATCGGGATAACGAGTCGGCAATAACATTTTCCGACCCCTTACAATATTGAATATCAAAGGAATACTCTTGCGAGAATAAGATCCATCTCGATAAACGTGAATTTAATAATTTACAAGTGCAGATAAAAGACAAAGCTTTATGAGCCGTTGCTATAGTTAAATCTCGACCGAGCACATATATATGCCACTGTTTCAACGCAGACAAAATGGCCAAAGCTTCCTTCTCGGTCACCGAATAATTTAAGTCAGCTCCTTTTAATTTACGACTATAAAATACTATAATTTGCTTGTTATTTTTCTCCGATAATTGGTACAAACACGCCCCTAATCCATAAGCGGAGCTATCAGTGCTAATAAACAACTTTTTACTGGAATCCGGATGCGATTGCACGGCAATTCGTAAAAACATGCCTACTTGGTTTAAGACGCTTCCCACTCCAACAATAACATTATCAACTATAAAAAGGTAGAAATACTTGCATCCGCGTACTTTTGAAAATGCTGCTTACTTATTCCAAGTGGCGCTACAACCTTTATAAATTCTCAACCCCTTGTTGAGAATCACTACTAATTCTTGAACACGGTACACTTACACGATCACTTGATAACAATTTAGAATTTAAAACAAAAAAGTAGAATTCCCTCTACTTTATTACAAATCGTTACAAATGAACAATTTTACCCGCCATATCATTGATGATTTGAACATCCGATTCTTTCAACACGTTATATGTTACTGATCCCGGTACCCTCGTGCCCATCCAGACAGACCACGACACTCCACATTAAAACCGCTAGCCAGCACATACCAATGTTAGGACTCTAGGAAAAGCAATATGAAGCAATCCCATGCGGTTGGTTACCCATTGTGCGCGTTTCCAGGTGGTGGATAGGAGAAATCCTAGG
Source organism: Platerodrilus igneus (assembly GCA_036346225.1). Lineage (NCBI taxonomy): Eukaryota > Metazoa > Arthropoda > Insecta > Coleoptera > Lycidae > Platerodrilus > Platerodrilus igneus. The sequence continues at coordinate 4,017,791 of JARFIW010001599.1, forward strand.
ATATATGACCAAAGGATTGGCTATCTACCCTGAGAAGGATCGTGATAAGTTTATCTTTTTCAGTGACCAAGTGCCTGAGTGGTATAAGACCCACAACATGGTGGAGAGCAAGAGACTGTGCTAGAGCGGAATAAATTTCGCCCCCTAGCCAAGTGAAAACGATCTTGCGGACCAAACCCTTCAGCCCAAGCTGTAGTTTCGTGGCTAATGGGCCTGCACTGAGGTAAACAAAGCCGGTGGGACAATTCTGCAACACCGATACACCGCGCCTTCCCTGCTGTCATGATCATGTCTCACGGGCAAGAGGGTGTGAGGGTCTTGGCTTAACGACCCGGACCAAGAGGAGACAGCCTCGCTAAAAATCCTAAATCCTGTGGCGAAGGACTGAGCCCAAGGGATGCGTGGCTGGATAGATGACCAGTTTTAATTAGTCCAGAACTCGGGAAACAGGGAGGCAGCCCGTTTTATCCACGCCTACCATGCTAACAAGGGGCAACTGCCATGGTGACCATTTACACCCCCCTTACTCATGGGAACAATTATAAACAATATTGGTACCATAAGTAAAATAGAACCTCAAGAGGTGGAACCAGCAATAGAAAACCTCTCAGGCAACCAAAACATATCCATGGAGGTAGAGCAGACCCGGGATGCAAGTCTGCTTGCAAGACCGTTGTCTGATACACCAGACACAGAGAAAACAATAAGGAAACTTGCAGGCACTAAACTGCAAGTAAAGAGGATTTCGGATGCTCAGCGTGGGAAGCTGAGGCAAGCCAAGAAAGTCGAAGCTGGTACTTGGACGGAGTCACACCCGTCCACAAAGAAGGTGTCGGTGCTGAAGGAGAGCGGGGGCAGTAAAAGACCTCGTTCAGAGACTTCCACACCGACACAATCTAGAGGCGCTGGGAAGAACGAGAGAGCGCCTATTCGGGCGACCAAAGTTAGACCCGAAGGAAGTCGATACCCTCTCATCAAGGGACCTGTACTTTGTAGTTCGGGGTGCAGGCTTTGCAGATTGGGTTTAATACTTAACCAGGGTCAGCGCAATAAGTCTTTTAGGGTATACCGCAGGGAGAGTCCCGCACTTCGGCTATAAAAGCTCTCCGCTCCATCGGGTTCGGATAACTATCAATATATATATATATATATATATATATATATATATATACAAACATTCGTATTCCAATTCTGTCGAGACTGTAGTTCACACAAATATTCTCTCGATTATTTCTTTCATCTCTCAAATCTAAAGTTTTTGCCAATTACCCTTTTACTTATGTTATTCAAACCAATCAAAACTAGATATCACCGACTATATGCTTGGTGGTGAATATCAACGACAATTCCACACATATACAAAGAATCGCATAAACAAACCTTAAAACATAGTTTGCTATTGGCTATATGGTAGGAACACGAAAGACAGATATTTTATGACTACAGAACAGTCTGAAATTAGCCCACTAAAGATAATGTAGATCAATTTAGACAGAAGAAGAGCCGCACATGATATGCTGCAGCAAAATATCCATGATAAACATATAGACATCGTAATCGGCGACGAACCAAACAAGGACTTAGGCAACCAACTACTCTGCGACCAAAACAAGGATTGTTTTATTTGGCCTAGAAACGCCTAGATAAGTAGAATACATAAGGGTAAGGGTTTCGTGAAAGTTACGGTTAGCGATATGGCTATCGATTCAGGTTTTCTTCACCTAATCCAAACAATAGACAAATTGTTGGAGCTTCCTGACGACATACAACTACTTATCAGCTACAACAACATACAAAACTAATAAAAGCGGGTGACTTGAACGCATTGGCTTTCTTATTCGGATCACATGTAGAAAACCAAAGAGGAGTTAGTTACTTATCCTTAATACGTGAACTACGCCAACGTTTATGAATGCTGACTGAAACTCCATAATGGATGTTACATTGATAACTCCAAACATAACCCGACAAATAGAGCACTGGAGAGTGGAGAAAGGCTTCGTAAATCTCAGTAGCCACCGATACATCATACACAGCACTAACACGCAAGCAACAAAAAATAAAAGTACATTATTTTATAAAGGATAGAAAACTACCTGAGACACGATAAAACATCTGGAAGAAAACTCCTCGGTCACAGTGATATGCAAAGAAGCGAATATCGAAGAAAGCGTAAGACTCACGATACCAAACATTACAAGTCTATGCCATAAGCATCTAACAGTTAAAAAATTCTCTAAGCTTAAACATCTTCCAGTAGACTGGTGGACTAAAGAGAGCATGTATTGGATATCGAAGAAGACTGATTAGAAATACCAAAACAAGCAACAGCGAACAAGAAATGCGGCCCGCACTAGAATAATAGAAGAACGCAAAAAAAGGAGTTATAGTTTTGCATAAGGAACAGGAAAGTTAGAATGTGGCAACAATTGACCGAGGACCTGGATAAAGACATACGCGGTAGGGCATACCAAATTGTGACAAACAAAATGAAAACCAGAAAGAGTCATGCTCCAAACAAGCATGAGATTAACAAACAGGTAGCGATTCTATTCTATTCTATTCCTTAAACCATAGAAAAATGACAGACTGATTCTATTACCAAAACCGCAAAAACACAAAGACTCATCTCCTAAATATAGGCCAATATGTCTACTGGACATATTCGGGATACTATTGGATAACATTATAAAAGATTAACTAAACGAAAGTTTTGAGAAACGAAACGTGTTACACCAACACCAATATGGATTTAGAAAAAGCAAATCCACACTAGGGGCTATAGAAAAGGCAATAGAGAAGGATCAAATAATTAGGCAGAAGGCCTATCAGCACCAATGATATTGCGTGCTGACAATACATGACATCAAAAGTGCATTCAACTCTCCCATGGTAAGCCATAGTAGATGCAGTTAAATCGGCAGGTATAGAAGATTACATGATCATAATGATACCGTCATATCTTACAGACCAAACTATTCAAGCTATATCGGGGCAAATTGTCGAGATGGCACGTGGGTTGTTCGAAAGCTTAATACTCGGACCTACGATCAACTAGTCAAACAGAACTTTGGCAACAACGCATATTCAGTGGTATACGCAGACGACCTAGCAGTCATTTTGACAAGAACAAAGGTCGACCTCAAAGTACATGCAAATGAAGCCATTAATAAATCAATGACCGCATTTACCAGTATTTACATCAAAATTGCACCACATAAAACTGAAACGGTCACCCTCACATAAAATCGAAAAATGAGGCAATTTCACCTTAAGGTGGATGGAATACAAATCAGCAGCCAAAGGTCAGTAAAAACACTTAGGGGTCGCCATCGATAGGAAATTAAGAATGACGACTCTTATAAAAGAGTCATGCCAAAAGGCTAAAGCCTCCATGACACCAGACAGGATTATCTCAAATATTGGTGGATCTAGACCACAAGGTAGTAGACACGATAATACTGTATGAGGCACCTATATAAAAGACAGCTCTATAGTTTAAGCACTACGAACAAATGCTTAAAACGGTAAATTGAAAAATAGCCATTAGAATCGCCCCAGCATGCCCGACTGCCCCTATGCAAGGGGTACTGTCAATTTCTAAAATACCCTCCATTAGACTTAAAATTAAAAAAAGAGTGTATATCAATACAAATGGGAAAGCTTTCAATCAGGAAGCGAGAGAGATACTATTATTAAGTTTGCAAAATTAATGGGAGGAGTATAAATATTTATAAAAATATCAGTGACTGGTGTAAATGCAAATGATGTAAAATGGATTATCATCTTAGTCAAGCAATATTAGGACACGAAACTTTCGGCATCTACTTAAACAGAATCGGGAAGCAAGAAATTTGTAAATATTGAAGACTGCAAAATACACAATTTTCAACTTTGCCAGTTGGGGGTATTACAGAACAAAGGCTGAATTAGAATGCGCGAAGAAATAAGTATAAATAATATAGCCGACCTCTTGCTTAGAGACAAACAAAGGTGGGAAGATGTTACTCAAATGATACGTACGACTATGAAGCTTAAGAATAAGGACGAAACAACACTTAAAGATAGATAACAAAACATGGAGCAATAACATGGAAAACGTAGTTTTACGCCGCACGCACCCCGAAGCAATGTTCCAGTAGCAGTACCAGGATGCTTTGTCACGAGCGGAAAGAGAGGGGCAGATTTCAGTTAGCCAGTATGCACTCCTGAAGGGGCACCCAGGAAGTGGTATTCAGCCACATTTTGGGATATCCTAACACGAGTTTATATAAATCAGACAGTACTTATTGCTTATAACAACATCTGTGCGGTAAGTATTTTCCTCATAGTAAGGAGCTCAGGAATCGTGAAAAAGATGGGCAAGTTACTTTGGGGGCATCAAAAGATTTCCAGTTCTCTATAACAATAAAAGAAGAAGGTAGGAACTTGAAATGCAACTAGATAAATTAGCGATAATTCCACGCTTCTATAGAAGCGCTCGTATTCATTTCAATATTAGACGTACAGTATTAAAGGCTTGACGTCAGTTTGACTTTCTAGCTGCATAAAATATTTTGTCTATCTAAAATGTCTCGATTTAGAAATATAAACGATGCGATGATGAAGAATGAAATAGAAAAATGTATTCCTGAAAATATAAAGAAAAGTTGATGTCAATTTGGAACCAATTCAGCATATTTTGCAAAGAGCGACATTTTGATTTGGACGTGGAACTCTGTTGACGATGTAGCAGGAGTGCTGATAGATTGAGGTTTTAACATGAAAAAAACATATGAAAGTAATTATAAGAAGTATGTAGTAAAAACAATGTGTAATGCATCTGCCAAAATGTTGCAAGGTATGTATTATAAAAAATTTAACGTTAATTTAAATGCTTTTGTCGATTCTGCGTTCAAAAAAAGCCCATCATACACGTCACGTAGTTCTAAACGGAAATAGTTGCAAGCGAATATAGGAAAACCTAGAGAAGGCTCCTTTGCGTTAAGCAAAAGTGAAATTACTAAAAAGGCACTAATTTGGGATGAAAATACTACAATAGGTCTTTTGAAAAGACATTTCATATTACTTCATACGAATTAGCGTAACGTGGAGGTGAATACAATGCCGTTTTCTCAAAAACATGCCAAGGTAGCTTAAAAAAATGTTGCGACAGTAAGTGGTTGATTAAAAACGTAAAGAATCCTAATATCTGCCCAGAACGATTATTTTATAAAATTTTATCACACCGAACGAATCATATATTAACAGATAGGTTTTTCTTAACGCCAAATCTGATTTCGAAAAAAGATTCATCGAAATGTTGGTACAAAAATATGCTTATAGTAATCAATGAATTACTTAAGTGGAAGAGAATATCTGCTAACGAAGTTGGACTGGACACTAAAAATTTTCCACCGCTCCAGCGCAGTATCGCACTTAACGGTTCTTAATAGTCGTCCGTTATGTTTTCTCTCCTCGGACCTTAATGATGGTACAGACTATCTCTCCCCAGGGCATTTTTTAATCCCATTCTGGGTTTTCCGGAAATGCCCATCACCGAAAATATGTCTCTTCGAAATCGTTGGCAAGTCCTCCGGCAAATTTAGTTCTCATTTTAGAAACACTGGACCAACGACTATCTACGTTCCCAATTTCCTTGTCCAAAATGGAACACTTCTATATCAAATTTACAACCCGGACAAGTATTACTTTTATCCGGATCTTCGACTTCCTCTCTTTCTTGGCCTATCGCTTAGGTAGAAAAGGTCTTTCCAGAACCTGACGGCGTTGTACTTGTTGCCTCCGTCCGAACTGCCAGCTATATATTTGTACGCCCGGTTAATAAACTACTCCCCATCCCCGTGGTTGATTAATATAGCAACTTTTTTTAATTATTTTCTGAATATACTTTTTGTTTCTCTGGTTTTCTTTAATTTTATTTTAATTTTGATTTGATTAGATTCAATTTATTTAAGTATAACCATTCCTTTCCTATTGCGCATTCTCCTCTCACTCGCGTACATCAGCGGGTAATCTGTAGCCCCCGCTTGGAAGAAATGCCAAACTACTGATTCTCCTTCCCTTTAAATATTACATTTTAGGTGGGCGTTTATGTTTGCGCTATCTGGTGTCCGATATACTTGTGCACCGGTAATGTTAAAGACAAAAGTGATAAGCCAAATGTGTGTGTTCAATTGACTCTTGAAGCGTGCGGTTCGTCTCTTCCGAAGCTGAAGTAATTTAGTGCACATCACCTAATTTGGTAAGTTCACAGTTATTCCTGCGAAAGTTATTTCTCATATTTATTGTGCATTTGCAATATTCATTAAATTCCTTAAATTCCCGACTCTCTACGCCAAAACACCCTTGTTTTAGAGGTATTTGGCCGTTTCAGACTTTATCCCATATAATAAAAATTTGGCGATAGTTTGAGTATCTTGACTACTCTGTTTGATTCAGTACCTTACTGACTTGTAAACTGACATACAACTACTGATGAATCATTTATATTCATCCTGAAAAATTATAAAGGAGTATTGAAAACTAATACCAAATACTCAAAAGTTGAATTTGTATTCCTTTCTGCGCTGTGCTTATTTAAAACGACAAAATTTATTAAACAAACCAGCATCAGATTCTCTTCGTCGATGAGCTTTGCAGTGTTTATATTTGAAAGTACAACAAAGTACTTTTAATGAACCTTTAATTTAGTCGGGAGCCAATTAAAGTAAGTCTTAGTTCAGTGCGTTGGCATGTGAACCTCGTGCTACTGTTTATGCAACGACCAAGCTTCAGAGAAGCAATTCTTTTGTATCCTTCTATTGAACTTTTCAGTGCCATAGATCTTGTTTATAAAGTAACAGAATTTAATTAAAGGCTAAAGAAAGTTAGTAGTTCCAGAATTACCGGTGCACAATCAAACTGTCTGGCTTTGTCTGCTAGTCTGGGAATAATATTATACGGATCTATTTGTAAACTAAATGTTGGGAACTTAATATATGTTACATAAAGTTAGACAAAGCTATATTAGTCAAATTATTAGAGATTTAGGTTGTGAAGGGTATGTAGACCTTTTTAGACTAGCTCAGAATAGAAAAGAATTTAGAGCTGCGTCAAACCGACTTTAAGTACGTTCGAAAACAAAACAAAAAAAAATAAAAATCAGTTAACTAAATGTCACCAGGACATAACTCACAATTAGTTAGCGGTCTGGCATGTTGGTAGCGTTTCGTTGCTTAAGCCTTACCATAACATATAATTTAATAAACGTCACCAGGACACAACTCACAATTAGGTAGCGGTCTGGCATGTTGGTAGCGTTTCGTTGCTTAAGCCTTACCATAACATATAATTTAATAAACGTCACCATGACATAACTCACAATTAGGTAGCGGTCTAGCATGTTGGTAGCGATTCGTTGCTTAAGCCTTACCATAACATATAATTTAATAAACGTCACCAGGACACAACTCACAATTAGGTAGCGGTCTGGCATGTTGGTAGCGTTTCGTTGCTTAAGCCTTACCATAACATATAATTTAATAAACGTCACCATGACAACTCACAATTAGGTAGCGGTCTGGCATGTTGGCAGCGATTCGTTGCTTAAGTCTTACCATAACATATTATTTAACACTTTTCATTTTGAAGCGGATAACCAGGTTATATTTCATTTCCTTATAAATGGTAATCATGTAAACATGTTAGAGTTCTTTAACAACCATCAGGTTGCTAATATCTATGTAGAGTCAGCTGGATAGGAAAAAGATAGAAGGATTTAGGAAGATCTAGACCAAACTATATTAGTCAAATTATTAGAAATTTAGGTTGTGAAGGGTATGTAGAGCTTTTTTAGATTAGCACAGATTAGAAAAGAAGTTAGAGCTGCGTCAAACCGACCTTAAGTAAGGTCGAAAACAAAATGATGATGAAAGTTAGTTACATCTCTAAGGCTCGCTTGTTTAAAACTTCAAACTGGCAGGTTACTTGACCGGTGGATTTCGAAAGTTTCGGTCACTTGAGATTTAGAGTGAAACGACTTGTTCAACGACAAGTTACAGTTCTGTGTGTTAACGATCTGTTAAACGTTTTTGGATGTGTTAGCAGACAAATCCGAATTCCTGATATTGCCGTACAAGGCCAAACGCAAACTTTCGATTGCTCATAGAAACTTTGCAAGTTTCCTACTTAATTCAGGAAGTATTAGTTTTTAGGATAACAATTTTAGCTCGTCCAGGAACTTTTTAAATAGAAATAAAAAACACTTTGGGCAAACTAAACAGCAGACAATTGAAGTGATGCACTAATAATAAATCATATAAATGATACCTTATCGTTCTGTAATTTATCAATATATGGTTTTTATAATAAAGTTTATAATAAAGTTAATACTGTTCAGCAGTATAAATGCTCTCCCAAAATTTAAAACAAACAGAACATGTATAACGTTCTGCAAATGCTTTTACGAGGGTAAGGTGAATAGTTCTCGGCCTGACACAGAGATGGCGTTCCAATCAGCAGAAATTTGTGCTTCCCACCTGCGTGCACATACCATTACTTTGTATGACAAGTTTCAACTTGCTATCTCAAGTAGTTTGCTTACACGAATTTTTTCAAGCAGACGTCTTATGCGTGTTTCCTTAATATGGATAAACTTGAATATCGTGCGGTCATAAAATTCTTCGTTTTGTACGGTTTAACCCCTCAAGAAATTTATCCGAAGTTGACAAAAGTTTACGGAGACTCTGCCCCTTCTCTGCCAACCGTTAAAAAGTGGGCAGCTAAATTTAAACGTGGTCGCACGTCTCTCAAAGATGACCCCGTGAAGAATGACCAAAAACCGCAACCACACCGGAAGCAATCGAGAAAGTGCATGATATCGTGTTGGATGATAGGCAGGTGAAAGTGAAGGAGATAGCTGAGGCTGTAGGGATATCGGACGAAAGGGCGCGAAACATCATACACAAAGAGTTAGGGATGCGAAAGCTCTGCGCAAGATGGATGCCGCATTTGCTGAATGCCGATCAAAAGCAAATGCGAAAACGAGTTTCGTAGCGATGTTTGGTCCAGTTCAATAAGGATCCGAACGATTTTGTGTGGCGATTTGTCACTATAGATGAAACATGGGTCACCATTACACGTCAGAAACGAAACAGCAGTTGAAGCAGTGGGTGGAAACTGGTTGTTCAACGCCAAAGAAAGCGAAGTCGACCGCATCTGCCGGAAAGGCGATGGCCAGCGTGTTTTGGGATGCGAAAGGGATCCTGTTAATAGATTACTTCAAAAAAAGATAGAACAATTACAGGTCAATATTACCCTTCTTGACCAGCTGAATGCCAAAATTCGCGAGAAGAGGCCTGGCTTGAAAAAGAAAAAAATAATCTTTCAACAAGACAACGCATCTGCACACAAGGGTGCGTTGGCGATGGGAAAATTGACGGATTTGGAATAGGACTTGCTCGGCTATTCCGCCTATTTCCCTGATTTGGCACCCTCAGACTTTATCTGTTCCCAAACTTGAAGAAATTTGTTTCTGGGAAGCGCTTCATGTCAAATGAAAAGCTGAGAGGGCCGTAGACGAATATTTTCACAGCCTTCCAGACTCTCACTTCCTGGAAGGAATACTGATGTTGGAGAAACGCTGGACCAAGTGTGTTAAAGTTAAGGAGGATTACGTAGAAAAATAAAATCTTTTTTTTTACTGAAAATTGCAGTCTTTCATTATAGGCCGAGAACTTTTACCTTACCCTCGTAGACGCCTCGTCTTCCCACCAGACTGATTTATCAGTGTTTTACAAGTTATCGGAGTGAAAGTATCTTTGTGTTTAACTTGGTTCTATTGCGTACGGTGTGCTTCGCGTCGATTTCTGATTCGAAAATAAAAATTATTACACTATATATCCATCCTATAGGCTGTGTGGGAATTCAATAGAAAGACGTATTTGTTCAAACAATGCAAGAGCGCGATGATAAATCTGCTACACGCCTCACGGTGTTGACAGCGGAACAGTACAATATATTAATCAACGAGGTGCCAATCTAATTTAAATAGCTGTTTATTGTATTCTTTGTAGGTCATGAAAGCAAAATCTGGTACAACAATGTCATGTTTACAGTATCGTCATTTAAAGCGTTTTCATGTTATAGAAGTTAACGAAATTATGAAATTAATTGCAAAATTTACCTAGAACGATATACGATATTATTTAGCTATTGATGAAGTTTTTGATACCATTGACGCAGCAATCGTGCCGTTGGGCATGTAGGAAGGGATAGAATGCTTTTTGTAATAAGCAAAAAGTATGCAAACATAACAAAAGAAGTGATTATCGCGTTTTTAACCATATATGAAACTTGTCATATGAAACGTACCAAAATCAAAAAGACTTAGTTTCTGATCAATGTCGAATGCTCAAATTAAGAGCCCATGTCAAGTTGAATTGATTGATATGCATTTTTAGTCTTAGTCGTAGTGTAATGCGGATAAGAAATTTATTATGGTGTATCAAGATCACTTGACAATGTATGTCGCTTTCAGAGCTCGTGAAACTAAAAAGGCAAAGGAGATAGCGTATATAGTTGATAGATTTACTTTATTTGGAGCACCTTGTATACTTCATTCGGATAATGCTGGCGAATTTGTCTATAAAGTCACTAATGAATTGACGAAATTGCGGGTTAAACCTCGTCATAGCCAAAGCCAAGGCCCTGTCAAAAAAGCACACCATGATATACAAAATATGATAGCTACACAGTTGAAAGATCATAATACTTGAAATGAAGAGAAGTACTTAGATTCGTGCAGTTAATGAAGAATAGGAACTACATTTGGTATCAGCATGTCCCCTTACAAAGGTAGGTTTGATATGGAGCTTAGGGTGTTTTTACGAATGACTGCATTAAGCAATATAGTCGTTGATAATATGGGTACTGAAGAGGATTTTTTTTTATAGTTATCCAAACCCGGTGGAGTGGAAAGCTTTTATAGCCAAAGTCTCCTTGCAGCATACTCACTAAAACCACACTCCCTAGCGCACTGCAGCCTAAAAGGCTTATTGTGCTGACCCTGGTTGTTGATTATTTATATATATATATATTATTATATAAGTCTTGGGTCTATTAGTGAATCTACTATGTACAAGTGCCCCACCGATTGAACTCAGTCCTAGCACCCCTCTCTTGCAAATGCAAGGTTCCTGGATAAGGGCTAGATCGCAATTTACCATAAGCTTACATAGTGGACGGGTGTGACCCGTCCAAGTCTCAGATTGGACATTCTTGGTTTTTCTCAGCTTTCAACGCTAAGCTTCCAAAAGTCTCTTTGTTTGCAGTCCGGTGCCTGCAAATTTCTTTATAATATTCTCCATGTCTGGTGTTTCAGACACCGGTCTTGCAAGCGGGTCTACTCTACCTCCATAGATACATTTTGGTTACCTCAGGAGCCCCCATTGCTCCTCTTCAGGTTCAGTTTTACTAGTGGTACCAATATTATTACTGATTGTTCCCACGAGTATGAGGGATGTAAATGGCGCCATGCCAGGTGCCACCTGTTGACATGGAAGGCGTGAGTAAAACGGAGTGCCGCGCTGTTCCCCGAGTTTTGAACCGATTGAGACTGGTCAACTATGCAGCCACGCATCTCCTGGGCTCGGTTCTTCACGACGGGATTTAAGAATTTTTAACGAGGTTGGCTCCTTTTAGTCCGGGCGATTAAGCCAAAACCCCCACAAACTCTTGCCCGTGGAACATGACAACGACGGCAGGGAAGGCACGTTATGACGGTGTTGCAGAATTGCTCCACCGGCTTTGTTTATCTCAGTGCAGGCCCATTAACCACGAAACTACAGCTTGGGTTGAGGAGTTTGGTCCGTGGGATCGTTTTCACTTGGCTAGGGAGCGGATTTAATCCCGCATCAGCATGGTCTCTTGCTCTCCACCATGCTGTGAGTCTTATGCCACTAAGGTCACTGGGTCGCTGAAAGAGATAAGCTTATCGCGATCTTTTCCAGAGTAGATAGCCAATCCCTTGGCCATATATCCTGGGATTTCTTCTATCCGCCACCTGGAGACGCGCCCAATGGGTAACCAACCACATGGGGAAGAGGATTTAAGTTATTTCTTATACAATCGTGAGTTCGGCTCGATCGGAGGTACAACAATAAATCACTGATCAAAAGCAATCGGTTTTTTATGAAAGTTGATCAAATCGATGATCATGCTAAGAATAATAATGTAATACACAATAAAAATAAAGCAACAGCTAGAGATTTAGGTTTACTTTCCCTAAAGAAACAGGCCATCAAAATAAAACAATTAAGTGACAAGTGATATCCTTTAGCAAAAGTAGGAGATAATGTCACAGTGCCAATACCAGATGTTGATTAAGCAAGGGGAAGTTTGCGCGATGTTATGTTCGTGGTTTTATGCATAACCGGCGATATTTTATACAGATTGGGTACTAAAGATGATATTTTGAAACAATTTTACGCACGATCCGAATTTGAAATTTGCAAATACAATTTTATTACTGTAAATGACGTAGACCAAGTAAAAGTAATTTTGCCAAGAGCAGCAGTTCCGCATTCTTTTGTTAAATCCCAGAGATAAGCTAGATATCAATGCAGTAAACATTGCGGAAAAAATGTTTGTTTGTCCAAGAAAAGGACTACTTTCTAACTCGAAGTGTCGCCACCGCAGTTTCTGTAGGAATAAGTAGCAGAGAGATACAAAAACAAAAGCCCGAAAAGGGTAGTGCGTCACACGATAATTAGCAAATATTCCGTTTTTATAATGTTTTATATGCGTATACTTGGCAACATTTATATTATGCTAGGACGCTATAGCAATATTTTTGTTTAACTTTAGCTATATTCGTCGATTAGAAATAAGCGTTACTGTAACTTATTTCCTTATATTTTTTATTGAACGCCCAATGTGGCTGTTTCTTTAGAAGCTTTTGCAACTACATAATTTTGTTAAAAACGAGTTCATCCCAAATTTCATGGACATATTTAGTTTATCCTAGGCGATTTGTTTTAATTCTAGTTGTGCCTGGAAATTTTAGGCCAACTTAAAATCAGTACCTTATAAACTCACACGTCCTAAATCGGCTAACCATTTTGCATATTCTAAGAAATTTGCATAACTCGTATGCGCAACAAGATGTTTGCGTTTGGTATAGTCAAAATGGGAATATCCTGATTTCGGATTTGTCCGGTAGCAGATGCACCGAAATCGCTCAAATGTTATGTTGTGTTAAATATCAACAAGTGAAATCAGTTTTGAAATTTAAGCGGTTTCGTTTTATTTGATTATAAGCAGTAAAATAATCGTGTTATATCCTAGAATATCAGTGTATTTATTGTTTGCCGCTATCGTCTACATTCTGCGGTAAGAAATATTTATAGAAATAAATTATGTACTAACTGTTTATGCAGAATTTCTTGTAGCGCTTTGCTTCAGTCGACATAAAGGTCTCCTGTCAGATTGCAGGTCTTGTAAGGAGGAGTTTTTTAAACAGTTTAAGACAATTCCTACAGAAAAAAAATATTCGATCGGTCAATTTTTGCGTAAAAAACGCAATGCATTGCTATTTTTTGATACAAAAATACAAGTACCGAATAGTATCAAGAGCAACTAATACCGATAGCAACAGGGAAAAGTAAAGCTTGGACAGCCTTGATGAATGAATTAAACAGTGTTTCAGGTAAAACCCCGCGAGATATTGTTTCCCTAATAAACATGTAACATGCCAGTTTTCCACTAGTCATGTTCTAGTCTTCAAATTGCCTCCTTATGCCTTTCCTTCCCTTTATTTTCTTTATGAACTAAAGAAATTCCCCTTTCACTTATCTTATGCACTGTGTTTTGTAGTTTAGAGTATGAGTTATATTTAGGTTGTGTTATGCTATAACACGAATTAATAATTTTATTCAAGTGAGAATTTACTTTCTTTTAAAATAAATATATATCTTTTATTATATAACAAGTTATTTGAATATTCACTTCAAAAGAAAATGTTATGAAACATAACCCTATCTCATTGATAGTTATTTTCCAGTAAGACGAGTGAGGTAGTTTCGAATCTACATTCTGTAAAAGATTTACATTGACATTAGTTTCCTCCCTGTATTACCGGCCGATTTATCTTTAGTTATCCGCGCATGGCAGATCCCTATTCAAATCCGGATTTGAGCTTATCACGCATTTGTTCCTCAAGATGCGTGGTCCTCGAATGGTATGTATTAGTGTCCAGAGTTATACTGAAATATTTAAACAGAAATAATTTTATAGAATCACTTGACGAGATGTAGTATAATCCCGCACCTAGTTTACCCATCGCTTGGATTACTGATGGTAAGGATAGTTGTAGAATGAAACCGGTTATAATTTCAACGTACCTCGTGGTAATTTCCTTAACACTTACACAAAAATTGTATTGTAAGAACCTTCCGAGAGGATCGTTTTACCCTTCGAACGACTGTTTTACCTTTGGAGATATTTGTTTTACCTTTCGAGAGGTTTGGTTTTGAGAGAATCGTCTATACTCACGTCAGGGTATAATTTATCTGACGTGATGATACATAATATTTATATCTAGTAACTTCACAGTACCTTATCTATAATTGTAAACTAAGATTACCAGGAATTTTCCTATCTGGTATTTGCAGTTTTACCTTCAAAACAATGTAACAAAATGAAGTTAGTCGTTGGTTACCTTTAAAATCTGTATACTTTGGATGGTTGATGTTATGTTCCTTGCCTGAATCGAACTCAACTACCAACTTTAGTTATGATTCAAGAACCACCTGTTCGTGTTCCTAATTCTCTATAGTGTTAAACAGCAGGTATTTTTCTAATAGCCTGTATTCAAGGAAATATACAGGTATGTGTTTTACAACTAAAATTTCTTATGTGATAATTCAACACAAGTAAAAGTTGAAGTAAAGTTTTGTTACTACTTATGAACAGCAATAGTGTTTTTAAAATATATTTGTTAAATTTACTTTGTCCTGTTTCAACACAACACATGTTTGTATAACTTTAAGTCAAGTATATAATAGAACTAATGTGCACACCCTAGGTTTCATAAAACTTGAGATTTAAGTCCTTTTATTGCTAATTGTTTTGCTAAAGCAATAAAAGTTTCCTTATGTACCTAACACAAAATAGGTACATATGTTTTTCTGAAATATTAATAACTGAAGTGCTTTCTCATATTGTTCGCTAATAATAATATTAGCATAGCTGTATCGGTAAACGTTGCCTTACAAGTAACTAACAAGAAAACGTATTTTTGTTTGAAAGTTTTCTCATTAATTGTAAAATTAAGATTAATGATAAACAAATTCAACTACATAATTAATCAGATTGTAATTCCTTTTTTGAATTGAAATTTAATTTTTGTAATATAGCTGAGGTACTTCAGATATATATTGCTGTGATAAGGGGTTGTTTAAGGGTGTACTTTATAGAAAAGGTCATTTAGAAATCAGAAATCACCATAGGCAACAAAAAACTGCACTTAATTAGTGAAGAATTGAGAAATGGAGATAGTTTGTAGATAGTAAGCAGTCAACACCCTGTATATAAAGTATAAATAGTTTTAAGCGACTCAAATTAACATAGGAAGACGCATAGTTAGCGTAGAAACCAGGAAGACATTCATTAAGTAGATAGTAAATATTAAATACCCTGTAGATAAAGTTTTAGTTAATTTAAGTAAAGCAAGTAATGATATTTTTCAGTGGAAGCACGCGTATATTTATAAGTAAACGATAAAGTGTAAAGCAGACACGCATTCAAAAGAGTTCCGATTGTGTTACCGTAAGGCATAAGCAGTCTTTTTTTTTATATTTATGGTGTGTAAACCCGCCATAGGGTCGCCTCAGAACCATGTTAAAATCTACCAAAGAGGTAGCCTAAATCATAATGATTTTTCCCCCTCAAAATAAATATAAAAAAAAAGACTGCTTATGCCTTACGGTAACACAATCGCACACTTCTTTAATAACCATCCTCTCAATTGTATAAATAGAAACATGTTAAAAAATGTTTTCCAAATTATTGAATTTATATAAAATTCACCAATAAAAATTAATCAGCTGATTTCACGTTAAGCGTATTGGCTATCTAAAGAAAGTCGATCCCAGGTCGCAACACAAATTGAAGACAATCACTCTTTTAAACTTTAAAAATTTTTCCTTATTGTACTCAAACCAAATATTTCAATAAATCAGTCACCTTCAATTTATGTCATAAATGTCAAACTTGAAGTTTTTATTATTTTGACAACGATCCTAGGACATGGATCGAAACGTAAATAAAATAGATTTTAAAAACTATGAGTGGTTTCATTCCCAAAGAAGATTAAGAAGAAAATTAAAAGATATAGTAGCGGCGACGAGGATGGTATAAATTGTGAAAGCTGAAAAGTTTCAAACTTTGAACAATTCTTTGTCCTATTGCAAATATTGCTAGAATGGAAGTAATGACAAAGGAAATGAAGATTTTGTCGAGTTTACTTAGTAAATTATTAAAGTTACCAGACGAAGTTCCAAGAGCTCTAAGTCTTGAAGCTTCAATTAAGTTTCAATTTGCCGTATTTATAGGAACGGAAGGTGTGCGTAAATACTTAGACAGATTTAAAATTGCACTGAACTTACATAGTCTTCCAAATAAATTACAGGCAAATTATTTAAGTGTTTATATTGGACCAAATTTAATGCAACGTTGAAGCACCTAATTTTTCTCTAGAACTCGGATGAACTTTTGTTTTGTGAAATTTGTTCAACATAATTAAGCATTTTGTACAATCTCGGAATAAATATAGCGAAGAAATATAATTGAGGCAAATAATTCAAAAACATGATGAATCGATCGCTGATTTTATCCTGTAGTTAAGAAGGGGTTCGCGTTATTGCGAATTCGGTAAATTCTTGAGTCGTTCTTTGACTGCACAATTCCTTAACGGTGTTATACGGGAGGACATAAAGAGAAAAAACAGTTGCCCGTAAACCTGATAATTTCGAAGCTACCGTAAAAATTGCTACTGAAATGAAAGTACCACGTTTGGCATTATTGGAATTAAAGAGGAATTCGAATAAATCTGAAACTTCACAAGAAAATAAGATCGAACTTAGTTAATAGCAATGTTAATAAGGGTAACGAGCATGATCCTTGTGTAGGTTGTTGTCAGTTGCATTGGAGAAGTCAGTATAAATTTCGTAATACATTGCAGCTATTTGCCGCATTAAGGCTAATAGCAACATTAAGAAATATTTTGGAACAAGATTATTTCTTCCATAGCAGATAACGCCAGTCTTGACAAAGTAGATTCTGATTCAAGTACACCAACCTAGAACCGAGTATTTCCAACATTTGATGGATGAGATGACCACGTCTGAAATGTCAAATTGCGCAAAATCATCTAAACCAATTATTACGGTTAAAATAGAAAGCACTCCGATTCAAACGGAACTCGATATGGGTGGTATGAATTTATTGCGTGAATTCAAAACAAACTTCACACTCTTGCCCAGTAATAGTACATTAGTAAGTTACACGTTGAATCGATTAAAAATTGTTGGCTACTTATCCGTGAGCGTTGAATGCGCTAGAAGAAAGAAAGAGCTAAATCTTTACGTTACAAAACATCAAAATTGAATGTATTTTTCGACTGGGATGAAGTATTATGCATTTGCCTGATTTTTTTCGAATGCATGAAGTTAAGTGTGATGTAAATTGCAAAAATATTCTAAAAAATCTTTTGGTGAAATATTCTGACATCTTTAGTAACACTGCTGGTATGTTTGTCGGTCCAAAAGTCAAGATAAGTTTTTGATCTAGAACTACAACCGTTTTTGCTAAGACTCTGAATATTCCTTATGCATGGCGCGAGCAGTATTCAAACGAAGAAGGACGCTTGTTAAATTGTGGTGCATTTGAACGAGTTACACATTCCGACTGGGCTATACCGACACAAATCGTTTGCAAGAAGGAAAAGATATGTGATTATTCCTGTAAGCATAATTCGCATATCAGTGTTAATGAATAACCAATTCCAAAAACTGAGGTTATCTTTAATCAAATAAATGGAGCAAAGTATTTCAGTCACCTGAATGTTACGGATGTGTATATGCATTTGAAATATGATGATATTTTTTCCACGAGTTTAACTTTAAACGCGCCTACGCAGAGGTTAATTCGACCGAGAAGAGTAATGTACGGTGCAACTAATATTCTGGATGTCTGGCAACGAAAGGTAGGAGTCGTTCTAGGTGCTCTTAATTCTTAAAAATGTTGCGAATTTTTATGACGATACAATTGTGTTTGGTTTGACTTTAAATAATGTATTTCAATCGTTACGAAAAGTTTTTGATAGAAATCGTGAATTTGGTCTTAAATTAAAAAGATCTAAATGTTCACTTCTTCAGTCAAAGATTAAATATTTAGGCCATAGGATCGACGCTAGTGGACTACATAAATAGAATCGTCATGTAAGTGCATGTATAAATGCTCCTAAACCTCAGAATTCTAGAGAATTAAAAACTTTCCTTCGACAAGTTTCTTATTATGGTTCTTTTTCGAGCCATTACGTAATATAGTACGTCCTGACAATTTCGTGTGGTGTGATGGTAAAATGTCGTTAAACACTAGATACAAGAATTAATATCAGATAGGGTTTTGGTACCTTACAACTCACAATTACTATTATTTCTTGTCACGCTAGTTCTGCAAGTTTTGGGCCCAGTTCTTTCACATAAAATGCATGACGGGCGCAAACGTTCAATTTCATATGCAAGTAGAATGTTGAACAACACGGAAAGAAATTACTCCCAAATTGATAGAGAAGCGTTAGGTACTGTCTAGGTTACGAAAAATTTCTTTCCTTACGTTTATGGTAGAAAATAGGAGTTAATCGCGGATCATCGGCTGTTGACATATTTTCGATCCGAATAAAAGTTTACTACCAGTTGTTCTTAGTCGGTTATCGCGTTACGCAACATTTCTACGTAGGCTGAATTAAAACATAATATACCGAAAAAAACAAAGATTATGCCAATGCAGATTATTTTTTGAGAATTTGTTCAGCGGATCATTCAGAGGAGCAACACGGCTTTGAAGCAGTACTCCTGAATTCAGATGAATACGAAAATTCGATTGTTACGCCCTACATCGAATTCCTATTACTGCGGAAGATATTGCTTTTGAAACACGAAGAGATTCAAGAATATCTAAATTACTTGCAGCTATTCGCGAAGGCCGCGCTTTAAAGAACTTGGTTTTTTAGAAATAGAATTAGAGGACTTCCAAACATGCGGCTGTTTAACGTTGGGTCGTCGAGTTGTTGTACCTGAGAAATTTCGACAAACTTTGCTGAATGAACTACATACTGCACATATTGGTGCCACAAAAATGAAGAATTTGGTAAGATCATTAATTTACTGGTCTAGAATGTATCAGGATATTGAATTACTGGCCAAAAAATGTTTCAAATTATCCAAAAACGCTAAAATGCCTGTAAAATATAATAAACACAATGGTGCAGTGCATAATGGAACAGTATTCCAATGAACCTTGGTAGTGAGTACATATAGTTTACGCTGGAACTACACAAATTAAATACATCTTGATTGTAGTGGATGCAATCAGTAAATGGTTGGAAGTCAAGCTAATAAGTTCATTAACTACAAATGTGACCACAAATCTTTTGGAAAGATTGTTTTCAGCTTACGGCGTTCCTACAATTGGAAGTGACAATGGTTCACAATTCGCTTCGGATGATTTAAGAAATCTCCTTAATAATGTGAGAGTTAAGCTTCATAAGCGTATAGCTCCTTATAAACTGCCAACTAGCGGACAGACTGAACGTTGCGTTCAAACAGTCGAGAATGCATTAGCAATTAATCCTACAAAACTAAATTCAACTAATATTTTTGATTTTTTTAATCAATTTCTACCCCAATATAGAAAATCTCCATACCAAGTTACGGGTGAACCACCTACACTTTTAATTTTGAGTTATAGGATTAAGTCTTGACTGGATTTTATCCAACCGGACATAAAAAGGAAAGTAATGGATAAACAGCAAGCTGAATTTCTGCCTACCTTTTGGGACTTCCCGTATTAGTTTTATCTCATGATCAACCTCATAAATGAATTCGTGGACAAATAGTTCCACGTTTGGGAGATCTGGATTATAAGGTAGACATTCAAGGATGACGACGGAAGTATTGTACAGGGCAAAAGAAAAGGTGCCCCAAGGGACGGCCCTGATTTGAACTCAGATCAACCACGACCGTTCGTTTTTATGATAATAATCATCCCAACGACGTGGTGTTGCCAACCGTGGTCGAATTGCCGCTAGTAGAGACGCCAATTGCGCGTAGGTTTTAGCATGAACGTTAATCTTGTGTGCGGTTTTCACTAAGTGACTTTTGACTGTTATAAATCAAATAATTCTAACTAGTTTGAGAAGAGTTGATGTATACTTGTTAAGAAAACGGTCTTGTTTTGTTATTAGATCAAAGTAGTTTTTTAGAAATAAACACTGTTAAGTAGGGCTGTTGGCGCAGCTCCAAATTCCTCCACCTACCACCACATTCCTCCACCTCCCTCCACATTTTTCCACATCCCTTCACATTCTACCACCCACCTCCACATTTCTTCACATCTCTCCACCCACCTTCACCTCCCTCCACTTCCAACCACATCATTCAACATTCCTCCACATCCTTCCACTCACCCCACGTCCCTCTACATCCCACCACATTTCTCCATCTACCTCCACATCCCTCCACATCCCACCACATCTTTCCACATCCTTCCACCCACTTCCACCTCTTTCCACCTCACTCCAAATCACTACACATCCTTTCATGTTTCTCCACCCACTTCCACATCCCTCCACATCCCTCCACCCACCTCTACTTCACTCCACCTCCCTCCACATCCCTCCACGTCTCTTCATCGCCTTCCACATCACTCCACATCCCTCCACACTACTCCACATCACTCCACATACCACCATCACCATACCCTGCAAAAAAATATTCGCACACCTACTAACAGTATTAAATAACATTGTCATCTTAAATCTGCACAATAGTTTTCTTCAACTAAGCATTTTTTAGGCCGAGGCATGAATAACTTAATTAAATTCTAATTTGCCATTATCTTACAGAATGCTTTTCCACCATAATAGCAAATATTCGCACATCTATTAACAGTATTAAATAAAATTGTCATCTTAAATCTGCACAATAGTTTTCTTCAACTAGTTATTTTTAACCCTGCGGCATGGATCGTGCTCTCCACACCCTGATCTGGACCGTCGGACCCCGGCACCCTTCCGCAGAACCACGGCATCCTTCCACAGCACCATCGGATCTGCAAACTCTTCCGCTAATTTATGGCAATATTTACATAAATCTACTAGATCAATCCATTCAACCTAATGCAATCGTTTGCAAATTAAATTCTTATTCACCACAATCTCAAATATTTGCATAGATCTTCTAGTAACGTTGATTAAGTACTGTATTTGCACAGATTAAACCATTAAACTAATCTATACATATACTGCTAATGCAATCGTTTGTAAATTAAATTCTTATTCGTCTCTATCTCACAGAACACCTTTCACTATGTTAACAAATATTTGCACATCTAGTAACAGTATTCATTATAGTACATATACTCATGATTAATCCATTAAAATCTTTCCTTTCCTCTCATAAAGAATACACATACAAATTCTTCCGTTAATTTATGGTAACATTGATAAAAATCTAT
Organism: Platerodrilus igneus; assembly: GCA_036346225.1. Taxonomy (NCBI): domain Eukaryota; kingdom Metazoa; phylum Arthropoda; class Insecta; order Coleoptera; family Lycidae; genus Platerodrilus; species Platerodrilus igneus. The sequence goes on from JARFIW010001599.1 coordinate 4,039,568, forward strand.
TAAATTAATCCATTAAACCTAATGAAGTCGTTTGCAAATTAAATTCACATTTGCAGCAATCTCAAACATTTGCATAAATCTTGAAGTAATATTGATTAAGTACTGTATTTGCTCAGTTTAATTCTTTAAACTAATCTATACATACACTGCTAATGCATTCGTTTGCAAATTAAATCCGCCACCGTCGCCGCCGCCACCTCCAATTACGTCACTAACCTTTGACATCACATCAGTCATTTTGCACATTTTGCACATTAGCCATCTTAAATACGTCACGCAGGCATTTTTAACCTTACTTTTACTTCGATACATTTTTGTCACCTCCGTCACCTTGCTTACGTCAATATTTGTTTTCTACATACTTCAGACTTTATTGAATAAGGTTTAACTGCTGCAGGACAAGAACCTGGCTCGCCAAAATGCAAAACAAGCACTATATCCAATAAACCAAATTATTGTCAAAACAATATAATTTATATACAACTTTATTAAAACAATGCATATATTAAATATATACATTTAATCTATTAACAAAATTCATTTCGAATAAATACAACATTCTGTCGAGCGTATGTTTAATTGTTATCTTCGTGTAGTAGGCAGTGACTGGAATGAGCGTTCCTCATTCGCAACTACTTTAGGCTTGGAACTCCAAACATTTCCACATTATTAACATTATTGTGCGGCATACACTTGGATATGATAAGTTGCAGGCATAACGTGAGAACGTTTGGTAATAACAGATATGTTGATGGGCTTTCCCAACTAAACGCGTGCAAATGCTTCTGAAGCCATGCGGAACGTTTCTTGAAATCTTTACTCAAATAGTTATAGTCTAAAGGCATCTCTAATATTTCGTGCCATACATCGTCGTTTTCCATGACAAAAACTTCTTTAATAAAAAAATTTGCTTGTTTTATACTGGAAGCCTTGTATATCCGGAATGTAAGTCATAGTACGGCGTTCTTGTCGATGGTCGATTCTCAAATAACCAAACGTGCAGTAACTCCACCAATACATACTAAAACAAGTCTGTTTTCTTAATCCAGTTTCTTCCCCCATTAAGCCACGCAACCAGTAGTTCCTGCCCATGCTCCGTTTCTGTAAAACTTTTACCGCTAGGTCCTTTTCGGGTGCCGCTGTTGTCTGAATTTCTTCAGCGTAGAAACACCTTTGAATTGGACGTCCATATAAATCTTTTAATAGATGCGTTATCGGTTTCGTTTGTTGTACTTTAACAATTTTGAACCGCCCTGTACTCCAGTTTGGATGAAATCCTCGGTCAAGTACTGCTTTAGATTTTGATATACGTACAATTTCTCCAATACAATGTAATTTCGTTCGACTTGTAACACTTCTATCACTGATTAGGAGTTTTATTCTCTTTTATTCTTTTTTCTTCTTCCATGGCTGTCATGTTAATGGCTCAATGTGGCGTATTATTTTAATGGATTAATCGTCATTATATGTACTATAATGAATACTGTTACTAGATGTGCGAATATTTTCTAACATAGATAAAGGGATACTGTGAGATAGAGACGAATAAGAATTTAATTTGCAAACGTTTGCGTTAGCAGTAGATATATAGATTGATTTAATGCATCATGTGCAAATACAGTACTTAATCAATGTTACTAGAAGATTTATGCAAATATTTGTGATTCTGGCAAAAAAGAATTTAATTTGCAAACGATTTCATTAGATTTAATGGATTAATCAAGTAGATTTATGTAAATATTGCCATAAATTAGCGGAAGAATTTGCAGATCCGGTGGTCCTGTAGAAGGATGCCGAGGTTCTGCAGAAGGGTGCCGAGGTTCGACGGTCCAGATCTGGGTGTCGAGAGCACGATCCATGCTGGAAGGAAAAAATGACGTTGAAGAAAACTTATTGTGCAGATTTAGGATGACAATTTTACTTAATTCTTTTACTAGATGTGCGAATATTTGCTAATATGGTGGAAGGATATATCGTAAGATAAAGGCAAATTAAAATTTAATTAAATTATTCATGCCTGGGGATAAAAAATGCTTAGTTGAAGAAAACCATTGTGCAGATTTAAGTTGATAATGTTAATTAGTAGTGTTACTGGATATGCAAATATTTTTTCGCAAGGTGGGAGTGGTGGTTGTGGTATGTAGAGTGATGTGGAGTGATGTGGAGGGATGTGGCGTGATCTGGAGGGAGGTGGAAAATGGCGGAGGGATGTTGAGTGATGTCGTGGTAGGTAGATGTGGGTGGAGGTGGTTGTAGGGATGTGGAAGGATGTGAAGTAATGTGGAGGGATGTGGAAGTGGTTGGAGGTGGGTGGAGAGACGTGGAGAGATGTATAGTGATGTGGATGGAGGTGGAAATGGAGGGAGGTATAGGAGGTGGAGGTGGAGGGAGGTAGAGGAGGTGGAGGTGGGCAGAGGGATGTTAAGGTATGCGGTTGTGATGTGGTGGGATGTGGAGGGTGGTGGACGTGGGTGAAGGGATGTGGTGGGATTTGGAGGTGTGTGGAGGAGTGTGGAGGAATATGGAGTGATGTGGAGTTGCGCCAGAAACCCTGTATTTACCCTACTCTGTCATATTCAATTTTGTGAGATTACTTATGTTTTTACTTTTGTTAATTTGATAGTTTAAATAATGTTGAGTAAGGAAAAAGGGATTTATAAATCAACACTAAAGTTAAAAGATATAACAGTTCTGTAATCTAAAAAAAATACATTTTATTTATACATATTATTTATTACTTATTCACACTTTTATTTAATTTCACAGAAATAATTTTTTTACCACATCTACAAATTCCAAAAAATCTTTACATAATTCGCGCAAATAATCCATTATTATGACATCCAAAGTGCATTAAGCTACAGAACCTTAACAAAGCATTAACCGAACTAAGATAGCAGATTAAATTTAAACTTCAGATCACCACCAGAAAATGCTTAACCTAGCGATTTTTAGATAACGTGACGGTTACTCGGCTGTATAGGTAACCTATTGGTAACCGAGTATTCTACACACGGACCTAAGTATTTGATTATTTCATTACTTAAAAAGAAGATCTTTAAAAAGCTTGTTTTCTTTGTTTGTATTTGTTCTGTAAAACTAAGCGAGGTTAAAGCATTTGTTCCATAATAGCAATTACGTCGACGTTAAACGAAGCTTTGTTCGGCAGAAAACTCATTAACTGTACATGATATTACCGCAAAAACTACGTATTTTATACTCAAGTTGCAATCATCATCATTTTGTTTTCGACCTTACTTAAGGTCGGTTTGACGCAGCTCTAACTTCTTTTCTATTCTGTGCTAATCTAAAAAGCTCTACATACCCTTCACAACCTAAATTTCTAATAATTTGACTAATATAGTTTGGTCTAGGTCTTCCTATACTCTTCTATCTTTTTCTTATCTACCTAACTCTACATAGATATTAGCAACCTAATGGTCGTTAAAGAACTCCAACATGTTTACATGATTACCATTTATAAGGAAGTGAAATATAACCTGGTTATCCGCTTCAAAAAAGGAAAAGTGTTAAATTATATGTTATGGTAAGGCTTAAGCAACGAATCGCTACCAACATGCCAGACCGCTAACTAATTGTGAGTTATGTCATGGTGACATTTAGTTAACTGATTTTTATTTACTTATTCTTTTTGTTTTGTTTTCGAACTTACTTAAAGTCGGTTTGACGCAGCTCTAAATTCTTGTCTATTCTGAGCTAGTCTAAAAAGGTCTGCATACCCTTCACAACCTAAATCTCTAATAATTTGACTAATATAGCTTTGTCTATGCCTTCCTACTCTATTTTTATTTGGTAGTCTATAATCTAAGACTTTACTAAATAGTCCCTCATGTCTTAACCGGTGCCCTATCATTCTATCTCTCCTGACCTTCAATTGTTTCCACATACAGGGTTCCTCACCTATCCTTCTATAAACTTCCTCGTTTGTTACTCTATCTGTCCAACTAATCTTTAGCATTCTCCTATAACACCAAGTTTCAAAAGCTTCTATCTTTTTCTTATCTACTTCTTTAATTGTCCAAGTCTCACTACCGTATAGTAGAACGCTCCATACGTACGACTTTAAGAAACTTTTTCTATTATCTAAACGAATATTATTAGCTATTAGTAAATTTTTTCTTTTTTAAAAACATTTTTCTAGCTTGAGCTATTCTAGCTACTATATCCCTTCTGGTACGTCCATCCTTTGTAATTATACTACCTAAATAGCAAAATTCATCTACCTCCTCTAACTCGGTATTACCTATTTTTAATTTTGGTTTAGAACTAGGCTGTAACTCACTTATCATTATCTTTGTCTTTACTGAGTTAATTTTCATACTATAGTTACTCTGTAGTATCTCATCTAAAATATTTAAAAACTCCCCTAACTCTTTTCTCGACTCTGCTATAATGGCTATATCATCTGCAAAACGTAACATGTACATTTTCTGTCCCTGTACACTAATACCTATCTCTTTTCTCTCTCTAGCTAAGTTTAAAGCTTCCTCAATATAAACGTTAAAAATCAAGGCAGACAGTACACAACCCTGTCTAACACCATTTCTAATCTTAGCTTCCTTTTTTATTTCATCAAATCTAATTACTTCGCTTTGGTTTTTATATAGACTGCAAATAATTTTTCTATCCGTATGAGAGATTCCTATTTTTTGCAAAACCCTGAACATAACAATCCAATTAACCCTATCAAATGCTTTTTCTAAATCTACAAACGTGAAATGAGTCTTTTTATTTTTTTTTGTAACCTTTTTTCGATAATTACCCTAATCATTAGTATCGGTTCTCTAGTCCCTCTGTCTTTACGAAAACCATATTGGTCTTCGCCTAAATAATTCTCAGTCAAAGCTTCTACTCTATTTTTAATTATTATTGTTAGTATTTTGGAAGCATGAGAAGTTAAACTAACCGTTATAAAATTCTCACACCTATCAGCTCCTGACTTTTTTGGGATTGGGATAATGATATTTTTTTCGAAATTTATTGGAACCTCACCTGTGTCATATATTACTTTTACTAGTTCATATAATCTGTCTAAAGTTTTCTGACTTGCATATTTTATTAATTCTGCGGGAATATCGTCTATCCCTGGCGCTTTATTTAGTTTAAGATTTCGAACAGCTCTACCAAATTCCTCTCTTAATATTGAGAACCCTATTTCTACATCCTCTTCTTGGTCGTTCTCTAACTCATCCATATCGTCTCCCTTATATAAATCTTCTAAATATCTTTTCCATCTATCTGCTACCTTAACTTTATTTATAGAAGCTCATTATTCTCGTCTTTAATACCATTATATTTTCTCCTATCTTCCGCAAAAAACTTTTTAACTGCCCTGTAAGCCCTGTCTGTCTTACCTACTCTCAAATCATTTTGTATTCCTTTACAATTCTCCTCCATCCATTTATTTCTAGCTTTTCTACACTCATGTACTATTTTATGTCTAACTCTATTATATTTTTGCTTACTTTCACTATCCACTTCTCTGAAAGGTTTAAGCTTTCTTCTATTCTCTATTAAATCTAATTTTTCCTTTGTTTTGCCCAGGGTTTTCTCGCTTCTATTTTTTTCTTACCCATAGTCTGTGTTGCTGTATCATGTACAGTCAGTTTTATTTCTTTCCATCTATTTTCTACGTTCCCTCCTACAGCTATCTCTTTGCTCTTATTATCTAATACTTGATTATATTCCTCTTTTACCCTACTATTATTAAGCTTACCTAGATCCCATCCCTCTCTTTTAACCTTTCTCAATTTTTTGAATTTTAGTTTACACTTCATTTTAACTAAGTTATGATCGCTATCTATGTCAGCCCCTGGGTAACTACGACAGTTTTTAACTTGGTTTCTAAATCTTTGTTTAACTAAAATATAATCTATTTGGTCTCTAGCCCTATCACCTGGCGCTTTCCAGGTATATCTTCTCCTAACGTGTTGTTCGAATAGGGTGTTTACTTTTACTAATCTATGTTCCTGGCAAAACTCAACTAATCTTTCTCCTCCATCATTTCGTCTGCCATACCCAAATTTTCCTACCATTTTTCCCTCACTACCTTCTCCTACTGACGCATTAAAATTGTCCATAATTATTAAATTCTCATCTTCTTTTACTTTTCTCACTATACTATTTATATCCTCGTATACCTTTTCTACTTCCTCATCCTCGTACTGAGTTGTTGGCATGTAAACCTGTACTAAAACTGTGGGTTTTGTACTCAATCTAACCATAATTATTCTATCACTAAATTGTACTCTTTAACTTAATGCCCTAATCTTTTACCTAACACTATTCCTACCCCTGCCTGTTCATTAGTTGAAGAAGTTGTAATTATTCTATAATTATATTTCCAAAAGTCATTACTATCTGGCCATCTCACCTCACTAATACCTAAAATGTCCAGCTTTCATTTTCTCATTTCGACAAATAAATTCGTTAACTTATCTACTCTAAGTAATGACCTTACATTCCAAGTCCCTATCACCAAATCGAACTGTTGTTTTATAGTCTTGCGATGACGAGCACCAAGTACCCCCTCCCGAAGATCCGAATGAAGGAGTATTTTACCTCCGGAGAAGAATTTTACTTGTGAGCGCTCCATCATATGTATTTTGTGTTTTAGGCCACGCACACCTGGGAAATATTGTGGTAGGCTCCCATATCTTTCCACCAAGTTGCAATAGACCCACGATTTTTTCAGAAAATTATTACCAAATTTTAAAGTTATGGCTTACCTTGACCTGGTCCTGTTCGCCAGCATATTCTATACTTTGAAAAATTGTCCAGGTGTATCGACGACGAACTTCCATTCTAGCCAAATACCTTCTATACCACCTCTGAATTAGAATGGCGGCCTTCATTGCTGAAATAAACCAAAATATTTTATTAATGTATTGTTGTGATGAACTCAATAGAAATCTATAGAAGTGTAAATTTTGAAATAACACCGATGCGGACCTTGTATTAAATCAAATAAAATTTTAAAGAAAATATTCAATGCATTATTCGACCCACTTTATTTATCGGATCAGTTACTGCTGTTTACCCTACTCAACTTCAAACTGAATCTGCAGAGAAGTGGGTGCTTAACTTCACTGCACTATTGGATATTTGACACAAAAATACCGCAAATGTCTGAAAATAATACGAAATGGATTATGTGGAATTTATGGTGAGCGGTTAGTTCCAAGTACAATAAACGCTTTTCAAATTATAATTTTAACAAGCATCACGTGTTATCCGTTATTTCAAAGAATTTTTAATGTTGATGTTTAAGGAAAGTTCCCGAATGTGATACATATTTGGTTAGTTCGCGCTAAGCTATGCGGCCTCCTGTGTGCAAAGTATAATATTACGCCCATTTTCCTTAAAAGTGTAACTAAAAATTAATACATAGATTGGTATATATAGATGAAATTTGGAGAAATGCTAATCCTTAAATATAGTTTTGAAACTATACAGGATGTCTCTGAAAGGTCTGTACAAAATGTTACCGCAAATTCCTGAAACTAAAATATGAGGATCCACCCCAATTTACTTTAGTCCAAAAGTTGATAGTCTCCAAGATACAGAGTATCAAAGTTCTTACTTTTTTAAGCTATTTTTCAAATACATATCTTAATAATAGCAGAATTTGCATGAAATTTGGTATCTAAGCGTTTTTTAAGATGAGAAATTCAGTTTTAATAACAGTTTGATGTACCTCGCAGAGAGGGCCACCAGCAGTCCCTTGCGAAATTTCTGGTTAAAAATTCTTATTCCCTGACATTTTTTTCTCCAAAAATGGTATATCTTGTAGCCGTCGTTTTGAGCAGACGTTTCTGACATAATTAAATTTAAATGTTTTATTGCATACCAACGACTAAATAAATGTTAAATATTATCATTAATTACAAAAGAGTGTTGTCAAATGATTCGGTGTAACAAATTTTTTGTCGTAATTTTAAAAGTTACATTTCATTCTTGAATTTATCGCAGAAATGACCGGTATGATATCAGTTTATGGTTATTGCTAAGGAAATGGTCGACATTCGGCGAGGGTACACCAAAAAAGATTTCCAAATGACGCATACCAAACCACCAAACATTTGCCGCTGTTGAAAGGCGTTTTCGAACAACCTGTGATTTTGATCCTGCAACTGTTGCTAATAGACAGAATCGTACGATTAGAACACCGGAGGTTTAGGAAGAAATTTTAAAACCAGTAGACGCAGATCACTGTCTGAGCACCAGACAGCTAGGTTTGAAAATTGAAGTTTCTTAAATATAAAATGTGCAAAACCAAAAGAAGTAATAAAGTATTAAAAATTTAATACATTTAAAAAGACGAGCAAAATCACCAATTCAAAGCTTTCTTTTTTTCCGTTTTATCGGCAAAAATCCTTAATTAGCTAGTCGAAAAAGAGGAAATCCTTAAGATTATTTTCGGTGGATATAATTGCTAAATTGCTTAGTCGTTCTTGCGCCACGTATGATCGTAAAATTTTTTTATTTACTTTCAATGTTGAGCGAGACCTTTTGCCCGATGGTGCGTATACTGGTAGCAATAAAAGAATTCGTGTTGCTATTGCAGCATTTGGAAACGTTGAAAATAATTGATTTTCAAAAATATACTTAAGAATTGATTGACGGTTTAAATAGTTTAGTATCGCGGATCGTTACGCTATAAATAAATTACACAGGAAAGGAAAGATCTGAAAATATGAAAAAACAAAATATATAGCAACACCTTGTATAAAAAATTTCGTAAATAATTAACCTTAATTAATCGTGATGTTTCAAATTTTGTTTCTATAAAAATAAATCACATATAAAAGTATAACAGTACTTCTTTTAAATACATTCTATTGATGACAATTAACCGCAAATGCAAACAGATCTCAATATTTTCAAAAAAAATGAGTACGCATTTCTCGCGAACAAGATAATTTATAATAGACAGATATTGTCAGTCTCGACCGCTAAAGACATTAAAATGTTACCGTATTACAACAAAATGCACACTACATACAAAGTAATGGAATAATAATCTCATTATTAAGCGGATTGAAATTTTACATTCTATTACTGAATGCTGACTGCAAGGAATATGATAAATAAAGTTGTTGGAAGTGACAGAAAAAAATTGAAATTAATTATTCGTGAGCTTATAGTAAAAACACGTCGAAAATGTAGTTATACGAAAACGTAACGTGACCGCGTTGTTGTGGGTACTGCTACAGGTTGAACCAGCTTCAATATGTAACTTAGCCTTGTCCTCAAAAAAAAATTTAACACGGTGCGCGCGCTTTTAAAGAAAAAGAAAGTTGATTACAATTTTGTCAATAAAAGGTAATAAAAGGGCTACCTATGTAAATAGCACCAACAAGTAGATTGTGTTCAGTTTAGGAAATTCATTACCTGAAACTGAAACACTTAAAGCCTTAGGACATTCTCGGGTTTAAGAAATTGGAATAAAACGGTGAATAACATTATAAGCGTTTATGTTTATACTTCCTTATAATTTATATGTAAATTTTAAATGTAAATTCGTTGATATTCGTGGAGTTGGTAGTGATGCAAACATGAGTCTGATTATTTGTTATATTATAATTATCAACGGAGGATTAGCGTTGGTTAAAATTTAAACAAAGAAACCTGAACATTTTAGAATATTATGAAATGTGTACGTATGAGAATTTAAATTTGACTTTTGTTGGTAGAATTTAGTCTCAATTAATGTACATAAATTATTTTTTTGGAAAGTACAATAAAATGATATAACAAAAAAATCAAGATTTTAACTATTTACTACCTTTGTTTTAACGACATTTCCAAAGAAATTGCGATTAAGAAATGTCATGTAATTTAATATAGGAAACAGAAAAATTTGTAGCAGCGAATAGCTTTGCCGATGGATTAAATTAAGATCTTTGTAGAATGATTGTTTTAGCAATACCTGGTTATGGTTATAACAAAAATGTGGATGAAAATTTGAAAAACGTCTTCCTACGCGCAAAATACATTAAATATTATTTCTCTTATTTTTAAACACTATTTCTGCGTCATTGAGATGCAGTAAGAACGAAAATCCTTTTAATCATAGTTCTTATATATTTATATTCCATATACAGAGTCTTTATATATAAATAAATATTTATATATTTTGAGCTTTTCTTAAATTTGCTTAAGTTTATGGTGTTGAATGTTTACGAGTTGGACCTATATAACCTCTTAATTACGTTTAACTACTTAATATACATATATATATATATATATATATATATATATATATATATATATATTGCTGTGAAACCTCCATCATCCGTGAACTACGCTTTTCGCCTCGGCTGCTCACCTAATGTTATAAACCTCCTCATTCATAAAAAAAAACAACACATTCCTACCAAAAACATCAACGTTAACTCTATTTACATCAATATTCAGAATACATTAAAATTTCAAAATTAAAACTCAGCATAAATTTCAGTTTTAAAAGAATTTCAAGATTAATTTTATTATCATTTTAATGTGCATCCAAAATTAAAGTCCTTGTTGGATGCCTACTAATTAATATAACAATATAAGCAGACCGGAGTCTGAGTATAAAGGAGCATCTACCACCCTTTACGTTAATTAACCAGGTTCGTCTAATTGAGCTCAAAGACATACCCAAATTTTCATCATATTCCCGAACATCAAAACAAAATACCCCTTTTTACTTAAACAAGCAAATTTCATCTTAAAATTAAACTTTTATGGTTAGAACAATTTCACTAATGTCCATTTAAAGTAAATCAATTATAAAGTCATTCAATGCACACAAAAATGTCAAACAAAATAGTATAATTTACCTGAAGGTTACTGTCCTCGTAGCTTCAAAGTACATCGTCCCTTTAGTTAATCACACCATTCCAACAGGATTATATTTACGGCCTCTAATTCTCAACGCTTTTAAAATTTTCTCCATCACCAGTTGTTTCTGGGCTTCTCCGGAACTCATCTATGTATATCTGACCCTTGTTTCGTGGATCCAGACACGTATTTGAACCATTTAATTATTAACACCCCCGAAAAATAGCAAATAACTTCATACTTCTTTCACCAATATACGCCAAAACTGCCTACTTTTGTGTATACATTCGTCGTTGTAAATTTTGCTAATTGGTACAGTGAAACTAAATTTTATTACCTTGTATCTAAGTGCACTGAAGTACATTCATGTTAGCACGTAAATAACCAACTATTTTGAATCACTAAAATATACTAGCAAACTTTAAATCAAACTAAAATGCACGGTTTAACATCTTCAATCAAGTCGCGTATGTACGAGCTTTTAACGCATCGAATCGTCAAAAGTCTAAGAGAGCTTGTTTATCTTCATCTCGGTATAAATAGCAAAAAGCCTGTCTGTCGGTCTGTTCCCCAAAACGGGTAATTCTAAGGAATTTCTCATGCCATGTTCCCAGTCTGCCGCTCGCGCGTCGATTTTTACGAATTTTCACTCGCCCCATTTAAATCTCAGAAAATTTCCACACGGCACGCAAGCATGTCCGAGAAAAACTAATTGATTTTGTACAGAAATTGTTGTTCTACCTCTGATATTTGCATCCTATTTTTAACCAATTGTGACCCCGTGACGTTGCTTAAATCCCGCCTTTTACAATATGTGTCTTTGCTTGACGCATTTCTCTTTCCTTCTCTACCGTGTTCTTATTGGTGCAACTTGATATTCTTTATTATCGATTATTTTAGTCCACATGGAGTGTGAAATACCCAGCCTTAGCAATTCTCGTAACTATTATGCGACGTTTTCCCAAGATTCTTTGAAACATTAATTATCTGCAAAATTTACGCCGAATGAGCTTTTAAATAAACCCAGGTGTTTAAACATACTATTAATTCTCAGAGCCTTATTCCGTGGTATTTTAATCTTGGGTTTTACAAGTTTCTATAGGTATTATATGTTATTAACGGTTTAATTAACTCCAATTAAAATTGATTTCTATCCTTTTCATTTTTAGCGAATACAACTTAAATATTAATTATTATACGTACACTTTGTTTTACTACCGGTTACTTAAAATAGGGTTAATTAATATAAACTTTGCACGTAATTTCTCTTTGTTTAGGAATAATTACATTACACGCAGAGCTTTTCACTACTGCTTCGTCTTATAAATAATTTAAATTTCTTATTTTTACTGAAACAACCGAGTTTATTTATGCTTCATGGTTTTAATAACGCGTATTATTTAATGAAATTCCTTATACACGGTGATTAAAATTATTTGATGTGATTATTTAATTTTCTACCCTGGTCTAAATATGAGTATTTTCCCCCTATTTGAATACAAATAATCCCACTTATTTGACTTCAAATATAAAACATTTAGACAAAAAAAAATTACAAAAAAAATTGCCTATCTCTTTCTACTCTTATCTATCTAACTTACCTACTTTGTTTCCAATCAAAAAAAATATTTACACCTATCCTATATTCCTATCCTATTCCTAACTCTCACCTACTTCTATAAACTGAAATTATCCCTAACTTCATCCTACTTATCCATCTAATCCTATATACATCCTATATACCTATCCTACTCCTAACTTTTAATTAATCTTTACTATACTTTACTTCTCCCTACCTAATCCTATATACCTATCCTACTCTTACTCTATTTCTAACTCTGCACTAATCTTCTATGAAATATCTACACTTAACCTATCTTATTTTCTTCCTACATTTAATCTTTATTCTCATCCTAAACTTATTTCTAATTATCTCCCATATTTATCCTATACCTAGCTTTATTTTCTATCCTATACTAAATTCACCTATCTCTATCCTTTGTTCATCAAGTTATTTAAATCTAACTCTCTTCTTGACCCTCCAAGTCTTTCTTCTCACCAACCTAATACTCTTCATCCCTATTTCTCCCCCTTCTATATCTATACTTATCATCCCTGTTATCTCACATACAATAAACTTATCATCTCTATTATCCTGACTCTTAAATATTACTTCTTCTTCAATCCCTACACTTGTCTGTTTCTCATTTATCATTGTGTCCCTTTCTGCCGACAAACCAAACGATACTACTTTACACTTCTCGATTTTTCCCTCTATGGAAAATTCTCTGTACCTTCTAGAATTTTTGTGTAATGGAATCTGCCAGAATGAATTCCTTAAATCTACTTTATTAAAAACAAACTTGCCAATTAACCTCCTCAAAAATAATTCGGCCTTCACCTGCTCCCGATATGCTGCTTCTACCCCCACTACTTCTGCATGTTCTTGTACTAAAACTTGAACCTCTACTCTCCTATCCTCTGGACATCTTATTGTGTTGATCTGTTTAACCTCATCATCCTCTACCTCTACTACATTAATACTTAACCCCGTGTCATCCTCTGTGACTTCATAACTGCCCTTCCATGGCACTACCCTATCTTTAATCCTTACTACCTTCCTTTCCATATCTATCAAAACCCCTAACTTCATCATACAGTCAACACCTAAAATGCTCTGAAACTTCAGTCCAGGTACAATTACAAACTCCTGTTCACAGCTTAAACCTCCTATATCTATCCTAAGCACCACAACACTATTTACTACAGCAAACTTCTTTTTATTTGGAGCTACTAAATGGCTACGTTTTATAGGCATAATTCTATCACAAACCTTATCCCTAATTTTGCTGACGAATTCCTCCGATATTAAACTCGCCTCTGCCCCTGTATCAAGTAATACTTCTACATTATTTTCAAAAATTTCTAAATTAATAATTGGCAAATATAATTTTTCTTCAGTTTCTGGCTCTACTTCCTCCTCAATTTTGGAAAATTCACGTGGATGTTCGTATACATTTACACAGAAATCTAGTGGTCTGTCACATTCTAAAAATCCTGTCTCATCCTGTTTTCCGTGCTTGGTCCTGGTTGTCCTTCTACAACCTGTGCGTACGTCCTTCTCGTGTTAACATCCGTGTCCCTGTCTCTATTCGGCGTGCTGGTCACAGTCCTGTTTACTTCCGGTAAACTGTTCTGTCGCGTGTAACTAGGTCTTGGCGTCGGTCCCCTAGTCGCACTATTACTTCTGTATTCCTGTCCTCGTCGTTCCCAATTCGGTCGAAAATTTCTGTTGTAGTCAGGCCGTCTCGGATAATTTGGTGTCCTGTTGTCAAACCTAACTGTGTTAACGTTTCGTTCTCGTATCTCTCTTGTCCGTCCTACACATACATCGTCATATCTCTGCAAATACTCTAAAAATGTCTCCCGTTCTGTGATGTTTTGTAAGGCCACGTGTTGTCTAATTTCCAGTTCAAAATGTCGTGATAGGTACTTGATAATCTGTCTGTCCGTCAATGGTGGATTCAGTTGTTTGGCCACACTGTACTTGCGGATGGCATATTGCTCCTAGAACCTGCAAACTCTCCCTTAAATTTTCCTGTAATCAAGTCGTCCCTAATCTGATCCTGTTTGTGATCACTCCAGTAATGTTGTAAAATTTGTCTTCAAAGTCCTGATACGTGTCTATGTCCTGTCCTACTAAATTGTACCATGCTTCCGCGTTGTCCTTTAATAAAGCCTTTACCGTATTTAGTTTAGTCTGTTCGTCAAATAAATTTCCCACTAGATTTCTTACACTATTAATAAAAATTTGTGGATTTACCCTGTTATCGCCATAAAACTTCATGTGTTGGTCCAATGATACTCCACCTGTAGAAAATCTGGGACCATCCCCCGTTAAATTTGACATGTTGTATTTGATACTACTAACTTCGCGTTCTACCCTGCCTAACTGATCCCTACATGAGTCCGTCACTTCAGTCATTTTTACATTGATCTCTTCTTCACAAAAAATGCGTACTTCGGACCTTAAATGTCCCATTTCCTGTCGCAGACCTGTAATATCACGCTCATTTTTATCAACCCTATTTTCAACTTCCACCATTTGTACGGTAAGACTGTTTTTAAATTCTGTAAATTCTCTCGTCGGTTTTTCTATTTTATTCCCTAATTCCTGATTTAATTGGTCAAATTTCCGATTTGAGTCCTCTCTCGCTCTATTCGATTCATCGCTTAGCTGTTCTAATTTTCTGTTAGACTGCTCCATCGCTCTATTCGATTCTTCCCTAGCTAATCGCATTTCCTCTAACATTCTCATCATTAACTCATTTCCTGTTTCTCCTGATTCCGTCCTCGACTGATCTCTACTGCCTAGAGCTTCTTCCATTTTTGAAATTTTCTAACACAATGCACTATCGTCACTTCCAATTTCCACTCCTTGACTCCTTAACCACTCCTTTCTCTGCATACGTTCAAATCACTCTCACACACTCTAAAATACTCTTAAATTTATCCACAAACATAAACTCTCTCTCTCAGATCGCCAGTTTCCTGGAATAAAATAACAAAAATTTTATTTGGAATTCGAGCCTCACTTTTGGGTCGCCAAATTATGCTGTGAAACCTCCATCATCCGTGAACTACGCTTTTCGCCTCGGCTGCTCACCTAATGTTATAAACCTCCTCATTCATAAAAGAAAACAACACATTCCTACCAAAAACATCAACGTTAACTCTATTTACATCAATATTCAAAATACATTAAAATTTCAAAATTAAAACTCAGCATAAATTTCAGTTTTAAAAAGAATTTCAAGATTAATTTTATTATCATTTTAATGTGCATCCAAAATTAAAGTCCTTGTTGGATGCCTACTAATTAATATAACAATATAAGCAGACCGGAGTCTGAGTATAAAGGAGCATCTACCACCCCTTTACGTTAATTAACCAGGTTCGTCTAATTGAGCTCAAAGACATACCCAAATTTTCATCATATTCCCGAACATCAAAACAAAATACCCTTTTACTTAAACAAGCAAATTTCATCTTAAAATTAAACTTTTATGGTTAGAACAATTTCACTAATGTCCATTTAAAGTAAATCAATTATAAAGTCATTCAATACACACAAAAATGTCAAACAAAATAGTATAATTTACCTGAAGGTTACTGTCCTCGTAGCTTCAAAGTACATCGTCCCTTTAGTTAATCACACCATTCCAACAGGATTATATTTACGGCCTCTAATTCTCAACGCTTTTAAAATTTTCTCCATCACCAGTTGTTTCTGGGCTTCTCCGGAACTCATCTATGTATATCTGACCCTTGTTTCGTGGATCCAGACACGTATTTGAACCATTTAATTATTAACACCCCCGAAAAATAGCAAATAACTTCATACTTCTTTCACCAATATACGCCAAAACTGCCTACTTTTGTGTATACATTCGTCGTTGTAAATTTTGCTAATTGGTACAGTGAAACTAAATTTTATTACCTTGTATCTAAGTGCACTGAAGTACATTCATGTTAGCACGTAAATAACCAACTATTTTGAATCACTAAAATATACTAGCAAACTTTAAATCAAACTAAAATGCACGGTTTAACATCTTCAATCAAGTCGCGTATGTACGAGCTTTTAACGCATCGAATCGTCAAAAGTCTAAGAGAGCTTGTTTATCTTCATCTCGGTATATATAGCAAAAAGCCTGTCTGTCGGTCTGTTTCCCAAAACGGGTAATTCTAAGGAATTTCTCATGCCATGTTCCCAGTCTGCCGCTCGCGCGTCGATTTTACGAATTTTCACTCGCGCCATTTAAATCTCAGAAAATTTCCACACGGCACGCAAGCATGTCCGAGAAAAACTAATTGATTTTGTACAGAAATTGTTGTTCTACCTCTGATATTTGCATCCTATTTTTAACCAATTGTGACCCCCGTGACGTTGCTTAAATCCCGCCTTTTACAATATGTGTCTTTGCTTGACGCATTTTCTCTTTCCTTCTCTACCGTGTTCTTATTGGTGCAACTTGATATTCTTTATTATCGATTATTTTAGTCCACATGGAGTGTGAAATACCCAGCCTTAGCAATTCTCGTAACTATTATGCGACGTTTTCCCCAAGATTCTTTGAAACATTAATTATCTGCAAAATTTACGCCGAATGAGCTTTTTAAATAAACCCAGGTGTTTAAACATACTATTAATTCTCAGAGCCTTATTCCGTGGTATTTTAATCTTGGGTTTTTACAAGTTTCTATAGGTATTATATGTTATTAACGGTTTAATTAACTCCAATTAAAATTGATTTCTATCCTTTTCATTTTTAGCGAATACAACTTAAATATTAATTATTATACGTACACTTTGTTTTACTACCGGTTACTTAAAATAGGGTTAATTAATATAAACTTTGCACGTAATTTCTCTTTGTTTAGGAATAATTACATTACACGCAGAGCTTTTCACTACTGCTTCGTCTTATAAATAATTTAAATTTCTTATCTTTACTGAAACAACCGAGTTTATTTATGCTTCATGGTTTTAATAACGCGTATTATTTAATGAAATTCCTTATACACGGTGATTAAAATTATTTGATGTGATTATTTAATTTTCTACCCTGGTCTAAATATGAGTAATATATATATATACTTATATATGTATATATATGTGTGTGTATTGATGTGATAAGGGGTCATCAAAATATCAAATAACACCATTTCGCATTCACATAACACTGCGAACCTCATCAAAATAAGAAAATTTGTAGAAAAAGCTGGATTTATATAAATATTTATTTTCGTAGTAAAGAACTTATTAAAATCACTAAGTATATTAAGTATAAATGCATAAGCCGGTAGTTGAAGAAGTTTAGTTCTTATCGTGTAACTAAATCGTGTTTTTAGACAAGACTAATAATATTCCGAGAGTAAAAAAACGTTTTAAAAAGATTGCTCATCCATAAATTTTGCTATCAAAGTACTTGATTATGAGTAAATGTGTGATTATTGTGATTGTGTTTTTAAAAGGTTATAAAGTTCTTAATTCTAGAAAATCGTACTTATTGTGAAAAATTTTGTTTGATCGAGTTCAAATACTCTTAAAGGAATTTGATGTTATAGTACAAAAATGTCTTCAAATTGCGGGAAGTTGCGTGTAATATATTCAATTACATTTTTCTTTTAATGCTACATATACGGTCGGATTTTTGACAACAGCGCGTATATAATTTTAAACATAAGAACATAGAATAAGTAAATGACATCTTCCCCATTATAGCGTAATGGAAATAAATTACCTCTATCAATCAAGCGATAAAATCGTAAAGGTTACTCGTATAGGTAAATTGTATTAATGTAAGGTTGCATTATTCAAGACTATTCTAGACACTGAAGTAAGGGCGGGCACCTATTTTCAGCCAATGGGAACATACAAACAATGTCAGGAGTTTACTTAATTATTCTAGAGGCAAAACGTACCACGAAGGTTTGACTATATAACACCAACTATAATCAGTTGGTAAACAATTGATGAATTGCTAATAAAACGACACAACACCGTCGAACTAATATTACGCAGTAAACATAATACCGTTGCTAATAGTGAAATTATTTATTGAATGACAATAATTAAATGTACAGAAATATGATTTTGAAGCACGTTTAAATGGTTTCAGAAATGGAAAATAAATAAACGATAATGAACCATGGCAAGATAAAGTTTTAATTAGAATTAAAGAATGTATGAAACTGGAATGGTATTTAATGATAAACTGATGATAAAATTTAAACCATGTGAACCATCTTCGTATAAGTATTGGAAATGCAATTTTAATTGTTTAATGGTATTTAAGGGAAAAATTTAACAGTGTTGAAAAATCCGACCGGTGCAGTTTACACGGTAAAATAAAAATCACATTGTATTAAAATTTCAAAAAGACATTTTTAGTAGTTAGCTATGTTACGTAAGATTTTGTGTGCAAGTCAATATGCGAGAGTTGTTCAAGTGAATATTTTTATTTAAGGGTGGCTGACCTCGGTAGGCTTTACAATTATATAAAAGAAATATTGAACGTAACTGTACTGATACGTTTGATTCAGATTTTAAATAGAGGTTGGTAAAATTATCAGACTTATTTTATAAAATCTTTTTACTAATAAGACTTAAACACGGAATAATTTTAGAATGAAGATCATAATTAGAAAAGAGACGTTTAGACTTTATTTTAGTGTAAGCGAGTGACTATTTCAATAGTAATACTTTTCCTATGTTAGATTTAAGATTTTGTTAGTAAAGCAAAACTGTCGTGGACTTCATCTTTAAAGTTTGTGCTGAAAGAAAATTGTTTTTCTAGATGTAAAACATTGTTAGAAAAAAGCTACCGTGGATGTAATAATTGTTTTTGAAAGATTGTTTGTTAAAAAATAATTCGTGTCATTATAGGTATGTCTGATTCTAGTGATCTTATTTTAAATTGAGCTAGCAACATAATTAGGGCAACATTTTTATTAAAATGATATACAGTCCACAGCAACGCCCAATATCGGGTTTCTTTACACCACAGCAATATATATATATATATATATATATATAAAGTAGGATGTATCTGTAAACAAACCCTTATGAAAATAATAAGAGCCATTGACAAATACAAATCGGGCTGGTAGTTATATAGCCATTAACAAAACATTAGCTTTATTACTTCATAGAGGAGGAAACATCCACTGACCAATGGTTTCGGCTAGTTAGCCTCATCAGAGTGGAATAGTTCCCAAGAACCCTATGAAGTAATCGAAGCTATTATAATGATATAATTTCGAAACAATCACTGTACTATGGCAAAAGTAAATGAAACCGCCATCAGGTGATAAAACACCAACACTACTAAAGTGTGGAAGTACAGAATTGAACCGAAACTACATAATAAATTTTATAGATGACTATAACAGTACGTCTGGCCATTGAGATTTGCGGAATGTTACAGCAAAATTTATTTGCAAACGTAACAACCCTTCTCGTGGCGACACCCGGGTTCATGCCCCAAAGGCAATTCAAATAAATAAAGACAAGTTATTTGCAGTCCGCAATAAGAAAATTGTATATAAAGTAAGATGTATCTGTAAACAAACTCTTATGAAAATAATAAGAGCCATTGACAAATACAAATCGGGCTGGTAGTTATATAGCCATTAACAAAACATTAGCTTTATTACTTCATAGGGGATGAAACATAAGAGTTTGTTTACAGATACATCTTACTTTATAAACAATTTTCTTATTGGGGACTGCAAATAACTTGTCTTTATTTATTTGAATTGCCTTTGGGGCATGAACCCGGGTGGCGCCACGAGAAAGTTTGTTACGTTTGCAAATAAATTTGCTGTAACATTCCGCAAATCTCAATGAGACGTACTTTTATAGTCATCTATAAAATTTATTATGTAGTTTCGGTTCAATTCTGTACTTCCGTGGGTCACGGAGGTTTTACTTTCGATATTGCTGTCTTCGGAATTGTCATTTATCATCTCGAGAATAACTTGTCGTTATTTATTTAATTGCCTTTTGGGGCATGAACCCGGGTGGCGCACGAGAAGGTTTGTTACGTTTGCAAATAAATTTTGCTGTAACATTCCGCAAATCTCAATGGCCAACGTACTTTTATAGTCATCTATAAAATTTATTATGTTGTTTCGGTTCAATTCTGTACTTCCACACTTTCGTAATGTTGGCTGTTTTATCACCGGATGGCGGTTTTATTTACTTTTGCCATAGTACAGTGATTGTTTCGAAATATATCATTATAATGCTTGATTACTTCATAGGGTTCCTTGGGCAACTATTCCCTCTGATGAGGCTAACAAGCCGAAACCATTGGTCAGTGGATGTTTCCTCCTATGAAGTAATAAATAATGTGTTTCGATTCAATGGCATATAACTTACCAGCCCATTTCGTATTTGTCAATGGTGTTTTATTTTCACCGGATGGCTGTTTTATTTACTTTTGCCATAGTACATTGATTGTGGCTGAAATTCTGATCTTATAATAGTTTGATTACTTTGGGCATAACCGGTTGCTTGCCAGGAACTATTCACTTTCGATAAATTTTGCTAACAACCGAAACCAATGGCCAGGACGTACTTCTCTATAAGTCATCTATAAAATTTATTATGTAGTTTCGTTCAATGTCTGTAACTTCCACATTTTCGTGATGTTGGTGTTTTATCACCGGATGGCGGTCTTATTATTTTCATAAGAGTTTGTTTACAGATACATCTATACTTTATATACAAGGTTTTGGACTTCATTGTGGACTGCAACATATCTTGTCTTTATTTATCTCCTGAATATAAGCACTTTGTAGGCATGAACCCGGTTGGCGCCATCGATTGAAGGTTTGTTATTTCGTTTGTTCAGATAAATTTTGCTGTAACATTCCGCAATATCTCAATGGGCCAGACGTACTTTTATAGTCATCTATAAAATTTATTATGTAGTTTCGGTTCAATTCTGTACTTCCACATTTTCGTGATGTTGGTGTTTTATCACCGGATGGCGGTTTTATTTACTTTTGCCATAGTACAGTGATTGTTTCGAAATTATATCATTATAATAGCTTCGATTACTTCATAGGGTTCTTGGGAACTATTCCACTCTGATGAGCCTAACAAGCCGAAACCATTGGTCAGTGGATGTTTCCTCCCCTATGAAGTAATAAAGCTAATGTTTTGTTAATGGCTATATAACTACCAGCCCGATTTGTATTTGTCAATGGCTCTTATTATTTTCATAAGAGTTTGTTTACAGATACATCTTACTTAATATACAATTTTCTTATTGGGGACAGCAAATAACTTGTCTTTATTTATTTGAATTGCCTTTGGGCATGAACCCGGGTGGCGCCACGAGAAGGTTTGTTACGTTTGCAGATAAATTTTGCTGTAACATTCCGCAAATCTCAATGGCCAGACGTACTTTTATAGTCATCTATAAAATTTATTATGTAGTTTCGGTTCAATTCTGTACTTCCACACTTTCGTAGTGTTGGTGTTTTATCACCGGATGGCGGTTTTATTTACTTTTGCCATAGTACAGTGATTGTTTCGAAATTATATCATTATAATAGCTTCGATTACTTCATAGGGTTCTTGGGAACTATTCCACTCTGATGAGGCTAACAAGCCGAAACCATTGGTCAGTGGATGTTTCCTCCCCTATGAAGTAATAAAGCTAATGTTTTGTTAATGGCTATATAACTACCAGCCCGATTTGTATTTGTCAATGGCTCTTATTATTTTCATAAGAGTTTGTTTACAGATACATCTTACTTTATATACAATTTTCTTATTGCAGACTGCAAATAACTTGTCTTTATATATATATATATATATATATATGTATATATATATATATGTATATATATAATAGTTATATACTATATATATATATATATATATATATATATATATATATATATATATTGTAATTATAATGGACTGATTAGTCTTATAGAATAATACACATGAAGTTTGTCAATAATTTTTTGGGATATAATGCTAATAAAAATAGATCTAGTGAATAGTTTTTAATTAAAACCTTGACGTTTCGGTAGATTTTCCTACCATTATCAAAAGCTAAAATGGAAAAACCACATGAGTAAAAACTACTTAATAAGACGTAAATAACTTACTGTAATCTCTTTAAGTTTATAAAAATATCAAAGGAAATCTAGAAGATTTATATACTAAAAGTTGCTTGAAAATTACCAAATTAAAAGTACCAGAAAGGCACGTCTTGTACTAATGACGGTTAAACGCGGAAAGAAGGAAGCTAACATAAATAGTTGAACTTAACAAGGAGAACGTTCTGAAAATGACAGCAGTAACACTTCAAACGAGTATTAACGACGTTTGAAAAGATCAATATTGTATAAAGCGGAGTAAACTTTAGGTACTTTATCAACACCCATTTTGTTGTTAATAGGATTGATTTCTTTATTGATATAAAACGATTATATGAACAACCTGGTCTTGTAGTTAGGTTCGCTGTCCAAAATGATGCACATCTAGCGGTTTTTTTTTGACTCCGCTAAATTGGAACTTAATAATTATCCATTAAAGTTAATTAACAATGTATTTAAAAATCGTATTCACAAATTTTACAGTAATTACATTACACGAAACAAAAACGATCACTCAAGTATAAACTAAATGGCAATACCTTACATTCCAATTTTATCAGAAATATTACAAAAAGCATTAAGTAAATATAATTTAAAAATAGCGCACAATGGTTATAATTTAACAAAAAACTATTATAACATACTTAAAGATAAGAGACCTAAAAATGAAGTGACACATCTTATATATAAAATTCCGTGTGAAAACAAATGCAAGATGGTATGCATTGGATAAAGCGCTCAACATTTAGATGAAAGACTTAATCGACATAAATTGATAAAACCAACCAAATTGCGTTAACTAAACATGAAAAAAACAGGACATAAATTTGAATTCAATCAAACACAAATTTTAAAAATAGAAAAAAAAATAAAAAAGTACGAGAATTGTTAGAAATTATATATATTGCAAACAATTCAAAAGTTGTAAATGAAGAAACAGGGATAAAAAACCTTAGTTAAATATATTATAATGTAATTAAATAAAATTTATGTATGACTTTGTAGTATAAACTTAAATTTTAATACTGATTTTCTTCTATCAACAAACAGCTGATAATCTACAAGCTAACCTAATAAGACGCACTTATTGTTATTTTATATTACAATTGACTTACAACAAAGTTAAATAATATTTATAGTGTTGTATTTAGTTTCCATTATCTACAGGTTAAAAACCTGCTGTAATTTTTTCAAAAATCTTTTAAATTTTACAAGAAAAAAATGTAATTTGTTTGTGCTGTTATAATTTTATTTATACAATTTTTAGTTTAAGGTGATTTTTAATAATTTAAGTTTGCTATGTAGTGTGCTGTAAATTAGAAATTAAGTTTTTCAGGTAAGAATTCATTTCACACTTATATTAAAGTTTAAATATTTTTAAACAAAATTTAAGATAGACTTATGTTGGTAAAATGATATTTATTTTGAAGATCTAACCATTGAGAAAGGCAAGATTGTTGCTGAAACGTATAGTTATGTTTTATGAATAATAAAACATTAAATGTCATAATGTAAAATACTATCTAAATTTCTTTAAGACCAAAAAACCAAAGAATAAGTGTCAAATTAATAATATCTTAAAATTGGTCAAGAAATATCGTATTGATATATTGCTATAATAATAGGGTTATTTAGGGGTATATAAGGTCGCAATGGAAGTATACTTCGTGTAAACAATCTAAAAATCAAGAAAACTAAACATTTGAATCATAAAAAGTACACAATTCGTTAATTATGCAAAAAGCAAATACCAAACACTCTGTACAAAATCAACAACTAGCTCCTTCTTTAATAATTTAACCACAATTAGTGAAATGATTAACTCTGTGAACAATCCAAATCATTTTAGAAACAGTAATACATTTAAATATATACAAATTAGACGTATCTAAACTAAAACAAACATGAAACGAATTTTTTTAACTCAACGCATTAGTGTAAGAAAATAATCAATGCGTGCTCATAATAAGCATATTTTATAATGCAATAAGTCGATAAACGCACCTAATTTACGTCAAATGTTAAGGAATCTCATTATAAAATTTTGCCTACGTGAGTTTTCAAGTGTAAAATAGCCAAATCCTACCGGCTATATGATTAGCCAAGTGCAACGCCTCTTCTATGGGAAAATAACAAGATAGAGGACAGTCAACCAATTACAGCACGTGGGATGACTTGCTTATATAATACACATCAAGCTGATAACAGTCATTGATTCATTAAACCGAGGCAGGAGCTGTACTGTTCGAAATAAAAGTATTAGGCAAAGTTCAATTGTGAAGTGACACAAAAATTTATAAGTGAAAGTAACAAGAATTAAAACTTCGAGGAAATAATACAGTCAAGTGCACGTTGAAACATGCGAGTTTATAAGAATCTGCCATTGCAATAAAACTAAAGTTGAAATTTAATTTACTAATAAACAAATCTTTACAATTTATTAATTACGGCACTAAGTTACTCAATAAGAAAACGAACTAAGTAATTCAGTAAAGAAATCGAACTAAACTACTCAATAAGAAAACGAACTACACAATTCAATAAGAAAACGAACTAAGCAATTCAATAATAAGTTGAACTAAACAAATCAATAAGAAATCTAGCTAAGAAAACACTAAATCAGGACGTTAAACTCAAAGCAACACGAGGTCACCGTTTGACAACACGCTGTGGCAATTAAAAGTATTGGGGTGCACGCAGAGCTACGCGTTCACTAATTGGAATCCACTAATTTAGTAACTGATTCAAACCAGGAGGCTACCGTAGGAAATCAATCTGAAAAACACCAAGTTAGCAATTATATTTAACTAACAGCATAAATTTTTTTTTTTAAATTTAAAACTTACATTTACTTTTTGATATCTGTGAAAAGAGTCATCAAAAATTTGGTTGATACGTAGAAAATATGTTATAAGAAAGAAGGGTTTATTGAACGTTCATGGAAACATTCGAAATAATACATAATTATAATTTTGTGATAAACAGATTTACTATAAATTTGATTCAAAGGTTATAGAAAACCAAATGACATTACAAAGGTTGTAGAGTTGTAAATTGTACATATTTCTCAGTTCATTATAAAAAGTTTGGTTAAATTCGTTTATCTTATTCAGATATGAAGTGTTAGAGGGAAAAGGGCAAAAATTCTTTGTTATCATATCGTCGTTCACTCTGTGCAGGGTAAAACTAAGCTAGTCGAGACAGTAAATGTAACTGTGTTGAATAAAATGAATTCGAAAAGGAAATTACTGACCTTAAAGAGGTAGTGTGAAGCAAAATTTACCTAGCAACCTCTCTAATGATTTTGAAGCCAAGCAAGATGTAGAGCTGTAAGAAACCGTTTAATAAAATAAAATCAATGAATATTAAAAAAATTGAAATCTTCAGTTAAATTTCAATAAGTCGTTAAAAACTAAAACCACAGCAAAATGGGTAGAAAATTTGTCAGGTTACAATTTACCAGTATATATTAAGGAAGTATTGAGCGTTAAGTCTAAATGTCACACAATGAATATACAATAAACAAGAAACACCATACCTTTTATTTATCGCTAATATATGTTTGACACGGTTATGTCATGCTATTATCAAAAATGTTTGCGGATATTTACTTATTCTGATGTATTAGGAACTACTCGAATAAATATAACAGTGTTCCTAATATAACTCACAAATGAGATGTAAATATTCAGAACCGAAGCAAAACGTTTCCAAACTGGATTCGACTTAACGTAAAGTGTCCTATAATTGATTTTGTGCTACATTTTGCTTTTTCCTTTCGTTTTAAGCATTATTGCTGTAACAGCATGCTACGAACGAGCTTACAGATTACCCCTTGCATAGCTTCATAGTTTATTGTTACAGGATATTTAAAAATTTATGAGTAAATATTAAATTACATTAGGTTACATGTAATAAAGTCTAATGTACACAATTTTATCGATGGGTGGGTGCCTATGTAAATCCACTAAAGTTACTCAACTATGCTTGTTATATACAAAAAGCCATCGTGATTTTAATATGTATACTTGATTGGCCATTTACACCTCAGAAAGTGAATATAATGAAACTAGTGTACGCACAGATTGAATTTTCCCGTGGCTTTATACATACAGCTGAATCTCCCTGTCTTCAGGATAAATTTTAATAATGCAGAATTCAGCAAACCTAAGATTTATTATTATTAGTTTGAAATATACCAACAATGTTGTGTCATTTTAACGCTGCCAAATTCCTGTTAGAATTCAATTTTTTTATGTAACATATTGTAAAAGGTTACTATTAGCGCATTCGCCGATTTAGAACAAGCAATAACAAAAGTCTTTATTACTCACTATTCACAAGTCTAATTAACAGTATATGCCTTATTTATAGATGTTTTTCGGTCCAATTAACAATGAAGCACTATCACACTAATGCTAGTGACAAGCACTAATATCTTCTTAAATTAAATCCTTAACCATAAGTCTTCTTAACAACACTAACACTACCATAATTTATTTATTTCCTTTTTGTCTGTTTATGTACAAGCTGGCGGTACAATATGCACGTTTACTTAACACAAATTTATATTTACTATAAGACCTTCAAGTAACTATACACGATATGATTTATATACGACATTTGGATATAGACTAACTAATATACACTCATCACCGATCTTATATATACCCTAAAATTAACTAGATGATTCATAGTCTGGTGTTTGCTCGAAGGTTCTAGACTTCGGTTATGCAACTTGCATGTTTGACGGGTTGCCTAATAGTTCGCAACAATATGTTTAAATTAATCGTCTTTTTCTTAACCCTGATGTGGCTTTCTGCATGCGCAACTGTTAATAATTTTCTAATAGTCATCGGAAATATGAATGAACTCTTTAACCTAAGTGGGGATCGATTGCTTTCTCAGCAGTGATACCGACACTTTTAACTTTACCTTGAAGTTGTGAACATCAGCAGCGGGTGCTACAAAGGACCCATGCTTCGTTTTCTTTTTCCAAGCTTCATCTATCTTATTCTAGGTCCTTTAAACAGGTGCAACAAATTTAAATAGCCACAAACGCACACTCATTTAGATGGTCTTGAAGTCGCTTTGTTAATAATTCTATGTAGATATTTATTTCATCTTTGCCCGATTTTATACTTTAAATATTGTGAACGCCGTGAAATTTATACCTGTTTATATAAGCGTCAAAAGCGCTCTTAAAACATCTCAATTAACGTAAAATATCTCAATGTATAGATATATCTATGTATTAATGTATATCAATTCACTTTTAAATCTAGCAAACAGTTTAAATGTAACAACAAATCGGATTCCTGGAAATCAATATAAAAAGTGTGTAGGTGTAAAACAGAATTATTAGGAAAAAAGTCTGATGATAGGGGTTCAGAACTTAAAAAATTATTCTTCATTGAGTTAGTATACTAAGATGTTTTGATTGCTAGAATAGTATTAGCATTGTATTTTAGTATTTAAGGTTTTTTATTTTTGTTTATTACCGTATTTTATAACAGCCAGTTGTTACGTTAAATTTCACCCGACTGAATATTTTCGTTCAATTTCCGACATTCTCAAATTTCTGCGACACCTTCACCTCGACATTTCGTATAACTATCTGTTATGAGTGGCGCTTCGAATCAAGTATTACAATTTCGTAATTCACTTTGTGTATTTTAAGTCTCCAATAGTTCGCTAGTCAACCAATCTTACACCTTTATATCGGTGTATTATCGTAAAGTCCTAATTCATACGAGTATTGTTATCAACACATGCCACACGGTGTGGATAGTCTAAAAGTTTTATTTCACATTTGGTTGTTAATTTGATAATGCGCTTATCGCGTTATTAATCATTCCTTCCCGACAATTTGAAAGTGTAGGAACATATTACTCGATATTACTTTACAAAGTTAAAAATCCTTCTGATTCTTCCTTTTTTGAAATACGGCACGGAGTATACAGGGATTGGATTATACCCGTGCTAAGTACGTTTTGATTTAGAAATTTACTTTACCGTTCGACATTATCGCCTAATTCTGGTATGATTTTCTAACTTTGGTTACTGCCTGTTATTTCTAGAGCCAACTGCTTGGTTTCGCTTCTGCTGTCTATGTTAATGGTTTACCCTTCTGATTATTGGTTGCTATCCGCCGATTCCGAGGTACTGTTTGGGTTGCTGCCATACTGTTTAATTATACACCACCTTGGCTGTTCCACCTCTGTCACGAATTAATTTTGGTGAGATTAGTATAAGGCGTGATGGTAACTACATCTATACGGGGACTTATGATACCAGTAAAACGTCCGGGTACTTATGTAATTTAACTGGATGTGTACTAAATTCCTATCCTATTTATTCTAATATACACACATATTTGCAATAGCCTGAAGCGCAACATTTTATGTATCTTTTTAGTTCTGACACACGTTAGTAAACCCTTCCTCGCCATGCAAACATGATGTGGATAATATTTTACTAAGTGAAATATCTTTAACTGTTTAATAGGGAGCAATTTTATTCTAAGACCAATATTTTATACCGGTGCTGATAGTACAAATATTTCCTTTATTACTTTAGTGTTGCAGTATACTTTGTAAAGCAATGCTCCGTGAAAACGTTTTCTTCGTGCATTAGGCTACAGGCATAGTCATTAAACGCATGTATCAATATTACCTATTTGTTTTGATTTACTTGATTACCTGAAAGTTACGGAAAGTGTTTAGCGTTCTGATAAACTGTGAATATATGTCTATATTATTGAGTTTTTTTATTACTTGGGTGGAGGTATTAAAATGTTTACTAGACAGATTAACGCTCTGTCCTAATCATTTCTTTACTAATTATTACATGGTTGTCTTTATTTCAGCACAGCGATTTGTTATGATCGACTTATCGTATACTACCCACCCCAATCTCCGATTGGTTTAGCTCAGCAAATCCATTCGATAGTGATACGAGAAACTACGGTAACATAATTGGTAAGAAATTTTGAATATGTGAATGCGTGTGTGTGTTAATGTATGAGTAGGTGAGTGCACGTGTATGTGTTGTTGATGTATGAGTATGTGTGTAGGAACTATACAGATACATCAAATGTTGCGCTCCAGGCTTTTGCAAATATGTGTGAATATATTAGAATAAATAAGATAGGAATTTAGTACAAATCCAGTTAAATTACTTAAGTACCCGGACTTACTGGTATCATAAGTGACAGTATAGGTGTAGTTACCATAACGCCTTATACTAATATCACCAAAATTAATCCGCGACAGGGGTGGAACAGCCAAGGTGGTGTGTAATTAAACAGTATGGCAGCAACCCAAACAGTACCTCGGAATCAGCGGATAGCAACCAATAATTAGGGGAGTCCATTAATATAGACAGCAGAAGGGAAACCATCCAGTTGGCGCTAAAAATAGCAGACGGTAACCAAAGCTTGAAAATCATATCAGAATTAGGCGATGTCGAACGGTAAAGTAAATTTCTAAATCAAAACGCACTTACCACCGGCATAATTCAATCCTTATATACTCAGTGCTATATTTCAAAAAGGAAGAATCAGAAAAATTTTTAACTTTGTAAAGTAATATCGAGTAATATGTTCTTACACTTTCAAATTGTCGGGAAAGAATGTTTAATAACGCGATAAACGCATTATAAAATTAACAACCAAATGTGAGGAAAAACTTCTAGACTGTCCAAACCGTGTAGCATATGGTGATAACAATACTCGTATGAATTAGGACCCTACGGTAATATACCGATACGAAGTTGTAAGGTTGGTTGACTAACGAACTATTGTAGACTTAAAATGCACAAAGTGAATTACGAAATTGTAGTACTTGATCACAAGCATCCTTCATAACAGGTAGTTATACGAAATGTCGAGGTGAAAGTGTCGGACGAATTTCAGAAAGTCGGAAATTAAACAAAAATATTCAGCCTGGTGAAATTTAACGTAACACTGTCCTGTTCAAATTTTTTAGAAAATGATTGAAACTTTTGTTTTAAGTTTTGGTCCACGCCACGTCCGTGCGAACTGGGAAATGCATGTCTAGTAACGATAATCGGGTAGTAGATTTCTAAATATATTAATAGCAGTTGCTTATCTTTATTTTCTAGTCTGTGTATTATTTTAAAGTTATAAAATTAATTGCATGTATTAATTAAATGTGTAAATTTCTATGGTGCTTTTTTCAACATACTACGATTTCTCTCAAATGCGTTGAATCCATTACTATTCTGAATCTTTTTCAAACCATTTGGTAAGAATGAGTTTTTGTAATGCATAAATCTTAGTGCTTTTAATTTATGTAAAAGTGCCTTTACTATAACTATAACTATTATCTGCTAAGTCCCGAACGTCTTCTCATTATCTTAAAAAACAGTTTATATTTATTTATTTTTTGAAATCGTGGTACCTCGACATACAGGTTTAATTCGTTCCGTAACCTTGCTCCTATGTCAAATTGCTTGTATTTCAAAGCAATTTTCCCCATTGAAATTAATTGAAATGCCATTAATCCGTTCCAGCTTGTAACGGGCATTTTTGTACCTTAACATTTTTTACGCTTTTCTCAATTAGTAAATACCTTTCCGCAATTACTATTTCTATATTTTATTTATAATGAGTGGATCGCTGTTTGTATAAAGGAAATACTTCCGCATAGGTTTCAGAATTGTATGCAATTTAACTCGCGTGTATTAATTTTAAAAGTAGTTTAGTTGAGGATTGATTTTCATTCATAAATAAATTACGAGGAACGAATTTAAATTGGATTATTCGTAAATTGCTTTCCAACTTGATGAAAGTGATAAACCGCGGTAATTAAGTATTAGATAAAATTGCTGCATTCATATAAATGTTGTTCCTTATGTGGATATACGAGTCTAGATAAAAGTCGATACGCGGTTGGGATAACAACGATTGATATATCTACAGACGAGAGTTCTAGTTTGTCCTTTGTTCCTATATGTTAATTACGTTACGTTGGTAGTTTGTTGCTCGTTCCTATAGATTGTTTACGTTGAGAAGACTGTTTGCTGTTTGCTTTGAAACGAATGAAAATAGATTAGGAGTTGTAGTTTTGCTCTTCGCTGCTATAAATGAATTACGTAGAAGTTACTGTTTGCTTTTGCTTTGAAGAGAGTGTGGAAAAACGCGATGTTGTTTGTTGGAGCCAAGCTCGTTTTTCACTAAATAAACGTTTATAAAATACAAAGAACGGTATATAATTTGTTATAAAGTGCTTATAATGTGTATTTAAAGTGGTTTTGTGTATTAGTAATATTTGCTCGTTCGGGGTACCCAATGTGAAATCTGCAAAATCGCTCTTTTTATTGTGAACCTATCTTCATTTTTACGAGGTCGTTCTAAATGTCTATGTGGTTGGCGCGGAGTTTGAATTGGTAATCATAACCTATTCAATTATATTCCTAGGTGTTTAATTCTTGTATAATGTTGGACGAAGAACAAAATTCCGTGATCACTGTTGCTCCTACAGAGGTCGAAAGAGCTCCCGATCTTATTCGAATTCCGACGCGTGATAATGTCTGCTGCTAACACCAATGAAATATGTAGGTGTGATTAGGGTAACGTGTGATAAGTTCCATCAACACCCTCCCAGTAAAGGGTGAAGTGCTTCGTTAGTGCAGGACCTCGTGAGTCCCACACTTCAAGTGCAAGGAAGCGTTCCTGAAGGGATTTCTGTAAGTTGAACTATTTCCTACTTGTTTTTACTTTAAATACCTGTCCGTTGCTTTGCCATACCTTTGGCGTTCTGAAACCTTTTACCATAGACTTGCATGCTATTTTAAATAAAAGAAAAAAAAAGAAAAAAATCAATACTACTGGACTACTCATATTAATTGTGTTTACCTATTTATATTTTGTTAAAATTTTATCTGCTTTATGTCTAATTGGTGTGTGAGGAAACGTTTCTGCTACTCCCCAATATTACCTCACTTTGTACTAAAGATTTGTTATATTGCTTTTAACGTTGTTATATTATATAGATTATCCCAACAGTTTTTTTTTCTACAAAGTACTGAACAATTTATACTTGATCCGTATGCTATGCTTTTTCTTTGTTTCAGGTTTGCAGGACTAATTTGTTTTTCTTTCAGGTTTACTATTCTAATTTTTCTATTGCAGGTACTGTTACTAACTCCTTACCGCCGCATACATCATAGGTCAGTCTGCTTTCTACAACCCCTCCCTACTCTCCGATTGAGCCCGGTCATTTCTTTGACTTTCTTTGTGTTACGTAGCATAAATTTGACGCCCAACGTGGCTGACACGGAAAAAAACGTAACAGAATTTTTGGCGCCCGAACAGGGACCACGAAAAAAACGTAACAAGCTCCCAAAAGACCACCTCAGTTGTGTTTGTAAAGGGTTTTTGAATAAGAAAAATGCATTTACAAGAAGAAACATTTATTTATAAATAACAAATACATATTCTATAAAAACATAATTAAAAGAAAAAGTGAAGTGCTTACAGAAGCGCTTAATTTTCGTCACTGGTCTTCGCTTTTTTTGTCAAGCTTTGCTCATTTTCACCTGCAGATCGTTTAAAATAACTATTCAAGGAGGTTTGTTTCTTCCTCGCTTTCAGGATATTGCGGAAATGAGTTAGGCAAGTTTCGTTGAACAACTTCGATGCACGATCAGTTGCAACTTTTTCGGGGTGATTTTTATTCACAAACTCTACAACTTTCTACCACATTCCCAAGATTTCCTTTATACCTCTTGTAGAGATAACCACCTCCATCTCCTCTTCAAAACTAATTTTTCGTTGAACCATCGCAAGCTGCTGCGAATGTAGATCGTGTAACTCCTCGGTTGTCCGCTCCTGAGATTGTTCGTCGACGAGTTTGTTCACATCTCTCTCATCCACCACCAGACCCTTGAATTTTCCCAGAGAAACAATGTCCTCTACCATTAACACTTCGGGTTTCAATCCTTCGAAGGCCCTTTCAGCTACAGCCTCAGGCTACAGCTTCTTCCATGCACAGGTTAAGGTCCTTGTTGTAACACCCAGCCAGGTCTGATCAATAATTCTTAGGCATATCATGATGTTAAAGTGGTCCTTCCAGAACTCTCGAAGGGCAAGGTTTGTGTTCTCCGTCACTTCAAAGCAGCACCGAAAAATGTGCTTGGTGAACAACTTAAAATTAGAAATTACCTGCTGATTCATGGGCTGCAGGATAGGAGTGGTGTTGGGTGGTAGATAGAGAATCTTTATAAACTTGAATTCTTTGAGTAAATCATCTTCGAGATTTGGTGGGTCAGCGGGGACATTGTCCAGGATAAGAAGAGTTTGCATGGGTACATTGTTTTCCTGTAAATATTTTTTAACAGAAGGGCCGAACACCAGGTTTATCCGCTGCACAAAGAATTATTATTATTATTATTTGTTTTTTCTTCTCAGATAGTGTTATTTAGTATTGGTAGATAAGCACATGGATTGTTGTCAAACGCATTTTTTCTTTATGCTGTCACGATATTCTCGTACCGTAACTAAAAGGATGTGCCGACTAGGCTGCAGCCGAAGATTAGGAGTGGGAGGGGGGGTGGAGTAAGCTAAAACTGAAGTAACTCAACAAGGAGAAAATTAGTCATTGAAATAAAATAAGGTGTGTACCTGCAAAAGAAAAGCAATAATTAATGACAGAACGCCAGTCCGTCCAACCAAAACATATAGATAATAGAAAATAACTTTGTTAAAAAACATTCAAGTTAAAAATATACTTTATTTGCTTATCATAAGACTTGTAATCAATAATCATTTCAGTAATAAATGTATATGATTAGTAAAAGCACAAAATAAACTGTTAAGGAACGTTCATTAATCAATAAGTGCGTTTGTGCGTCTGTGACACTTGGCGTTATGATAAAATATTACAAGTACGCCCCTGACGCAATCAGGATAAAGAAAATAATTTATAATTAATAACCCTAACGAGCTCGTGTAATTACATTCTAACACATTTGTAGAAAGAAGGAAAAAATGGAATACTTATTTATATACAAAGGGGTCCACCCAAAACACTTATGTTAACTATGTTCATAATAGAATATTAATGCTGCATAAAGAATGTAACTCAAAAGTAACTACTATAGTAACTATAACTTATTAGTATTGAAGGATTGTAGATGATTCAAACTTATTAAACATTACAGTAAAATTTGTAACTATGAAAGCTATAGTAAAGCACTGCTGGTGAGGAAAGTGTTACACTATTATTAGCATATATGTGGGAAATAATTTATTGTGTGGACTACTAGTAACATAGATTTTAAAAAAAGTAGTCTACTTTTGTCTACGTACTTATAACGAGACAAAGAAATGTTTAACATACCAGTAACCAGCCAAGATCCGCAACAATGCCTTTTCTTTTACAGTCACAATACCTGGTAGCTCGAGGATTCTGGTAGACCAAAAAGGGTTGTGAGTAGTTAGCAATCCACGTGGTCCAACATCAAACCTGAACATACAATCAAATCCATACGATACAATTCTCCACGTACGGGAAAGCTTTAAACCTTGGGTACGAACAATTTTTAAGTCCTACGATATGACCATACGATACGAGCTAGAAATTAAACATGAAAGTCAGTGATTTATCAACCATTTTATTCACTTACCAAATACACAAGAAGTAGAAACAGAAAGGAATGTGTGTGTATTTGCTCGTTCAGAATTAAGAACTATTCAAGAGGATCTGTTCAACGTGCAATAAAGTACAAAGTAAAAATGAATAATTCCCAGCAGAACAATTTAGAATCCCCACTCTGATGACATCATAAAGTAATACCGTTAAAACAAGAAATTAACAGCTGTTGATAAAGACAATAATTTGTATACTAAATTGTAGTATAGGTGATAAGAAATTAATATGAAGAGAAACCAAACTGCTTTATGAATAAACTGATAAGTTAATGTGCTTTATCTATAATAGATATAACTTTGAAAATAGTAAAAAAGAGGAAATTAGGATATTTATTTAAACTGGTAATAATTTATCAATGAAGGGTATTGGAAAGATGCAAATGCAGGAATTGAACGTAACAATGCATAAATTATATTGTGCATTTAAAAATTATCTTGCTATTTATTGTACAGGGTCCATCACGACGAGCTGAATTGATATGTATATGTGAAACTAGTAGAACAAGTTTTTTTAAGATTTGTATACTAGAGTTTTTACCAAAAGGCTTGTTGTGACCAAAATATTTTCAATTTTCCGATACTTCCGCTTATACGGGAAATGGATCCCAACTTTGCTTTTTTAATAGACGCTCCGTTTTTTATTGAATTTTTGGAATCCATGCTAAATTGCACTGTAACTTTGTGTAAGACATCTATTGTGCGTAATTTTTGAGCTATTTTAGTTTTTCATTGTTCTAGCAAATTTGAATCGTCCACATCAAAATTTACTTTTTTTGGCATCCAAGCGTGTCAGGTCAAATACATACTTTCAAGATTTTTTACAAATAAGACATGTAGCTTTCCAAATCTTTGAAAATTCTTAGAAAAAATTATATAGGGTGCTTTGAAAAATTGATGCCAAATTTCATTATCGCAAAAGATGTGCCAAATTATTTTAAGATTGTATTTTTTGTGCTTTTATATTTCAGTGACTTCTATTCAAAAAGGGGTTGTTTTGCGCCAATATTGGGTAAGTAGTTAATATTCTGCGATATTTATTATGCCTACGTTGATGCCGCTAAGTAAATATAATCAAGCAGTTGTGTGTTGTGCCAGTTTAATTACAGTGGTTAAATGCTACTTAGTGTGATATCCTAAAGTATGCGGCAACGTTTAAGGAGTGTATAATGGGTAATTCTTTTATTTACAAGATACCCTTGAGCTCGATTGTTACTAGATACCATTAATATTTAATGCTAGTACGTCAGAAGTGAACAATTTAGATGTTTGTCTTTAAACCAGTAATTTAATATTGTTTGTCATTAATCCAGACAATTTACTTATCATAGCTATACTTTAAATACGTTTTTATCATTTCAAGTACAAATATTCTAAAAGAGGCCAATTGGTTCATGACTGCTGTTGTTTGGTACTTTAGACCCCCCGACCATCGACTGTAATTGCGTGGTATTCGATTTCTTTCCTTTCTTACTTGATTTCTTTGTTACCCTTTTAATTTAGGCAAGTTCATTCTTTGTTTGCCAGTCCGTTTTACGGGTAACAAATGTAAGTTTTTATTGAATTGATGTCCTCCTTGAAGTACTTTATACTGAGAATTGATGCAATTCTTCAAAATAGAACTTTAAGCACCGAGGGTTGTTAAGGTAAGTTTACGCATTTGTAATTAATAATTGCAAATTAGCATATTTCCCTTATTGAACAAGATATATATATATATATATATATATATATATATATAAGACAAGTTATTTGCAGTCCGCAATAAAAAATTGTGTAGAAAAATATATAAAATAAGATGTATCTGTAAACAAACTCTTATGAAAATAATAAGAGCTTAATGACGAATACAAATCGGGCTCATAGTTGTATAGTCATTAACAAAACAATAGCTTTATTACATCACAGGGGAGGAAACATCTACTAACCGGCCGGTTTCAGCTTCCTTAAGCATCTTCAGAGTGAATTAGTTTCCAACCCTGTGTAAAATGGAAAAAAATGTTTGAAATTCTAAAAAAGATTTGAATGAGTTATAGATATAGACGGTCAGTACGTAGCTTATATAATGAGCAAGTAAAAGTAATAGAATTATAGCAGGGACTTAGAGAAGCAAATATTAGGAATGGGGTTAGACAAGAATGTCCACTATTCTTATTAATGTTTAACGTGCATATTGTAGACACAATGAAAACTGTCAAATGCAAGAGATTTGAAATTACAATGTAGTGACAAAAGATTGGGATGCTTAGATTTGCAAAGTGGTAATAGCATCTAGCTAGGAAAAGTTAAAATCAGCTCTTAATGAAATGTGCACAGCACTAATAGAGAGACACGGTATAAAGAATAGCATACATGAAACTAAAGTACTAGTAAGTAAATTAGGGGAAATAAGTCAAAAACCAGAATACAAACAGGAAACCGAAGTTCACGTGAGCTTGAGGATTTTTAGTACTTAGGAAGCCAAATAACTCAAGATGGGAATAGTGTAAAAAGATATAAACAAAGCCTAATACAAGACCGTGCTGCATTTAGCAACAAAAAGCAACTACGGTGTTTGAAAACAACAAGCTTGAGAAATAGGAAAAGATTGCTGAAAGCAGATGTGTAGAGTACACCACTGTTCGGTTCTGAAACGAATACAGTAGGAGAACCAGACACAAAAAAGATAAAAAGCATTCGAAATGTGATGCTACATACTTATGATGGAGATATCGTGAACAGACAAGGTTAAAAACAAAAATGTACAAGAAATGGTAGGGGAAGAAAGAAATATGAGGGTGGTTTTAAAAGTTAGCAGAATGGAGCACGGATGGCAGCATCAGTTCGAATAAAATATATGCAATTGATGGATTCAACTATCTAGTGCGAGATGTTAAATTTGACATTCTTCTGTCAAGCAGTATTAATTTGGTGCTATATGAAGTAAAGTTAGTTTTGTGAGTTTTTCAAAATGGATAAAACTGAAACGCGCGCTGTTATCAAATATTTTGTAAAAAAGGGTTGGAAAGCAACAGAAATACATAAAGATATGCAGGATACATTAGGAAACTCCGCTCTATCATCTACAACTGTGCACAAATGGGTGACGGAATTTAAACGTGGTTGTGAGAGCCTAGAAAATGACCCGCGCAGCGGACGACCAAAAACTGCCACCACGCCTAAAATCGTCCAAAAAGTTAATGGTATGGTTGCGCAGAATCGTCGATTAAAGGTCTCCTAAATTGCTAAGGATGCAGGTATCTCAGATGAAAGAGCATTTTATATCTTAACTGCGGAATTAGGTACGGAAAAGCTTTCAGCAGGATGGGTGCCGCAGATATTGACAATTGATCAAAACCTTCAGAAGAAGAGAATTTGCCAACAGAGTTTAGACCGCCTTAACTCCAATAAAACCGATTTTGTCCGACGATTTGTTACGACAAATGAAACTTGGGTTCACTATTATACCCCTGAAACCAAGCAATAACCTAAACAATGGAGACATAGGGGTTCTCCACGACCAAAGAAAGCAATGTCCGTGAAGTCGGCTGGAAAAGTTATGGCATAATTTTTTTTCGTTGCTAAAGGTGTCCTACTAATTGACTATCTTCCCAAGGGCCAAACAATACACGGTGAATATTACGCTACGCTTCTAAGCCAACTGGATAAAAATATTCGTGAAAAAACACCTGCATTGCGTAAGAAGATGATCATTTTCCATCAGGATAATGCACGTCCACGCACAAGTGCAGTAGCAATGCAAAAATTGACTGATCTGAAGTACGATCTGTTGCAACATCCACCTTTTTCGCCTGATTTAACTCTTTCTGACTGCCACGTATTTCCACGACTAAAAATTTTCCTTGGGAGAAAATGATTTTCCACGGACGAAGAAATAAAACAGCTGTCGACGACTATTTTAAAGGCCTTGAAGAATCGCACTTTCGTGATGACATAATGGGTTTGGAACATCGCTGGATAAAGTGTGTTCAACTTGACGGAGGTTATGTTGAAAAATAAACTACATTTTAAAAACAAATTTTACATTTTCTTTTTCGATTCGCGAACTATTTAAAACACCCCCATATGTGGAAAACGGAAAAAAATAGGAGAGATTGGATGACAAAACACGTTTCATAGCATGAGGGAATAGTGCAGAATGTATTAGAAGCCAAGAAAAAAAGAGAAGTAGAGGTTAGACATAGATTAAACTACTGTACGCAGATAGTGATAGATATAGACTGTGAGAAGAACCAAAGGAGGTACTAGTTTAACCAGATTGAAAACCTAACGATGATGATATGCCAATTATGTATTTGGCAAATAATAATTTATAAACATTTGAAGAATCATATTTTATAACTGTAGATTCACATAAACGCCAAACAAATTGCTGCATACCAAAGAATGATAATTTTGATTATTAGGAATCAAAGTTTTCTTTGAAACACTCTAAATATACATATATGCAGACAGTGTTCACCAAAGATAAACTTTCTGCATTTCTAACAAAACATTTTTTTGGTTGTTTTCTTTGCGATCACAATACGCACAACGTCCATTTATGGCAGCTACGCATACGTTAAATGGCCTTGGCAATTCTACATCGGTATCTTCTTTTATTCAGTCTTTTGTAGTTTTTGGCAAATTTTGTATTTGTATTATTGATTTGAGTGTACTTTCAATTAGATAAAATGATAATTCCCAACAGATATAACGTCTACTCGTACGCATTTCAGTATTATTTATGAAATACAATACCATATGATTAATACCAGCTACGTTCAAAATGGAACACGAGATTATCATGACCAACTTCTATTAGTTCAAGCACAAACATAGCTCGCACTTAATTTATCTACAACCTCAACTCCAGTTTTGGTAGCATTGTAGTCCATAATCATTTCTGGTTTTGCAGTTATTTTATACATGTCTTCGTAATGGTGCAAGGTAGACACAACCAGCACATTTTAGATCTTTTTGGTAAATAAGATACTATAGTAACATTCCTTTGAATCCCAAACATACTAGAACCGATAGATATTCCTGTATAACAAGATAACTTTAAAGGCAACTCTTGCTTGTTTTTTGGTATAGTGACCAAGTACGTTAGGTTATATTTACAGAGAATGCGAATTACCAAATCAATTCCTGTAAACCACTTATTGCATGCCACGTTTCTGTGCGATCCCTTTATGCATTATCGCATTCTTTGGACGCCGGTGGATGAGGAATTATATAGAGCATGGACTCCACCAGGTTGCTTTCAAAAAATAACTTCCAGCTTTATAGTATAAAAAGTTTTCGAATCTTTACACCATATTTATTTGACTTACTCGGAACATATTGTCGAAACCTCTGAATGCTTCTTATTTTTTTATTGATGGTGACGTTTTTAAAAGACATGTAAGCGGTTTCACATTAACGAAGGCGGCTCCCTGGCGTAGGGGTATGTGTGTGACTAGTACGCTCAAGGTCTCGGGTTCGAATCCCGACACGGTCCGCTTGAAAAATGTTAGGCGAGCATTTTTCACAAAAATACACCCTCGTTCGGATGAGAAGTTAAATGGAGGTCCCGTGTGTGAGTGTTGTCACGCACGTTAAAGTTTCCTACCTTGCTTGCAAAAGCAAGGGTTCGGCAAAATTCTAAATTTTCCAGATAAAAAAAACTCGCTTCCTGGCCAATGTAGTACCTTCGGGTGGAGCATTGGAAAATTACATGTAAGGTTTCACATTAACGAACGAAAGCTTCAAAGAAATCTCTAATAGACGCAAGTTTATCAAATTTTTTTTGCACTAATCGGGTATTTAAACTATAAAAACGTAGATTTTTTAAGAAAAACCAAAAACCTGCTTTTCCTAATAGTCAATTTGAAAAGCCCTGCTCCAGTCGCGTAAATATTCCACAAATGGTCGACATTCAAATGGCTTTATTTCAGGATTTCCGCCAAATGATGTAATCCGATAAGTGCCCGAATATCGAAAATGTCAGTATGCTTGGCATCTCTGTCGCTACTGTATTTAACACTATCAATATGCTTATTAGTGTAGTCCACAATACCGCAAAGCACACATACGTCATTAAAATATTGCCAAGTTTCCGAAATGGATTTAAGATTTTTTGTTGTCGCTTTAGCTCCCGGGATATATTTTATAATATTTACTTTGTCACAAGACACCTTTTAGCTTTGAATGGGCTAGTGAGTTTGCTAGTTCAGGAATAACTCTTCTCTTTACACTTTAACTTGTCTACTTAATATTATCTTTTTATATTTTTTGTATGATTTTTATTTTATTACTTATTTCTTTTCTTGTCCTGATGAAGCCCCTTACAAAAGTGGGCAAAACGTCAACCTTAATTTATAAAATGACACGGTTCGAACCCGGAACCATAAATATTCATAATGACTCCGGCCGTAAAAGCTTCCGACAATATCACAAAAGAGCTGTTCCTCCTTCTAGCAACTTTAATTTCTTTAATAAGATTATAGCAATCCGAAGAAGTTGACCTACACAACTTAGAAAAACTTAAGAAAATGTTTTAAGTTAATACAAACCTTTTATATTTTATGGCAGTTCCTGGTCAAAATAACTTCTATCTTCCCTGTACACAGGATGACATTAGTTTCTGGTCATTAATTTAAAGGGGGTGCAGAGATCAATACGACAAAAATTGTTAATAAACCTGGTATCTAAAGCAAACAGTTTAGTTGTACACAAAAAAAGTATTAAAATTGTTTTGAAACCACTGCAATGTTAACTAGGTCACAAATAAAATATTTTAGCTAATACGGAAAAAATTCACAATTTTTTTTAAAATTCGCCTGTTTAGGTAATAATCACAACAAAAAATAATATTCTATAATGCTGATGGTGTTGATTATATTGGGTTCCTAACACCGTATCTTTGCATTTGTTAATTCAGCGTTTATGCAGAATACAATATCCTACTTTAAATTAAATGTAATTTTTCTTTAAATAGCTTGTAATCAGGGTTGGATGTTGTGTGCTTCACTTGTTAGATTTTGTTGTGTTTCACTACGCACGTAAGTAGTTCACTTAAACGCAGTTTTGGGACTTAATTGTAATTGGAGATTTCTGTCGCATAGAACCTAATAAATTATTTTTTGAAAACACAAAATCGCGAAAACTATACCAACAACAAACTTGCAGGTACGGTGGAAATTTCATGCACTTATTGTGAAATCATTTCATATGCGAGTTGTGATTCAGGATAGCACTTGTAGACGTAAGTTCTTTATTAAAAAACGTATGACAAAGCAGAAGTCCTAAAACTTTTACTTAAGCTGACTTAGATCGGGCATTTAAAAAGCGGTTAAAAAGCAAAATGCCTTAAAAATTTTTGTTTTAATCAATTTTAACACCTAGATTTAATGACATAACTCTAATGCCACCCTATATTGAATGTTTGGAGTTTTATACTTATAAGACGAGCGTTTTTACACCATGCGGTTGCTACGTACCTAGAAGTAGCCGGAAGAAACGTAAATACCAGGCTAACTACCATACGCGGAGAGTGGGGTGATTCACCTACATACCAAAAAAAAAACAAAATAAGCACGTCGTGCACGGTTATTTATTAACAATAAAAATAAATAAAAGATTATGTACAAACAAGCAAAAGAAATAAATTAAACGTTAGTATTTCAAAGCAAACAATTATGTGATACGAACAATTTAGTACTTTAATACGAAGTGCGCGTCTCGTATTTTACACAAATTAATCAGTAGAAAATAAACATGTGAGGGCTTTTGTCAAGCGTTTTTAAAATTGCACATAATACTTTTTGTAAAATAAACTAATCAGAGGAAAGAATTAACGTGTGAGTTTTTTCAAACATTCTTTTAAATTGTACATAATACGGTTTGTAAAATAAACTAATCAGTAGGAAAGAATAAGCGTGTGGGAACTTTTGTCAAACATTTTTAACAATGGTACATCACACCTGTAGACCGGTAATATATATTCGCAGCAACAAACAATAGTCCTATAGTGTCACGTTTCTTATCACGTTACTACGCCAAACCCTGCTAAAAAATATGCCCAAAAGAAAACAAGTTGTATACTTGTATGTGTCGGGATACTTAGCTGCGCGCCATCGGGAGTGAATCAGCACCGCAGCGCCACGGTCGTTGGGATCTGTTTACCTTATTACCATAACGGTACTAGCGATCTACAGACAACGGCAGTTGATTTGTGACAAAGAACAGTTGGGCCTACATAAAGAAAGAACCAATTTGGCCTCCAGCTAAGAGCTAAAAAGAGAATCTGATTAGAATGGATTAGCGCGGGAAAACTCACCAATACACGCAGGATACCTCCTACTTGTTGAACAAAAAAACGTGCATCTCTTTTCAAGTACTGGGACGAGAAATGTAGAAAATATTTCAACGCACAAGCTGCAGAATCAAACTAAAAATGGGTTCAAATAACACGAGTTCGAACTGCCATTCTCGCGTTATCAAAGCGCGATTAGCAAACTAGAAAATACGCTATTAAATAATAGTATGATCTATTATTTCGACAAGTCTTTAAATAGGAAACATAAAAAAAGCAATTATACGTTCTCCGAATGTTTAACAAACTAACGGATACCTAAAACAAAGTATCGACTATTTAGACTATCGAATACATTTTCGTTTTAGAATGAATAGATTTGAAAGAAATGTTGTGATTGCGCGTACTATTGTAACGAGGTAAAAATACAGGATGCGGTTTTGAATAGAAACAGAAGCTAGGTGAATGAAAAGCGAACGCAATTGAATCTATCGTCGAAAATAAACGTAACACGGTTGCGGCACGGTTTACTACCCACATGTGTTTTTCCAATGCTTCACCCGAAGGTACTACATTGGCCAGGAAGCAAGTTTTTTGTTTACCTGAAAAATTTTGAATTTTAGCAAACCCTTGCTGTTCCAAGCAAGATAGGGATCTTTAACGTACATGACAACACTCAAACACAGGACCTCCATTTTACCTCTCATCCGAACAAGGGCGTTTTTTTGTGAAAAATGCTCGCCTACCATTTTTCACGCGAACCGTATCGGGATTCGAACCCGGAACCTGTTACGTGCCAAATTGGCACTAAACATTGTTTTAGTTTAATTTGACGTGCGGAAGTTTTGCGCCACAAATTCAAAAGACTTGGCGTATATATCCGTCACGTCAGAGTGCGTTTGCGCCAGATCGCGCGACGCGAGTGGCGGAGAAAAAGTGGAAGAAGTGTTTCCGTGGACTCTGTAACGTGGCTTTTTTCCTTGGACCTTCGTGAAGAGCGGTTTGGTCAGGTATCGTATCGTGCCTTATCTTTATTTATGTAGATATCCTTGCCTGATTATCTTTGTTTGTCGCCCTTATACCTGTTCCT
Organism: Platerodrilus igneus; assembly: GCA_036346225.1. NCBI lineage: Eukaryota > Metazoa > Arthropoda > Insecta > Coleoptera > Lycidae > Platerodrilus > Platerodrilus igneus. The sequence continues at coordinate 4,084,145 of JARFIW010001599.1, forward strand.
GTCTTTCCCTACATAGGTAGAGGTAATTTGTAGCCGTTGGCTGAACTGCATTCAACGCCGGAGCACCATCTTTAAACACTCCGGGTGGAGCCCTGAGATCCAGTCGAAGGTATTTGGATGGACGTAGGCGTACCCTCCGTTAATTGCCTTAAAAGGGGCCATCAGTAGCCCTGATGGACGTCAATAGAAGCCAACTTTAACTCACCCCCCAGGACGGCGGATTTCTTATGTAAGTACTTTAATTGCTTAATTTGTTCGCTAATTTAATTTATATTTTTCCGCAAATGGCGTATTTAATTTGTCATTGGTGACGTCATTGACAGATGGGCGCGCCGAAATCTGTACAAAGATTAGCGTTACCAACCGCCCGTGGCGCGGCTTTTTCCGCGCTTGCGCGATGTATTTATGAACTTTTAAGTGTAAGAATTGGCATTTTAAACTGTAAGAAACCTTGGGCGTATTAATCACATGCATACCAAATACGCCACGGGGTCGTCGGCACGGTTTACCGCATGCCATAAATCGTACAACAAACCAGATGTTGCTTTCACATTTAAAAGTATCGCTCAGGCTTGTAGTTCGAGGTTGATAGATTGCGTACCTAGGAGAAGAAGAAGAAGTGTAGTTATTTTAACATTAATACACTGTTGAAGGAAGAACAACGTGAAATTAAGCATCTAAAATATTGAGTACATTGTATCGCTTCGTTGACATATTACTCTGCTAATCATTAAGTGCACCTATTTGGCAACCTCGTTTGACTAAAACCGTCGCCTCATAGCGATAAGTGTGAAAACACCCATTTACTTCTATAAGCATTCAAATTCCGTGGGGTATTAAAATCGTCCGACTGTGTCTGCAGTTTCCGCAGGCCACACCGGTAATTTTTCCGCGCCGCACTAACCTGAAAGCGTCTCATTTAAAGTAAGGTGAAACTTGTGCACGCGGTACTGCACCCGTAAACAGTATGTGGTAAACCGCGTCACGACCGCATAGTGTGAAAGCGCTCTTAGAGCGAGGTTTATCGCACGCGGTTTACCGGTGCGGTACCGCGCGCTCAACTATAAAATAAGTGAGACGCTTTCAGATTAGTGCAGCGCGAAAAAATTACTGGTGCGGCCTGCGGAAACCGCAGACTGGTTGGCGGTCAGAAATCGGAGGGTTTGAATACCGCACGGAATTTGAATGTCTATATAAGTAAATGGGTGCTATCCCACTTGTCGCTTTGCGATAGGTGTACTAAATCACCACCAGCGTAATAGTTGTCAAGGAAGCGATACAATTATAAAACAATTGACCTGATTGAATTTTATAACTGATGCACTCAATATTTTTGATGCTTAACTTCACGTTTCTTTGCTACAATAGTGCATTAATGTTAATTTATATTAAAATAATTACACTTCTTCCTTTCATTATGAATAACACTACTACGTAGACAATCTGTCAACGTCGAACTACAAGCCTGAACGATATTTTTATATGTGAAAGCAACTTGCGATAAACCGTGCAGCAACCGCTTAGTGTGAAAATGCTCTTACTGTATCATACCAAGCCTGCTTGATCTTAGGATGCTTTGAAGCAGACTACAAAAGGATTGTCGACTTATCATTAAAAGTAACAACCAATAAAATCTGAGCAATTTTTAGAATCCAGTTATTAAGAATGGCGTTCGGCAATAGTTCATAAATCTCTAAATTACAATTACCCTTTCTATAATATTCGCTAAACTCCCCCAAGCGAGAAGGATTTTCAGTCAGTTTTAATAAAAACATTTTTATTTTACTTTCTAATTAGTTAAATCGCAGATTTTTAATAAAATAAAAGCAAAGCACAAAATCTGTTAAAGAAGCTTTTATTAAAAACAGTTTTAGCATTTTCTCCTAATGATTTCTCATTTTATTAAATATTTTTTTGCCTTTAGAGTTGGAGTTCTTTGATCTTGTATATAAGCCACTTTATGATTTAATAACCTTATCGACTTTGATATTTTAGTTAACACAGTGACTACTGTTTCTGATACTCTTTTGCTTTTAAAAATGCTTGTAATTGGTTTAAATGTTTCCAGTTTCCTTATAGAAATTGAGTAACCTTCTTTACAAAACTGATTCTGTTAATAGTAATTATTGCGTTTGACACAATTTCACAAGAAACGCACTATTTCCTGACTACTTCAAATTCAACGTTCTCACATTCAAACAAAGATAGATTTATGGATTACTTCCAAAGAAAAAAAACAGATAAACAAAATTGCCACACAAAATAACACAAGATGCAAACAAAGGAAGCACAGAAGTAGAAGAAAATTTTGATACAATGACATCAAACCATTCATACACAAAAGATACAAAATACAAAAATACTAGATAACACAAAGATAAATACACAACAGTTGATTTTCCAAATACTACACCCGAAGGTACTACATTCGTCAGGAAGCGAGCTTTTCACCTGTAAATTTTGAATTTTGCCTAAAGCATGCTGTTCCAAGCAAGGTGCGGATCTATAACTTGTACAACAACCCTCTCACACGGGACTTTTCATCCGAACGCAGGCGTATTCTATGAAAAAGTCTCGCCTAACATATCTTCAAGCGGACTTTGTCGAGATTTTAACCCGGGACATGGACTCAGTAGTCACACGCATACCAAAGATAAATATACTACATCCAAACTAAAGTGTATTTTTGTGAAAAATGTTCGCCTATCATTTATCAAGCGGATTCCAATCCGGGACCTTGGGTGTAGTGGTCACACACATACCAACTATAACATAAATACAACAGTTACACACATTAACGTAATCATAGGAAACAAAATACAAAACTACACAACTACGAAAGAACTAGAACAACTAATTTACACGGGAGCACATACTACAACAACAGTCCATACAGAACAAAAACATACAACAAACAAAAGAAACAAGCAGTACCCCATGGCAATACAGAATACAAACAAAAATACTAAAGGTAAGAAAGGACATCACAACTAACACAATGCACAACAGAAAAAATTTCAGAAAAGAAATGAAAAATAATAAAAGAAATGCCAAAAGAAATAGCAATAGAACAATTAGATGAAAAGAAACAAATGCCACAAGCACTAGCCAATACCAAAAAAAGACTAACAGAAAAGAATAAAACAAAACATTCATCCAAAACCAAAGCAAATACTACCAAACTGTTGACACAACCAAAATCACAATAATTAATCTATCAAACATAACAGATACGGAACACCTTTGAAACAATCTATGGCACAACCTAACACAACACAACCAGCAGGCACAATGGATTAACCAGAAACAAGCAAATACAACACAAAAAATGCGAGAAATAACAATCACATAAAAGAAAATTGGTCAAACCATTAACAAACTAACCAACTGGAAAGCACCTGACAAGGACAACATAACAAACTTCTGACTAAAAGAAAATGAAATTTTATTATAATGTCCTAGTTGCTAGCTTTTAGACTGTAGATCTGAAACTTTTGCAAAACTTGTACGATACTTAGGTCGTTCTTTCTGTAAGTAAAGAGCATAATACGTAACATTCAAGATCTTATCAGCACTGAATATTTACAAAAGAATAGTATATGATATATGTTCAGTAAACAAAGTTTAGTAATCTTGCGATTTCATAAATCAGATTTTATAAGTTTGTAGCAAAGAAAAACTGGCTTCCTTTACTTATGGCATGGAATAACCTTATTTAAAAATTTTCATTAGAATTTTGGAATAGTGTTTGTGCGTAAGAACTACTTCCAAACTAATATTCAGCATATGCACTCTAATAAATTAACCGCTTCAGTATAAGTCTGCCTTACATACATTTCATTAAATTCCCTAAAATTTAAAATTCTTCAATAGATTAACAAGTCATACAATAGAGTGTAAATTTTATTCAAATACTAAAATAAAATTAATCTCTGACCTTATTTGTCCGTGCCGTTGTTCTTTGTTACACATCACTTGGTAAATTTCCAGGCTAGATAAAAATTTACTTTGAATTATGTTCTGCGCATATTAGATTTCATTCCTTCCTTTTTTATGAATGAAATTTGAATATTGTAAAATAGAAGTAAGCTGGAATCGAACTCGAAATACTCTTGAACCTGAATCGCATCAAAATCATAAGTACATTAGGATAGAATATAAAATTAGAGTACGTTAGAAGCTCTATAAACTTTATGTAATATGATTTAATCCTTACTTTTACTTAAACAGCTTAGAGCTAAGATGCTGAAGTCGCTCTTACTTCACTTAGAAAACATTTTACTTTATTTCATTTTCACGAACTTTATTAACGATTCATGCAACCTAGCACAACAGCTGTTTGTGTTCATTCGTAATTCACAAAACAATGTCTGCCTTATGACGTTTTGTGCATCTTTTTACATGGTTTGCAGGTGTGGGATTTGTAGAATACCTATTACATTGAAACTTTTCCCTGAAACTTGTAACGAATATATATTCTGTAGCACTATTTTTGTAAGAATCACATCTGTGCATTTTTTGTCTGTGATATTTGATTCTTGTATTTGATACAGTTATATCTGAAAGAAACAATTCCACAATGGAACAAGAAATCATGACCGTTTAATTAGCTTAAATGCTTTACCCAGAAATATTTAATAATAATATACACTCAGAAAACATATTTAAAAGGGAACTAGTCGTTTGTGTTGCCTAATCCACAGGCGGATTATATCCTTTCAGTCCTTAAAATTAGGATTGCGCTTGCGTGAATACGGTCACGAGGTGACGCGCAAAGCAGATGAGCCGTTCTTTACTTGCTCGTAATGAATAACCAAGTCAGCCATTGTATTTACGAATGTAGTCCAGACTGCATCATCTACAAATGGGCTCCCAAGTTTTTCATAAGTGGGGCCTCAGAATAGGCGTGTTGTGGTAGTTTAAAAATGGTTCGAGTCAGTATTTGTTATTTGCTAACGCGCATGAAGTAACTAAAAATACATGTAAAGAGATTGGGGCAACGTTCGTTTATTGAGAACGCACAGCTTTTGTTCGATGTTTTGTTGCAACAGGTTAGTAAGCGGATTCCAGAAAATGTGCATCGCAGTTCGATAACTAGGGGTAACAGCTTCATTAAAAACAGGTATCAAACCTTTCTTTTGTTATGTTTGTGAGACTTTAATAGTGCTCACATAAAATTGTAGTCGAAGGTTGTTTAATTATACTAAATTTTGTGCACGAAGAACAACGTGGAATATAGTTGTTAAGAAATACTATTAAAATAATTTTGTAAGACACGCGGAGCATCCATGTGTTAAAATATTGTGATACTAAAGTCCATTTCCTGTTTTTTAAAAAGTTCATTACAGATGTCAAATTTTAATAAGGTCATTATACTTGAATAAGTTGAAATTTTATTTATCCAAGTTAGCTGCACGTGATTTAAATTTTTTTTAAAGAAATAAATTAAACTGATGTGAAATACATGTAAACCAATAAACAGATCTGCCCATTTGGTATCAGAAATCTTGTTATGAAATATTATTAAAATTAAGGTCTTGTTATGTCAAGACAGATTTATAAAGAATTTAATTTTAATATTTTGTATTTGTAATCATATTTGAAAAAAAACGAAAACAGAGAAACTATATTAAATTTCATTTTTGGACTCAAGTTTTTTATTCCATGCACAATTAATTTTAATAAATTTTTTTAAAGAAAATAAATTTTTTGAATAATGAAATTAGACGGATGTTGAAGTAATTTAAAAACACAGATATGTTACAATTGATTTATTCTAGATGTCCATTTTCAATTCAAATACCTTTGGTGTGGTAATCTCAACATTATCCACCCGTAATTATTAGTTGCTTTTTTATCAAAAAGCACAAACAGTGTCATTTTAATAGAAAATTTGTTGTGTACTTTTTCTTTCAGGGTCATCGAGATCGAAGATGTTGTAAGTATGCTCCAGAGATTTCCAGATGTGTTAGTTCATTAAGTTGTAAGTTTTTTATGGTGCTTATATCCCATGAGTTTCTGTATCTTCTCATAGGAGTTTTGAATTTCTTGTGTTATCATCCATATAGATACAGTGGCGCTCAATTCCCCTTTTTCCTTTTATGTTAGCTTATTGTAGAGTTTATACCATCCCCACGCCCTTTCTCATTGCTCACCTTTGGGGTAATTCCCAGACTTAGCCACGAACAAGTAAAGCTTTACTTGTATCCAACGAGTGGAGGCAAAAAAATGTTTCAAAGTGTAACATTTAAAATTACCGAACAAATAAGGCATTCTAACAAAGCCGTTAAAGACTAATACAGTTCCCATATTTTTCCCTTTTATTAACCGCATAATAGGATAACAAGATTGTTGAGGACATATAATACAAGCCGGCTTGAATATTGAATATGTCAAAATGTTTCAACTTCTGCCTTATATATCGTGCTTAAATACAAGATGCAATATACTAAATTAAAATAACACGACAACAATCTATTTTGAATAACTTTTATACTGATTATAGTTAATCGTGTTGTTTCCATATTGCATGCAAAATTATTAGAAATGAATTGTAAGCGTTTATTATAAAGTAAGGTTTCCTTAAGATAATGAAATGGTTTAAATAATGTAAGCTTGCTTTAAAAGAATTCGATTCATGAAATATTTACCAACTAACCAGTTGGAAGGGTCCCTAAGCTCTAAACAGCACAACATCAATTTCTTTAACATAATCAACTGATTTGTAATGATGCAAACTTGAATCAGAGATGCAATTAATGAAGTAATTACAAATTGACACCGCTCAAACATTAATAAGCATTAAAAGTCACAACACTAATTTCACAGCATTATATATAGTTATTATAGAATACGTTCTTTATTTATGAAATTTTCTCCTACAGTATGAAACAATGGAATATAAATCTTAAATTTTCAGGGGTGTCAGATGTAATTTTACCAAACAAGGATCATGTTAAAGACACACTAAATCAGTTATGGTTATTGTTAGCACTTCATTAGATGTACTAAATCAGTCAAAATTCTTTGATAAAATAGGTTTAAAATAAAATATTTACCAAATCTTTTACTTTATATCATCATTAGGTTTTCAGTCCTGGAACTGATAGGACACGCACCCTCATTGTTTCATATTCTGAGCTATGCAACACATTTCCCTGAAATTCCCGCAGCCTACATCTTTTACTATCTGTGTGCAATTGTCTAATCTAAGTCTACCTCTACCTCTCTTTTTTCCTTTCTCTGCTTTTAATATATCACGCACTATTTCCTCATGCTTTAGAACGTGTCCTATCATTCTGTCTCTCCTATTTTTTACCGTTTTCCACATATTTCTTTCCTCCTTTACAATTTCTAGTAACCCTTTGTCCTTAACTTGGTTTGCTCACATTTCAAAAGCTTCAGCCTCTCTTCGTGTCTGATTCTCCTACTGTCCAGGTTTCGCAGCCCTACAATGCTGTGCTCCACACATATGGTTTCAGCAATCCTTTCATTGGTTCCATGTTTCTTGTCTGCGAACGTAGTACTTGCTGTTTCTTGTTGATTGCAGTAAGGTCTTGTGCTAATTTTTATTTTATATCTTTTGCACTGTTCTCATCTTGCGTTATTTGGCTGCTTAGGTAGTAGAAATACCTAACCTTTTGTACGTTTTGGTTTACGACTTTTTTCTAATTATTGGCTTATCTGCCCCTCCGTTACATACTAGTACTTTAATTTAGCATTTATTAATTTTAATTTGGTATCTCTCTGTTAGTACTGTTTCCATTTCATTAAGAGCTAATTTTAACTTTTCCTTGCTAGATGCTAATACCGCAATATCGTCTGCAAATTTGATCATACCAATCGTTGGTCTCCGCATCATAATTCTGAACGTATTTCTGCATTTGAGAGTATTCATTGCATTTTTTATATATAAGTTGAAACTAATGGGAATAACGCACTTCCCTGCCCCACTCATTTCCTAATATTTACTTCTCTACGTTCCTGCTCTAATCCTATTATCGCTGTTTGCTATTTGTGTAAGCTATGTACTATCAGTCTTTCTCTATAACTTATTCCATCTTTTTTGGTATTTTGGGAAATTTTCCCCATTTTACAAACCCTGTATACACTTTTTCTCCTTTTCTATTTTTTTCATCGTTCTATTTTTTACGGTGTATGCTAATAAAGATAACAGGTCTGCAGGTGTATGTATTAATGCCAAAGTATTTATATATAAATATGGTTCAATCTTATTTTAGCATACATGTTCTGTAAAGACGTTTAGTTTTATATATGAATTGCCAGTCACTGTTCGGTTCAGAAATTTTAAAATGTTTTATAACACTCATGCCAGTTAATTTTAATCTCAAATATTAAATCTGTGATTAAGAGTAAAAATAAACTCGAAAATTCAGATGGTATAAAAGGAGTACTTTTATTAGAGACCTATAACCCACAAATACTGCATAAATATATATATATATATATATATATATATATATATATATATATTATTCATATATATATTGCTATGATAAGAGGGTAGTTTAAGGGTAGATTAAGTTATAGGGGTTGTAGAATAAATATAAATCATTTTAACGTTAAGAGAAACAAAAAATTCCACCAATTATAGAAGTAAATTGACTATTTTACAAAAGGTTAATAGCGAGCACACTGTATATAAATTATATTTAATTTTATGCATAAGAAAGAAGCTCATTTTCAATAATTAGATAATATTTAACTAAAATAAGAATGTGTACGTCGTATATGTTCTAAGTTAAGTTTATAAGTCCAAAATTAAATAGAAATGAGTAAAAAATAAGGTTCTAAACGCAACAAATTGCATCAATATAAACACATTATCGGGAAAGATAGGTAAACTGGCATTCTAGATATTTAATAGTAGGGTATTTATGGTGTAATCACCCCCTCATTTGCACCAGCATCCTCATTTGGACCCACATCTGGACCAAATTTACATGTAAATTCCCATAAGGTGCAAATGAGGGAGATGAATCTCCTCCTGCTCTCTCCTTGTGGAACTCCTTGTGGAATTTTTTCTCCACCATTTTGATTACGTCACACCCGCATTCTTTCCACCCGCGAGATAAATCTTTTTCCACACTTCCACCCACGAGATAAACCTATCTTGTTTGGTATCAATTAATATTAGATTTTTCTCAGCTACCCGAATTACTAGGAATTTTTTAGATTGCACCATCCCCGAGGGAGCTACCCTCATTTTAAGATTTCTTACCTGTAGCGACTTTTGAGCGTTCTTATAAATTTTTTTTATACATGCGATACATCTTGTTAATCTAGAATTTTATGCAGAACCCGAATCTGCAAATAGATTTAAAATAGGACCACGCCCTGCAAAGTTATACCCCTTTAAAGTCCGGAACCTCTAAATTTTGCTCTTTGCTCTATAAGCAAACCTAACAAATAGTTTTCTTCGTCTAGCCATTGCATCTTTCGAGATAAACCTACCTTGTTTGCTATCAATTAATATTAGAATTTTCTCAGCTACCCAAATTTCTAGGAATTTTTTAGATTGCATCACCCCCAAGAGAGCTACCCCAATTTTAAGATTTCTTACCTGTAGCGACTTTTGAGCGTTCTTATAAATTTTTATACATGCGATACATCTTTTAGTCTAGAATTTTACGCAAAATTCAAATCTGCAAACAGATTTGAAATCGGACCACGCCCTGCAAAATTACACACATATCCTCTGCGAGATAAATCTTTCTCCACACTTCCACCCACGAACTAAACCTACCTTGTTTGGTATCAATTAATATTAGAATTTTCTCAGCTACCCGAATCTTTAGGAATTTTTCAGATAGCATCACCCCCAAGGGAGCTACCCTGATTTTAAGTTTTCTTACCTGTAGCGATCTTTGAGCGTCCTTATAAATTTTTTTATACATGTAGCACATCTTGTTAGTCTAGAATTTTATGTAGAATCAGAATCTGTAAATAGATTTAAAATCGAACCACCCCTTACCATTTTACACACACCCTCTAAATTATAAATTTCCTGCAGCTTATACCTAAAAGAAAATCTAAAAACAATTCTTAAAACTTTTTATTACAAACAATTTTTACTAATACAGTTTAAATTTGTAAACCACATTTCTAAATACATATTCACAATTTTTTATTTTCAACCTAGAACTTCTCATATCGACTTGTACTTATTAATATTTATTTCCAAATAGAGCACCTTTTCCAAAGACCAACCGGACCCGCATGTTTCAAATTCCTCTGATTTTGTTCGCATGGTATCGCTTAAGACCTCGTACATATTTTCCAGATTACCAGAAGACGTTATAACCACATTTTTTGTGTTAAAGGATTTTACATCGGTAGTCTCTTCCCCCATTTTGGTGTAAACGCCGTAGAGTTCGCAATAGACTTTTACTGCTGTATGTTGTATTCTTTTTTCATTAATTAATCGAATAAATCGCTCTTTCTGCTTCCAAAGAAACTCGGCACTCCATCGTCGACACTGGCATTCTTTATGCGATAGCTAGCCATACGGTTGTTAAACGCAGTGCTAACCATTTCTACACCATCGTCGCTAGTAGCGGTAACTGATGCATTTTTATGTCTGTTGCTCCCTAAGTGTGCGGCATACGTAGTCTTTTCCATTTCGAAATCGCATACTTTACACATAATTCGTGGTTGTTTCGTACAAGACCCTTTAACAGCTAGCGGAGTTGAACGTTTACGGCTTAATGACATACCGTGCTGTTTATCCTTGTGTCGCTGTAAGTTGCCCATTCTCGTAAAAGCGATACCGTAAGACCCACAGTTAAAGAACTTTGCTGCAGACGGATGTATAAGCTTAACCCTGGGCGATGTTACACCACGACATTTGTTCTGGTGCCTTTGAGAGCATCCCTCCTGGTAAAGTAGACGTGACACGGCTCGCATTTTAAAACGTTTGCAGGTACCATTTTAGTACAAAACAAAATCCGCACTATAAGACTTGACTTGTAAGCGAACTAACTTATAACTAAAGAGTTTACTCTTGCGCACCTGCTTTATATACCCTATAGAATGCAAACCGAAGGTTTCAAAAACACCCGAACGAAGTTGAGGATTCAGCGGGGAACTAAATGACGTCATAATCCTTGCTGCTCATCCAATACATTTAGCGTCAATGCATGCACCCGGTTCGCATCGTCGATGGTGCGAATGCCGTTAGTAGAAACATCGGAAACGTCTTCCATGTTATACGGATCGCGTGCATATTAAAAATCCAAAAGGGTGATAGCACACACACACAAATTGTGTGCAAGTCGTGCTGTAGAAGATGCAGTGCTACTATAACCAAAAACTTAATAAAAACACTTTAAACCATTACTAAGGAAATACCAACTTGTTGTCTACAGGATACTTACTAATAAAGCAATTTAATTTTAAATAACTTCTACGTCATATTTTAGGAAATGGTGGGCTTGAATATTTTCTAAATGAATCACCGAGCGAAAGTATATGCTTAGCAGTATTAAAATTAACCATTAATTTCCCATTTTTACGACCATGGTTAATTATAGATTAAAATTTAATTTGTGCACGTTCGAGCTTCTCGTAAACTAACATATTTTATAGCAACAATGCGCTGTATAATACATGCATACCCCTTCGCCGCGCTACTGCTATTCTTGTAATTGCTAGAAAAAGTCACTCCCCTTTTTACTGTTAGGACCGATGCAAAGCACCATTTTTTGTTATACTTTCTATAGCACATCGCGCACTTTCTCGTCTGATGATTAAATTTTGCTTGTGTAGGCTTTTACACTTTCGCATAGCGGTCGACCGCACGTAATGATTTCTAGAACCGGTAAGTACTTGATATCGTCCAAATAGAGAATTAGATGCTCGATGTCTGTCAACTTCCAATTCCCTCGTAAAAGGTAAAAAAACTCAGTCAATCATCCCTCTAACTTAAACTTCGACCCGCTCCTGTTCTGATAATTTACAAACATTTTTCAAACGACAATGGGCCGAGAATTTTTAAACTTCCGAGGAATCTTTAAGTCGTGATCAATTACACATCCGAGCTATGCGTAAACTAACATATTTTGCAGCAACTGTATAATACATGCATACCCCTTCTCTGCGCTACTGCTATTCTTGTAGATGCTTGAAAAAGTCAGTCGCCCTTTTTACTGCTAGGGCTGCTAAAAACATCATTCCATACTTTCTTTATAAGTGTAGCACATCGCGCACTTTTTTGTCGGATAATTAAATTTTTGTTTATGTAGACCTTTACACTTTCGCTTATTTAAACATCTAATACGATTGATTAACCACTTTCGATTATTCTAACGGAGACCACCATACATCCCGCCGCACCGTTCTTTTTGAATCCAACGATCCTATGGGCTTCCACGCACTAACACCTGACGTATCTTTCCTACTATTTGTTAAACAAAAACTACCGGTATCGCCATTGTGGATGTGTACGAGAGTATGTAACCATATACATTAACCAGTCTAAGCTATTTTATTTAGTCCACGAAAACTACTATTTTTCTAAACCATAATTAATAATCGTCTTTATAGGTTCCACATTTCTACCGTTACCCAATGACTGGTGCTACGTACATGGAAACTTTAATTTATTATTGGAGAGAATTCTTATTCTCCCGCGCACTGCATGCCTACCCCTTTTGGAGGTATATGCTCGTTATAGGTTGTAAGACCCTCGGTTTTACTTAACTATACTTCGTGAGACCCCTTTAATCTTTTTAATCGTATCTTTCTCGCTTACAGTACAGTAGGACTTAACATTACTACCAACAAATTCTAATACTGGACCCCCATTAAATACGTCTTTAATTTTCCCTACAACTTTCTTTGTTGACAAGTGTTATATTGTATTTATTATACGCAGGGTAGTCACTCTTTAAGATAAATATATTTTGCTAGGTATCAACTAATATTAAATTTTTCTAGGGACCCCAAATCTGTAAATAGATTTTAAATAGGACCACCCCATACAAAGTTATGCGTTTTAAAGACCCAAATCACTAATTTTGCTCATCTTTATTTAACACCATTTTAAAACCTTTTTCGCTACCCAAGACATATGCCTTAGCCAACCATCTTCCGAGAAATCTAAAACCGCCGTGTCCCGCGAATACCACGTGGAGATAACACGTATACTCTGTCAACCAGGAAGCCGGAAGGATTTGGAAGGTGGTAGAAGAACTTAAAATTATGGGATCTTAAAACTAATATATACAATAGATTTACAAAATCCATACAAATATAAACAACTGTCTTATATCTTTACACCCCCATGCGTAGATTGTTGTACTATTAGGAATGATGTACCTTTTGTCATCTTTCCTCGATAAACTAATTTTATTAATAAGCTACGTGTACAAATCGTATTTTTTACTCCGGATACATACGCAGGCAAGTACTCGATAACATCCAAATAAAGAATTAGATGCTTGGCTACTGTTAACATCCGCTTCCCTCGTGTACGCCCAGACACATCCCAGCCCATGAGCACCCCTGCGCATGCACACCCCTGCCCATGCGCACCCCTGCGCGTACGCACCCCTGCCCATTCTCGCTGCCAATGCGCACCCCTCTCTGTGCGAGTGCTATTTCGGGGTAACGTCACAGCCTTTTATAAATAAAGAACAATGTTATATACTATTATAAAATGTTTATTCTGACATTATACATAACAAATTTAAAAATATTCATTGCCAAGCATGGAGTCATTTAAACTTAATTTTAATTCAATGTTATACACAGAAGACAGTCCTTTCTTTATGTTTGTTTGCAGTGGTTTTAATTTTATCTAATTTTATTCGCAGCTTAAAATTTAAATCGACACCCAAGTCTTCTATCTCCTTTTCTAACCAATAGTTTGATACATAAAGACCGTCTAGGTTTTCGAATTGTAAAATGTACCGAAGTTTGCCTCTATATTTAAAGTCTTTGATTCCGCCGACAACCAGATCCATTCCTTGGTGTAATTCTTGCAGCTTGTGACAATCTTTTAATCTCAGCTTTCCCACTATATCCTGCATACGTATCTTGTTAGCTTGATCGACTTCTTCTTGTCGGTATTGGAGGAAATCCTTTTTCTCCCACACACCGTTGTGTAGTTGCATATCCACCACTTTTGGGAATATATGGTTGTTATAGGTTGTAAGACCCTCGGTTTTAAATGATCCGAAAGGTTCTTTACTAGGCAAATATACAATGTTTAGCGGAACCCCTTTGCGTGTGGTGTACGCCAAGGTTACGAAACCCGCATTCCTTAGTTCGTCTTTGTTATCTGCCATTTTGATAAATACGTTTTTAGAATAACCTTTTAAAAAGTATACGGATTTAGTACCAACCTTTTCTGCAAGAACACCTACATAACTAAAAGAGTCTTTGTTACTAACAGCAAATGCATACAGCTTGTACAACCCGGATGTAACTAAGTCAGTCCATCGACACATAAAATAATCTTTTAATTCTTCCTCATTTTCTCTAATAAGATGTTCTTTGTCTAACACATCTTTGTATTGTTCGCGTATTGTCGCAGTGTTTTTCATGTAGTCCAATTTTCGCCTTTTTGCATCCATTTCCTCTAATTCCAGTTGTCTTTTCCTTCCACTTACAGCGTATGGCATGCATAATGGGACAATTTCCTTTAGCGTAAACGGATAGAGTTTACTACCAATATTTGCGCGTTGTCGTACAACCTCTGGACGAATGTTAGGTGTATTTATCAATCCCAACTCCGAAATGACTATTTCTTTTGGAATTGTAGAATATGGTGTTGCAGATTGTGTAAAATATGTACTACCTGCTTTAATGTAGCACTTATGTAAGATTTTTATTTTATCTTGGCTGTCTTCCTCCTCTACTATCTCCAAATAATTTACGGGTAAATAGTTAAAACTAAAAGCCGAAAGCACATACTTTATCAATGTTTCCCTTTCTTTTGGTTTTTCGGACAACTTAATTTGCAAGCCCGTCAATTTCTTTGTATTACCATTACCCCAATACACGTACTGTAGCAGGTTGTTATACACTAAACAGCAGCTATTTTGAAGCTTGCCCGATAGCTTACTCCACATTTTGGCAAGTGGTACCGAGTACATTGGCGCCTTTAGGAAGTATAACTTACTATCTTCCAATAACGTTAAACAGTCTTTTAAGGGATTATACACCCGTTCCGCACTGACATAGCTTCCAATTGCACAATTGTATATTGTCGCTTCCAATCGCGTAATACCATGTTCTTTAGCCAAAGTAGACGCAAATGTTTCCCTTAAACGTACATCTGGACAACGTAAAAAATCTAGTATATGATTGCCAAGTTGTTTATTAACACCAGGCCTTGTTATCTGACACACAAATTTGTTGTATATCTTAATTCTTGCATTGGTTGTTAGCCATGTTAAACAATCAATTCCTACAGTTTTATCGTTGTCAACTATAGTATTACACTTTTCTTCGTATTCGCCCTTATAGCAAAAGTTATGGTTTGTAGTTAAATAATTACACATCTCCATCTTGCTAAATATACCCGCAAAATCTTGGGTTACATCCATGTCAAAAGATAGAAATAATCTTTTCGAGTTCGTCTAATATATCTGGTAGTTCCTCCAATAAAGTTTCCAACTTAACATCTGCTAGTTCCACTTTGTATGGAACACATATAGGATTTTGGAATTTTTTATTAATGCATTCGAGGTCTTCTTTTCCGATAATTTCTTTTACTCTCTGACCCATCTTGTTAGTGCTTTCCAGAGAAAACGGGAGCTTAGCTTTAACACCATGCCTAGCGGAAACAAATCGATCAAACTTTCTTCGTAGATAACTATTAAATGCACCACAAATTTCTTTTTTTAGGATAAACATCCTTTTGCTTGCAGATGTTTGCTCGGCGTCAGAAAAGTCGCAAATTTTAACCAACATTATATTGTCACTAAATGGTTCTGTAATTGGTGTGTGTAGTCCATCAGTCAGCATCTGTTCGCCTTCGACATAACAAATATTACCAATATCTGTTACCAGATTATTGTTGCACATATTTTCTGTCAACAGCCATAATCCAAATCGCTCATTTGTCGGTTTCACTTTATTCCCAAGAAGTTGAGAAACGTTAATCACCTTGGAGACGCTCATGTTTGCCGTTCTAGCTACTATCGAATACTAAATTGAATACGAAAAAATTGTTCTCTTATGTATTCTACAGAGTGGGGACGTATATTGCCGAAGATAGTCGAATATGTTGTTATCCGACCTAAGCTGACAGGGATGCGCATCGACATATATCCGGATATATGTAGGATGTTAAGTTAGGGTGAAATTGCCCCATAGGGGCAATTTCACCCACACATGACCACATGACCATATGACCACATGACCATATGACCACCTTCCAAATCCTTCCGGCTTCCTGGTTGACAGAGTATACGTGTTATCTCCACGTGGTATTCGCGGGACACGGCGGTTTTAGATTTCTCGGAAGATGGTTGGCTAAGGCATATGTCTTGGGTAGCGAAAAATGTTTTAAAAATGGTGTTAAATAAAGATGAGCAAAAATTAGTGATTTGGGTCTTTAAAACGCATAACTTTGTATGGGGTGGTCCTATTTAAAATCTATTTACAGATTTGGGGTCCCTAGAAAAATTTAATATTAGTTGATACCTAGCAAAATATATTTATCTTAAAAGAGTGACTACCCTGCGTATAATAAATACAATGTAACACTTGTCAACAAAGAAAGTTGTAGGGAAAATTAAAGACGTATTTAATGGGGGTCCAGTATTAGAATTTGTTGGTAGTAATGTTAAGTCCTACTGTACTGTAAGCGAGAAAGATACGATTAAAAAGATTAAAGGGGTCTCACGAAGTATAGTTAAGTAAAACCGAGGGTCTTACAACCTATAACGAGCATATACCTCCAAAAGGGGTAGGCATGCAGTGCGCGGGAGAATAAGAATTCTCTCCAATAATAAATTAAAGTTTCCATGTACGTAGCACCAGTCATTGGGTAACGGTGGAAATGTGGAACCTATAAAGACGATTATTAATTATGGTTTAGAAAATAGTAGTTTTCGTGGACTAAATAAAATAGCTTAGACTGGTTAATGTATATGGTTACATACTCGTACACATCCACAATGGCGATACCGGTAGTTTTGTTTAACAAATAGTAGGAAAGATACGTCAGGTGTTAGTGCGTGGAAGCCAATAGGATCGTTGGATTCAAAAGAACGGTGCGGCGGGATGTATGGTGGTCTCCGTTAGAATAATCGAAAGTGGTTAATCAATCGTATTAGATGTTTAAATAAGCGAAAGTGTAAAGGTCTACATAAACAAAATTTAATTATCCGACAAAAAGTGCGCGATGTGCTACACTTATAAAGAAAGTATGGAATGGTGTTTTTAGCAGCCCTAGCAGTAAAAGGGCGACTGACTTTTCAAGCAACTACAAGAATAGCAGTAGCGCAGAGAAGGGGTATGCATGTATTATACAGTTGCTGCAAAATATGTTAGTTTACGCGTAGCTCGGATGTGTAATTGATCACGACTTAAAGATTCCTCGGAGGTTTAAAAAGTCTCGGCCCATTGTCGTTTGAAAAATGTTTGTAAATTATCAGAACAGGAGCGGGTCGAAGTTTAAGTTAGATGGATGATTGACTGAGTTTTTCTACCTTTTACGAGGGAATTGGAAGTTGACAGACATCGAGCATCTAATTCTTTATTTGGACGATATCAAGTACTTACCGGTTCTAGAAATCATTACGTGCGGTCGACCGCTATGCGAAAGTGTAAAAGCCTACAGAAGCAAAATTTAATCATCAGACGAAAAAGTGCGCGATGTGCTATAGAAAGTATTAAAAAAAATTACAATTACAATTACAAGAATAGCAGTAGCGCGGCGAAGGGGTATGCATGTATTATACAGCGCATTGTTACTATAAAATATGTTAGTTTACGAGAAGCTCAAACGTGCACAAATTAAATTTTAATCTATAATTAACCATGGTCGTAAAAATGGGAAATTAATGGTTAATTTTAATACTGCTAAGCATATACTTTCGCTCGGTGATTCATTTAGAAAATATTCAAGCCCACCATTTCCTAAAATATGACGTAGAAGTTATTTAAAATTAAATTGCTTTATTAGTAAGTATCCTGTAGACAACAAGTTGGTATTTCCTTAGTAATGGTTTAAAGTGTTTTTATTAAGTTTATGGTTATAGTAGCACTGCATCTTCTACAGCAACGACTTGCACACAATTTGTGTCGTGTGGCTATCACCCTTTGGATTTTTAATATGCACGCGATCCGTATAACATGGAAGACGTTTCCGATGTTTCTACTAACGGCATTCGCACCATCGACGATGCGAACCGGGTGCATGCATTGACGCTAAATGTATTGGATGAGCAGCAAGGATTATGACGTCATTTAGTTCCCCGCTGAATCCTCAACTTCGTTCGGGTGTCTTCGGAAACCTTCGGTTTGCATTCTATAGGGTATATAAAGCAGGTGCGCAAGAGTAAACTCTTTAGTTATAAGTTAGTTCGCTTACAAGTCAAGTCTTATAGTGCGGATTTTGTTTTGTACTAAAATGGTACCTGCAAACGTTTTTAAATGCGAGCCGTGTCACGTCTACTTTACCAGGAGGGATGCTCTCAAACGGCACCAGAACAAATGTCGTGGTGTAACATCGCCCAGGGTTAAGCTTATACATCCGTCTGCAGCAAAGTTCTTTAACTGTGGGTCTTGCGGTATCGCTTTTACGAGAATGGGCAACTTACAGCGACACAAGGATAAACAGCACGGTATGTCATTAAGCCGTAAACGTTCAACTCCGCTAGCTGTTAAAGGGTCTTGTACGAAACAACCACGAATTATGTGTAAAGTATGCGATTTCGAAATGGAAAAGACTACGTATGCCGCACACTTAAGGAGCAACAGACATAAAAATGCATCAGTTACCGCTACTAGCGACGATGGTGTAGAAATGGTTAGCACTGCGTTTAACAACCGTATGGCTAGCTATCGCATAAAGAATGCCAGTGTCGACGATGGAGTGCCCGAGTTTCTTTGGAAGCAGAAAGAGCGATTTATTCGATTAATTAATGAAAAAAGAATACAACATACAGCAGTAAAAGTCTATTGCGAACTCTACGGCGTTTACACCAAAATGGGGGAAGAGACTACCGATGTAAAATCCTTTAACACCAAAAATGTGGTTATAACGTCTTCTAGTAATCTGGAAAATATGTACGAGGTCTAAAGCGACACCATGCGAACAAAATCAGAGGAATTTGAAACATGCGGGTCCGGTTGGTCTTTGGAAAAGGTGCTCTATTTGAAAATAAATATTAATAAGTACAAGTCGATATGAGAAGCTCTAGGTTGAAAATAAAAAATTGTGAATATGTATTTAGAAATGTGGTTTACAAATTTAAACTGTATTAGTAAAAATTGTTTGTAATAAAAAGTTTTAAGAATTGTTTTTAGATTTTCTTTTAGGTATAAGCTGCAGGAAATTTGTAATTTAGAGGGTGTGTGTAAAATGGTAAGGGGTGGTTCGATTTTAAATCTATTTACAGATTCGGATTCTACATAAAATTCTAGACTAACAAGATGTGCTACATGTATAAAAAAATTTATAAGGACGCTCAAAGGTTGCTACAGGTAAGAAAACTTAAAATCAGGGTAGCTCCCTTGGGGGTGATTCTATCTGAAAAATTCCTAAAGATTCGGGTAGCTGAGAAAATTCTAATATTAATTGATACCAAACAAGGTAGGTTTAGCTCGTGGGTGGAAGTGTGGAGAAAGATTTATCTCGCAGAGGGTATGTGTGTAATTTTGCAGGGCGTGGTCCGATTTCAAATCTGTTTGCAGATTCAAATTTTGCGTAAAATTCTAGACTAAAAAGATGTATCGCATGTATAAAAATTTATAAGAACGCTCAAAAGTCGCTACAGGTAAGAAATCTTAAAATTGGGGTAGCTCTCTTGGGGGTGATGCAATCTAAAAAATTCCTAGAAATTTGGGTAGCTGAGAAAATTCTAATATTAATTGATAGCAAACAAGGTAGGTTTATCTCGAAAGATGCAATGGCTAGACGAAGAAAACTATTTGTTAGGTTTGCTTATAGAGCAAAGAGCAAAATTTAGAGGTTCCGGACTTTAAAGGGGTATAACTTTGCAGGGCGTGGTCCTATTTTAAATCTATTTGCAGATTTGGGTTCTGCATAAAATTCTAGACTAACAAGATGTATCGCATGTATAAAAAAAATTTATAAGAACGCTCAAAAGTCGCTACAGGTAAGAAATCTTAAAATGAGGGTAGTTCCCTCGGGGATGGTGCAATCTAAAAAATTCCTAGAAATTCGGGTAGCTGAGAAAAATCTAATATTAATTGATACCAAACAAGATAGATTTATCTCGTGGGTGGAAGTGTGGAAAAAGATTTATCTCGCGGGTGGAAAGAATGCGGGTGTGACGTAATCAAAATGGTGGGAAAAAAATTCCACAAGGAGTTCCACAAGGAGAGAGCAGGAGGAGATTCATCTCCCTCATTTGCACCTTTATGGGAATTTACATGTAAATTTGGTCCAGATGTGGGTGCAAATGAGGATGCTGGTGCAAATGAGGGGGTGATTACACCATAAATACCCTACTTTTAATAATTTCGTCAAAAATGTAAGCGCATGAATAAGTAAACGCATTATAATACGTCATTATTAGAAAATGAATACGTGACTAGGAATATTATATTTACATGAAAATCCAACATATTTCAAATAACAGCAATAAATAACAGAAGTTATACGATAAGCCTTGAA
This sequence comes from Platerodrilus igneus, assembly GCA_036346225.1. Taxonomy (NCBI): domain Eukaryota; kingdom Metazoa; phylum Arthropoda; class Insecta; order Coleoptera; family Lycidae; genus Platerodrilus; species Platerodrilus igneus. Next base: position 4,104,984 of record JARFIW010001599.1, read on the forward strand.
CTATAAACGACACAAATATAAAATACGTGACAAAATTGCAATGGATATTTGGAAATTCTAAGAAGATGCTATGATATATTGAATGTCGACGTGTGGAATTGAATGAAAGTACAACAATTGAAACCGGGGAATTTGAGAAATCCTATGGTTCTGCAGAGATAGGTGGAAATTACAAACGTTTATCAATAAACACGCGATGCTCGCCAATTGGAGCGTTGGAAGGTGGAGCTTATAAATAGGATATGAAACTCAAAAATAGACAGCAAATCATCAACAAAGGCACGAATCACGTCGATAAAGTGAAAATTAGGTACCAGTAATAAATAGTGAAAGTAAATAATTTATTAAAAGTAAAAATTTGGAAGTGCCAATATGTGCAACAAAGAATAGGCCGTTTTTACGCGTAAAACGTAAGATAAGCTATTAATTGTATTTTATTTTAAATATTTAACAAATTTAGGGCTAAAATTTTCATTAGTTAAAAACTGTTTCAATTTTAATATTTGCTAAATATTATATTTCTATAAGAGTCAACAAAAAAGTCAGTTGAGAATTTGAAAATAGGGAAAGCACCTTTAAACGTTCTAAAGGTACTTTAGAGTAATTACAAAGATATTTTTGCTGGCTTTCAAGAAAATTAAATTTGGTGAATGTGAATAATTTATTCAGGGGCTAATTTTTGAATTGATATAAAACTGTACATATTACCAATCATTATACTGTGAAATTTTGGATTGCTTCATTTAAATTATTTCAACAGATAGAAAGAAAGGGCATTTCACAGCAATAATAATGACACCCAATGTAAGGGCGATAGTAAGCATTTAACACCCTGTATATAGAGCATAATTAGTTTTAGGCGACGCAAATAAACACATCTTACAACAATAGGACGCATAGTTAACATATAAATAGGTAATTCATACATTAGGTAAATAACAAGGATTAACACTCGGTATATAGAGCTTCATTAATTTTAAGCAATGCAAATAACAATATCTTTCAGTAAAAGTACGCGTATTTAGAGGTAAGGATAATACATGTAATTAAACACGCATTGAAAAGGGTCCTAATTAGTTATAATATAATACGGAGATAAGAGAGAAAACTTAACGAAGCTTTGTGTAAGTGCGTAGAAACAATCAACATTTTGATAAGAAAATACAGTTCAAAAACGCATAAAATAGACGAAAGTAAAATTCAAGTTACATCATGTATTTTAGTTTAATTATGGAAAAGGCAGTTGAGCCGGATCTCCTCCGTGTCGCTGTTGATAAAACCTGCAAAGTCAGGTGAAACATCACGAAGGCACAAATTGTGGGCTAGGTGATGCTGTACTTCCCATAATGTGTTTGTGTTAAATATTACATCTTTGCTACTCCTGCCCTGATGAGCCCCAATAAAGGCGAAACGCGTCGACAGGATGCCCTTGTGGCTAATATTGAGTAACTCGCCATTAAATTTCATTCTTTGATATTATTTTAGGACTCATTAAATTTACTTATTCTTTATAGTTATAATCTGTGGCTATAGAAAGAGGCAGTTGAGCCGGATCTCCTCCGTGTCGTCTGTTGATAAAACCTGCAAAGTCAGGTAAAACAGCACGAAGGCACAAATTGTGGGCTAGGTGATGCTGTACTTCCCATAATGTGTTTGTGTTAAATACTACATCTTTGCTACTCCTGTCCTGATGAGCCCCAATAAGGGCGAAACGCGTCGACAGGATGCCCTTGTGGCTAATATTGAGTCACTCGCCATTAAATTTCATTCTTTGATATTATTTTAAGACTCATTAAATTTACTTATTTTATATATATATATATATATATATATATATATATATATATTAAATTCGTCTTTGAATTTTCCTACAACTTTTTGTCGACAAGCGGTATATTGTGTTTATTATCTGCGGGGTAGTCACTCTTTTAAGATAAATATATCTTTTTTTGGTATCAACTAATATTAGATTTTTCTAGGGACCCCAAATCTATAAATAGATTTTAAATAGAACCACCCTTTACAAAGTCACGCCTTTTAAAGGCTAATTTTTACCCATCTTTATTTAACTCCATCTTTAAAACCCTTTTTTCGCTACCCAAGACATATGCTTTGACCAACCATTTCCCTAGAAATCTAAAACCGCTGTGTCCCGCGAACACCACGTGGAGGTAACACGTATACTCTGTCAACCAGGATAGAAGCAGGAAAGATTTGGAAGGTGGGCGAAAAACTTAAAAATTATGGAATTTAAAAACTAATATATACAATAGATTTACAAAATCTATACAAATATAAACAACTATCTTATATCTTTACGCCCCCATGTGTAGATTGTTGTACTATTAGGAATGATATACCTTTTGTCATCTTCGCTCGATAAACTAATTTTATTAATTATCTGCGTGTACAAATCGTGTTTTTACTCCGGATACATACGCCGGCAAGTACTCCACACCAAATAAAGAATTAGATGCTTGGTGACTGATAACATCCGCTTCCCTCGTGTACGCCCAAACACATCCCAGCCTATGCGCACCCCTGCGCATCCACACCCCTGCCCATGCGCGCCCCTGCGCGCGCGCAACTCCTGCCCATGCGCACCCCTCTCTGTGCGACTGCTATTTCGTGGTAACGTCACAGCCTTTTGTAAATAAAGAGCAATGTAATACTATTCTAAAATTTTATATTCTGACATACATAACAAAATTTAAAAAAATGTAATGCCAAGCATGGAGTCATTTAAACTTAATTTTAATACAAAGTTATACACAGAGGACAGTCCTATCTTTATGTTTATTTGTAGCGGTTTTAATTTGATCTAATTTTATTCGCAGCTTAAAATTTAAATCGACACCCAAGTCCTCTATCTCCTTTTCTTGTCAATAGTTTGATACATAGAGACCGTCTAGGTTTTCGAATTGCAAAATGTGCCGAAGTTTGCCTCTATATATAAAGTCTTTGATTCCACCGACAACCAGATCCATTCCTTCGCGTAATTCTTGCAGCTTGTGACAATCTTTTAATCGCGGCTCTCCCACTATATCCTGCATACGTATCTTGTTAGCTTGATCGACTTCTTCTTGTCGGTATTGGAGGAAATTCTTATTCTCCCACAGACTGTTGCATAGTTGCATGTCCGCCACTTTTGGAAATATATGGTTGTTATAGGTTGTAAGACCCTCGGTTTTAATTGATCCGAAAGGTTCTTTACTAGGCAAATATACAATGTTTAACGGACCCCCTTTGCGTGTGGTGTACGCAAAGGTTACGAAACCTGCATTCCTTAGTTCGTCTTTGTTATCTGCCATTTTGATAAATACGTTTTTAGAATAACCTTTTAAAAAATATACGGATCTAGTACCATCCTTTTCCACAAGGAAGCCTACATAACTAAAAGAGTCTTTTTTACTAACCACAAACGTTTACAACTTGTAGAAACAGATGTATCTAAGTCAGTCCATCGGCACATAAAATAATCTTTTAATTCTTCCTCATTTTCTCTAATAAAATGTCCTTTGTCTAACACATCTTTGTATTGTTCGCGTATTGTAGCAGTGTTTTCCATGTAGTTCAACTTTCGCTTTTTTGCATCCATTTACTCTAATTCCAGTTGTCTTTTTCTTCCACTTACAGCGTATGGCGTGCATAATGGAGCAATTTCCTTTAGCGTAAACGGATAGAGTTTACTGCCAATATTTACGCGTTGTCGTACAACCTCTGGACGAATGTTAGACGTATCTATCAACCCCAATTCCGAAATGACTATTTCTTTTGGAATTGTAGAATATGGTGTGGCAGATTGTGTAAAATATGTACTACCTGCTTTAATGTAGCACTGGTGTAAGATTTTTATTTTATCTTGGCTATCTTCCTTCTCTACTATCTCCAAATAATTTACAGGTAAATAGTTAAAACTAAAAGCCGAAAGCACATACTTTATCAATTTTTCCCTTTCCTCTGGTTTTTCGGACAACTTAATTTGCAAGCCCGTCAATTTCTTTGTATTGCCATTACACCAATACACGTACTGTAGCAGGTTATTATACACTAAACAGCAGCTATTTTGTAGCTTGCCCGATAAGGATTTCCTCCAATACCGACAAGAAGAAGTCGATCAAGCTAACAAGATACGTATGCAGGATATAGTGGGAGAGCCGCGATTAAAAGATTGTCACAAGCTGCAAAAATTACGCGTAGGAATGGATCTGGTTGTCGGTGGAATCAAAGACTTTATATATAGAGGCAAACTTCGGCACATTTTGCAATTCAAAAACCTAGACGGTTTCTATGTATCAAACTATTGACTAGAAAAGGAGATAGAGGACTTGGGTGTCAATTTAAATTTTAAGCTGCGAATAAAATTAGATAAAATTAAAACCGCTCCAAATAAACATAAAGAAAGGACTGTCCTCTGTGTATAACTTTGTATTAAAATTAAGTTTAAATGGCTCCATGCTTGGCATTACATTTTTTTAAATTTTGCTATGTATGTCAGAATATAAAATTTTAGAATAGTATTACATTGCTCTTTATTTACAAAAGGCTGTGACGTTACTACGAAATAGCAGTCGCCCAGAGAGGGGTGCGCATGGGCATGAGTTGCGCGCGCGCAGAGGCGCGCATGGCCATGGGTGTGCATGCGCAGGGGTGCTCATGGGCTGGGATGTTGTAACAATTTTATTTTCGATAATAATTCTTTGCATATAATTTCAAGAATAGTGTAACAATTTTATTAATAATAATAATTCTTGCATATAATTTCAAGAATAATGTAACAATTTTATTAATAATAATAATAATTTGCATTCAACTTCAAAAGTAATACGGTAGGCCCGCATCGTCCTTTAGTAATCTAGTTATATTCAGATATCTGTGTCGTATAAACCTATTTACAAACACATCTCTGTTTGATTGTTTCGTTCCCCTCCTGACGGCGCGACCGCTCGAGCTGGTTATAAGATAGTTGGCCACAGGTGATAGAAATATCAACATGTACCCTTGGCTGGAGGCCGGCAATCTACGAATCCATTTCAAATAGTGAGGATATCTTCGAATAACGGTCGGTAATGTATATATTGTGCGAACTTGTGTAATTTGAGATAATTTATTTAGCGCGACAAGTAGAATGCAACTTTTAAAAACACACAAGGACACAGAAAAACACATGTAAGATGCAACCTTTAGAAGGTGATGTAATTCAACTTTGAGAGTACGACTGCTGCAGAATGTAAGGCGACAGGATATGATTCGACACTTGGAACGAAGGAATTATAGAAGTTGATTTGGATGAATTTGTTTCAAATTGCAAACGCTGTTATCGTTGCTTGAAGAACGGGGCTCCCGTCTTCCTTTGTCACAATGCGACAATTGCAGTTTTGGTTCGTAGACAGCTATAAGTTTTTTTATGTGTTTCAAAACTTGGAACACGTTAACTTGCTTTGATGCGTAATACATGTACATTGTAAAAGTTTCAACTAATTGTTGAGCTGGATTTACCAGTAGTAAAACGAAAGTTCATTGATTTAGTGTTCTAAAAAAACATGCTTTGCTCCATATGAATCGTCGGTAATGTCAACAGGTGTTACTGACGTCATATTTTTCTACTTTGTACAGCTGACAGATGTTATTTTAAAAGCAAATGCTTTGAACAGCTGTAGTGGAATATATGTAAACATGTCTATTTTTGTGATCACGTCCGCCCTTAGAACTATGCTATGCAATTATCGTAATTACATCAGGACTTGGTGGCGCCTATTTGATTTAGCTTAAGTTTGATCTGCAAACAGAATTCGACTCCCCCCCCCATTTCTCATTGCTCTACCCAGCAATAGACCCCTAGTTGTGTCGGAAGATTTTTGGAACAATAAGTATTACTTGCGCCAATACAAATAACAAACAAAAAACGTTTCAATGTGTTTGGGAGTACACGAGGGAAGCGGATGTTAACAGTCACCAAGCATCTAATTCTTTATTTGGATGGTATCGAGTACTTGCCTGCGTATGTACCCGGAGTAAAAACACGATTTGTACACGCAGATAATTAATAAAATTAGTTTATCGAGCGAAGATGACAAAAGGTATATCATTCCTAATAGTACAACAATCTACGCATGGGGGCGTAATGATATAAGATAGTTGTTTATATTTGTATAGATTTTGTAAATCTATTGTATATATTAGTTTTTAAATTCCATAATTTTTAAGTTCTTCGCCCACCTTCCAAATCTTTCCTGCTTCTATCCTGGTTGACAGAGTATACGTGTTACCTCCACGTGGTGTTCGCGGGACACAGCGGTTTTAGATTTCTAGGGAAATGGTTGGTCAAAGCATATGTCTTGGGTAGCAAAAAAAGGGTTTTAAAGATGGAGTTAAATAAAGATGGGTAGAAATTAGTCTTTAAAAGGTGTGACTTTGTAAAGGGTGGTTCTATTTAAAATCTGTTTATAGATTTGGGGTCCCTAGAAAAATCTAATATTAGTTGATACCAAAAAAAATATATATTTATCTTAAAAGAGTGACTACCCCGCAGATAATAAACACAATATACCGCTTGTCGACAAAAAGTTGTAGGAAAATTCAAAGACGAATTTAATGGGAGGGTCTAGTATTATAATTTGTTGGTAGTAGGGCTAAGTCCTACTGTATTGTAAGCGAGAAAGATACGATTAAAAAGATTAAATGGATCTCACAAAGTGTAGTTAAGTAAAACCGCGGTGCTACAATCAATAACGAGCATATATTCTCAAAAGGGGTGGGCAAGCAGCTACGCAACAGTGCGTGGGAGAATAAGAATTCTCTCCAATAAGAAATTAAAGTTTCCATGTACGCAGCACCAGTCATTGGGAAATGGTAAAAATGTTAAACCTACAAAGACGATTATTAATTGTGGTTTAGAAAAATATTAGTTTTCTTGGACTAAATAAAATAGCTTAAAGTGATTAATGTATATGGTTACATATTCTCGTACACATCCACAAACATCTGTTTACGTCCGTATACGGACATGGCGATGCTGGTAGTTTTTGTTTAACAAATAGTAGGAAAGATACGTTAGGTGTTAGTGTGTGGAAGCCCATAGGACCGTTGTATTCAAAAGGAACGGTGCGGCGAAATGTATGGCGGTTCCCGTTAGAATAATCGAAAGTGGTTAATCAATCGTATTAGATCTTTAAATATGCGAAAATGTAAAAAGGCTACCTAAGCAAAATTTAATTATCAGACAAAAAAAGTGCGCGATGTGCTATACTTATAAAGTATAAAATTGTGCTTTGCATTGGTCCTAGCAGTAGAAAAAGGAGACTGACTTTTTCTAGCAATTACAAGAATAGCAGTAGCGCGGGGTATGCATGTATTATACAGCGCACTGTTACTATAAAATATGTTAGTCTACGGGTAGCTCAAATGTGAGCAAATTAAATTTTAATCTATCATTAACCACGGTCGTAAAAATGGGAAATTAATGGTTAATTTTAATACCGCTAAGCATATACTTTCGCTTGGTGATTTATTTAGAAAATATTCAAGCCTACCATTTCCTAAAGTATGACGTAGAAGTTATTTAAAATTAAATTGCTTTATTAGTAAGTATTCTGTTGACAACAAGTTTGATATTCCCTTAGTAAAGGTTTAAAGTGTTTTTATTAAATTTTTGTTTATAGTAGCACTGCATCTTCTACAGCACGACTTGCACACAATTTGTGTGCGTGTGCTACCACCCTTTTGGATTTTCAATATGCACGCGATCCGTATAACATGGAAGACGTTTTCGATGTTTCTACTAACGGCATTCGCACCATCGACGATGCAAACCAGGTGCATGCATTGGCGCTAAATGTACTGGACGAACAGCAAGGATTATGACGTCATTTAGTTCCCTGCTGAATCCACAACTTCGTTCGACCGTCTTCGGAAACCTTCGGTATGCATTCTATAGGGAACATAAATCAGGTACGCTAGAGTAAGTTTCTTAGTTATAAGTTAGTTCGCTTACAAGTTTAACCAAAGTTTTATAGTGCGGATTTTGTTTTGTACTAAAATGGTACCTGCAAACGTTTTTAAATGCGACTTTCACGGTGCTTCCTATACCTGGAAAAATGCTCTCAAACGGCACCAGAACAAATGTCGTGGTGTAACATCATCCACGGTTAAGCTTATACATCCGTCCGCAGCAAAGTACTTAAACTGTGGGTCTTGCGGTATCGCTTCTACGAGAATGGACAACTTACAGCGACACAAGGAAAAACAGCACGGCATGTCATTAAACCGTAAACGTTCAACTCCGCCAGCTGTTAAAGGGCCTTGTACGAAACAACCACGAATTATGTGTAAAGTGTGCGACATGGAGGTGTTAAAGTCTGCATACCCTGGTCATCTACGGAGGAACAAACATAAAAATGCATCAGTTACCTCTACTAACGACAATGGTGTAGAAATGGTTAGCACCGCGTTTAACAACCGTATGGCTAGCTATCGCAGAAAGAATGCCAGTGCCGGCGATGGAGTGTCCGAGTTTCTTTGGAAGTAGAAAGAGCGATTTATTCGATTAATTAATTAAAAAAAAGAATACAACATACAGCAATAAAAGTCTATTGCGAACTCTACGGCGTTTACACCAAAATGGGAGAAGAGACTACCAATGTGAAATCCTTTAACACAAAAAGTATGGTTATAACGTCTTCTAGTAATCCGGAAAATATGTACGAGGTCTTAAACGAAACCATGTAAACACCAACTTTATACCCAATCAATTATTAAAATCAGTTTGTCGGGCGAGGACAACAAAAAGTACACCATTCCTAATAGTACAGCAACCTAAATAAGGTAGGTCAGTAAACAGTATTAAATTGCTATTAATTGACTCGCATTTAGCGTACTTTCCTACTGTAATAACCGTATTTGTTTGGAGAAGATATACACTTTTAAAAAGAAATTATATACAGCTTTCATATGTAATTCGGAGGATGATTACGTGAAAGTCGACCTTCCCATTTACATATTAAAAACACATTACATTGGAATGTTTTTACATTATTCTCATATTGTTAGATTAACGACAATATGTCTTATTGACCGAAAGCACTTTTCCGCTCTTATTAAACAGTACATTAATCTCTTTTTGTTATAGGTCTTTTTTAAACAACACATTAATTTCTATTTTTTGTTACAGGTTACTTTAACCTGCTTGGATTTGGTTAAACGAAGAAGATAATGTTATATTTTACAATTGTATTCTATTAGTGTATTAAACTGTAAATCGGATAAAATAAATTATTAAACTTTTGCGTGCTTAATTTATTTGTGTTGGTTAAAGCATATGTCATAGATGAACAAAAAATTTAGAGGTTTGAGAGCTTTAAAGTGTAACATTTGCAGGGCGTGGTCCGATTTCAAATCTGTTTACAGATTCGAATTCTGTGTAAAATTTTAGACTAATTTAATGTATCGCATGTATAAAAAAATTTATAAGAACGCTCAAAAGTCGCTACAGGTAAGAAATCTTAAAATCAGGGTAGCTCTCTGGGGTATGATGCTACCTAAAAAATTCCTAGAGATTCGGGTAGCTGAGAAATTTCTAATATTAATTGATACCAAGCAAGATAGGTTTATCTCGTGGGTGCGATGCCAATACTCCCCGAGAAGTATCGCGAATATTTTAGGAGTTAGGTTATCGATTTTTTAGAGTAGGGATGGTTGGGGTAAAAATCCCACAAGAAGGTCCACAGGGAGAGAGCAGGAGGAGATTCATCTCCCTCATTTCCCCCTTATGGGAATTTACATGTAAATTGGTCCAGATGTGTGGGGAAATGAGGGATTCTGGGGGAAATGAGGCGGTGGTTTTCTTAATAACCATCTACATAGCTAGCAGGTGTACCTAAATGTTCCAAATTGACCATTTTTTATTGTCTCTGTGGTTTTTATTTCGCGACCGATCAGACCTTGAAAAACAATAGCCCTCGTAGCTATTAATAACAACCATTACGGATTAGGAAGCTCTAGTATGCATATACCACGAGCAATTGTGTTTACTAGAGCATCAAGAAGCTTTATAAGAAATCGTTAAAGTTAATAGAAGCCGCCTAAACAACGGATCAAGTACAGATAGAAAACGTTGTGTTTTCTAAAACTCTACAATTCGGTGATACAAATCGATAGCTGTTTTGTCTGTTTAGTTATATCATTTCAGAACAACATTTTTACTGTACTTCTTTAAATGTTAAACAATCAAATATCTACACAAAAATATCCAATAAAATAGACACGTAATGCTTGCATTTGAAGCGGTTGGTTGAAGTGACTAAATTACTGAGTGAACGGAATCTAAATTGATGTTTATACGGGACATTTTTGCATTTTATAATTAATTGACTATGGAGCAACTGGAAATAATAAATAGAAATCAAAACAAGCTGATTTTTTTAAGAGCTTTGCTAAAATATCACCGTTTAAAAATACTTAAGGAGTTTAAAGTGAAAGTTTGTTTTAAAAAATAAGATGCTATCTTTTAAAACAAGGCTAATAGACATTACGTTTATTTTCATTTATAAATGCCACCTCATAATCAATTTTCTACAAATGAATTAAGACATATGATCTTTTATGCCCTAGAAGATATTTAAGGCTAGATAATGTGAAATATGTAATTAGAGATTGGGCTGTATATTTCAATAAAAATAAATAAATAAATAAATATAAACAGACTTCAAACAGGTATTTACTTACACTAATTTTGGTGAATTTACGCTAAAGAAGCAAGAATCTAGTGTGCGATCAAGAACCGTACTAGTAGTGAGGATGATAGTTTTTTTGGTTTTGAGGATGATTCCTTTGTAAACGCTAGATTTTTGGAAATTGCTGCAACAATAGGTGAATCATCGGTGTCACCATTTCCAGATCCGAAAAATTATTTACTTATCATTTAGAGCCAGTACCAAATGTATTACAAATGATAAGTTCTCGTGCATTTTTGACACCCAATTCCAAAATTTAATATTAACAAAATATAAACACATATGAAACAAATACTTTTATTTAGAATTTTGTTGTTTCAAGGTAAAAATGTTAGCTGCTGGGATATTACCTTTGCAGACGCACTGGGAACGTTTGAGGTGTAGTTCTTAGTAATTTCACAGTTCAGTCAGACTCTGCGCTTTAGTTATACATTTCAGAACTAAGTATCTTCCTCTTTTTGTGGTAAATTGTCAAAGGTGACTAAAGTACGAGTGCATGTTTAGTAAGAGCTGGAAAGGTTTTTGCTCTTAACACACAGTTTTGTTCTATCCTCGATTTTTGTAAGCCTCACCAAGATTTTTTCTTTATTATCATGCTTTTGATTCCTCTTCTCTTGTCTTTTTTGCTCTTTCAAGTTTCTCTCTTTTTTTAATTTCATTTCTTCTTTTTTTTTTCTTATATTTGTTTCATTGCACTAGACGTAAGGACATTAGGTGTTTTCTCAGTTTGGTGTTTGCCTTTACGCTCTAGTGTTTTAGACCACAGTAAATAGTGTTCTAAATCATTTTTATGTACAAGTGAGGTGTTATGAGTTTATGTTCTTCCGTGGTATCCGAAAATGTTGAGTTATCTTAAAAGTTAGATTGTTTATCTTTACAGTGGCACTTTGATTTGCTTCACTTATATTATAATTTTATTTTAGGCTAATAGTATAGGCATTTCTGACCGCACTCTGAGTACCGCTACCTTATTTAATTTTGTTGGTTCTTGATTTTCTTTGGCGATAGGAAATATTTGATTTGGCAAAACTCCTGGTCATCTATTGTCAGACGGTTCCGTGGCCTAGCTGGTATGTGTGTGACTACTACGCCCAAGGTCCTGAGTTCAAATCCCGACACAATCCACTTGAAAAATGTTAGGCGAGCATTTTTTACAAAAATACACCTCGTTCGGATGAGAAGTAAAATGGAGGTCCCGTGTGTGAGTGTTGTCACGCACGTTGAAGATCCCTTCCTTGCTTGGAACAGGAAGGGTTCGGCAAAATTCTAAATTTTTCAGGTAAAAAAAACTCGCTTCCCGGCCAGTGTAGTACCTTCGTGTGAGCATTGGAAAATCACATGTAAGGTCAGCTATTGTTTCTTTTCCTTCAGGTATGTTGCTATGCGTATTTAATCATATAGTCTCATATATCTCAATGACAGAATCATTAGCTTTTTGGTTATAACATAGTTTAGTATCATTGTATGGAGTGAACTTAAATATGTTCAATAACAGTTTGAAATCTTCAGATTTCCTTCTTCAGCTTTATTTGCGATGCTGTTATTAAGTTCGTTTAATTTATTAGAATCAACTAGTACACAAAAATCATCCAATGTCATTGTAGGCTCAAAGATATTGCCGGAAGTCTCAGAGTTAGTGTTTCTTTGTAGTTCAGATCTTGCTGGCATCGTTCTGATGCATTTAATGTAATCGACAGGGTCTTTGTTCTCTAGTATAATTCCACAGGCTTTGAATCCGCTGGATATTGTTTCTGATTTTAAACTTGCTCGGGCATCTTTGGGAACAGCCGCAAAATGTAACTTAGTTAGCTGAATAAAAGGGTTAATTTTTTTCTACTTGAGTACAGACATTTACCACAATTTTTTAAAGGCTTAAAACTAGATACGTATGCTGGTTGCGAAATTCTTGTCACATTATGGTATAAAGAAATTACAATTAGTTGTATGTCCATATGTATGATGGGTCTTATGCCCATTAACGAGCAAAATGATGGGAAATGTCATATTATTTTTAACTAAATATGAATGTATCACAAGAGAAAGGTACTCGTAAAATATCTCACATTTCATCTAACCATTATCGCTGCTTGCCCCTATTCCTTGGATACACTGTCCACGATGCTATTACAGTGATGGATTCGAACCGAACCTTGCCCTAGGTTCGGTTCGGTTCGAAAACCTTTTAGTCCGGTTCGGTTCGAGGTTCGGTTCGAAAAAATATATTCCGGTTCGATTCGGTTCGAAAAAACGAACCGAACCTCGAACCGAACCGAACCGGTTCGACATTTTGATATTTTAAACAACTAGTACGTTCAACTACAACAATTTAAATGTTTAATGTAGTTTTTATATTTAGTTGCTGCTATTTTCAAATAAACCCAACATTAATATGTTTTAGATTTTAGTAGCATAAATCATATTAATACTATTTGTCCAGGTTTGATTTTTCAATACGTACTTTCTTTAACAAAGCGTAATTACAATTAGGTTATTAGTGAAAACCACCTCTAAAATTTAGCATGTGTTAATAATTGATAAATTTTACTAATGTCATTTTACCGTGAAAGAACGATATCACACGATCTTTGCGATTACTTTTATTTTAATTTTAGTTAGTATAAAAAAAGTATCAAGATAACAAATAAGGTGTTGCTGATTTCTTATGCAGTACAAACAAAAAGCTGTTTGTCAGTTTATCTTTGTTATTATTTCTTTTAAAAGACAATATCAGATGGTTCTCGGAAAGAATCGTAAATCTACCTCAAACAGTCTTTACGTTTTTCATAATAAAATATAACAGTATTTATGGCACGGACATTATGTCTGCTTATTATTTGCATTATAGTGTGATATTTTATGTCGGCATTGATTGAAAAGTGTATGCCCCTATGAGTCATAAACTTCAACCCTTGGTCGTGAGAGAAAGTTTGGGGTCGTTCTTTTGAAGTATCGACTACTTCTAAGGAAGTTGGTAATGGCCACAATAAATAAACCGTAAATATGATCGTACAATGCGTTTTGTAACACCATTTGTTGAGCGATTATGTACAAAAGAAAAGGAGATTAGTTTTTGCTACAAGGTCACATTTTTTAATATTAATAGAGAGCTGGTTTTCATATAAAAGTAAAAAATTCAAAATGATGGATTAGTAATATATACTTAATTAAAAATTAAATTGTTTCGTTTATTCTGAAAACTTCTGTAGTCTCTAGACCGTGAACTCAGCTTGTATATGTTTAAGATGGTTTTCAACACGACTTCTGTTCATTAAATAAAATAAACTTGTTTTAAAATCCAAATTTTCAAAATCATTTCGAGTTTCTCCAATATCTAATACTAGTTATAAACAAACAACAATTTGAAATAAGGAGCATCAAACAAATCGAACTAATCTGAATTTTTTGATCTACAAACGTGGCTCGATGACAAAACTTATTAGATATGTATCACCAATACCTATTACATTATTTACCTATTGCCTTAAAACTCGATGACCATGTACATTAGAAAATCGTTCTAATTCTTATATGCTTGTTACTAGAGATTTTAAAATGTGCGTTTGGGAGAAATTAAGATTGACATGTTTTTAATGAAAATTAAATTTTAAACTAGATTTTATTTAAAAATCGAACTTTCGAACCGAACCGGACCGAATCTTGAGCTAGGTTCGGTTCGGTTCGAAAAATTTGCCGGTTCGGTTCGAAAATAAAATGTCCGGTTCGGTTCGGTTCGGTTAAAAATCGAACCGAACCTCAAACCGAACCTCGAACCTGTTCGGTTCATGTCCATCCCTATGCTAACCAAAATTCACTTATATGCATTGAATAGTCATACGTGGAGTTACAATGCACGAAGCTCAAAATGTAAACATGACCGATATGTTTACTGTGGATGGCCCTTACTCTACTTCATACACATTTCGTGACCACGTGGAGCAACAACTTAGGAAAAAGTTGAAAAAAAGTTTCATGTCCATTGAATACACGTGTAGAGTCCTTTAATACATCAAAGATGTCTCCTTCGGACAGAATGTTTGAATATTTTCAAACCAAGTTCGAATATCTTTTTCTGGCATTTGATACTGTTTCTGGTATTCATGCGTTAGACGTGAGTGCCTCCTTAAGAACGCTCTATACCAATAGCCTCCGGACATATTATTCTTAAAAGGAGTATTCCTTAGGTTTGCATCTAGAAAACACTGGACAGAGGCTAGTATATCGTCTTTTCTTCGGGGGAATGAACTAATACACTACATTTAATTTCTTAATGCTCCGCCCGAAAGGTATTAAATTGGTCAGGAAGCGAGTTCTTTACCTCCAAAATTTTTGAATTTTGCCGAACCCTTGCTCTTCCAAGCAAGGCATGGAACTTTATCGTGCATGACAACACTTACACACGGGACCTCCATTTTATCTCTGATCCGAACGAGAGTGTATTTTTGTGAAATGCTCGCTTAACATTTTTCATGCGGACCGTGTCGGGATTTGAACCTCGGGACTTTGGGCATAGTAGTCACACATTAATACAGCAGAAGTACTATCTAATTTAACTACCGTAAATAGTTCAAAACGGCAAGCACCGAGACACTATAACTAATTTAAACATTCAGATTCCCTTTAGGGAGGCAGGTCTTAATTTCACTACAAGTTTGTAAATCCACTTCCAACGTTTCCTTATAGATTAACGGCCATTTAATTTTCTCTATCTTTATTCAATTTCAAATAATTTTACAAAAATATTTTAAAAATGAAGTCATATTAAGTTTACAATAGTTGATTGTGAAGGTTTATTTTCTACCAAATCCTTCCATTCAAAATATTTAGTTTGGTGAAAAACGGTTTGTGTATTCTTGTTTCTAACTGGCATTGTCATTGTCCACTCGTTTAATATGATAATAGATTCATTTACTATGCAAACAGTTTTAAACTATGGGATTGGTATCATAACCTTCTATTAATTAGAACATTAATTTTTAGAGGAGTGGTTTCCGAATACTGTTTGATGCACTGGTATTGACTACCTGTGCTATGAAATTACAATTACTGTAGCTGTTGGTTATAGGATTTCAAATTTTACTTCAAATTTATTACAGTATAAAAGTAAATAAGCATTAAAACTCGAATAGCATATCTGTATTCTATTATTTTAAAGAACTAACTAAATTGAAAAAGGAATCCTTATAACTCACTGTCTCGAAACACAAGCATGTAAATACTTAACCTCCACAACATTCAATTACAGTAATTGTATCTATGTTAGAACATAAATGTAAGTACTTTATCCGTTCGTTTCATAATATAAGGACCGCTTTTACCGATATTCACACTTTAAATATTGTCAAAGAATTCACACAAACTTTAATCTTGCGTGTGCCTAAGATAATATAAATTTGTAGAAACAACTAAAAATGTCATCTAGAATTTTGTGAAAAAATTATAAACCACGGCTAAATAATTATTATTTAAGGTAAAGAAACCGTATACGGAACAGTATTTACCCTCTCTCTTAGTCACAACTTCAAGGTATGTTTGATGTATCTCCCCATTCTTTCACATTCTGAGCTACCTTTTTTAGTGTTCTTTAGCTAACCTACAATTTAGTTAATCTGGTCTATAAACCAGTCCTTGACTTGCTTTACAAATATCCACTTCTACTCTGCCCTTTATCACTAACCCAAGCAATTACTTGATTCATCAAAACATGACCTATTATCCTACACGCTTTCTTGTAGCTACACACCCCCATTTTATTTTATTAAACTACACAAAACTTTATCTTTACCAATTTTACCTGTTTAGTTGAATTTAAGCATTCCTTTATGACGCCACATCTTGACAGCTCCTACCCCTTTAACTTTACATTACATAATGTCAATGTTTTGCTGATATATTTCTACACTCCAAATCGTAGAATTTCGATGATATGTAACGCTACGGCGTTACTAAAGCAAACATTAAGTAGTAAACAAGAATTTATAGAAATAGTTTAGCCACAAACGATTAGCAAGAAATTTTATAAGCTTTGGTAGATTAAATTTGATAACATTGTAACGTCAATATAATATTAAATTAGAATGAAGAATTTAGATATGACAGCACCTAGTACATTAAAGACAAATGTGAAAGATGTTGATATTTTACATCCATTCGTATAAAATTCAAAAAATTACTGATAGAAACGGGAAATAACCGCTGATAATAAAGCTATTTGTACAAATTCACACGGGTTCAAAAAACGTCTACTATGAAAACATACAGCCTAAAATCACAGACTAATAAAGTAACGTAAAATTAATTCCTTGGAAACGACGAATGACACAGTGACGGTTTTAAATCAAAAATCGTGGGAACAAAATCCTGGTTCACACGGATAGAATAATATTGTTCTCAAAAATAAGATAGTTTAAACGCACAATCTGTAAGCACGAACATAGCATGCAATGACCCTGAGACTTTTAAAAACCAAGAGATATTAAAAAAGGCAGAGTGACGTTCCGTAGATCAGATAGGTTCGCGTAGGACTACTGATCTCAAGGTACTGGAATCTATTCCCGACATGACCTACTTGAAAAATGCTAAACGAATCTTTTCCATAAAAGTACGCCCTAGTTTGAATGAGAAGCAAAATGTAGGTCCTAAGTGTGAGTGTTGTCACGCACATTAAAAA
Organism: Platerodrilus igneus; assembly: GCA_036346225.1. Lineage (NCBI taxonomy): Eukaryota > Metazoa > Arthropoda > Insecta > Coleoptera > Lycidae > Platerodrilus > Platerodrilus igneus. Next base: position 4,122,381 of record JARFIW010001599.1, read on the forward strand.
CCCTACCTTGCTTGGCATAGTAAGGGTTCGGTAAAACTCGCTTCATGGCTAATGTAGTACCTTTCGTTGGGGCATTGGAAAATCAAATGTAGGGGATAGTAAAAGAGGAGACAGATCAAATCAGACTATCATATACCATACATACGCGGAAACTTGCGAATTCGATTAACACACAACATAATTCGCGTTGGATTTCACTAAAAGTGTGTACTGCAGTTCATGCGTAGCTTTGCTTTTACAATGAAAAATGCAATCCTAAATTCTTTGGGAATTGTATAAATGACGTAATACGACGCGCTACGCTAGCTATAAAATTAAATGGGTAAGAAAATTAAAAAAATTTGAATGGTCAAATTAAATATAACGCACCTTGTATAATATATTCCATAAATAATGAATCTTAATTAAATATAATATTTTAATTTTTTGTTTTTAGAAAATTTAACTTCAAGTAGTGCAGTTCGTATAATTAAAGCAATAAAAAAATTTAATTTTCTTAAAATAAATTGGTGCAATATAATACAATTCAATAGAATAAACGTCACGATAATATAAACTACTGAAATAACGAATGCTATTAAATTTTACATTGTAAAATATGTGATAAGCGCAGGGTGTCATTGAATAAACTCACACTACAAAACCAGAAAGTCGTTTATGGTAAAATACGTATTAGAGCGGAACTCGGATTCATAAATTATTCTAAAACCACAAACAAAGAAAACGGATTTCAGTGATATACACTCCCCAGATAAAAGTAAGGAAACCTTTGTACAGTGGTCATTTAAAATAATTTCATTCAGTAATACATCAAGATAATTACACATATAGTTTACAATGTATACAGTCAACATAAAAATAAAGTTATTACAATTTTGTTAAATACAAAGAAAAGGCCGATGCGTTAGTGAAATCCGCAGATTTAGATTACAAACCAAACATCATCATAAAATACAATGTTGCAACGTATTTGATTAATAGTACTGAAGACAGAACTAAACGCAAACGTTAATCTAAATAAATCACATGATACCACGCAGTTATTCGGGATTTATTCCATAAAACTAGTAGGACGACTGAACTATTACAAAAAAACCCCAACGAAACGTAAGAAAGAGTTGGAATTAAATGCCAATAATTGCATCCGACGAAAAAATAAATAACTATTGCCAAGCCCAAATAAATAACAGGTTAAAGTGTAATCATTCGAGCGCGAAACACGGGGTAGTCTGCGCTGTAGGAGCCGGTATCGAGGAGAAAGTTGAGTCAACGAAACTCAGCTTCAAGAAAAAATTAATCTAGATGTTCCAGCAGAGATAATAAATGTAGCGTGTAACAAAATTTGAACTTACGCTTGCACAGGCAAAGTACTTTAAATTGACGTAGTTGTAGAATTATCATTGTTATGACCTGTTAAAAGAGTTAGGAGCTGAAAAAATTTATTCCGTCATTAATTTGGTTATGTTGTGTCAAGCCAGCTGTAGTTTACTAGACGACAAAATGAAAAATACCGCTTGTTAAAAATCCTTGAACTAAACAGTGAGTAATGTTATTAGATTTCATGTCACAATTTAGAAATGTATATGTGAATTTTTAAATGTCTGTAATGTGCATTTATGTAATAGGATATTAATTAAAGTGGAGGAGACTATTTTGCTGAACGATTATTTCGCGACGGCACAAGTCTTGGTTAGTTTTAAACACATTGTTATGATTTTAAAATATTAAGATATAATTACGTGCTTATTGTAAATTCCTTTGAATAGATAATGAAAGGATAGAGCAAATACGCTGATACCTGTTTGCTGTGTTTGTTACTAACGACATTTCCAATTGAGATTTATAAATATCATATAATTTAATGTGGGACACCAGAAAATTTAAGGTGATGATAGGATTTTTAATGGATTAGATTTAGTGCGTTTTTAAAATTTCTGTTAGCAATGTCTGGTCAGGGTGGAGTTAAGAATTTTATTTTTCTAAGGAATGTATATTTGTGTTGTAATTGAAATTATTTAATTTTAATAGAACTTAAGTTTAGGTTAAATTCTATTTCAATTTTTTAAAACTACATAAACAGACACATTTTTAAAAGATAACTAGTGACAGAATGGTGTTTGGAAAAGGCATTTCATTTTATAATTTGATTTAATTATAAAAGAACTTATTAAATATTTCAATATATTTAAAAGAAAGGTAAGGTATAATGAAAAAGTTTAGGGAAACGAAGCAAGCGTGACATGCGGAATAACCGTCTTCCGTGTAGGGATAATATCGCAAGGGTCTAGCGCCATTTAATTATGACGAGAAAAAATCCTTTCGGGGTAAGTGATTTTTGTAACTTAGTTATTTTCGAATCAGCCATTTTCTTATTTTTAAATCGAATTTTTTTATCTCCTTTTAAACTTTATTCCAAAGAATGGACTCCCGTGCTACTACAGTTAGCAAAAGCAATTTAATATTATTATGAGGTTTCCACGCCTTCAGGGCAATTCAAAATTTATTAACTAAACGTCCATTTTATCCGTAACAAATTATCCAAAATTTCAAATTTTTTCTTAATGAAAATTCACAACAATTGAATCTGGATGGTGATTGAAGTTTTTGAGTGATGCTCATACAAAATATAAACGTCGTTAGTGTCTGATTTTTTAAATTAAAGTTAATTTTGGCTATCTAAAAATAATCAGCAGAAGTTGTAATAGGTATAGTACTTAAGCGAATTTTTTATCATTTAGTCGTTTAAAAGAAAGATAGTTTGTACAATAAACCCAAATATATTTGCTTTTTAGTGATATGTACTGCTCATGACCTTGCGCTATTTGAAATTGTAGAAAGTGGAGAGTTATGAGGTTGATGGACGTGCCTGAATTTTATCTAAAGAAATTCTCCCATAATATTCAAAGGATTTTGTGATGGTTTCTATAAGTACAAAAATAAAACTTTGAATCTTTTGAAATACTACAAACTTATTTCATTTAGCAATTGTAAATTTGGAACGGTTGCGGGTTGTTAATTGAAATCACCCACCAGCGTTGCCTCTTAGTTTATTAGCATCAGGTAAGTTAGCATAGAAGATACTTAAAGAAACGAATATGTATAGAATATTTAAGTCTTAAAGAGATTAATGAGACAGATAATGATATTGGTCCTGCAATTTTGCGCAATAAATATTAGAAGGTAATAAATTTCAAGACGTTTTCGCAGAGCTGTTCTATAATACATTAGGTGGAATTCTAAGTCCTTTAGAAACCTTTCGTGGTACTAATAACTAAAGTCACTAAATATAAATAAGTAAATCATATGCACCTTTTTCCGCAAATTTTTCGAATAAGAAACTTGGTAAGCTGCATAGCAAAAAATTTCGTTCGTAACTAATATAGGTTAGATATTCTAAGGGAAGTGACATTTGCAATTCGTATAAGAACGCTAACTAGTATTCCGAATGTAGTCTCAATATAAAAGATGACGCTAGAATTCTAAGTACATTTTAGTCGAGGAAATATATTCTAAATTGTAAGCTTTGTGCAGAAAGAACAAACGTTTCCTTTAGGGAAATTATATGAGCTTGTAGCGAAATGTACATTAATGAGTCAAAGTTAATTAAAATGCTAAACATAATTGACGTTGTTAAACCTATTATCGAAACGTAGTTTTCTCTATAAATGGTGCAGACACCAATTTGCATACAATTAAAGTTAAGATAGAATCGCAAACTTTTCCAATTACTTTATAGATTACGAATATTTGTTTAATATTATAGACAAATACACGCACGTTTGCAGTTCAGATTGGTAACTCCGAAGGGATATTGAAATTTAATTTTGTTTTGTTACGTGCTGAATTGACGTTCAGTACCTGAATTAATTTTATTCTACCGGAAGCGAAGTAACGCAACAATTAATTAGTGCACCGGTTAGTTTTCAGTGGTGCGGGATGAATTTTATGAACGCAAATGTAAAATTCTTAGAGGTATACAAATGACGATACTTTCACTAAATATTTTTACACCTACCTTGAAAGGTCTTTAAACTTTCTTTGTTTAATAAAGCTTTTGACCTGCAATCTACCAAAAGAAACCTCAATTAAATCTTCGTCGAAAATGGGTGTTCCCAGACACAGTTTAAGGGTTATTATTACAGTAAAGTTAGATGGAGCCTCGTTTACACATCTCTCGCCTTCTTCTACAAGTTTCAAATAAACAAAAGTAATATAAAAAACTGCACGTCTTATTCACCTAACCAATATTATCGACCATGAATATCACAGAAAAACACAACTAAAATTCTTCCTGTTTCGGCAGGTATGCGCGTAGCTAAAAGAAGAACTACTTAAATTTATCAATTTCCAAATATTCAACCTATTTAATTTTTACATGTGAGTATTGCAAATACAATGTGAACTTTTTGATAGGAAAAGTTCTGTGTTTACAATACGCTTTATATAAGCGAACAGCAAGGTAAAAGTCCTTCTTAATAATAAGTTTTACGCATGCCTATTTTTACCACTAATCGCAAGTACTAAATACAAAAGAGCATGTTACGTTTAGAAGGTGGAAAGCAAATTCAATAGAGCTACAGTTTTTACTAATCCTTTACAAAGTTCCGGCGACCTTCTGGTGCAGGTAATGGCTGTAGATAAATTAATTATTCTAACTTAATAATGAAGAACAGCTTCCAACGCAGGCCACTTTTACGATTAACCGGTATTTTTATATCCGAGCTTTTACTCACGTTTTGGAACAAATTTACTAACGGTTCTGGGGTTTAATAAAGTCAGTTCAATTACCCGATAATCAATTTTATCCGGCCCAGAGATAGTTGCGTGTCAATCGAATTCAAAGCTTTGCTCTGATCTCTGGTTTTGAATAATTAAAGGTAATCCCTCTTTTTCTTATCCGCAAATCTTATAAATTTTGACACCTCCATGATTATTCCACAATTTATCATTCTCACAGGATAGTGCATTCCAACCGTTTGATTTTCGATGTCAATATCGTTCTAATTACGTTAACGGCCATTTGTGCACACACTTCATGCGTCTAAACTGTTCGATTTTCGTGTAAATGTTGTTCTGTCCGTGTCGACGTTTTATTTTTATGACTGTATTATGAGTCTGTGGCTTTTTAAGCTGTATATTCTCCTGGTTATGGTTCTTGAACTTGTATGAATGTGTACAAATAACTTTAATATGCCGGTTATTTTCCAAATGTCAGTCGTTCATTTTTCTATATCGAAGGGTGTAAAGCTTTTATCTTTATTTCGGTTGTACGTAATAAAGTAGGTGATTTATTGTTTTGTTTGTTTCATTCTAACTTAATATTACTTTGACATATCAATGTTATTAAATATAAATTAACAAAGCCCCTACATTTTTCAAGCTGCTTTCGTGCTAAAAAAAAGCTGATTTAATTAACTAGAATTTTATAACTCCATTTCTACTAACTAAAGTTTGATTAAATAACGCACTCGCGTTACAGTTTTCTAATGTAACTTGATGACAAAACCTAAAACTTGCTTGCAGTTTTTTTATAAGGTAGAAAATTTTTTAATTTAGCGCATTTCAATAAACGTTATTTAAATTTTTTGAGTTTTTATTTTCCAAAGGTGTTCTAAGATACTTCTACTGACGTAACTTTGGCAAAAAGATACTACAAAACATATTTCTATCCTGGCACTTTCGTCACTGCAATTGCGTATATTTAGTTATTCCTTGTAATAGTTTGATAATCATTTGCTGCCCTTTGGAATTATCTCGTTACTGACTCGTTGTAACGGCATTACAAAGGTTTGTAGCACATCGAGCTTTAGACGGTCTTAACGTTTAAACGGAGAAAGGACTACTAATTTGAAGAGAGAAGAAGTAACTAAAATATTCTAAAATAACATATTTCCAAGTGATCCACTTCATACATACTTACCACTTAAAGATTAACAAAAGATTAAAAAAATATAACGAGCTATATGCAGTACCGGTGGTAGCACTACCAGCGCCCTGAACGAGATTTTTTACGGGGCCCCCTACATAATATCCGAACCCACGTGAGAATGAAATGAAACAATAAACATCTATACAATACCCATATTTAATTATAGGCTTACTAATCAGTTACGACATCCAAATTAACGGTGTCTATTCATTTCGTCGACGAACAATTCGCTGTCAGGCGACTCGTCGCTGTTCAATTTGCCGCCGTGCGACCCGTAGTACAATTTCCTGTCAAGTTTATTCTATGTTGAAATAATCGCATTTTTGAATTTAACCACGTCAGGTATCAGTTCTTAACATTCAAAGGCATATGTTTCATTTCTGCTGCAATTTTTAATTTTGCATTACCCCTTCGTGCCCTAGGGAAAAGCCAGTCCCAAAAATGAATTATCCACTTGAGGTATCTGTCAGTTCTCAAAACTGAAGGCTCAAACTTCATTTATGGAAGAACTTTTAATTTCACCTTTTTACCCCTAAAATATATACGAGTTCATTGCTGCTCTAAAACAAGAAGAGTCTAAACTTGATCTCAAAGTAATAGACGAGGATGTCGAATTCAATCCAACGGTTGCAAAAAGGAAACGTTCATGTGAATGGTCGTTTATAGCGCTTAACGAACATATTGGACAATGGGAAAAATTTGTCGGTTGGAATTTCTAGATTCCTCAGGACTCCGCGTACAACTTCAAGGCAATTGAACGATAATAATATGTCTAAAGAGCTTATGCGTTAGCCAACTTCTAACCCGTATAAAAGATACAAGATACTACTAAATATTAATATAGCATTTACATAATTCTTGTTTATAATTAGTAACCCCAAACTTTCCTTAAGTAAGTCATAAAATTCTTTTTCTGATATATATTGATAATGTGAATACTCATGTTAAAAAAAACGTTTAAGGGAACCGATCGGGTACCTCAAAAACCTTTTATAAGGATCAAATTACCTACAAATTTGATCTCAAAAAAATTACCGAAAAATAATTCACTTACAAATAATACGTCAAAATCTTATGCAAGCTTGACCTACTTAAATTAATTCTAGTATGTAAATGTCATTCAAAAGATTTAAACAAAAATAGACTTGCGCTATAACCATTAAATTCTGTAGGATTTACAAGGACCTTGTTGACTAAATCTCCATCTCCCTTTTGTACTATAATAACTGCATGGGAAAATCAATTTCTAGTTCCTCCATTTGTTTCCATTAACTTCAAAATTCCATTTAAGTTTTTCACATTTCAATAAGGTTTTACTCTTGCACATCAAAGTTTACTTCATAGGATGAAAAAGCCATTGTTTTTCAAATACTTTAACATAAGTAAAGAGGCCTTGCATCTAATTTTAATTTATTACAATTCGTAGTGACCGTCAAGTACATTATAGATAAAGGCTTTTATAAACGGTTCATTCTTAACCCTTCAGCGACTATTAGTAAATGACGAATATTAATAATCGATTCACTCCGTTTGCACTTCTTCACGGTTTTATATAATAAATCCTTAAATACGTCATAAGTCCTCGAAATTTTGATACGTTCTAGTTTATATAAATTATGAAGCTGATGTGATATATACCCGGAAATTCAATTGTTTTACATAATTATCTTAGCTGTCGTTTTAGATTTATTAAGTTATAAAAATTGTTTTATTAATTTATGCCTTATAGGTGTGAATGGAATGCTCGCTCGCTATCTCTTTGTTATCTGATTTATGAGATAGCTAAACGTATTATAGTGTCGTTAATTGGACATTCATTTATATTGTTTGCTATCGTACAAAATAAGTAGCGATTATTTGCTATTTATGCATTATCGCCACTGAATAAATCCATCTTGCAAGATCCAAAAAAATTGAAAGAGCTTGGTTTAAATTTACGTTTTGCACTCAATGCTTGTACTAGAAGGAACTCTTTAGAGCGGGGTTTAAATAACGTTTTCAAGAATATCCACAGCGCGTTTTTAAAAAAAGTATTCAATATTTCTTTATTACCTTTTTCATTAAAATTCGTTTAACGGATTCTTTAACCTACAACGTATTTTAAATGGATTAAATGCAACGCGTTTTAAATTTCATTTCAACTGCTATGCACTTCGTTTTATAGTTAGAGACACAAGATTTTAAATCTACTTGTTTTACTTATGTACCAATTTTATACTAAATCTATCATACTATTAAATATTATATAGGGTATTTCTTTACAGAAATTAGGTATTTAGAACACTTTTTGATTTTCTCTGGCTTCGGGTTTTATTTACAGAATTTGGTGCTCATTGACCTATTATAACCTCCTTATCACACGCCGCTTTGATGCGCCGCTAAAAGAGTGCTGTGATACAGATACAGCAAATTTTAAAGTTTGAAATTGTTGACTTGCCTTCTTTTCTAACTTTGCCTGGCTTGTTCAACGAAAATGTTGGAATTTATGAAATGAAATCAAACAGAGCAATATTAAAGCGTTTATACAGTATGAAATATTTTCTCTCATACAAAAGCATATAGAACATTTACAACATAGTTTCTTTCAAACATCAAATAATTTCTAAGGGGTACCTATGTACTTAATTATAAAAATGTTCCTTACCTGATTGTTAATTTTACAGAACCAAATTTCTTCTCTTATGAATAGTCTATCTGGTTATAGTTCTCACGCTTGTAAGGTTTGTTTTGGCCAAAAAAAACAATTGACAGATAATCTATAATAGGTCAGAGTGTTTCAAACTCGGATCATAAACTTTCCTGGTAAAGATTCTTACAAAATAAAATGATTAGGACTCACTATTTCAAGTATCAGTTACAAACAATGTTTAAAAATTTATACTTGCAAAATCCACGAGACGCTTTTTATCCAATCTGTAATTAAATATCTTGTTATATTAAATTGACGTCCAAATCAACAACAAAACCGCATATTATTTACATTTACATTTAGAAACCAATGTCCATCCTAGGTTTGATTATTCAATAAAGATTTTAATAGTTTTTTATATCAAAGCATTTCCCACCTTTATAGTATATAATTAAATTTAATAGTTTCCATTTTTTATGCAGGTAACGTTTAAAACATCACTTTTTTATCCGTTGTAACATCGTTATTATTACATTAATGTAGGGTACTACATATTTCAAATATCATTTTTGCAAAGCAGCAGCTCCCGATTTATATGAACATTTTGCGATCGAATTCATGAATGAATCACTCTAATAAACGCTTTTGTATATATACAAAATTATCTATTTTCTAGAACCTACTCGTATCATATGGAATATTTTACACCGTAATGATGCTAGGGTTCCCAGAAAAACTCATTAGCGCCATAATTGGTTATTAGGCCTACAATTCCATGCTGATATTATCGGGCGCTAGCATTTTCTGTAGTTTATTATCAATAAGCCGACATTTGTTAGAACCTAAGGGATCAGACTTGCAAAGGAGAAGTTTAGGTTGGATAGTGTCCGATACATTTTGTTAGAGCACTCCTGAACTAGCACATCATTGTAAGTTTGTTCCTTCTATACAATTTTAAAATCAATAAAAAAATTTTGGATAGTGGAAGAAAGCGATAAAGGTAAAGATTCCGTTTCAGTAGAAGATATTCAAAGTGGATCAATTTTTGAAAATATTGTAACTCAAATCTAGAACAATTGGTTACAATTCCCGCGAGCTTTACCATTCAAAAGATATCGTAAATTAAGCGACCATTTACCATAAACGAAAATTTGATCGTCATCCTCAGAATTACAAGATATTCAATTTATGACCGAAATCGATGCTTTAGGTCACATTACTGAAGTTACTGGTACTCCAGTAGTACATTTCCTTATTTTCGCCATGATCATGGGGATCCAGTTAAAAGAATCCACCTAATCGCCTCAGATTTGTATTCAATGGATCTTCTGCATCCAAAGAAACTGAAAATCCCTCTTTTACCAAAAGGTGCCCAAAATAAAAAAAAGGTCCTACCTATTTGTGATAATGAAGGGAGTCAACTAGTAACAATCATTTTGTATCATAGTGCATCAGTAACAAAACTCGAGAAAAGTAAAAAAAAATTATTTTCTTGCTCTCTCATGAACACACTGTTATTATCCTGCTTTACTTGAATCGGTCAGTCATGATCTATAAATAACCCAAAAGATTTTAGAAAACGAGCTTCATGTTTCAAAGTCATAAAGGTTTTTAGGAAATTACGTTTTTCCGATGTAGCGACATTTCTTTGTATTTTTGTCTGAATGACAGTTATAGATTCCAAAATTAGATAACGGACTTGGCTGATTTTTTCACATAATAATAGACTTAGAATAAGTCGCGCAAACGCTGTTGGTCTCAACTCAAAGCATCAACTAGAAACAGTTTGTATCTGATCAAAAGAAAGAAATTTCTACATATGGGGTTTGCTCCACTTAAAAAAATTTTGCGTACTCTGGAGGTAAAAAAGACCAGATGGTTGCATGGTTTTGTTTTTTCAAAAATGCCCAAGTGGCAAAGAGTACGATCCAAAAGCTGACTCAAGTAGTTACCCAATTTAGTTTCTTTGTACTAATGACAGGAATTTTGTTGATGGCATCGGTTTGGTCTCATAAGACATGGACCAAGGGATATAGTTTTTAAAAGAATCAAAATTCTTTATTTACTAAAGAGATAAAAGTCAAATTAGAGAGTGAACTATGGCCCAGCTCATACTATTTGGCGGGTTTTTTTAAATTTAGAAAATATAGTTCGCACCGATACCATATTCAAAATTAGTTAAAACTTTTGGTAACAAGACCATGTGAAAAACAATTGTGTTTTACACAAACAATTATATTACTAGTGTAAAATAGACAAAGACTACTATAAATCATCATCTGTACAATCACGTAATAACTTAAAGAAGCAAATTTTGGTAAGGAATGAATTGGATATTATGTTTGTACATACGCTGTAAAAATTAAATACCACCTTTTGGTCCCCAAGATAAGTAAACGTAATTAGCGTGTTCAACTACAAAGAAAAAGAACTTTAAAAAAGAATACGTCCCATGCTGTGACCGTTGTATAGTAATAATGTAATAAACATCTTTTTAATGTTCTTTATTTGGTCCAATAGAAGCCTAATTATTCACAAATAAAAGAAACCCTTAATGTGCTCAAACACTGCTACAGACATCACTCATGATAATTACTACAATAGCTTGTAACACTAAATTCCTTTTTTAATACGATGATCATATTATATTTATTGCCAAATTAGACTACATAATTTATTTAAACAAGTACTTAGTTTATATACACAAATGATTTATTTCAACGATTTATATACTTCATTCATAATTCGACAAATACTGAAAGCTATGCCTATCCGTGCAGTCTATGCGCGTAATCATAATTGCGTTCAAACAAGAAATTTCGAGGATATTTCAGGTTACTCGCTTTGTACGTTTTGTATTAGTTTTCGATGTGCACCCTACTAGCTGCCAATCAGTCAATTGTTAGTTTAGCAACCTTGTCCCTTTTGATTCTAGATTCTTCGGTGTTTCTGTTACAATAATAATTTTGTTCAAAATGAGCACATTTTCATGAATAATAATCAGCTCAATCATTTTGTAAGCTACAGTTTTGCTCATATTTTCTAATTAAATTAAGCATATTTGACTGGAACAAAGTGTTACCTTTTCTTAGTAAGAATGAAAGATTACAAAAATACAGCAATGATTTTAGCTTTGAACATTTCTTTAAAGCAAATGTCTTTATTGGAAAAATCAACCTTTTGAGATTTTCAACGATCTACGACAACTGTGTCCTTAAATATAGTTTGCAGTAAAACGTGTAATTAACACGATTTGATTTTATATTTAGAAATTGAAGATATTCCAGAGAGAATTAATTTACCAAAGTTAAAGCTTTCTAAAGATAAATGCACTTAGCCTCCCATTTGGCGAAGTTATACGGAAACGGACAACGATGTAAAGATAGAGGCAATAATCGAAGGGTCCTGCTTAAACGATTCCCATTTGATTTAGATTCTAGTTGATGCCTTCAATAAAGTTTCAAAGTTTATAGGATATAGCTAAGACATTTCTTTCTTGCAACGCGATAAGGAATTTACACATATTGAATGAAATTGGTTACCTTAAGTAAAGTGGTTTTCTACTTACTAAAGGCATCTTTCAAGTAAAGGTTAATAGTATAAATCAAATAGAATTAGAAATCATGCATCATTCATTAGCTTTGGCTTCAATTGTAAATTATCCAGTCGCGTGAGTTACAGAAATCAGTGAAGTAATCATAACATAGAAATTGAAGCTAAACCGCTTGTTAGTTCTGAACTTTTGAAGCAAATTTACAAACGATAAAACTTAATGCCAGAAATAAGTATTTAAACGCCGTTACACCTATAAGATGACTATTAGGAATAACTAATGATTCTCACATTGGACACCCATTTTTATTATTAAATGGAAAATAGGGGACAGTGGCAACGCTTGATCATAAAATTAAAAAACTACACCAAGCTCAAAAATACATATTTTTTCTACGCCCGTTATAAAAGTCGCGTCTTTTAAACCTATTTTCCGTTCATAAAGTATGTGATTATTGAATCGATCAAAAAGCGTTAAAAAAAGTGTCTTAGTGGTTTATTTTTTCACGCTTTGCGTTAAAAAAAGAGTCGTAGCGTGTCATTTTTTAACGCTATTAAAAACGTGGTGCGCTTTGAATGCTTCGCAATGCGTGATCAATTAATCATCTAGTCAAAACTGTTCATTTGAGATAGCTACCTGTTATCCCATTAATAAAAGTAGAGTGATGGATAATGATAGTGATGAGTCATTTATCTGCACGCTCGAAAATGTAGTTTAAGCGGCAAATGCAGCTACAATGAATCTTTTGCCTGAGAAATCTAAGAAGCAATGTTTAAACGAATGTAACTTTTTTATGAACTGGCGTATTAAAAAATGAATCACCAGCTTCAATTAACTTATTTTAAATCGAAATCCAAAATGTGGAATTTTTCAACTTTTGGTCGACTTATTCAAACTGAAGTGCGCCCTACTGGTAAATAACTATGTGGACATCAGTATATATTCGAAACTCATTGCATATTTGAAAATAAAACAATTGGATATAGACCCAAAAATCTAAAACATTTCTAGGAGACGAAATCTATAAGTTTTGTTAGAAGCTGATGCATAAGGTATATTAATGACATGATGAAATTTTAATGCAAACTTATACTGTTGATGTGACGTTTTAGGTTGCTTTAATATTCGGAATCGTAGGAGTTCTGCGGAAGGATGAATTATATAAAATAAAGTGTGAAGATATTAATAATACTGGAACTATTTGAATAATTACAGTACCAGAAACGAAAACACATTTTCAACGTCGATTTACTGCAATTGGAGAAACATATGACAATGGACTAAATTTTATAACAATTTATAACAAATATAAAACCCAATGACCCATCAATGTCTAAACTGATCATTTTTTGCAATATAGAAATGGAAAATGCAAAACTCAGGTTGTAGGTAGCTTTTCAAGAATCTCTTCACTTATAGCAACATATCAGAATATACCTAACTCAAAAAACTACACTGGGCATGCTGTCCGACGCTCTTCCGTGTCTCTATTGCCAGATTCTGGTGGTAATTTAATTCAACTAAAAAAGCACGCTAGATGTAAATCCAGTACAGTTTCGCAGGGTTACGTAGACGACTTAAAGCAAAATAAAATGGATCTCGTTACAAAAATTTTAGCAGGAACCAGTTCGAGTTCGAATCACAAAAATGTTCAACTGTATTAGTACAACTATAGAAGATATTGTTTCTATAGAATACTAATACAACACCTTTAACTGCACCTTCGCTACAATTTATTAATGCCCAAAATTGTATATTTAATATTGAGGTTACTAAATAAATAAAAATAATCGAAGATTTTATAGAATTTATTTATCTACGGACGTAGAAAAAATTGTGTATAAAACTCTTGAGTAAAGTAACTTTTTTTCACTCGTAGGAATTGAAGCACTCACCTTCAGTTCGTGTGGTCAAATTTTCCTATTCGTGAAAAAGTATTACTTTACTCACTTGTTATAAATAACTATTGTTGCATTCTAGCAATATAAACGTATTTCTTTTAAAGTTATCGTCTCCTGTAGCGGAAATGAAGTAACATAGAAGTATTTATACCTTATTACTTCCCACTAAAGGTAGGTCACATTTTGTAATAAATGTGGAAACAAGAACAACTGACAAACTTTTTGTTGCTATCCTTTCCCACAACGAAAGATTGAACGGAAATGAAGTAACATAGAAATAGGTGTATCATCTTGCTTTCAACCGAAAGTAGGTCATGTCATGCAATAAATTTGGGAACAGGTCAACAGACTAAATGAGATGTTGCCTTCAACTCAAGAAGGATAAGTTGTGTAGGATAGCTATAAAAGCAGATTTGTCACGTAAAGTTTATGCTGCTTATAGCTTGAAGTGGGAGGAGTAGGACGAGAGTTTAAAATTTTAAGTTCGTCAAATACATGCCGTCAGTTTTAATTAAAACTAAGGCACACTGTGATGGGAAATTGAAAATGTATGTGGATTACATATATTCTGGGTTAGTTTTAACTCAGACAAGGTCAACTTTGATGGTTGGCTGCAAACGCAGTTGTGGGACTATTCGTATCTAAAGATTAAAAATGACTAATCGAAAATATTGTAATTTCGGATCGTTATTAGGTATAATGCCCTATGTCATTTATTTGAGTAATACATGTTTTTTGTACACTTTCTTATAATATATACCGGTAGTTGCTGAATAATAATGGTTTTATGCAGGATGAACATCCAAATGGTTGTTATCATATCTACCGATATATCTAATGCAAATTATCTCACCTGAATAAATAATTCTCGTGAAACGGTTTGGAACATACAAGGACTGCAATCATATTTCTCTCAAAATTTTATTACCGGTATGCTCACCATAAACTGGCTTAAGCCGTATACCACACACTGCTGCGAGCATGGCAATAGTAATCATCAAACTTTGAATTTATTATTATTTTAGTTGATCCAACTGATAGGGTATTACAGAACCATAATCACTTTACATAAACCCCTTTCTTTTAAGGACTTTTTCAGACAAATAAATTCTTAGTTGTATAAAGTTCATTCGTAAAGTTCATGAAACGCTTCCAAAATTTCTTTGCAGTTTTTTTCTTTTAACGAGTACCTTGCTAGATTTTAATTGATGCACCTTTTTAATGCTAAATATTTCATTTAACCAATTTGCTATATAATTCTTCTTAAAGGCTTGCGTGTACTTATCAATCTAAACGTAACTGGCAAAAATGCACTTAATAATTTTGCTGTTTTTTTTTAGTACATGTATTTGTCAAGTTGAAAATCGTTTCTTCATTCCGCTACTAGTATCATTATACTATCAGCTGTTTATATTAACATCATAATACTGTAACAGTAATTAAGAACTACAAGGTACATTCTCGAAATGACGTTTTACAGTTCTTACTAAAGCGACCTCATATCTGTCTACCGATGACAAGGTATCGCAATACAATACGGTTTTTTTCGAAGGGTTTCATAATGCATACTTTAAATACTTTCTCAATTTAGCTAGAATAAAGAATTATTGTATATAAGTACAAACAACGTTGCAGTAGGTAGTGTTAGTCTAAATACCGTCCTCATAAGCGGTTGATGTACATAGATTAATGTAGAGATAAATTCCCTTACGTTATTATATATATATATATATATATATATATCAAACAATAAAATTTAATGGCGAGTGACTCAATATTAGCCACAAGAGCATCCTGTCGACGCGTTTCGCCCTTATTGGGGCTCATCAGGACTGGAGTAGCAAAGATGTAATATTTAACACGAACACATTATGGGAAGTACAGCATCACCTAGCCCGCAATTTGTGCCTTCGTGCTGTTTCACCTGACTTTGCAGGTTTTATCAACAGTCGGCACAGAAGAGATCCGGTTCAACTGCCTTTTTCCATAGCCAATGATTATAATTATAAAGAATAAGTAAATTTAATGAGTCCTAAAATAATATCAAACAATGAAATTTAATGGAGAGTGACTCAATATTAGCCACAAGGGCTAGGTGATGCTGTACTTCCCATAATGTGTTCGTGTTAAATATTATTCATCTCTTGCATAAGGAGAAACGTCGACAGGATGCCCTTGTGCTAATATTGAGTCACATATATATATATATATATATATATATATATATATACATGTGTGTGTTCGGTAAGTATATTATACATAGAATTAGTAGTATAATGGTGTTTAAATCGTCGTACTCCAAAAATAAATTATTGCCTAAAAATAGTGATCAAGCTAGCGTTAATGTAAACAAGACTATGTAATTATTTACCATAATTATTAGTAGTGTTTTTTTTTAAAATTAAGTGCAATATAGCTTTTGTTGCACAAGTATCAGGTGTGTACGGTTTTGGTGAAAAAAACATTTGAACGATTTTCTTTTGAACGCCTGTGACTCGTAGTCAACAACAGAAAATTCCATCCTTCTTGGAGAAGTTTAACCGTAGAGATTCGCCGGTATCGGCGGAAGTTGTTAAAAAATTAACCAAACTCCGCCAATTTTACAGAATATTTATATGAAATTCCCAAACCCTGCAGGCAAATTGAATCAGCCCGCCGCCAATCTACAAGCAAACTTTACAGAAAAATTAGATTAAAATGCAAAAGCGGCTGAGCAAAAAGTAATTCAAAATTACACCCACGTAAGAGAAGAATTTTTCCAAGAAGCCGCAAAACTACGGATAGGCATGAATCCAAGTTATACGGCAATATTTAGTAATGCTATTTGTTCTTTGCAACGCTCCTGTCACATTTGATCGTTTACTGGATAACATCCAACGTGGAGTTTCATGGAAAACATGCCACGTTTATTCGAATGACTGGGAAAACATTTAGGAAACGGTCTATTTGGTGAAAGTATTTCGCAGATTGAAAGGAACCAATCTGGAGTTATGCCCGCCTGGTAGGCGTAGAAGTACAATACCTGGGGAAAGTAGTCGCACGTGATGGAGTTAGGCGAAAGCTGGAACAAGTTAGGGCGGTGCAAGAGTGACCATCACCCAAAGATGAACACCAACCACGCTGTTTTCTGGAATTATGCACATATTGTAGAGGATTTGTTGTAGCTTTGGGAATATTGTCAAGCTCTTGACCAAATTAACATAAGAAGGGCGTGATTGTGTATGGGACAAACGTTTTAAAAATGCGTTCCAACAGCTACGGTAGCTACGATCTTAAGTTACTTTAGATCGGAGGGCAAAATCATATTAGACACAAGTAATATTGACATTGGAACTGGATTGTCCCAGATATAATACGAACAGCAAAAATCCATTGGTTCTTTCAGAAAGGTGCTCCCTAAACCAGAAAAAATTACTACGATACAAGAAAAAGCTGTTAGCTGTAGTAATATCGGTAGAGCATTTTTATAACATCTCTATGGTGGAAAGTTTTGCCTAAGAACAGATCACGCAGCCATGAAATTGCTACTGCAGTTCAAGTGCCCGCAAGAGCAGGCCGCGAGATGGATAGAAAGGGTACAGGAGTACAAATTTGACATTGAACATCGAGCGAGTTTAAGTTAGCGTAATGCAGATGCTTTGTCGAGACGGTTTTGTCCTGAAGATTGTACCCATTGTTCACGGCTGGAGATAAAACATCATCGTCTTTGTCAGACAACCATGCTTAACGACGATTAGTAGCCATAGCAATTGAAGATCAAACAAGAGAACGACCTAGACTTTGACGTCATCATGAGGCGCAGAATTTCAGTCCACTGTTTTGGAAGTTGTACTGGGCACAGTGGAATTTCTTGAAGCTAGAAGACAAGATCTTGGTACGATCCCTGGAAAAGGCAAATAGATCTGAGGGGACGCTTTAGTAAGTGGTTCTCAAAAGCCAGGTTTTCGTGGTGTTACGACATCTACCTAATGCGACGTCGGCACGGCGCTTGGGCGACAAGAAATTCTAGAAAAAGTACGTAAAAACTTTACTGGAAAAACTGTAAATAAGACGTTAGAGAATTGTATAAAAAATGTCAGTTGCGTTTGCCGTTGAGTAACCGGAAAGCGCCCATGGGGCCATATAACGTAGAAAACCCATTTGAGAGAACGGCAATTGACATCGGAGGCCCATTCTCTAAAATCGACTCAGGAAATAAATACATCTTGGTGGTCACGGACTATTTTACAAAATGGACAGAAGCGTATGTCATACCCAACCAGAAAACAGCAACCGTCACTGACGTATCAGATAAAGAGCTTTTTTGCAGTTTTGAAATATCGATGAATGAAATATCCTAGTTTACAACGTAAGCGGCTTTCTATCCGTATGACTTAACTATAACAGTTCCTATAACCTAACAGCGAGGCAGATGATGGAAACAACATTGATACATTTTTATAACCTTTGTTTTACAATGTAATTATTAAAATTTTTGCTATTTGGAATTTATTTCAGCACAAGTTAGAGATTAACTATGTATGATATCATTGCATATACTTATGATTATGAATACTTTTATTTAATTCTAACAAGGTATTTCATTTAAATTTAATTACACCCTAAGTAATCACTAGATCTAATTTAGTTGTCTTTCTATATTTGATACACATTTGTAAACCAAGGTAACAGATCTGTGTATTTTGGGTAATTTATTTAGAAAGCCTCATAAACATGTTTAATACATTATTAATATTTTTGATTCTTAGTAAATGCCGTCTTAATCTTCATATTTAATATTGGTGTCTAAAAGATTAGACCACTCTAATGATGTATATTTTGTATATAAAATTTTATCATCAAGAAAGATAAATTTAATTAAAGAACAGCCATTAATTTATTTGAGTAATTGTTTTATTTTGAACAAGTGAGTTCAAGAATAGAATAATTGAGTCAAAAGGTAAAAATGTATAAATACCCTTTACAAAATTAATGTTTTTAGCTCTCACTTGATAACGGAGCACTAAAAAGCCCTTTCAAGAAATTTAATGCCTATATTTGCTTTTATAATAGTGTTCAAATGATTGATATTAATAGCTATTCCTTTTCTTTGTGGTATAAGGTAGCAAGAGTGCGTCTCTTGTGTCCTTCATTATTATATTAATAATATTCTTCTTACAGCTCCTGCTTTAGCGGTAAATATGATATTTATCTCTAAGGACTTCCAAGTCTTCTCTTAGGGCAAACCCGTGTTTAAAATTCAAGGACTTGATGACGCCCCTTTTGCGCCCCCATTTTGTATTATTAGAGTCAGTAAGTGAACGATGTTTTTGTTATAAAACCCATGACCACTCCTCATAAGCTCTACTCGAGGAATAGACCCCTAGCTTAGTCGGAAAATAGTTGAGATTACACCATCTTAAAGAGACCATTCCCTCAAGTTCACTTCAGCACATCATAAGATCTCCTTTTCCAATTATTAAGTTTAATTACAATCTAGTTATTACTTTATCTAACGACGGTGTAATATTACTGGCTCTGTCTTTCCGGTCGTGAAAGTTTATAACAGCCATTAACTTAAACCCTTAAGGGCGCGATAGCATCCCTCTATTTTCATAACACAAACTAATTTTAAAATAACCGCCTTTGTGGTATGATTTTCGCATGATAGAGGGAACTACTTTATTTTAACTTTAGTAGTTTAGTGGTTCGTTTCCAAGTTAGGCAAATAACGGTTGCTAGGATACGGTACGATGCTGGTTTTTCTCCATTTCTGTAACTATTCATCGTAAATGACCTTCAGCATTTTCGAAGTTGTTGAACAGCAAGCAAAGCGTTAGATATAGTTGAAATCAAATAAAGTCAAGCATGACTCATCGTTGGGCATATGAATAAAAAACAGACACAATATTGTTATGCTACTCTATTACCTGGCTCTTCCCCATCTAAAAAGGATAGCTAGAAAAATATTCGTCGGCTGTATAATTCAATGCAACCACTCTGAACGTATGTCCATAAAATATTTCGGTTTGTAATTAATTGTCAAACATTTTTAAGGTTAGGTTAGAATTTGTGCTTTGTTATTTCACTTGCAATTTTCTACTTTTCTTTTAAAGATAATTCTGATATAGAACAAACAGTTTTTTTTAAACTAAGAACCTTCTACACATTGAATAGTGTTTGGTCAACACTTATCAAAATGAACACGCTTCGTAACAAGCATTTGAATTTTCAAGCTCAGTTGTTGGTGATGAATGTTCTAACATTTTTTGAAAGAGAACGTGATAATCATGGAACCTTGGCCCCATTTGAGTCAGTATTGCAGGTATAATCAAATTTTCAAGTGTTATGTTGTGTTTTAACTGTTGCTTATTGTTAGCGAACATCTGAGGCTTGTGGGATAGGACTGAGTTCTCTTCGTTCCATTAAAAAAAGAGAGTTTTAGAAGCCCGAAAAGAAAATAAAGTTACTGAATCACCTAGCAAGCACCGAAAATTCAACAAGTCTAAATCGTCTGATGTAGATGGTTTTGTAATAGATGCGATTAAACGAAAAATTTACGAAATGTATTCCAAATGTAATATAGTTTTCATAACAATTTTATTTAGTGTTTTTTAGTATTATGCTTTTAGGGCTCCATGTAACTGTTAAATCTTTACGACAAGAAATTGTAACCGCTCAAATTTTTAACTTCAGCCAGTCTAGTCTGACGAGACTTTTATCAACAATTGGTTTTTCTTTTAAATTGGACGATGGTGGAAGGGCCGTGCTTGAACAGGAACATATTGCTGCTGCACGAGTGAAATTTTAAGAGCATATGAAATGTACGAACAATTGTAACTTTATGATCCTGTTTTCTTGGATGAGACGTGGATTTTAGTCGAGGTTCTGTTAAGAAGAGTTGGCATAATGGTTCCAAGCTCAGTGTAAAGAGAAAACCTCCTGGAGAAGGAAAACGGTTAGTTTTTTAAAGTTAAAATTACATTTAATAGAAATATTTTTTATTACAGGTTCATAGTCGTACATGCAGGCAACAAAACTGGATTCATCCCCAATGCAGCACTTTTGCATTCTACAAAATCTCAAGTGCTGACCATCATGGAGACATGAATGCAGCAGTATTTACAAAATGGTTTGAAGAACGTTTAATTCCTAATTTAAGCAAACCCAGTGTAATTATTCTAGACAATGCTAAATATCATTGATTACTTGATTAAACACAATGTTAGTTGCGGCAGTCACACGTTAAAAAGGGAACTATTATCATTAATTTAAAAACATCCACAACCAAAAATTTATTAAATAGATACCCTAGCAGAAATGTACGGACACAAAGTTTTGCGGCTACCTCCGTATCACTGCAAGTTTAATCCTATAGAGTTGGTATGGACGAACTGCAAAGAATATTACAATAAAAATGTTGGACGGCTTAACCAACTTTATAATGACACAAATGTCAACTTGATATGGCAAGAATCTTTGCAAAATCTTGGCAAAAATGTATCACACATCCAGAAAAATGTATGATGGAATGGTGGGCTATAGTACAGCAGTTTGATGTTGTCGAACCTTTAATTATCAAAGTGGGTGATACAAATAGTGATAGCAGTGGCTGTGATACTGATCAGAATAAGCAGTATTACCTACACGGTAATTTTAGTTGGTTTTGTTAGCACGAGACCAACACAAACACAATACACAAGTGTATGGTAACGGTCACCAAATTGCATTATTTATTGTGCAATATTTATGTTAACAAATTATTAATGTTTAGCGATTGATGTTTAACCGTTCATGACCTGCTAGAGTTTTTATACAAGAAATTTAAATTTAAGTTTCATTGTCATTATTATTTGTGCAATAAATTTATATCGACTCGTTTACAGAAAACTTGTTTGCTTTCAAAAGTTAAAAGGATACAATCATTACATCAATACCACCAACGTGACACTTTAAATCGGCTAAGTGTGTTGGCTACCACAAGGAAAGGTCCAGGGGTGGGGTTGGTGTGTACGTAAGGAAGGAACTTAAATGTCAGGTTATTTTGTTTGGTTTGCAATTGACTCGTATACTTGAATATATTTTGGATAATGTTTAAATTGAATCGCAAAACTTTTACTGTAGGCACAGTATACAGATCCCCAAAATCTAATCCGCTTAGTTGTGTTGACGAACTAGATAATATATTATCTTATTTATCACCAATGATGGATAATATAATATGTTTAGGTGATGTCAATGTGAATCTTTTCAATTTAAGTAATATTATACACACTGCATTGATTCTTATGGATTCATCCAGGTAATAAACGAACCTACGCGCATAGTAAATAACAGCAGTACTCTTTATTGATTCCATATATTTATCAAGTGATGAATTATTTGTTCGTGCAGGTACTATTGATGCTGATATTGTTTCGGATCACAAAGAAAATTAGAGATTGTGTTAAGGATAAGATAAAAGTCATAATTAACAATACCTCTTCCATTAGTTAGTTCTTCAAGAAATTTCTGTTTAATACTTGACGATGATCTACGCTTTAAGTCACATGCTGCAAGGTTAATAAAAGGTCGTATATAGCACTTGAACAACTATATGCTTGTCGGTCTATACTAACCTTACAATTGAAAAAGCTGTTGTCGGAAGCTAGTTTTGTCATTATTTAACTATTGTGATTTTATATATGGTCCAAACCTTGATAGCACTTCTATGACACAAATACAAAGGATTCAAAATACTTGTTGTCGTTTAGTTTTTGGACCAAAAACCTTTTGCGCCCCATTTTGTATTATTAGAGTCAGTAAGTGAACGATGTTTTTGTTATAAAACCCATGACCACTCCTCATAAGCTCTACTCGAGGAATAGACCCTAGCTTAGTCGGAAAATAGTTGAGATTACACCATCTTAAAGAGACCATTCCCTCAAGTTCACTTCAGCACATCATAAGATCTCCTTTTCCAATTATTAAGTTTAATTACAATCTAGTTATTACTTTATCTAACGACGGTGTAATATTATTGGCTCTGTCATTCCGGTCGTGAAAGTTTATAACAGCCATTAACTTAAACCCTTAAGGGCGCGATAGCATCCTCTATTTTCATAACACAAACTAATTTTAAAATAACCGCCTTTGTGGTATGATTTTCGCATGATAGAGGGAACTACTTTATTTTAACTTTAGTAGTTTAGTGGTTCGTTTCAAGTTAGGCAAATAACGGTTGCTAGGATACGGTACGATGCTGGTTTTCTCCATTTCTGTAACTATTCATCGTAAATGACCTTCAGCATTTTCGAAGTTGTTGAACAGCAAGCAAAGCGTTAGATATAGTTGAAATCAAATAAAGTCAAGCATGACTCATCGTTGGGCATATGAATAAAAACAGACACAATATTGTTATGCTACTCTATTACCTGGCTCTTCCCCATCTAAAAGGATAGCTAGAAAAATATTCGTCGGCTGTATAATTCAATGCAACCACTCTGAACGTATGTCCATAAAATATTTCGGTTTGTAATTAATTGTCAAACATTTTAAGGTTAGGTTAGAATTTGTGCTTTGTTATTTCACTTGCAATTTTCTACTTTTCTTTTAAAGATAATTCTGATATAGAACAAACAGTTTTTTAAACTAAGAACCTTCTACACATTGAATAGTGTTTGGTCAACACTTATCAAAATGAACACGCTTCGTAACAAGCATTTGAACTTTCAAGCTCAGTTGTTGGTGATGAATGTTCTAACATTTTTTGAAAGAGAACGTGATAATCATGGAACCTTGGCCCCATTTGAGTCAGTATTGCAGGTATAATCAAATTTTCAAGTGTTATGTTGTGTTTTAACTGTTGCTTATTGTTAACGAACATCTGAGGGTTGTGGGATAAGACTGAGTTCTCTGCGTTCCATTAAAAAAAGAGAGTTTTAGAAGCCCGAAAAGAAAATAAAGTTACTGAGTCACCGAGCAAGCACCGAAAATTCAACAAGTCTAAATCGTCTGCTGTAGATGGTTTTGTAATAGATGCGATTAAACGAAAAATTTACGAAATGTATTCCAAATGTAATATAGTTTTCATAACAATTTTATTTAGTGTTTTTTAGTATTATGCTTTTAGGGCTCCATGTAACTGTTAAATCTTTACGACAAGAAATTGTAACCGCTCAAATTTTTAACTTCAGCCAGTCTAGTCTGACGAGACTTTTATCAACAATTGGTTTTTCTTTTAAATTGGACGATGGTGGAAGGGCCGTGCTTGAACAGGAACATATTGCTGCTGCACGAGTGAAATTTTAAGAGCATATGAAATGTACGAACAATTGTAACTTTATGATCCTGTTTTCTTGGATGAGACGTGGATTTTTAGTCGAGGTTCTGTTAAGAAGAGTTGGCATAATGGTTCCAAGCTCAGTGTAAAGAGAAACCTCCTGGAGAAGGAAAACGGTTAGTTTTTAAAGTTAAAATTACATTTAATAGAAATATTTTTTATTACAGGTTCATAGTCGTACATGCAGGCAACAAAACTGGATTCATCCCCAATGCAGCACTTTTGCATTCTACAAAATCTCCAAGTGCTGACCATCATGGAGACATGAATGCAGCAGTATTTACAAAATGGTTTGAAGAACGTTTAATTCCTAATTTAAGCAAACCCAGTGTAATTATTCTAGACAATGCTAAATATCATTGATTACTTGATTAAACACAATGTTAGTTGCGGCAGTCACACGTTAAAAAGGGAACTATTATCATTAATTTTAAAAACATCCACAACCAAAAATTTATTAAATAGATACCCTAGCAGAAATGTACGGACACAAAGTTTTGCGGCTACCTCCGTATCACTGCAAGTTTAATCCTATAGAGTTGGTATGGACGAACTGCAAAGAATATTACAATAAAAATGTTGGACGGCTTAGAAAAACTTTATAATGACACAAATGTCAACTTGATATGGCAAGAATCTTTGCAAAATCTTGGCAAAAATGTATCACACATGCAGAAAAATGTATGATGGAATGGTGGGCTATAGTACAGCAGTTTGATGTTGTCGAACCTTTAATTATCAAAGTGGGTGATACAAATAGTGATAGCAGTGGCTGTGATACTGATCAGAATAACCAGTATTACCTACACGGTAATTTTAGTTGGTTTTGTTAGCACGAGACCAACACAAACACAATACACAAGTGTATGGTAACGGTCACCAAATTGCATTATTTATTGTGCAATATTTATGTTAACAAATTATTAATGTTTAGCGATTGATGTTTAACCGTTCATGACCTGCTAGAGTTTTTATACAAGAAATTTAAATTTAAGTTTCATTGTCATTATTATTTGTGCAATAAATTTATATCGACTCGTTTACAGAAAACTTGTTTGCTTTCAAAAGTTAAAAAAGGATACAATCATTACATCAATACCACCAACGTGACACTTTAAATCGGCTAAGTGTGTTGGCTACCACAAGGAAAGGTCCAGGGGGTGGGGTTGGTGTGTACGTAAGGAAGGAACTTAAATGTCAGGTTATTTTGTTTGGTTTGCAATTGACTCGTATACTTGAATATATTTTGGATAATGTTTAAATTGAATCGCAAAACTTTTACTGTAGGCACAGTATACAGATCCCCAAAATCTAATCCGCTTAGTTGTGTTGACGAACTAGATAATATATTATCTTATTTATCACCAATGATGGATAATATAATATGTTTAGGTGATGTCAATGTGAATCTTTTCAATTTAAGTAATATTATAACACACTGCATTGATTCTTATGGATTCATCCAGGTAATAAACGAACCTACGCGCATAGTAAATAACAGCAGTACTCTTTATTGATTCCATATATTTATCAAGTGATGAATTATTTGTTCGTGCAGGTACTATTGATGCTGATATTGTTTCGGATCACAAAGAAAATTAGAGATTGTGTTAAGGATAAGATAAAAGTCATAATTAACAATACCTCTTCCATTAGTTAGTTCTTCAAGAAATTTCTGTTTAATACTTGACGATGATCTACGCTTTAAGTCACATGCTGCAAGGTTAATAAAAAGGTCGTATATAGCACTTGAACAACTATATGCTTGTCGGTCTATACTAACCTTACAATTGAAAAAGCTGTTGTCGGAAGCTAGTTTTGTCATTATTTAACTATTGTGATTTTATATATGGTCCAAACCTTGATAGCACTTCTATGACACAAATACAAAGGATTCAAAATACTTTTTGTCTTTTTGTTTTTGGACTAAAAAAAAATTGATCATGTATCGCATAAGATAAAAGAGTTGCACTGGTTAAATATGGATAACTGCAGGAAACATCATTTGTTATGTTTTGTTCATAAAATAATTATAAATGACTTCAGAGGATATTGCTAAAATATTAATGACACGCTCCAAAGTGCATTGCATCAATATTAGACACACTAAAACTTTAACAATTCCCAAGAAACTGACTGCTATGTTTCAGAGAAGATTCATCTATAATGCTGTTTCTACTTATAATGCAATTCCAGATGGATATAAAATCTTTTTACTTTTACTGCATTCAAGGTTCAAATCAGGGCGCATATTTTGGATAAGTAGTAACAGCCTAATTATATATTTTTCAATTATTGTGTAAATATTCATTTGCTTCACTCATTTTCCTTGTAGAGATATGTAGTGGTTTATGCAGGTTAAGTGTAAGATAGTCTATGACTAAACTTTGCCTGTATGGACCTACAAACACGCCTTATATACTAATATTTAATGTAATATTAACAACAATAAAGTCAATTTCAATTCGAAAGCTGTTCGTATATTTATTACTAAACGTTTATCTATTGACCTTAAAATGTGTAGATTAAAAAATATTATTTACAAATGCCTGTTATTCACTTCTTTTCACCAATAGTTTTATATCATTTACATTGCTACGTATTGTGTAAAACAGTGTTGCTTTTAAGTTTTTGGTTGGTAATGACTTACTTTTCAAAAATACCTATATACACATTGTAAATGTTACAACAATTGAACCTATTTTTAAGTTCTAGTTATTCCTTAAAAATAAAACATTTGTAATAATTTTGTTTTAATAAAGCACACTTTACAGGTAACAACTCAAAGTTTTTTTGTATTGGAAATACATTTTTCGATATTAGCATTTGATGAAAAATATTACACCGAAGACCCCAAATATTCTATTAGTTTGAAATATTTATTGAAATAAACGTTTAGTCGTTTTTGACAGAGTCGATTTAATGTAACAAAATAGCTATTTTTTGACAGAATAAACCAAAAAGGAATTCTTTTATGGTTTATTTCTAATGCCTAAAGTTAGGTCTAGTTTCGTAAATTGTTTAATCCTAAATAAACTTTTCCATTTTTATTTAGCCTAAAATATATTTCATAATTAGTGGGAGTTTTGAAGTTTATTGTTTATTATAATCATTTTTTGCCGGCAGCACAATTTGAGAAAATGTTATTATCATATCTATTTGACCTTACATGTGAACTATGTATGACCAAAAAATGACGGAAGTCTGCTACGTGGGGGTAAAGAATGGGAACACTAATAAGTTGCCTATATATTTAAAGCTGATTTTGACACTTTTCAAATTGAAAATATAATTACCATTGCAGACCCCTGGTGAAGATACACAAGACAATGAACGTCCCCAAAGTGAAGTGTAAAATGATGTAGGAAAATTATCGTTTTTGAGAACGTTCTCCCCAGATCGTTCAAATTTGAAAATCATTTTGCCAGTACCAAACTCGCAACCTAATTTGTAACAAAATGTATCCTATTTCCTGCAATGGTTCCACTAAGATATTTTAATAAACATTACTCTTGCTAACATGATGCAATATTTTGCTTATATTGAATATTGTAGAGTCTCTAGTTACGTTTTGGGATACGGCACACTACCCTTTTTTTTAAAAACTATTATAACATAGTATAAGCTTCACAAAGTAACCTGCTGTAATAATTTACTTATCGCTTGTAAACATAAACATGAAAGTATACAAACATTCATGGATGTTGAGGTTATGTCATTTTTGGCTTCATAAATATTCGCAATTAATCCAATCATTATTATATTACACTTATCAATTCGCCATATATTATTAGTTTACTTCATTTCTATGCGACAAAAACAAAGTCCAAAATAATTCAATTTGAAATATTCTGGTTTTAAACCTTATTCTACACATCATTAACAGTGCCATCTTCAGAGGAAGTCGTGAACAATTTCTATTAAAATGGCGTACAATTAATGTAATAATTCAATAAAATCCATTCAGTACACTGCGGCTATCATGATCAATATTTTTGAAATTTTTTTTAACAGAACGATTATATATGTATTCTGCTATCCAACGAATGCTTTTTTTATATACAAATTGATTGTTAGATGTAGTAACTAAAATAAAGTAAGTGAATTTTAACATTACTTTTAACAGCTATTTCTTGCTTATTACTGCACTTTAGAAAAAAAAAGCAAACCTTCGTTAGAAATTACAAAGTTTTGTGAGTCTAATGGTGAAGTTACATTTTGCATATTTTCAATCCAACAAAAGTTATTTACCAAACAGAATAACCTGTTTTTTGATGGATTTTAGGCAGCCAACCATACATCCGATCGCGCCCTTAAGCCTGTACTTTTGGCACATATACACTTTTCTGTGTTTATTTATTGCAATCCCTTTTAGATGTCCTTTGATACGCTCAGTCATTTTACGCATCATTATATAGCAATTCATGCCTTTGATATAAGTTTGCTTGTTTGCTTTTTTCTATAACGTAGCCATTACTGTCTTGTAACACAAAATGTATAATTTGTAGTTAAAAAATGTTCAAAGCAATCTTTTGATATCACTTTCACGTTGCCAACTAAATCGGATTTACAACTATGTGTGTACTTTCCATACTAATCAGTGGTCGCATTGTCACAGAATTTCTGCTTGCAGAGTTCTTCAATAATTGATTTTATTTCGTTAGCGTGACCGGTATGTCCCTTTAATTTAGAAGGGTGATCTTAATACAAGTAATCAATGTAATTATAGAATATCATCTGCAGACTTTCCGCTTTTTCAAACGTGTAGCATAGCCCTTAGTTTGTTTAGTACAAAGCGTTGAATATTGATCGTGAACGGTGTGTTTGTATTTATATGTAGGTATTGTACTGAATTTACTCAGCATCAGGGTAGTCACGTCTATAAGCATTTATTCTTCTAGCTGTATCTAAATAGGTTTTCAGATTATTCAATTGTAACCTACAAAGTGTTTTTAAATGGGAATTTAAATAATTGAGGAGTTTCATTAATCGATACAATTATCGTCATCGGGTGTCAAGGTAGAATTTTTTGATCTTGATAAAATCAGCGTGAGCAAAATGTCCAAAGTAATGCGTATAACTAAAATCAATTAAGAAATCAAATTTACCTAACATTTCAATCGCTCCAAGAAACTTTTTCAGTAAAAAACTTTTTACTTGATGCACGAATGGCTTCATGATTTTCATTAAATACTGAACGCAATAATCAGTTCGTTGTCAACCCTGATACCAATGCCTTTAGGCATTTACTTAACTGAATAGTGGCATCAGCAGATCTTTTAACTTGCAGCTTTGTTTTTTATTTCTAATGATTGTATTTGGGATAGGCAAATGTTTCTAATTACTGATACCATAACTAGCTAAAGAAGACTTTGCTTCATCATCATCATAAGGTCTTCAGTCCTGGAACTGGTTAGACGCGTACCATCATTGTTGCCTATTCTGAACTAATCTACACATTTCCCAGTAATTTGCACAGTCTGCATCTATCACTACCTGATCTAGGTCTACATCTACCTCCTTTTTCCTATATCTAATTGTAATATATCCCATACTGTTCCCCAAGAATTCCTTAGAACGTATTCTGTCCTTCTATTTTGCCTATTTTTTTCACAGATATCCTTGTTCCCCTACATTTCTATAACCTATTTGTTATTAACTTTGTCTGTCCTTGCTATCATCCTCATACATCTGAAGCACGGCATTCTATTAGGCTGCTACCGCATTTCTGTCTGCTTTTCCTACTGCCCGTATTTCATAGGCGTACTGTACTGTGCTCCACACATATGCTTTCAACAATTTTTTTCTTGTTTCTATGTTTGTTGTCTTTCAACATAGGCGCTATGCTTTCTTGTTAGATGCAGTTCGGTCCCCCTTCTATTGTTTTACAATTATATACCCTATTTCTCCGACACTCAGTGGTTGTGAAAGGGGTAAACAGCCTGTGGCTGCCCAGCATTTACGGATTTAATATTTTTTCCAATATATCTTTTCGCACATCAACATTAGTTGCAGATATTTCACAATCAACACCTGTAGTTGTTTATAATAATCGTCAGATTTATCTGCATTTATCTTTTCGTCATTAGGTTTTCCGTTTCAAAATTGATTGGACACGTACCTGCACTTATTTATATTCTCAGCTAGCCTACACAGTTCTCTGAAATTCTCACACAGCCTGCATACAGCTCGGTTCCCTTTCTATTGTTTTCTAATTTTATGCCCTATTTAATCAAAATTCAGTTAAGAGGATTAAGCAGCCTGTGGCTGCCAAGATTCCCCTACACTTAGATATTTGCCGAATTAATAGCTTTCCAGTAAATCGTTTCACACAATTAACATTATTCGAGAATATTGCCCAACCTTTACTTGTAGTTGCTAATAATAATCATCATGTTTAAGCACTGTGTAACAAATACGATTTCGCCCATCATTAATATACACATTCGTTATAATTATTTAATTCACAAGAATCCTTAACAGTATTGGATATTTGTACTTCATTAAAATAATATTTATTCGTCACATAGAACTGTGTTCATGATTCTAAAAAAACATTTCAGTTACTTTGATATCCGTGTTGTGCGAGTCTTTAGTTCATTGCGCCTGCCCGCGTAGTAAAACAGAGGACTGCTTGTTTCCACTTTCAACAGCAGGATGTAATTAAAATAGACAAGTTTTTGACGCGTGGTCAAAAGGTTGTTTCAAGATGTGGTCCGGCCAGCAGGGGCTTGGTCCCGGAGGATTGCTTGGCCTTTTTCAAAAATAGAAATCATCACCAGGTCAGTCGGCCTCTAAGATGATACAAATATAGTGGATTTGAAGAACATCATCAACGTGCAAGTTTAATTACGTGTTACGAAGTTTCAAAAATTTTTGGTTATGGCATATTGGATGTTTTAATTATTGATTTTAGAGTATTGCAAAACTTTCGATTATTATTTATTCTGAGTAAAAATGTTATAAAAGAATTCTTATCGTGAACTATAAATGCTCACTTTTTGTAAGAGGAAACTCCGTTTGTAATCTCAAAAACAGGCGAAGGTCGCACATCTGTCGTTACAATTGTACACGAAGTTTAATGAACGAAAGTACAACGTTCAAGTTCATATGAATGAGTAACTATTTCTTGCTGAAAGTAATCATGTATTTGACGAAATCCAATGGTAAGTGTTTTCTGTATTTAATTCCACACCATAATGAAAATGTACTAAACTTTTTGTTAATTTTTATACAGTAGTTTAAATTGGCCACCGTGATTTTTTAATTAAGATTAATTAATTTGATGAGTATAAATGTTCGTAGAACACAAAAATTTAAAGATAGCTTTCTAAGAAATTAATATGCTACACAAGTTGTTTGTAACAAAATAAGTGACATCTTTAAGTTTGTTTGTTAAATTTTAAGAACCAGTTTTTTTATTGAAGTGTAATTACTATACAGAGTATTTTATACCATAAGGGAATTTGACCTTTCATACATACAATAAATTTTTCTAAGAATATAAATTCAACAATATATGAAAAATCAATTCATTTATTTATTGTCTTGTAAACCAATAAGGATCCTATTTCGCCAACAATAAAAGTACATATATATATATATATATATATATATATATATATATATTACTCATATTTAGACCAGGGTAGAAAATTAAATAGTCACATCAAATAATTTTCATCACCGTGTATAATGAATATTATTAGATAATACGCGTTATTAAAACCGTGAAGCATAAAAATTTATTAGTTTCAGTAAAAATAAGAGATTTAAATCATGTACAAGACGCTTTATATCAAAAGAAACAGTATTAAAAAGCTCTACGTGTAATTTAATAATTCCTAATAAAGAAACAAATGGAAATTACGTGCAAAATTTATATTAATTAACCCTATTTTAAGTAACCGGTATTAAACAAAGTGTACACATAATAATTAATATTTAATTTGTATTCGCTAAAAATGAAAGGATAGAAGTCAATTTTAATTGAAGTTAATTAAACCATTATTAATAATAAGCATAAAAGCCTGTGAAAATCCAAGATTAAAATACCAGAAAATAAAGCTCTGAGAATTAATAGTATGTTTGAACACCTGCGTAGTTTAAATGTCACGTACGGCGAAAACTTTGTAGATAATTAATGGTTACAAAAAATCTTGGAGAAACCGTGGCTTAATATTCACGAGAAGGTGCGATACGGGGTTATTTAACCCAGATAGTCCACATGGACTGAAATAATCGATAATAAGGAATATCAATTTGCACTAATAAGAACAGGGTAGATAGAAACAGATAATATGCGCAAGACCGAGACACATATAGTAAAAAGGCGTGAGTAGAGCAACGTCATGGGGTTGCGATTGGTTGAAAGTAAAAGGCAAAATTGAGAGGTAGAAATAACATTTCTGTATAAAATTTAATTAGGTATTCTCAGACGTTGCGTGCCGTGTGGAAATTTTCTGAGATTTAACTGAGGCGAGTACAAAATTCGTAAAATTCGTATGCCAGGCTACGGAATGGGAACATAGAATGACGAAATTCTAGAAACTGGCCGTTTTGGGAAACAGACCGACAGACAGGCTAACCGCTATATATACGGAGGTGAATATGAAGAAGCTCTCTTAGATCTTCGACTTGATTGAACGCGTTAAACAGTGCTTTTTAGTTTTCCGGTTTTAATATTAAATAATTTAAACAGTTTGCTCGAATATTATATGATTTAAAACAGCTTGTTCTTTACGTGCTACAATGAATGTACGTTAGTGCACTTAGAAAAGAAGATACAAGGTAATAAAGTTTAGTATCACTGTACCAATTGGTAAAATTTACTATGACAAATAAATACACAAAAGTAGGCAGTTTTGGCGTATCTTGGTGAAAGAAGGATGAATTTCTTTGTTATTTTTCGGGGGTATTAATACTTAAATGGTGCATAAACGTGTCTGGATCCACGAAACAAGGGTCAGATATACACAGAGGAGTTCCGGAAAAGCCCTGAAACAACTTTAAATAAATGGTGATGGAGAAAATTTTTAAAGCGTTGAGAATCAGAAGCCGTAAATATAACCCAGTTGGAATGGTGTGATTAACAAAGGGACGATGTACATTGAAGCTACGAGTGCAAGTAACCTTCAGGTAAATTATACTATTTTGTTTGAACTTTGAGATTTTGGTGTGTGTTGAATAACTTTCTAATTTGTTTATTTAAAATGGACAGTAGTGAAATTGTACTAACAATAATATTTTAATTTTAAGGTGAAATTTGCTTGTTTAAGTAGAAAGGGGTATTTAGTATTGATGTTCTGGATTATGATAAAAATATGGGTATGTCTTTGAGCTCAATTAGACGAAGCTAGTTAATTAACGTAAAGGGTGGTAGATGCTCCCTTTGTACTCTGCATATATTGTTATAGTAATTAGTAGGCATCCTATAAGGACTTTAATTCTGGATGCACATTAAAATGATAATAAATTTAATTTTGAAATTTTCCGATATTAAAATTTATGCTGAATATTAATTTTGAAATTTTAATGTATTGTGAATATTGATGTAAATAGAGTTGACGTTGATGTTTGTGGTAGGAATGTGTTTGTTTTTATGTATGAGGATGAAAGCTATCTAGAGGAGCAGCCGAGGCGATTAACAGAAGAAATTCAACAGACCAGGTAATTCAAGAGGTTTCACAGCAATCTTGACGCCCAATCTGTGGGGCTCGATTCGAAAAGCGGAGTACCCGGATAGTAGAGGTTTCACAGCAATATATATATATATATAATATTATTAAATAAGATGATCTGTAAACAAACTCTTATGAAAATAATAAGAGCCATTGACAAATACAAATCGGGCTGGTAGTCATATAGCCATTAACAAAACATTAGCTTTATTACTTCATGTTTTGTTAATGGCTATATAACTACCAGCCCGATTTGTATTTGTCAATACTCTTATTATTTTCATAAGAGTTTGTTTACAGATACATCTTACTTATATACAATTTTCTTATTGCGGACTGCAAATAACTTGTCTTTTTATATATATATATATATATATATATATATATATATATATATATATATATATATATTACTCATATTTAGACCAGGGTATAAAATTAATTAATTATAGCAAATAATTTTAATCACCGTGTATAGGAATTTTATTAGATAATACGCTTTATTAAAACACCGTGGAGAATAAAAATTCATTCGTTTACAACAACAAATAAATACACAAAAGTAAGCAGTTTTGGCGTATATTGGTGAAAGAAGCATGAATTTCTTTGCTATTTTTCGGGGGTATTAATACTTAAATCGTGCATAAACGTGTCTGGATCCACAAAACAAGGTTCAGATATACACAGATTAGTTTCGGAAAAGCCCTGAAACAACTTTAAATAAATGGTGATGGAGAAAATTTTTAAAGCGTTGAGAATCAGAAGCCATAAATATAACCCAGTTGGAATGGTGTAATTAACAAAGGGACGCTACGAGTGCAGTAACCTTCAGGTAAATTATACTATTTTGTTCGAACTTTGATATTTTGGTGTGTGTTGAATAACTTTATAATTTGTTTATTTAAAATGGACAGTAGTGAAATTGTACTAACAATAATATTTTAATTTTAAGGTGAAATTTGCTTGTTTAAGTAGAAAGGGGTATTTAGTATTGATGTTCTGGATTATGATGAAAATTTAGGGTATGTCTTTGAGCTCAATTAGACGAACCTGGTTAATTAACGTAAAGGGTGGTAGATGCTCCTTTGTACTCTGCATATATTGTTATAGTAATTAGTAGGCATCCTACAAGGACTTTAATTCTGGATGCACTTGAAAATGATAACAAATTTAATCTTGAAAATTTTTGATATTAAAATTTATGCTGAATTTTAATTTTGAAATTTTAATGTATTGTGAAAATTGATGTAAATAGAGTTAACGTTGATGTGTGTGATAGGAATGTGTTTGTGTTTTTATGATTGAGGATGAAAGTTATCTAGAGGAGCAGCCGAGGCGATTAACAGAAGAAAGTCAATGGACCAACACAGTTAAGGTAATGAATAGCTTTTGTAGGTTTCACAGCATTCTTGACGCCAAATTCGTGAGGCTCGATTCGAAAAGCGTAGTTCACGGATTTTGTAGGTTTCACAGCATACATGGCGACCCAAAAGTGAGGCTCGAGTTCCAAATAAAATTTTTGTGATTTTATTCCAGGAAACTGGCGATCTGAGAGAGAGAGTTTCTGTTTGTGTATAAATTTAAGAGTTATTTTATAGTGTGTGTGAGTGATTAGAACGTATGCAGAGAAAAGAGTGGTTAAGGAGTCAAGGAGTGGAAATTGGAAGTAACGATAGTGCATTGTGTGGGAAAAATTCGAAAATGGAAGAAGCTGGAGGCAGTAGAGATCAGTCGAGGACGGAATCAGAGGATCAAGGAAACGAGATGATAATGAGAATGCTAGAGAGAATGAACGATGAAGCTAATAGAGCTAGGGAGGAGTCCAACCGAAAATTAGAGCAGATAAGCGGGAAAATTGAGCAATCGACTCAAGAATTTACAGAGTTTAAAAATAGTCTTACCGTAAAGATGGGGGAAGTTGAAAATAGGGTTGATAAAAATGAGCGTGATATTACAGGTCTTCGACAGGAAATGGGACATTTAAGGTCCGAAGTACGCATTTTTTGTGAAGAAGAGATTAATGTAAAAATGACTGAAGTATCGGACTCATGTAGGGATCAGTTAGGCAGGGTAGAACGCGAAGTTAGTAGTATCAAATACAACATGTCAAATTTAACGGGGGATGGTTACAGATTTTATACAGGTGGAGTATCATTGGACCAACACATGAAGTTTTATGGCGATAACAGGGTAAATCCACAAATTTTTATTAATAGTGTAAGAAATCTAGTGGGAAATTTATTTGACGAACAGACTAAACTGAATACGATAAAAGCTTTATTGAAAGACAACGCGGAAGCATGGTACAATTTAGTAGGACAGGACATAGACACCTACACGGAGTTTGAAGACAGATTTTTAAAGCACTACTGGAGTGACCACAGACAAGACCAGGTACGAGACGACTTAATCACAGGGAAATTTAGGGAGAATTTTCAGGAAGTAGGGAGCAATATGCTATACGCAAGTATAGCATAGCAAAGCAACTGAACCCACCACTGACGGACCGACAAATTATTAAGTATTTATCACGACACTTCGAAGTAGAAGTAAAACAACACGTAGCACTACAGAACATAGTGGACAGAGAAATATTTTTAGAATACCTGCAGAGGTACGACGACGTAAGTATTGGACGACCTCGGGATAATAGGGAAAGACAGATCAACACAGTTAGGTTTGACAAAAGACGGGACAACTATGCTAGAAGGGGGAATAATTACGGATACCAGCGACAGAATTGGGAACAGAGACGACCATACGTTAGGAGTAATAGTTTAGGAAGGGGACCTGCACCGAGACCGGAACCTACCAGAAGGAATAGTTCACCGGACATGAGGGGGACTGCTAATACAGACACGGAACGAGTGGAAACGCCTAGGACATACGCTGAGGTGACGGCTAGACCAGGACCAAGTAGGGAAAACGGACCTGGACAGGATTTTTAGAACGCGACAGACCACTAGATTTCAGTGTAAATGTATATGAACATCCACGTGAATTTTTCAAAATTGAGGAGGAAGTAGAGCCAGAAAATGAGGAAAAATTATGTTTGCCAATTGTTAATATAGAATTTTTGAGAATAATGTAGAAGTATTACTTGATACAGGGGCAGAGGCGAGTTTAATATCGGAGGAATTCGTCAGCAAAATTAGGGATAAGGTTTGTGATAGAATTATGCCTATAAAGCGTAGTCATTTAGTAGCTCCAAATAAAAGAAGTTTGCTGTAGTAAATAGTGTTGTGGTGCTTAGGATAGATATAGGAGAGTTAAGCTGTGAACAGGAGTTTGTAATTGTACCTGGACTGAAGTTTCGAGCATTTTAGGTGTTGACTGTATGATGAAGTTAGGGTTTTGATAGATATGGAACGGAAGGTAATAAGGATTAAGGATAGGGTAGTGCCATGGAAGGGCAGTTATGAAGTCACAGAGGATGACACGGGGTTTAGTATTAATGTAGTAGAGGTAGAGGATGATGAAGGTAAACAGATCAACACGATAAGATGTCGAGAGGATAGGATAGTAGAGGTTCAAGCTTTAGTACAAAAACATGCAGAATTAGTGGGGGTAGAAGCAACAGCAGCATATCGGGAGCAGGTGAAGGCAGAATTATTTTTGAGGAGGTTAAGTGGCAAGTTTGTTTTTAATAAAGTAGATTTGAGGAATTCATTCTGGCGGATTCCATTACATAAGAATTCTAGAAGGTACATAGGATTTTCCGTAGAGAGAAAAATCGAGAATTGTAAAGTAGTATCGTTTGGTTTGTCGGCAGAAAGGGAAACAATAATAAATGAGAAACAGACAAGTGTAGGGACTGAAGAAGAAGCAGTATTTAAGAGTCAGGATAATAGGGATGATAAGTTTATTTTATGTGAGATAACAGGGATGTTAAGTATAGATATAGAAGGGGGAGAAATAGGGATGAAGAGTATTAGGATGGTGAGAAGAAAGACTTGGAGGGTCAAGAAGAGAGTTAGATTTAAATAACTTGATGAACAAAGGATAGAGATAGGTGAATTTTAGTATAGATATAGAAAATTAAGCTAGGTATAGGATAAATATGGGAGATAATTAGAAATAGGTTTAGGATGAGAATAAAGAGTAAAGGTAGGAAGAAAAGAAGATAGGTTAAGTATAGATATTTCATATAAGATTAGTGGAGAGTTAGGAATAGAGTAAGAGTAGGATAGGTATATAGGATTAGGTAGGGGGAAGTAAAGTATAGTGAAGATTAATTAAAAGTTAGGTATAGGATAGGTATATAGGATATATATAGGATTAGATGGATAAGTAGGATGAAGTTAGGGATAATTTCAGTTTATAGAATTAGGTGAGAGTTAGGAATAGGATAGGGATATAGGATAGGTGTAAATATTTTTTTTTTGGATTGGATAAGGTAGGTAAGTTAAATAGATAAGAGTAGAGAGAGATAGGCATTTTTTTTTGTAAATTTTGTTTGCGATTTAAATATTTTATATTTGAATTCAAATAAGTGGGATTATTTGTATTCAAATAGGGGGAAAATACTCATATTTAGACCAGGGTAGAAAATTAATTAATTATAGCAAATAATTTTAATCACCGTGTATAGGGAATTTTATTAGGTAATACGCTTTATTAAAACACCGTGGAGAATAAAAATTCATTCGTTTCATTAAAAATAAGAGATTTAAATCATGTACAAGACGCTTTATATCAAAAGAAGCAGTATTAAAAAGCTCTAGGTATAATTTAATTATTCCTAGTAAAGAAACAAATAGAAATTACGTGCAAAATTTATATTAATTAACTCTATTTTAAGTAACCGGTATTAAACAAAACGTACAGATAATAATTAATATTTAGTTAGGATTCACTAAAATTTAAAGGGTATTAATTTTAATTGAAGTTAATTGAACCGTTAGTAACATATAATATCTATAAAAACTTGTAAAACCCAATAAAATAAAGCTCTGAGAATTAATATTATGTTTGAACAACTG
Organism: Platerodrilus igneus; assembly: GCA_036346225.1. Classification (NCBI taxonomy): domain Eukaryota; kingdom Metazoa; phylum Arthropoda; class Insecta; order Coleoptera; family Lycidae; genus Platerodrilus; species Platerodrilus igneus. Next base: position 4,161,355 of record JARFIW010001599.1, read on the forward strand.
CGTAGTTTAAAAGTCACGTACGGCGAAAATGTTGCAGATAATTAATGGGTACAGAGAATCTTGGAGAAACCGTCGCATAATAGTTACGAGAAATGCTAAAGGTGGGATATTTCACAGTCCACATGGACTAAAATAATCGATAATAAAGAATATCAATTTGCATCAATAAGAACAGGGTAGATAGAGACAGATAATATGCGCAAGACCGCGACACATATAGTAAAAGGCGTGAGTAGAGCAACGTCATGGGGTTGCGATTGGTTGAAAGTAAAAGGCAAAATTTGAGAAGTAAAAATAACATTTCTGTAGAAAATCCAATTAGTTATTTCCAGACGTTGCGTGCCGTGTCGAAATTTCTGAGATTTAACTGGGGCGAGTACAAAATTCGTAAAAATCGCATGCCGGGCTACGGAATGGGAACAGAGCAGGCGAAATTCTTTAGAATTGTCCGTTTTGGAGACTCGACCGACAGACAGGCTAACCTCTATATATATACCCAGGGGAATATGAACAAGCTCTCTTAGATCTTCGACTTGATTGAACGCGTTAAACAGTGCTTTTTAGTTTTCCGGTTTTAATATTAAATAATTTAAACAGTTTGCTCGAATATTATGTGATTTAAAACAGCTTGTTCTTTACGTGCTACAATGAATGTACGTTAGTGCACTTAGAAAAGAAGATACAAGGTAATAAAGTTTAGTATCACTGTACCAATTGGTAAAAATTTACAACGACAAATAAATACACAAAAGTAAGCAGTTTTGGCGTATATTGGTGAAAGAAGCATGAATTTCTTTGCTATTTTTCGGGGGTATTAATACTTAAATGGTGCATAAACGTGTCTGGATCCACAAAACAAGGTTCAGATATACACAGATTAGTTCCGGAAAAGCCCTGAAACAACTTTAAATAAATGGTGATGGAGAAAATTTTTAAAGCGTTGAGAATCAGAAGCCATAAATATAACCCAGTTGGAATGGTGTAATTAACAAAGGGACGATGTACATGGAAGCTACGAGTGCAGTAACCTTCAGGTAAATTATACTATTTTGTTCGAACTTTGATATTTTGGTGTGTGTTGAATAACTTTATAATTTGTTTATTTAAAATGGACAGTAGTGAAATTGTACTAACAATAATATTTTAATTTTAAGGTGAAATTTGCTTGTTTAAGTAGAAAGGGGTATTTAGCATTGATGTTCTGGATTATGATGAAAATTTAGGGTATGTCTTTGAGCTCAATTAGACGAACCTGGTTAATTAACGTAAAGGGTGGTAGATGCTCCTTTGTACTCTGCATATATTGTTATAGTAATTAGTAGGCATCCTACAAGGACTTTAATTCTGGATGCACTTGAAAATGATAACAAATTTAATCTTGAAAATTTTTGATATTAAAATTTATGCTGAATTTTAATTTTGAAATTTTAATGTATTGTGAAAATTGATGTAAATAGAGTTAACGTTGATGTGTGTGATAGGAATGTGTTTGTGTTTTTTTTATGATTGAGGATGAAAGTTATCTAGAGGAGCAGCCGAGGCGATTAACAGAAGAAAGTCAATGGACCAACACAGTTAAGGTAATGAATAGTTTTTTGTAGGTTTCACAGCATTCTTGACGCCCAATTCGTGAGGCTCGATTCGAAAAGCGTAGTTCACGGATTTTGTAGGTTTCACAGCAATATATATATATATATATATATATATATATATATATATATATATATATATATATATATATATATATATATATATATATGTCGAATCTTTATATAACGAACGTGTGTAATTAGCGACGTTGATGGTAGTATTTCGTGGGATTGTCGTTCGTAACCAAAAAATAACTATTATGAAATAATCATTTATTGTGAAATCTACGTTTCGACTTATATAGAGCCTTTATCAGTACATGTATTAACATCAAATTGTGTGTAAGTTTCTTAATTTTAATTAGGTTAATGACTGTGTTTTCACTCTTAATTTTTAAATTTTAGATCTTGATAAAGACTTTATATAAGTCCAAACGTAGTATATAGTATATATATATATATATATATATATATATATATTTATCAGAATATATTTTATAGAAAATGACTTAAGTAACTATATTTTATAGAAAATGACTTAAGTTACTTTAAAGCTGACTTTCATTGTTAATAATAATTTTACTTAAAGCATGCCGCCAATTTCATAAAATTTAGTTTGTGAAAAATTAACTAGGCTCTAGTGAAGCCCTAGTTCTAAGAAATTTTGAGGAGGTTATATTTTCAGTTAGTAAGAGGCCAATGTTCCAATCCAACCTTGTAGTGTCACGAGTAAGTAAGAATTATTTTTATACATTTTGGTTGTTCAGGAATTTTTTTTTCTTTTCGAAGATTTCCGTATCTTATCGTCGGATTGTTAAACATTATAGCTATTATTAAGATACGGTGGCGACCATTAAAAATTCTTTTTTTTTATCGTATACCATCCTACGACCTTAGCTCATAGCTCTGCTTTAAGTTGAAGAAACTTAGCTGGCTGGAAAAACTCTATAGAGGGTCCTTACTACTCAAAGCTGCTTTCCATACATTTTACCCTGGGCTTGAATATTAGACAGAAACCACTTTATTTTCTAAAGGCTCTGCCGCCTATAAGGTGGAGTAGTTATACTTTACTATAAATAAAAGGAAGTGTAACAACAGTTACTTTTTCGTCATTAATTTCTCCACCTTGGGACTGGTTGGATGCGTCCCTCTATTTATTTCTATTCTGAGCTAGCTTACACATTTCCCTGAAATTCCTACAGCCTACATCTTTCACTATCAGTGTGCAGTAGTCTAACCTAGATCTACCTTTACTTCCCTTTTTTCCTATCTTTGCTTCTAGTATATTCCGCACTAATCCCTCATGCCGTAATATGTGGCCTACCATCCTATCTCCCCTATTTTTTACCCTTTTCCACATATTTCTTTCTTCCCCTACCATTTTTAGTACCTCTTCGTTTTTAATTTTGTCTGTTTATGATATCTTCATCATACGTCTGTAGCACCACATTTCAAAGGTTTCTACCGTTTTCTTGTCCGCTTCTCCTACTGTCCAGGCTTCACAGGCGTACAGTGCTATGCTCCACACATATGTTTTAAGCAATATTTTACTCATTTCTATGTTTGTTGTCTTTGAACACAGTAGTTGCTTTTTCTTGTTAAATGTCGCACGACCTTGTGCTATTCTTGGTTAATATCTTTTGCCCTTTTTCCATCTTGCGTTATTTGGCTTCCTAGGCAACAGAAATCCTTGACCTTTTCTAACTTCGTGTTGCATATTTGTATTCTTGTTTTTGATTTATTTTTCCTTCCTTTGCATACTAGTACTTTAGTTTTAGTTTTTTTTATGTTCATACCATATCTCTCTGCTAGAACCGTTTCCATTTCATTAAGAACAGCTTCTAACTCTTTCTCGCTAGATGCTAATACCGCTATATCATCTGCAAGTCTAAGTAGATCAATTTTTTTGTCCCTGCGTAGTAATTCCAAATGTCTTCCTGCATATGACAGTTTTCATTGCCTCTTCAATGTACAAGTTAAAAATTAATGGGGATAGGACACATCCCTGTCTTGCCCCTTTCCTAATGTTTACTTCTCTACACATTCCTGCTCTAATTATGTTACTGCTGTTTGCTCTTTGTATAAGCTATGTACTATTCGTCTATCCCTATAACTCGTACCAATATTTCGAACATTTTTTCCCATTTTACATTGTGGAATGCTTTTTCCAGATCTACAAACCCTATATACACGCTTTCCCCTTTTTCTATTGTTTTCTCCATTATCACTCTCAGAGCTGAAATAACCTCTCGTGTTCTCCTGTTTCGCCTAAACCCAAATTGGTTTTCTAGTATTTCTTCAGCTCGTTTTTCCATTGGTATTTGTACAATTCTAGTTAATATTTTTGTCAGGTGTGCTGTCAAACTTATTATTCGAAAATTTTTACATCTATCCGTGCGTTTCTCTTTTGGTATAGTTACTATGATGTTACGTTTGAAATCTTTGGGTATCTCGCCTGTCTCATACATATAGTCTACAAATTGGAAGAGACGTTCCATTACTGCTTGTCTAGCGGCTTTTAGAGTTTCTGCTTGCACCTTATCTGTACCCGGCGCCTTACAATTTTTCAGACCTTTAATGCTAATTCAAACTCACCTCTAAGTATAGGATATCCCAAGTCATCAATTGCAATGTCTGATTCCTGTTTTAATGCAGTTAGTTCCTCTTCTGCATAAAAATTTGCTATATATTTTTACCATCTACCCGATTTCTCTACATTTTCTATAATGACATTTACACCCGCGTCCCTTATATTTTTGCTATACGGTTTTATATCCCTAAAATTGATTCTAATTAGTTTGTATGCTTCATCAGTCTTTCCTACTTCCATCTTAATTTGAACATCCTTGCACTTTTTATCAATGCATTGTTCTTCAGCTTTCCTGCATATGCGAAAAATTTCCGATTTTATGGCTTTATATCTCTGTTTTCCTGTTTCGTCTGATCTATTTTTGTATTTTCGTCTTTTTTCTATTAAATTCAGGATATTCTTTGTTATCCTTGGTTTCTTATTTTCTTTTTGTGCATAACCCAGAATATTTTGGCCGCCATGTCTAGGCTGGATTTAATGTTATTCCATTCTGTTTCTACTTACTTAGTGTTAGATATTTTCCTGATATCTTTCAGCAATTCATTTGACTTCTCTTTGAATCTTTCTTGAATAACTTTATCTTTTAGTTTCGTTAAGTCAAAGTGCCTTTTTCCGTTACTTTTTTTCAAATTTTTAAATTTTAGGGCGCCCTTCATAATTACGATGTTGTGGTCAGTGTCTATATCTGCTTCTGGGTAGCTTCTACAGTCTTTTACTTGATTCTTTAATCGTAGTCTAACAAGAATGCAATCTATTTGATATCTTTCTATATCTCCTGGCATCTCCCACGTATATCGTCTTCTAGCTTGATGTTGAAATAATGTGTTTGTGATGATTAAATTGTTCTTGTCGCAAAATTCTACCAGCCTATTTCCCCTGTCGTTTCTCGTGCCTAAACCAAATAAACCAACTACTACTCCTTTTTTACCCTCACCTACCACTGCATTAAATTCCCCCGTAATTGTTAAATTTTCATGTCCTTTTACGTATCTTAATATGTCTTCGATATCTTTGTAGATCGCTTCTACTTCTTCGTCACTGTAGCTAGAGGTGGGCATGTATACTTGTATTATTACTGTGTTTACCGGTTTAGATTCTAATCTAACGATGAGTACCCTTTCGTTCTTTTGTAAGTAATTTTCTACACAGTGTCCTATCTTTTTCCTCATAACTCTCCCAACACCCAAATTTCCTTCCTCTGCTCCTGTATGAATTACCCCAAAGTCTCCATTCCAAAAATCCCCCGTCTCTGGCCATCGAACTTCGCTGATCCCTACTATGTCAAGTGCTTACCTATTTATTTCGATATTTAGGTTCTCTATCTAATCTACTTGCTTCATGCTTCTAACATTCCACGCTCCCACTTTTATAATGTTCCCGATTCTTTTTCTGGACTTTCCGATCGCATCCTCCGAAATAGTTCCCTTCCGGAGAACCGAATGGGGGACTATTTTAACTCCGGAATCTTTTACCCCAAAGAATGCCATCATTTTATTATAATTTAGGTACGCTGTGTACTTGGGAGGTAATGTGGTGGTTTCCCGTTGCCTTCCACATCGCGGTAGCGTGTCTTAGACTGCCATACCGACCCCTATATTTTCTGCCAATCTAAGTACCGAAAGAGCCGCTGCCCTCTTTCGGGGACCTGTCTTAGTCTGGTTCCTCACTAGCGACCCCATTACTTTGGTTGGACCTGTAGTTTGGTTTTTAGCTCACTAGAACACGCAAGTCATTTCACCTGTTTTAGCAGTCTAGAACTTCGGCAAGTCCATTCGAAAGGATTTTGCTTAAACTTTTAAAAATAGAAAGTACTATTATGTACTATTATGTACGAACAACGATATTATACAAATGACCACCACGACACAGACTACAGACCAGCGTCCGAATGTCCAAGTTTTTGATGACTTTTTCCAACAAAAGTGGATTAACTACCTCGACTTCTTGTCGAATGTTGATCTTTAGGTATTGAGCTGTTTTGGATAATTGGCATACATACGTCTTTTTTCAAACAGTCCCAAATAAACAAAGTACAATGGTGTCAAGTTGAAAGACATTGGTAGCTAATTTTTATCAATATTTTACGAGATTATTCGGTCACCTAAGGTAGTTCGCAACAAATCGATGATATTGGCGTGTTGTATAACTCATAGCGCCATCTTGTTGAATCCACAGCTCAATCACGTTCAACTTATTCTATTTCGGTCATAAAAAGTTCGTTAATTTGACACAAAGTCGTTGGGAATTCACCTTAGGGTCCTTTTCACGATTATTCTCGAAGAAGAACGACAAAATACTTTTACCAGTCTACAAATCGCACCTAACAGTGACTTTTTAAAGACTAAGTGCATGTTCGTGAATGACATATATATTTTCCAAGCCCTAAATGAGTACAATTTTGCTGATTAACATAACCGCCGATTTGAAAATGCGCTTCGTCACTAAGGATGATTTTTGAATAAAAATGTTCACGTGTTTCAATTATCTATTTAACGAATGTTCTGCGCTGTACCTGGTCAAATGGCTCCAATTGCTGAATAATTTGGATATTGTACGAATACAGAAGAAGATAGCTGGGCAAAATGCGGCCTAAGGTTTGATTCCTCTGAACCATACCTAGTGGAAGTGCTTGGATATGTACGTGCGCTTTCACTTGCTACGTTTTACCTGTACACACTACGAGAACATGTTGATATGTTGTACAACCTGTTACCTAACCAGTTTCTTCAAAACGATTCACGAATTCCGAGGTCCGTACAAAGAACTCCCATGTTCGTAGTAAGTTTGGATAAATAAACTATATTGTTCTGTTGTTGATGATTACATGACTACAATTGTACTGCTTTGTATTTGACATTTATAGAAACAAAAATTCATAGCATGTGAGTTTTTACAGATATTTTGAAAGTTAAAAAACCAACAGATGATCTACTCTTTGCTCTTGTACTAAACCCTGCCACACGAAACTTACGACCCGCTTGGCCGATTATTATGTATGAGCTAAGGTCCCCATTTTGGCATAATGTTACTAATATTGTACATGCAAATGAAACCTCGGTAGCTATATCAAGAAGAACGGTTATATTTTTAATCTGTTGCATTGTTTATATGTATAGATGTATGCATATTAGGAATTAATTAAACCAATGTTTATTTTTAGTATTAGACAAAATGAATTAGATGCTAACAATGACAATAATTATCTTTAAAATTAATTATGATATAATAAATTTATGGAAATCGCACAAATTGGTTAACTATTTGAAATATACGGCATGCAATTTGTCACGCTAGACTGTTACATAAGCAAGCACTAAGTAGTAGAAGCAAAAAGTCATTCATTTGGTTTAGTTAAATTAGCTTTCAGTAATAAATGCACCAGTAAAAGTATAGAAGCATTAGTAGTTTATATCTTATAACGTTGATATTTCAACATGATATTAAGTTAGGATGAAAGAATTAAAACAGAAAAACATCTAATATAATTTAAATAATATGTAATAACCATCGGAAACTTGAATTCTTCATATAAAATTAGAAAATACAAATAGATCTGGGTAAATAAGTGGCCTAAGGATGCCCATTTGTACACATCCTCATGGGTTCAAGAAAAATAGCTACATAAACGTACACCCTACAACCACAGACTTTTAAAACAGCAGAAAATTTAATGCGTTGCAAACAACCAATGATCAGCTTTCGGTATTAACTATAAAACGTGTTAAAATGATCGTTCACACGAGTGGACGACATTCAACTAGACACTAAAACAGTTTAGATACGCAAAGTGTGAAAACAAATTTTGTTTTAAAAGGAAGAAATGATATAATACGATTAAGTTCGGAATTAGTTAATAAAGAAGAAATGTTGGTTCAGTGACAGCAACGTGTAGGGCGCAGGCACCTCGATATGTGGCCGACGATAAATTTTTTTGAGCTTTGCTGTATAATTATGCCAGAAACCTCAAGCACTGTTAAACACGCAATTTAAATCCCGTTGGTGGTGCCGCAAATAAAGAAATTATATAATGAAAGCGTGATAAACGGGTTTCGTTCTTCAACTAAATGTTGAAAATGAAATTACTAGAATGGGGGACGTAACGTGCCGAGGAAGTAAAAGGCAAATCAGTAGAGTCACCCGGACATCCATACGCTTTTAAACCAAGAGCACAATTGAGCTTTTAGTTTGGTAACCAATTATAGTTATGTAAGTGTAGATAGATAATAAGTGTAAATGATTTTTATCTATACAGTGGAAAATTAACATTCAATTAAATTATTATTCTATTGGTCTATGAAATAGCAGCGAAAATGGTTTTGTTTGCGTCTAAGCGTAATATTGTCGGGAGTTAAAGTTGAACATTTTAATAGAGTAAGAAATAGATAAATGTAAACCCATTTGTAGAATTTGTTTGTTAAAAGTGGAAATTCAGAATATTTAATGGACATTGGAATAGCTAAAAGATAGTTGATATTGTGCTATGTTCTTCTACACATTGTTGTTAAGGGTGTTTTAAAAATTGGAACTTAAAATGTCGTATAGCTCAACCACGGAAACTAGAAACATGAAAAGGTAGTGTTTTTTAATGTTCATATACATAACCTAACAATTTCCTTACTGCTATTTTGCTATCGTATTTCGTGCGAACAAGAAAGAAAGCAATATAAGTAGTCCGTACCGCTTACCACAACAGAAGAGAAAGAAAAAAGAGAAGAATGCTGTTTTGTAGAGGGGGGGGAGCAATAAAAAAAGCTCAATATCAATTTGCCCCGAAGGATTTTAGAAAGTTGTTCATGTTGAAGTTTGTCATATTTTTCTTCTCCGAATATCTACCTTAAAGCTCAACCCTTTCAATGTATTTTGCGGTTGATGCAGTCTTCCGTTAAAAAGATATATTTGTAAAAAGAAAAAATTTCTACACCTTAATTCGTTGTTATAAAATAAACGGCATGCATATAGACGTAAATAAAGCGTTGTGTTTCGCTGCATGTCACGTCTGCTATTATAGGATTGAAATTGCTTGGTAACAATAATCATTATGTCATATTGTAGCAATTTTATTTTCTATCTAGATATGTTCAAATAATTAATCCCTTTATTTAATAAGAAACGATATAATGCATAATAATATTATTCAGTCCACTAATTAAATACTACCTATTGCCCAATAAAGTATTAGCATTCAATTAAAATTTAATTTCCACGGTGACAAAATAAAAGTTTCCATTTAGTATCTTTCCTATAGCTCCATCTATTTAAGAAATTGAGAAGTGATTGTGTTGCCGGGCAGCAACTCGCTTGACGACACTTCTAACACAGCTGTGGTGAAAGCAGGTCGAATTGTTCCTAGAAACAATGGTTTTTGCTGTTTTCGTGTTGGAAGCACGTGCGGATTAAGTTCTGTTAGGAGAATGTCATCTTCGAGAGGCATTTTTGATAGTCCATTTTGTTGGAACAGCTCGTAGATGACGTGAAATTTTTTGGTCGAAGGGCCGTTGGTAACATGCAACTTCATTTATGTATAATACGAAATTTTACATAAAGTATTCAATCTAAATTACATGCAACTTTATTTATATATAACATGAAATTTTACATATAGTATTCAAGTTAAATTATCATGCATCATATGATGGTTTTCGTGGTTTAATGTACATATAAAGCAACTTTAAATTAACATGCAGATTGGTTTTTACGCTTTGTTCATGGTGTGGTCCTGGCGGAATTTAATTACTCAAGATGGATGCCGAGTAATGTGGATTTCAGTATGCAGTACAATTATTCGTTCTATATTGGAGATTTCCGTATTTCAATGCTGACGTAAGATTCCTTTATGGTATTTTTCAGACAGACGGAGTTCTGGTATGTAGAAAATTTGTTTTCGTATGTTAGCTGAACTATGGACATTGTAATTAGATAATTTTTGTTTAATCAAGTTATTTAAACGTCAATATAGGTCAAGGACAGACTGTGAATATGTTTTGCAATATTAAGCAATAGGAATCTGTAACTATTACTTATCCAAATCTTTTATTAATTCACTAAAATTACGGAAGATGTCAATACGTGTTAAGAAAAGTAAATTCTTCTATTTATGAGAACTTAGAAATCAAACTTCTATGTTTGCTATTTCATTAATACTTATTTGGAATTATCCATTGTAAGGTTAAGGTAGATCTACCAAAACTAATATATTTGTCATCAATAAGCAACAGTTTAGAAAGCAACTTTATGCTTTATCTATTTGTTATTAAAACCACATTTAATTTGATTGGTACTGATTTTATCCAGTGCCCTTGTAAATGATTTTCATAAATTAAATTAATCACAATATAAGGAAAGAAAGATATTTTGTAAAGAAGCACATAATTGAATACTAGAGGAATAGATTTTATTTTTGAACAAGACTATTCTTTTTAATTAGGATGAATGAAAGTGATTCCATTTGAATTTAAAATTTTTTGAGTATATATGCACAAACAGTGCTATTCTTTGTTTAATTTGTTCACAGGTGTAGCAGTGAATTACTAAGATCAAGGTCAAGCCATAAGGTAAGAAAGTTCACGGATTACGTTGTCTATAATAAACAGTATAGCGGTTATAGAATAAAGGTTTCCGCATTCGCCTTGTACAAGGCACTTGAGTAAGGTCTTCTCTGTATAGAAAAATACGGTGGCGCCTTATTCTTCATGTTTTTTGGTCACAATCTAACCCCGACCCACAGCTCATGTTCCACCCAGAGCATATAGTTCGACTAGCCGCTTTGCCTTTGAGATTTCCATAACTTTGGGCCATTTTCCATCAGAACTTGCCGTGGGCTCTATTCGATTATAGGAATTTCTCGTTAAACAAAATCCCAAAATAACTTAAAAGGCTATAATATGTTACATAAAGCTGTTTTTATGTTTAAAATCGCAAATAAACACTTGTTTATGGAAAGATTTTCACTACTGTCGGCGTTGCACAAGATAAAACAAACGGTGGAGAAAACATAACTTTTGCTTTTCAAAGCAAACGACAACTTTAACTAAAATGCACGCATCCCATTTGGCTCAACAAAACTTACAACACCTAAACTAATACATTTTTAAATTACATGTCCAACAGAATTTGCATTTTTATCCTATCAACGGTTTTTAAAATCCAATCCAATCCAATCTGAATACTAAGAACCATTTCGGACGGAGCATATTCGTCAAGTTTAAGTGTCATCCACGAAATTCCGAAGTATAACATAAGCTCGTGTGGGTACGAAATAAGAAATGTATGCAGCTGAACTCGTGAATTTAATAAAGGACGCGTATAGATGGCCGTCTATCTACGCAGATTGTGATTTATAAAGGTATAAATTAAAATAAGTAAGAACTGAAAGGGTTTTTAAAGTAATGAGACAATAAATTGTATTTATATGAAATAGAACGTAACAATTTATATCGGGTGTAGAATTAGTTTACGCACATAGAAAAAGACGCATTAGAAACTTGTATAAAATTTTTATTTAGCTCTTGTTTTTTTCCTCTCAGTCCATATTTGGACGATCGGGGGTTCTTAGGGTGGGCAGATGATTAAAATATTCTTCCCTTCCTTGCGCAGGACGACACCCGCTAGTTTTACCCAAAGAATAGTCGATTAGCTATTTGAGTTTGTAATTATTCTCAAAAAATTACTTTGCATGCCGGGTCTTGAACACTCGAGCTCTCATTCAACGACGATATTGAGGGATCAGAATTCGCAGTCTACTACGCCAGCGAATTAGACGATACATCACATGCTGCCACTTGAATGACTCTAACTTAACGCCGCAAATGGCAGATTTGCCGCCGACACACTTTGAAGAAGATCTTGTATTTTTAAATGTGGGAAATGATTTTGCAGAACCTTTCACAATTAAAGACTTCACGAAGAAACGCTAATCATTCAAAGAAATATCTCATCGTATTTGTATGCTCTTCACCTAAATCCAGTTCATTTGGAACTCGCTTCGTCGCTCTTCACATCATGTTTTTCAGCCGCATTTGATAGCTTTGTTGGCTAGAAGAGGTCTCTGTAAAAGAATTTCTAGCGAATGTGGCACTAACTTCAAGGGTGCATCGCGACATTTGCACAAAGTCACCAATTGCTCCAAGAATTAGACGCACATATCGCTGAACACTTAGCTCAAGCGTGATATACAGTGGAGTTTTAATCCACCCACCGCTTCGCATTTTGTAGGTATTTCTGAAGCCGGAGTCAAATCCGCAAAACATCATTTGACCAGAATTTTGGGTCCACTAGCACTCACTTTCGAGAAAGTGCGTATTATTCTCGCTAAAATAGAAAGCGTTTTGGATAGTCGTTCTGTTGCACCGTTTCAAACGATTCTAACGATGATGTTGACTGCCTCACGCCAGGACATTTTCTAGTTGGTTGTCCGCTCCTGGCTCCACCTGAAATTGATAAGTTGGACGTTCGGCTCAATACTTTGGATCGTTATGAAATTACGCAGAGTCGCACAATGTTTTGGAAAACGATGGTCCAACCAATATTTGCATACGTTTATACAAAGAGCAAATGAACCACTCCCGAAAAGGATATAGAAAAAGGAAAAATTGTGTACCTGAAAGCCTAGAATACCGCCACTTTGAATTGGCCTATTGGGCGAATTAAAGTTTTTTCTGGACAGAACGGAATTGTGCGCGTCGCGAAAGTGAAAACCGCACACGGAAGTTATGTGTTTCCGGTGCATAAGTTGATTCCATTACCTATGATGAAATTCGATTAATGTTTAATTGTTCTTAAAACTGCTGTTTAGGGTGGGAAGATTATGCTGCGAGCTTGAACACTGAGTCTCATTCAACGACGATATTGAGTGATCAGAATTCGCAGTCTACTACGCCAGCGAATTAAACGACTACATCACATGCTGCCACTTGAATGACTCTAACTTAACGCCGCAAATGGCTAGATTTGTTATCGCCGATTATACTTTGAAGAAGTCTTAGTTATTTTTAAATGTGGACAACCTGATTTTGCAGAACCTTTCGACAATTACAGACTTCACGAAGAAACGCTAATCATTCAAAGAAATATCTCGTCGTATTTGTATGCTTTTCAACTAAAACAGTTCATTTGGAACTCGCTTCATTGCTCTTCACATCATGTTTTTCAGCCGCATTTGATAGCTTTGTTGGCTAGAAGAGGTCTCTGTAAAAGAATTTGTAGCGAATGTGGCACTAATTTCAAGGGTGCATCGCGACATTTGCACAAAGTCACCAATTGCTCCAAGAATTAGACGCACATATCGCTTGAACACTTAGCTCAAGCGTTGAATACAGTGGAGTTTTAATCCACCTACCGCTCCGCATTTTGTAGGTATATTTGAAGCCGGAGTCAAATCCGCAAAACATCATTTGACCAGAATTTTGGGTCCACTAGCACTCACTTTCGAGAAAGCTGCGTATTATTCTCGCTAAAATAGAAAGCGTTTTGGATAGATCGTTCTGTTGCACCGCTTCAAACGATTCTAACGATGATGTTGACTGCCTCACGCCAGGACATTTTCTAGTTGGTTGTCCGCTCCTGGCTCCACCTGAAATTGATAAGTTGGACGTTCGGCTCAATACTTTGGATCGTTATGAATTACGCAGAGTTGCACAATGTTTTGGAAAACGATGGTCCAACCATATTTGCATACGTTTATACAAAGAAGCAAATGAACCACTCCCGAAAAGGATATAGAAAAGGAAAAATTGTGTACCTGAAAGCCTAGAATTACCGCCACTTTAATTGGCCTATTGGGCGAATTAAAGTTTTTCTGGACAGTACGGAATTGTGCGCGTCGAAAGTGAAAACCGCACACGGAAGTTATGTGTTTCCGGTGCATAAGTTGATTCCATTACCTATGATGAAATTCGATTAATGTTTAATTGTTCTTAAAACTGCTGTTTAGGGTGGGGGATTATGTTGGAGCTTATGTCTTAATTAGTGAATCTATTCACATTAAACACTAAAAATCATATTCACCGCCCAAACCTAATTTGTTATCGCATTATATTTATTTAGTTATTATAAAGAACAACCTGTTTAGTTTTCGAGTATTACATGTGCAAGAAGACACTTCGCTTTAGATAGTTGACGCGAGCAGATTAGTTTTCGTCGACGTCAACGCGCGTTCACTTTTTTATGTATGTGATTCACTTACAAACTATCTCGTGAAACGGCATCGAATATACAGCAAACCTAAGGTAAGAAGTTGAGCATGAATCTTCTATCTCCATGTTTGTGCTGTTATTGATTTGTGAGAACGCCCGCTTGTTCATGTGCATCAAGCGTTCGAATAATGATTTAGTACGTGTCATTTGTGGAATAATACGGTAACTGCCCTATGGGTTGTGCGGTTTATACATCGACCATTAAAACCCTCGCAATATGCTAGAACGTGGTAGAATCTTCTAGAGTGCTTGCATTATATTCGTCCCTTGTAGCTGTCGATCAATTTATTACTCGTTTAATGACATTTTGAGTTTCAAGTCTAGATTGTTGAGCGTCGCTGTTACAGTATTAATTAACTTTACGTGTCGCAAGCTACAATTATGTAAGTATTTTGTAATAAACGAATTACATTCTTGTCCACAATACGTTTGAATGTGGTTTTAAAATAATATATACATAAAATTCTATTTTCTTTCCGTGTGTTAAATAATGACTCCGAGTAACCAATAATTTTAGTTTGTTATTATTATAACTTACAGGTTTTTATTGCAGCTTTATTAATAAGCTTGCTTAATAATACGCAAATATGTCAGTGGATGAAAGCTTCGCTCTTGTAATTTCCCATTATATATCGCACTAGAACAAATTTCCGCATCACTGCTAAACGTGTTTTGCCGACAACATAGTTTTGGATACATTAGAAGTGTTTATTACAATTAATAAATTAAAATTCTGAGTTTTCTCAGATGATAACCTTTATATACGGAAGTATTTAATGTCAAACAATCTACACATTCTTCTTGTATTTAATGCGCCAGCCAATCTTTATAAAATGTAGCTTTAGGATTGTCTAGAATTACTCTTTGTGCAAATCCAACCTATTCCCTAGGGCTCTACTTCTGTAGAAGCTGTCGTTCAAGCAAATGACTAAAGCAAATAATGCCCTAAAGCTATATCCTACAATGAAAATCGTACGACTACAGGGTTATTCGTATAACTCCACACAAAGCTTCACAATATACAATTTTGAACAGCATCATCGCCTTTGGTTTTGTTCAGATATATAATTCTGTAATATGTCAGTTTTCCGACTCTCTGAGACATTTTGATTTATATATAGTCTTGCAACTCATGAAATGATATCCGCAATTACCATGAAGTTCGAGTAAGTTTTCGGACGTGTCAAGAGCCAAATTAAAAGTGGTCGAAATGTACTATTAATAGATTTTCTTAATTTACGAACATAAACTTTGCGTCGTTTTTATAAAACGAGTTGAAAACTATCAAATCTCAGAGAAATAATTAAAAAATTTAGAAGAAGTGTATCTTATATTCCTTAAACTAGTCATCTGGTTCTGTGTTTGTGGTAGACTAAATCATTTGTTAATGCTGCCACTAAATTAAAGGTTTTTCAATATCTAAAAGACCGTTGCACATAATACCAAATTAAATATTTAGGTTGAAGTCCATCCTAAGAACATCAACATCTCAACTGTCAATTTGTATTTTTTCTGTTATTTATTTGGGTATTTGAGATTAGTTTTTTCTGTTTGTTGTCGGTTTTGTAGTTGCTCTACATAAGGGTTTTTATTATAATTTATGATATATTTGCTTCTCTCCAACTTCAACCAGCATTTTTAGATAGCACTGCAACCATCATGGTATTTGATATAAGTAAATTGCGTCGTTCAATTAATTCAATTAGATGGTGATTTGTTTTTTTTACAGATTATTCTCTATTCCTGAAACTTCATTTTTCAATAGTCACCCAAGGATAATTGCGCCAGGAAGGCATTTTTACTGGAAATTTGGAATGAAGCCGAAGTCCCAATCAATGTACCAAAAGGAGGGAATTTTTAACGTGATGTACAACATTAAAAAACGGACCTAAGCCATTTTACATCAAAAGAGGAGGTGTTATTTTTGGAAATTGCTTGTTAGCGCTAACATTTTAGGTTTCGGGAAACAAACGTGATGTAATTGAACCCGGACCTTGGGCGTAGTATCACACAATACCACATTACTTGCCAACGTACATGCACAACTCGCACACGGTTCCTTTAACTTGGAGTTGGAACAATAGTAGCAGTAAACGATTAAAAGCTCCTGTAGCTAAGAAACAACGTCTGAGAATATTCTTCTTTCTGGTTATAAAAGGATTTCACTCCAAAAGCTTTATTAATGTTTAATCTATACTTAAGATAGTAGATTACCATGATAATATAAACTGTAGTATTATTTATAGAAATGACAAAAACCTCCAAAGTAAAGGCTTTAATCATATTGACACTGTTAAACAAAATAAGCGTAACTGCAATGACTTAATAGTTCATAGATTACTATAATAGATAAAAAAATCAATCATTTGGTCAATTTTATCACATTTCACTCCTTTCTAAATACAACCACCGAAAAATCCGGGATTACGACGATTTATTTCAAACAACCTGGCGGTTGAGTTTACTGGACGGGCCGTTGTTTTGTTGTGAATCAATGTCGACTGCGGTTTCTTCTGAAGGAGTAGCTTCTGTTTGAATTTGGTCCAAAGCTCCCTCGTTTTGGACTTTATGATTAATAATTTTAATTTGAAAGATTTATTTATTGACTGACTTTGCCTGGAGTTAAATGTCGATTAGACATTATTCCATCGCTCCCGATGTTAAAGTGAACTAAGGAACAGTGTGGATTGTAGTTAAGATAAACTATGGAACAATGTGGATTTGAGTGTAGTATTTGTGTTTCGTTTGTTGTAACTTCATACTGGTGGCTCCGTGGCTTGGTTTGCGTGTGACTACTAAGCCCAAAATCCCGAGTTCGATTCTCGAAACGTTCCACTTGAAAAATGTTAGGCGGCAATTTTTCACAAAAATAGCCATCATTCGGACGAGAAGTAAAATGTAGGTTCCGTGTGTAAGTGTTGTCACGCATACTAAAGATTCCTACCTTGCTTGAAGCGACAAGAGTTCGGCAAAATTCAAGATTTCCAAATAAAAAACTCACTTCTCGGCCAATGTAGTAGCTTCGGGTGGAGCATAGAAAAATCAAACGTAGTGAAGGTTCATGCTTGCTATGACGGGTGTGACTCTTCACTAATAGCGCGCCAGGTTGAAGCCACGAGGGTGTGGATTGCCCATTCGAAGACCTTCTTGGGTGGACGATAAATGTTTCATGTGGAGTTATGTTTGTAGCCGTGCAGAGTAAAAACGGCGCTTGTAATAGACCTGCTCCCACTGCCGGATGTCCAATTATTTCGATTTTAGGGTCAATTCAATAGAATTAAAATGATCCTATTGTATCTTTCCGCTTGACCATTGTTTGCGGGTTATGCGGTGTTGTATAACTTTTTTCAACCTCACGCTACATCAGAATTGCTTGACTTCGTTTGAAATGAAAGAGGAACTAAGATCGGAGTAGTTGTAATTTGGTAATCCAAAGACGATAAACAGTTTTGTTAAACACTTGATCATTGTGTTTGAACTAACGTCCTCGCAAGAGTTAAAAGAAAAGAGAAACGAGAATATTCATCCGCTATTGTGAGCATGTGCTTATTCTTGGTACTTGACGGTATAGGTTCCTTAAAATTTATGAATAGCCGCTCAAAGGGAGACATTGCTTTAATTAATCCAGCAACTTGTTTGATAAATTTTTGTTTTAGTTTTAGATAAACTCCACAATTAAACATAACTTTCCCTACACCCTCAACAGAATACGGTAGATTTTTATTGCGTATCCAACGACTTATTGTTATTCCTAAATGAGTATTATCTTCGTGAAACTTGACTATAATTTCGCCACGGTTCAGGATGGCAGTTACGCGTGAAAAAAACATCCGCAAGAGTATGCTTGGAACCTGGTCTATAAACTAAGTCGAAATGATCACCTAAAAGTTTCAAAAGCCAACGAAGGGTTTTATCATATTTTATTTTACTACTGTGTTTTTATTTTTCTAGTATGCAACTGACTGTTTCTGATCGGTTTACTCAATAAAAAGGAACGCCATTTACTTAAGGATTCCACTACGACGTAGGCCTCCTTCTCAATCGCAGAATGTTGACGTTCCATGTCTGATATTGTTCTTGTAAAAACTCAACTGGACAACTAACTTGTGAAAGCATTGCTGCTATAGCGAACTCAGATACATCTTTCTCAACGATAAACGATATGCTTAAAGTAATAGCATTGTCTGCTGAGTTAACGATATCCAGCTTCAGTTGATTACCAAGTGGGAACGTCTTCGATATAATAAGAAAGCGAACTTTCTTAGAATATCTGTCGAGTAGTGTGCAGACATTTCAATGGCTTTCTGTAGAGAGGTTAGATTTTTAAGTATAAGCAGCTCTGGCGAAGGGCAAGTATATCTTGAACCACTAGCTGATTTGCGTTAACCAAATATTATTATATGAGTTACAAAACATGTACTTTTCTTTTCATTCACAGTCAAATTGTATTTGTGAGCGTCTTCAATAGATGTATTAACTTTTCAATCGTCATCTTCTTGAGTTTTACCATAAGTAGCTAAATCGTTCAAAAAAGCTTCTACTCCTTCTAGTGGATCACTATTTGGAAGCACGTAACACCATTTGTGACGCCAACCGGAATTCGACGAAACTAGTGCAGATTTACCACTGCTTCAAAAGTTGTATATGGTCTTTGATCGTCTATTCTCGGTATTTGATGGTAAGCACTTATTAGGTCAATTTTACTAAAAATTCTACTTTTAGCGTTCCTACTAACCATTACTTCTACAGATGGCAAAAAAGATGCACAAACGTTTTTTATGCTTGCCGTCCGCGACAACTACTATTTGAGCACTCCATTGTGAAGAGTTCTCCTCGATGATTCCATCTTTTAGTAATTGTTGAATATCGCCGTTAGTAAACAACTTTAAGTCTCTCTGTGAATATTTCCGTGGTCTTATAGCTATCAGTTTACATCTTGGAGGTAAGTATAAGAATAACTTTTGCTGTTCAATAGTGGCTGCCGAAAAGGCACACAACTGTAAAGCAAGTCGTAGACCTCCAAAATTGAGTTGAACGGAAGAATGTTTCTTAAGAACGTCGTTTCCACATATAGCGTCGGTTATCCAACATTCGTAATTTTACTTGGTGGTAATTACCTAAAACTTTTCATATCGTCAGAGGTTATAATTTTAGATCGACATAAAAACGTCGTTAACGTTACTTCTTGTTTGAAGTGCTCCATCTTGAGGTTTAGCTGTTTGACAACTTCTTTACTGCTAGTACTTCTGGTGTCGATTAAAGCTTTGACACTATTATTTCGTGTTCGGGTAGGAACCATTGCATCCTTTATTGTAGAGCTAGTAGCTCACAAGTACGGTATGGTGTCAGACTTAAATTCCTATATTTATAATAACAAGAAGTTGCTTGCATTACACACTTTCTTGAAATATTACTCTTTTTTCGGCAATTCAAACAAACAACATTTAGGTTGGACAATTTTTACAGGAGTGTTATTCAATTCTACAGAAAAAACATTTACTCTTAGAAGTGGATTGTGTTGCAGCAGTTAACGAACTGCGAAGTAGTGTTCATGTTCATATAGACATCATTGGAATTTCGATTGGTTCTATTACTCTTGCATGGTGATGAACATCACTAAGGTTAAGGCTATAGTTTTTTAGAAGTTTTTGACATTTAGCACTAGATGACATACCAGCAATCTCTTATACAGCTCTCTTCCTTCTGTTCTGCAGGTACAGCTTTAAATTCGCAATCGTTTGCCAATTATTTCAGAGCTTGAAAAAACCTGTTGACAGTTTAACCAGAATGTTGTTCGCCATTGCCCAGTTGGTATCGCACATAAACCACATTTTTAGGATTAACGAAAATACATTAAGTCTATCAATAATCACACTATCTAGCACATTGTGTTATATAATTAAAAGCTCTCCACGACAAATGTTAACTAACGTGTGGTGAAATTGCGGTACAATTATTAACTACCATTCCATTATTTATTCTAATTGTACCTAAAATCGATATCAGGGTGGTGGGTGGTGTATTGCGTCCACTTAAATATTTTTTACAAACCAAAACTTAATCGACCGAACTTTATTTCTGTAATCTACACTACAATATGGCTCTCTACTCATAACTTAATAATAATTGACTTAACACCTTCAATATCTTTTTACATTGTGAAAACGATCCATCCAAGATTTAGTACCCCTCTACACACTTTTACATATATGTCCCCACTCACGAGTGGCTCAACTTACGCAGAACATCTACCCCACTATTCAAATATTGACGTGCATACAGATAATATTTTAATACTAAAACTGATCATACTCAAACCTTAATATAACATAACCATTATACTTCATACAATTCAATTGCAGTAACCCAAATGAGTAATATAACTATCTCACAACTGTCGAAATCAATTGACTTCGATTACAAACTAGAGGCGACCCAATATGGAATTTTTTAAATTCTTAACATTGTGCCTTCCTTTGAAAACTCCATTTCCATCTACCACATCATACGAATTAGCACCAGTAATGCACTGAATAATATAATGGCCCTCGTATAATAAGAAAAAGTTAGAAATACATGCATCTACTGCAGAGGATATGGAATGAATACAAACAAGCACTTTATCCCCTGGTTGGAAAACTACTGGAGTCCGCTCCTCTTTCTGTTTTAATTTTCTTTTAGCGGCTTTAGAACTAACATGCTTTTGCACCAGGTGCCAGGCTTGATTATTTGACTTTTCCGATGTGATTGGTTCAGAAAATTTAATTAAAGGGTGAATATAATTTCCCACACTCTCGTTTAATTGTAAATACACCGGGGCAAACCCAGTTGCACTGTGAATTGCATTGTTGATATAATTTTCTACCTCAGCTATGACACAGGCCCACTGGGTATGCTTACTAAAACAAAATGTCCGTAGCAGCTTACCTACTTCCTTGTTAACACGCTCTGTTTTATTACCCTCCGAAAAATAGACAGACGTAAAATTAATCTTTACATTATTCTGATCTAGTCGTTCTTTCCATTGTTTGGATTTAAATTGTGGTCCACTGTCAGTCAGTATCATTCTTGGAAATTGGACATCAACAATATAATCATTAATCAGCCTATTTAAAATTTAACGCATGAAGTGAAACATAACGCGTAAATGCATAGACAATAATTAGCAAATATGCAGCACCTCTTTTATAAATAGGTAACGTGCCCATCAAATCCAAACATACTAGTTCTCCCGGCTCCATTGGTATAACGGATTTCATGATTCCCACTATACCCTTAGAACACTGCCTTTTGGCATAAGACACAAGCCCAAATTATCTGACGAATGTGACGGTACATCTTTGGCCAATAAAAAACTCTTCTCATACAAGCATACACTTTTTTATATCCGAAATGGCCCCTATCGGTATGCTGCTGCAATACAAGTTCCTTTGCCTGCATAGAAGGTACACAAAGTCTCTACCCTGGTGAATCGGTATCATCCTTTCTGAATAAAATGTAAGAAAAATATCAGAGACAAGTTTAGAGGCATTGGTGTTAAAGACTTGCAATATATTTGACATCCGCTACCAAAGCTTATCCTCTGCCAGGATCTATTACTGTTCTAATTATTTATTTCACAAAACATAACCAATTCACTTTATTCCTAAGTTTACAATATGTTTGCATATCCTTCTCTATATTACAATCATGATCTGATGCAGGCATGTACATTTGAATCACCACGGTATTTGTCAGTTTTGTAGTAAACCTGGTTGCAATTATTCCATCAGGAACCTATTTACTTTCACTTTTTTTGCTGTTTTAATTTGTAATTTAACGTACTCTCGTATGTCTACGTCATGAACCAGAGTCGACAATCCTATAATCTCCTGATCGAAAATCGTTTTCCGGCGGCTACCGGTCTTCGTTAGACACTATCAAATTTAGTTGGTCATACATAGCCAGTCTTTAAGTATATGGACTTTCTAAACTTGTGATACATAAATGATTGTCGGTTCCAGGCTACATTTTGATGAGAATACGAGTCTTGTTGGAATGTTCCGTTTTAATTTCAAGAATTGTGTCGATTAATGTAAATGATTTGTGATACCAAAGTGCTGACATATGTACCAAAAAGTCTGCCGTCACGTTGTACCGAATCCGAGAGACACTAATTAATGGCAAGGAAAGCACAATTGGATCAAGTAATTCGATACATGTCTCGTGTCCTCTTAAGTTTTACTGTAGTTGAAATGGGCCACGGTTGACTCTCACCCGACTATTCTATCGGAACAATAATACAAATTTACATCAGGTACCAAAATTAATTGCGTTATTACAATATTTGATTCACAAAACATAACAATTACTTATGTCCTAGTTTAAATATGTTTGTATCCTCCTATATTAAATCTGATCTATCAGGATACATTTGAATCCCCGGGTAATTAGTTTTGTAGTCAAAAATTTGCAATTAGTTCACAAACCTATTTAACTGTTCACTTTTACTGTTTTGAATCCTTGAATTAAACTAATCGAATATGATGCACTTATTTAACCAGAGTAACAATCCAATAATACATCTGATCAAAATCGTTTTCACACACATATAGTCTTTTAGAAATAATTTATTTCAATAAAATAGAATTATTAAGTATGATTCTCTACTTTGCATGTCTATAAATCTTTGTATTTATCGAATTTATAATATTATACTAATGAATGCTTCCTAATTTCTTTAAAATTGTTTTAAAGTAAGTCTACATTTGAAGTCTCGTTGCCGACAATGCCTTGCATTTCTCCAACTTGTTTCTATTGTGGTACTGCCTAAATGTTGATAATTTCGCATGTGACCTTTTAATTTATGCATTAAATGGTTAGGTACTTGCCCACCATATTTACCAGTGAGAATTAACGAATTTAATGGTCAAATTAATATAATTTTGTATCAAAAAATAGTTTTGTAATAAAATATATATTCCTAATATGCATCCGGGAAATAAATATTTTTAAATTTCACATAAATGATATTGAGAGTTATTTCAACGTCTACGCATGCGCCCTTACACATCTTTATTTTTAAACATTATTAAAATACAGGCCACCTTTAGTTAATTTAGGTACAGGCAAGGAATGCTTTTACTAAGGCGGTTTAATTTTGACATATACCAGATACCTAACCTACAAACTTATGTTTAAGGGTTTATTGTTTGTATAGTTATTGTGACATTAGGTGCCTCTTTGTAGTGTTGTTTCCGTAATTGCAGATACAATGTCTAAGTTTAAGATACACGAAAAAGTTAAAAAACGCCCCCACATTAAGTACAAGGATATGTCACGTTTTTAACAGAAATTACATATCAGAATCCTCTTGAAAACTAATATGCTGCTTGGAAAGAAATAAAAGATAGTGTTCTACAATTAGCTCGAAAAGAGTATTCCGTAAAAACACTTCGACAGCACATACAACTGTTATTGGATCAGTGAAAAATGAAAGCCTCAAGTGATAAAAAAGTACGCTTTGTGCGAAAATAATTTTTTGATATTTTGTAATATACTTAAACATATTGTATAGGTTGGGTAATGAAGAACCTTATTTCGAAAAAGATGTTTTGCTTCAAGAATTGTACGAACTATTAGGAGAACTAAAAGCAAAGAGACAAAACAAGATAATAAAAGCTAAAAGTGCTAGGGCTGCAAATGGAATTGGGAAAGAAACAATAAAGTGTGCTGCAAGGTATTTTATTCAGGCTGAGGAGAAATTGTTTATTTTCGAAATTAGCATACTTATTCTATAGTTCCCATATAACTATTCAGGATTGCACTAAACCTTTTTTAGAAATGTTTCAATTTTTAAACAAATACATGTTTTTAGGTTTAGTGGAAAAGCCTGGAAATTTTAATTGCGCCGATGAAACATGGAATGTAAATGAAGACTTAAATCAAGGACCAGTAGTGAAACTAGGAGAAATTAATATTGTTACAACTGAAAATATATGTCACAATAACTTGCGATAACAAAGTGAATTTTTTTAGAAACATTCTAGGTCCTTTTTATTTATAGCTTTAATTTGTATACTACTTCAGTAAAATTATAACATTTAAATACTCGTATTACATATTTGTACACGTGTACTTTTTGTAGTTACCTGTCATCTATTGAAATTCCTTTGGGTAGTATTAATCACGTAAATTTTTTATTTATTTAAAACGTTAAAATTAGCAATAACTGTATTTTAAATGAACTTTGCCTGTGTTTCCTAAAATTACTGCATGCCAAATAATATGCCCATAAAAAACTAGAGCCAAAAAAACATAATTATTTGAGACGAAGCGCCTTAGATTACCTGTAAGAAAAAAATGATAGAAAAGTTGAATTTGAGGAAAAAATGACTCTGGAGAAAAGTAAAGTAGCAGTGACTGAAAGGAATATTATTCTTGTAGAAAAGGTTTGTGTTAGAATCCGAACAGTATAAGTAAATAAAATATTTGATAGACAACAGGAAAAAATTGATAGATTTACTTAACATAGTTAAAAAATATAGCATCTAACAATATGTGACATATAGTCATGTTAATAAAACATTTATTACATAAAACTGTATCCAGGTTGAACAATTCAAAGTTGCTGCTGGTCATGCATACTGGAATCATACCAATGTAGGATGACCTGATCACCGTTAAACCGAATGCTTGATTCAGGATAAGGATAACTATGTTTGTTTTAAAAATAAAGTCCCTCCACATTTTTATTAAAAACAAACATTTTCTCACCTTATTACCAATAATTCTAAGGAAAACAATAGGAATATTCATATCAGAGTAGATATTGAGTTAGATTTGGTTGTAATAAGGTTAACGGTGAATAAATTTCTTTGTTTAGGAGTGGTGGAGGAGTAAATATAAAATAAAGCTATAACGGTCGAAATGATTATATTTGCTATACGACAGTGCTCATATTTATAGATATAGACTACAATTTGCAAGCGATGTACTCTTTGAGAATTGGAGGCGTAATATTCAAATATTTGCTAGTTTCATTACCACATAAATTTGTATGATAGTTTGTTAGAAGGACAGCACATTTATACAAAATTTTCACTAAGGAGTAGTTTTTCATTTTTCTTAAAATCCACAAATGCAAGTTGATTAGAAACCCCACTCAACTGCCACATCGAGTATTTCCATAGTATTATTAAACATAATTTGATGGGTAATATATTTGTGGATTAACCAAAGTATGGCGATAATAACAGTTGTCTAACACCATATGCTTGATCTTCCATATAATACGTAATTGTCGCCATTAGGAAACGTGGAGTTTTATACCAGTTTTTGATAGAAATTTGTCTTCTATAAAATTCCAGCATTATACCTCCTACCAGGAGAGCTCTTTTTCAAATTATTATTATTCCATCTGGAGTTAAAACTTACTGATATTTAGTACAGTGTATTCCCTTATAGCCAAAGCAATTCTCTTCTTGATCAATAAGCGGTCTGCTTATAGGACGAATTGTGCCGTTAATAAACCTCCAACAGCTATAACAGCAGCCTCCATGTTAGCTATAAAATAGAAACTAGTTGTGATTAAAATTTTGGTTATCCGTCATTAGACATGCCAACTACTTATGCATATAGTTGATGTCTAGTTCTATTACGCTATGGATGGCGATTTAAATTGTTTGAAAGGTGTCCATGAATGGCAACAATAAAATTAGCAGTACTTCAAATAACTTGAGGTAGGGACTGTAAATAATGGTAGATTACTTTTCAAAATCTTTTAACCTATTTGGATAGCAACATGCATAATGCTATTGTTCCTGGAAGTTTATTAACTTGTTTATGCCCAAAATTATTTTTGTTCAAATATGGTCCTGATTTTGTAATGTGTCTAACTTATCTTCAGAAATTTAAAAAAATCAAGGACTTAATTTTTAAGTTTTGGAGTGGGTCGTCATTGACCCCCTCGATAAATTTATTATCTATAACTAATACAACCTATATAGTATTTTATTACAACAGTAGTATTGCGATCATGTAATTACGATTCCAAAATATGTATGACATATGGAAAAAAACTTATTATGCAACGGAGGATTACATTTCTTACAAACTTTATTGATTTTGTTTTGGCAAAGTGCACATCGCAGTTGTTTTTGACTGCATATAATGGAATGCTGTCCAATAGATTGTACACTTGAGAGAACTAGAAATAAGCGTGATGGTCCTAGAAATCTTGGATGCCGGCCATATTTTTTGAGTAAAGAATTACAACTAGTATTCGAAATTCAAGTTTGTCGAATTTAACTCTACAATATCTTAATAGTAGTTATGTATTTATTCAAGCAAACGTTGAACACCTAAAGTAGAATTGGCATCTATCACTTTTAACATGCAATTCAATCATGTACTGTACGATATTTCTTCCATAAGGTCCATAACCACATGTATGTATTTTACTGGCTAACCACATTTGGTTGCTGAACTTCAATCTTATTTTTATGCTTCACAGAATATCTAGTCTTTTGAAGAAGAACTAGACCGAATTCATTGGACAAAGGTGCCACTATATTGTTGTCATTTCACTGTACTGCAACAGTGTTACTTGTTTCATTAGCTGCATAGTCAAAAACGCATCTAGCTTTCTTCTTTATACTTGTCTTATTTTCAAGTGGCCAACTACTTGTACGGTTATTCCTGACAGTGCCGGTACCTCTTTTAAATCTTCAAACTCACATTTCAATAGCTTTTAGAATCCTATTACAACTGATTCTTCTTAAGCGCGCCTGTTCAGAGGATTCATTTGGTAGATTTTTTCCTTTCCCTTGATAGGTCTCAAAATTGATACAGTAGTCAGATGAAGTAACTGCTACACATGCCTTTTAGCTGAAGCGTACCGGATTCCCTTTTATTATTATTATTGCAGCCGTGCCTGCCAAAATATGATATCGTAGATTCTTTTACTAAAACTGCTGTTTCGATCGGTAAATATAATAAAAATAGATTACTCAAAATATCCATGAAAAGGCGAAGTTTAGTCAATTTATCGCTTTAATCTAAATTATTCTTATCGGTGATGTGAAGAAACCTAAAATCACTTCGAAGGGGTTACGACGTATTGCATTAGCAGCAAGATTATCGTGACAATCTTCATGTTTTTCCCAATACATTCTACGTCGGGGGACAGCAGCACAACCACTTAGATTTAGAATAGGAACAAATATAAACATTTCACCGTTTCCAAGTTCAAGCCAGGAGCTTTTCATGTATGCATGCATAACAGTGTTCCTTACTATATGTTCAATTACAGATGAACGCATTAATAAATCCAATAAATCAATCGGGTTACTATTTTCTAATAAAATAATCGTTGGCAACATCACTGTATTATTATACATATCTGTTGTACCTTTCTTTAGGTCATACGTAGAGATCCAACGTCATTCTTTCATCGCTTTCTTTTGATTCCCCTTTTCTTCTGTGACGGTTCAACAAGCTCTATGGGCCCTATAGACTCTTCTTCTACTTCGTTGCCATGTATTATATTCATCATTCAAACCTGAAGCTTCAATTTCAGTTACCAATTAATTTTTATTCAGTTTGTCGGAATTATTGCAGTCCTCCTCGCCCAAGTCACCATCAGTATCAAAGCCGGTATCAATAGGAGGTGTTATATATAAGTTGCTGTTAACATTGTAGTTTTCTTCCAACTTCTCAATTTGTTCCACAAGTTCTGCTGTTGTCAGCGGTCTTGTCTAAAAGAATAGACAAAATTAATCTATTTGCCCATGGAGTAGTTAATGACCTAACCAACTATAGGTTTAAAATTTACCACCAAACAAAATACACTTGTTTATAATTTACTATGAAACTTTTTATCCTCCATCATCTAATAAAAATTACCGACTAAGCACTTACCTGCTCTAACCATTCACAATTATACACTAGTCAGCACTCGAGAGAGCTAACCACACACTACTACGAAGCTTGCATTGTATTACAAACAGAAACACCACTTTACCGCCACCTATTAAAACAAGTCTGTTCCCGTTAAACGAATGCATTAGTTCGTTAACATCCCCTTGGATATGACCAAACAGGTTAGTGAATAATATACTTATATCGCACATTAATGTTAAAGTTTTGTTGAAGATACGAATCTAATAATTTATAATACCACCTACACTATTTATGGTGTAAGTAATAATTCGCTGTGGTACTCGTATCATTCCGCAGTCGTGGCATATCTACTCTGTGAAGAAGAAAGTTAGCTTTTGCTTCAGAGTCAGTCATGATATCCAAATTCATTTCCATGATGGAATAGAACCATTTTCCTCATTATAGTCAATACCACTTATGTTTTGGAGGAGGAACAACTCAATTTCATGGTGATTGGCACCTCCTCTAATTGTTTTCCCATATTCATATTGATTAGGCCCTTAAAAGTTAGAGATTTGTGGTTTTTATGTAGAGACACTAATAAATATGCAATCCTGCACTAGAAGTTTTTGTGTCACAACAGATATTAATTCTGTATTTAACTTGAAATTATAACCTAAATAGAATAATAAACATATTATGTCGAAATAAATAATGATGGGAAATACTTGCAATAACACTCCTTGGATGCAAAATTTTCATACAGAAGACTTCATTTCAAGATTGTTTTAATAAAGTCTGCTTGGAATGAGAACGAGAATAACTCTGTTGTTCCCTTCTTTTACACATTAATTCTCGCTTACTGCATTGCATCATACAGCTCATGGTATTTGGAAACACCTCTAATATAATATGAGATCTTATATCACACAGGATATTCCATCTATAGCAACTAAATTGCAAACGAGACATTTAATTATGAATATTAATTCGGGAATTGTAACCTGTGCGACTACCATCTTAACGCGATCCTTAACATCGGTAATATATGTACCTGAATAATCACATTACAGACAAGATAGTGTTTAATTTATATGCAATGGCTGCCATTGCATAAAATTAATTACTACATCAGCCTCTGAATAAAGAATTAGAACGAGCCGTCTTCATACTCATCTAAATTACGCCCTCTACTATTGTAAATCTCTTTACTCAAGTTCAAATTGTTTGGCAGTTTTTGTATAATTCAAGATCGACCGTCAGTAGAGATTCACATATCCAGAAAGCTGTTGAAAACAAATTATATTCTAGAGTATTTTACTGAACCTGACCAACAAACGGATATAAATGAATATATAATGATGCTTTTAGATAATTTTAAACGTGAAGTTTGCGTTAAAGAGAAGACGTCAATTATGCAAACGATAATATAGAAGTTTTATTTAGAAGTAGGTCGTGCCGTTGCGCGAAATTTAATATGTGAGTAACGTAAATATTATGGAACTTTTAGACCAATGTAAACAAGTTTTTGCAGAAAATTTAAATAAAAATGAAAAATAAAAGCGTAGGACATAAAATAAGCAGTAAGCTGATCAAAAACCTATAAGTATACAAAGTTACGGAGTGGCGGCCACCTAAAGCTCCCCATCTCACATGATATAATCCCGTAGAATTCTTTAATTCTCTGTCAGTTGTTATTAACATTAGCCAAAAATGTATTTTTGTGCTTTTATGCAAGACAAAAATTGGTAAGCAAATATCCAGAATTACACAAAAATTAGTTAGTCAGCACTTTTCATGAACACTCAACGTGCAAAACGCAAATTGAAGAAAACCTTAGAAATATGAAATAATTGTTATTGACTCACCATATTCAGGTCATCGACTTACTTATATTCTTTCAGTCATTAAACAGTCTAGTGCTCTAACCTTTTAATTGTAAACGTATGTAACTCAATGACGCAATTCTTGTAATTATTGTTTGTAAAATAGCGGAAGTTACCATAATACCTGTATGATAAATAAATATAAGAAACTGTAAACTAATCCAATGCATAGAATTATAAATATTATTACCGGTAAAAGAATCGTTAGACTGTGAAATTCTGCAATGCCCCGAAGGGCGGTAATCCGGTAACAAATTATGGGTGCACCATTTAACTACAGTGGTGTGAGAGTGGGTTCCTATATAAACAAATTGATATATTTCAAAATTATCAAACTTCTTTGCCATAAACCCATACTCTGAAACGCTATCTCTATGATACTGTCTCTGTTAAGGACGTCAATTCTTCTTATTTAGGATACGATTTTCTTGAAGGCGAATTCTGCTAGAACATCCTGATTATGTCTACCTCAATGTGGAAGCTGCTCTTATTACTACCAATTTATATTCTAAACAAAGAAAACAAGCACCCTAGCTGTGTCACATAATTCTATTTCACCACAACAGGCATACTATTATTCCTGTAAAAAGGTACAAACAACTTTTGCATTACATAAGTTTACATAGATACTTCCTAAAATATACCCGTTTTCGATCAATCAGTATTAGAATACCCAACTCACACTTATTTTGTTAAATCGCCAAAGCTTCTATTTAAATTTGGATTAGTTTCCATAATAACATAAACGCTACACTATACAACTCGGGCGGACGTTTCCTAATTTCATCAGTGTCTATCTTAATAAGCTCAATTTACAAATTCCACCAACAAAAACATAAAAGAATATATATAAACAGTTAATAAAATTTATAGCTTGAATGTCAGTCTATATAGACTTACATTGAGCAGGGTTTGAGTTCATTTTGTGATGAATGATGAATTTCTAAATGTGTTGGTTTGGAACCAATCTGTCCAAATTTCTATCTTTGTTATGGGGTCGTAGTCGATTTTATCCGCGGATAGTACCACGTCTAACTCCCGTTGGTTAATTTTATAGCCCAAGGTGTTTCTTCGACGTCCCTATTAACGATTACCGTTACTTATACTCATCACCGACCCGCGAGTAATCAATTTTTATTCCCGACCACTGATTAGCACTCGTCCTCCTCCCCACTTGCTATATTTCGAGGCGTATGTCATTATTTTAGGGCCATTCTATTGGAGTTGCAGTTGATAGCGAAATACTGTTTGTATATTGTTATCTCATGTATTAATCAGTCTGGAAGCTTTTGCATTAAAAACATTTTATATTGCAGATACTATTATTTCTAGTGGCACAGTCTATAACACGATGTTTGAAAAGTCTATTTGGGTCATCAGCTGTATCTAGGTGATTTAATTATATTATAGCATTATCTTCATCTTTTTTGGTTACAACGTAGTTTTAGTTACATTTGTTTCCCTGTAACTTTAAATTTAATAATTTCTATTGAAGCGTATAAAAATCTCTCCTTGCTCTCAGATAATTATATGGAAACATGAATGTTAACAATTCCGCTGTCATACAATCGTTAATTATTCTAAAAGCTTTCTTAAAATAACACAATTACGTTATAAAAAGTTACTGTTGTAATTGACCTGTTTACTCTAAATTATGTATAATAATTGTCTACATTTGCGTCTGTTTATTCGGATTCGTAATGCATAATACTAAAATTTGCTTACCTTTAGTGGTTATTTAATAAGTCATTGACTTGAGTTAGGTTTAACTATGTATTGCAAAAAATAATTTCTGATTTCGTGGTTTAATTCCCTTTATACAAACTAAAAGATTGAAATGTCATCCTCATTTAACACTAGTCTTCGTCAAATTATAATATACAGGATACATTCGCGTTTATTCGCTTTGTTTCAAATTAATTTTGTTTTCTTATCTAGTTTCTATCTGAAGTAATGTGAACAATTTACAATATGCTTTAAGGCATGTATTCATAGCTACAGTTATTTCCAAAAAAAAATAATGCAAGCTAAATTATTTAATGTACTATATTATACATCAAAACTCGTTCAACGTGCTCTATTGTCGTACCCAATTTTGATGTGGTTTTTGGGAACCATCAATAATCTGCGGCTAAAACGAATGGGCTATATTCTTAGGCAGGAAATATTAAAACGTCCAAACGTTAATAAATACCGTAGACTGAAGTAACTAGATGAAGTAATATATCTTGATGCTGGAACCAGGTGTGTTATATTTTGTAATTCGTGAATCAAACCATACTGTATATGTCTAATTACTGGATGAAAGGGGTATTGCAAGAAGGAAATGTAGATCCACATTTCAAAATAGTATTAAATTGGATAAGTTAAAATTTGCTGACTTACGCGAGTTTATTTAAGAAGGGAGTATCTGACAGAAAACAGGGTAAATTAATTAAGAAACTAGCGTGACTAGGTCAGAAGCGTTTCTGTGATTACAATACTCAGTACAACGCAGATTGTGAACATAACCGTTTAATACAAGTACTTAATTTTGTGGCAGTACAATAAAGTACACTTCGAGACCTCGTCGATATAGAGGCAGGCGTCTAGAACATTAATAATTAGCACAAAAACATACTAGGTATTCCTTTAAAAGTGAGTATAACTGTAGTAAGCGAGTTTGAAAAAAAGACAACCCGGGCTAAACCAAAACAACTAGTAAGTAGATCCAAATGTTAGGATTTTTCAAATACCTAATGCAAGCATTAGCAGACGCACGGGAAAATACAGTAAACTTAGCTAATTGCCTATAATAACTTCTTTTAGGTCAAACAATAGTAACTTCACGGAGGTAAATAAAAATGCAACTAACTCATGTTTTTGTGTTACCCGCGTGTTTTCAGCTTTGGTAGTTACGTAATAACCAAGTTAGTTAGTTTAATACACTTCCGTTATTTGATCTGCCCATCAAGATAGCAGTTGGTAACACTCCTCTGAAATGTATAGTCAATAGTTTCTGTATGGTGAATCCCAGCAATAGTATTAAGGTTACTTTTTTTGAGAAATACAATTTCAGCTTACACGCATTCTAGAAAAAGATTATTTTAGTATAGCCTATAATATTATATTATTCAAATTCGAGTGTTTTCAAATTAATTATGGTGATTTTTTAAAGGTTAGGGATGATATCATCTTTACTTTGTATTCTAAATTATGCAGTTTTATGAATAGTTTGTTTTGATGTGAAAAGGTGACGTGTATGACGTATCCGTAACCGACGAAGAATGTTAACACACCAAATTGTGTCAACTCAGGATACGGTAAATCCCCTTTTTTAGTTTAAGATAATCTTACCTATATTAGATTATAGAGGAACAACAAATATAATTTCAATTCGATATCTTAATTCATCCTATCGAAGATGTTTTCGAGTCGTTTTATGGAGGAAATATACTTTTACTGGCCACTTCGTCAAGATCATTGAAAAAGATAACATGCAAACTCGATTAGGCAAGTTAATCTTTGAATATATAAGTACGGAGGTTGATTAATGTGATTAGTCCATAGAGCTCGGAAATACATCTTACCATGTTGGTGAATTTCAATTTTAGGAAGAAAGGTTTCCTTAACTATTGACAATTGTTAATTATAGAGAAAGGCATGTTAATTCAGGAACACACAAATTACTAACAAAGTCCCAAAATTTGCATTAGGAATTGGTGAAAGTGGCGGGATTGATTCCAGAAGACTTAGATTTTAGTAGTTTTTAAGGTAGGTACGGATAGTTACTCCTCAGGTATTTCTAATACAATTTTTAAAGCATCACGTATTATAGTTAATAAGATGAAATAACTTACATTTCCTATTTTTCAATTACTAGCTCGACTTAAAATGATCATTTGGGCTTTGCATTAAAAGGCTAAGCTATTATTTCATCTTATTAAATATAATACGTTAGTATTTATCAACTTACCTTATGTAATTAATTATCTAATATTTATATACTTAATACTTGACTTATAGCCGTAATTTTGAAGGTCGCTTCCTGTCTATTACTGACATAAGTCAAAAATTTGACACTGTCAGATATCATTAACAAAAATTGCAAACGTAATTGAAAGTTAGTTTGATGTATGGTTGTGTACAGGATTTAGATTTGTCAATTTTCCAATTGTGGTCACCCGTTCCGGTGGCGTAATTGGGAAACGCATGGGCCCGTAAAGCATAAGATACAGGTTCAAGTCCTATCCGGGCACTCATATTTTCCATCTTTCAATTATTAGCTCTATTTGACATGATCATTTGGGTTTTGCATAGAAAGTCTAAGTTATTCATCTTATTAACTATAATGCGTCTGTATTTATCAACTTACCTTATATAATTAATTACCTAATATATATATATATATATATATATATATATATAGACATATATATATATATATATATATATATAATACTCATATTTAGACCAGGGTAGAAAATTAATGGATTACATCAAATAATTTTAATCACCGTGTATAAGGAAGTTTATTAGATAATACGCTTTATTAAAAACCCGTGGAGAATAAAAATTCATTCGTTTTATTAAAAATAAGAGATTAAAATCATGTACAAGACGCTTTATATCAAAAGAAGCAGTATTGAAAAGCTCTGCGTGTAATGTAATTATTTCTAAACAAAGAGAAATTACGTGCAAAATTTATCTTAATTAACTCTATTTAAGTAACCGGTAGTAAAACAAAGTGTACCTATAATAATTAATATTTAAGTTGTATTCGCTAAAAATGAAAAGGATAGAAATCAATTTTAATTGGAGTTAATTAAACCGTTAATAACATATAATACCTATAGAAACTTGTAAAAACCCAAGATTAAAATACCACGGAATAAAGCTCTGAGAATTAATATTATTTTGAACACCTGTGTAGTTTAAATATCACATTCGGCGTAAATTTTGCAGATAATTAATGTTTCAAAGAATCTTGGAGAAACCGGGGCTTAGTATTCACGAGAATGTGCGATACGGGTTTATTAAACCCAGATAACAGTCCGCGTGGACTGAAATAATCGATAATGAAGAGTGTCAATTTGCACCA
The DNA here is from genome assembly GCA_036346225.1 of Platerodrilus igneus. Taxonomy (NCBI): domain Eukaryota; kingdom Metazoa; phylum Arthropoda; class Insecta; order Coleoptera; family Lycidae; genus Platerodrilus; species Platerodrilus igneus. The sequence continues at coordinate 4,196,550 of JARFIW010001599.1, forward strand.
ATAAGAACACGGTAGAGAAGGAAAGAGAAAATGCGTCAAGCAAAGACACATATTGTAAAAGGCGGGATTCAAGCAACGTCACGGGGGTCACAATTGGTTAAAAATAGGATGCAAATATCAGAGGTAGAACAACAATTTCTGTACAAAATCAATTAGTTTTTCTCGGACATGCTTGCGTGCCGTGTGGAAATTTTCTGAGATTTGAATGGGGCGAGTGAAAATTCGTAAAAATCGACGCGTGAGCGGCAGACTGGGAACATGGCATGAGAAATTCTTTAGAATTACCCGTTTTGGGGAACAGACCGATAGACAGGCTTTTGCTATATATACCGGCGGTAATATGAATTTCGGCCTCTTAGACTCTGAGACTTTTGACGATTCGATGCGTTAAAAGCTCGTACATACGCGACTTGATTGAAAATGTTAAACCGTGCATTTTAGTTTGATTAAATAATTTAAAGTTTGCTAGTATATTTTAGTGATTCAAAATAGCTTGTTATTTACGTGTTAACATGAATGTACTTCAGTGCACTTAGATACAAGGTAATAAAATTTAGTTTCACTGTACCAATTAGCAAAATTTACATGGACGAATGTATACACAAAAGTAGGCAGTTTTGGCGTATATTGGTGACAGAAGCATGAAGTTATTTGCTATTTTTCGGGGGTGTTAATAATTAAATGGTTCAAATACGTGTCTGGATCCACGAAACAAGGGTCAGATATACATAGATGAGTTCCGGAAAAGCCCAGAAACAACTGGTGATGGAGAAAATTTTAAAAGCGTAGAGAATCAGAAGCCGTAATTATAATCCTGTTGAATGGTGTGATTAACTAAAGAAACGATACCTTGAAACGACGAGGACAGTAACCTTCAGGTAAATTATACTATTTTGTTTGACATTTTGTGTGTATTGAATGACTTTATAATTGATTTACTTTAAATGGACATTAGTGAAATTGTTCTAACCATAAAAGTTTAATTTTAAGATGAAATTTGCTTGTTTAAGTAAAAGGGTATTTTGTTTTGATGTTCGGGAATATGATGAAACTTTGGGTATGTCTTTGAGCTCAATTAGACAAACCTGGTTAATTAACGTAAAGGGTGGTAGATGCTCCTTTGTACTCAGACTCCGGTCTGTTTATATTGTTATATTAATTAGTAGGCATCCAACAAGGACTTGAATTCTGGATGCACGTTAAAGTGATAATAAAATTAATTTTGAAATTCCTTTTAAAACTGAATTTTATGCTGAAATTTAATTTGAAAATTTAATGTATTCTGAATATTGATGTAAATAGAGTTAACGTTGATGTTTGTGGTAGGAATGTGTTTAATTTTTATGAATGAGGAGATTTATAAAATTAGGTGAGCAGCCGAGGCGAAAAGCGTAGTTCACGGATTTGGAGGTTTCACAGCATAATTTGGCGACCCAAAAGTGAGGCTCGAGTTCCAAATAAAATTTTGTGATTTTATTCCAGGAAACTGGCGATCTGAGAGAGAGAGTTTTGTGTGTGTATAAATTTAAGAGTATTTTAGAGTGTGTGAGTGATTAGAACGTATGCAGAGAAAAGAGTGGTTAAGGAGTCAAGGAGTGAAATTGGAAGTGACGATAGTGCATTGTGTGAGAAAATTTCTAAAATGGAAGATGCTGGAGGCAGTAGAGATCAGTCGAGGACGGAATCAGGGATCAAGGAAACGAGATGATATTGAGAATGTTAGAGAGGATGAGTGAAGAATCTAATAGAGCTAGGAAGAATCGAATAGAGCGATGGAGGAGTCCAATAGAAAATTAGAACAGCTAAGCGATGAATCTAATAGAGCTAGGGAAGAATCGAGCAGGAAGTTAGAAGAGATTAGAGAAATGAGTGAGGAATCGAATCGTAAGTTTGAACAAATTAGTCAGAAAATAGATAAGACGAATCAAGAAGTTTCAGAATTTAAAATAGTCTTACCGTAAAGATGGGGAAGTTGAAAATAGGGTTGAAAAAAATGAACATGATATTACAGGTCTTCGACAGGAAATGGGACATTTAAGGTCCGAAGTACGCATTTTCTGTGAAGAAGAAATAAACGTAAAAATGACTGAAGTAACGGACTCATGTAGGGATCAGTTAGGCAGGGTAGAACGTGAAGTTAGTAGTATTAAATACAACATGTCAAATTTAACGGGGGATGGTCCCAGATTTTATACAGGTGGAGTATCATTGAACCAACACATGAAGTTTTATGGCGATAACAGGGTAAATCCACAAATTTTTATAAATAGTGTAAGAAATCTAGTGGGAAATTTATTTGACGAACAGACCAAACTAAATACGATAAAGGCTTTATTAAAGGACAACGCGGAAGCATGGTACAATTTGGTAGGACAGGACATAGACACGTATCACGACTTTGAAGACAAATTTTACAACATTACTGGAGTGATCACAAACAGGATCAGATTAGGGACGACTTGATTACAGGAAAATTTAAGGAGAGTTTGCAGGTTCTAGGAGCAATATGCCATCCGCAAGTACAGTGTGGCCAAACAACTGAATCCACCATTGACGGACAGACAGATTATTAAGTACCTATCACGACATTTTGAACTGGAAATTAGACAACACGTGGCCTTACAAAACATCACAGAACGGGAGACATTTTAGAGTATTTGCAGAGATATGACGATGTATGTGTAGGACGGACAAGAGAGATACGAGAACGAAACGTTAACACAGTTAGGTTTGACAACAGGACACCGAATTATCCGAGACGGCCTGACTACAGCAGAAATTTTCGACCGAATTGGGAACGACGAGGACAGGAATACAGGAGCAATAGTGCGACTAGGGGACCGACGCCAAGACCTAGTTACACGCGACAGAACAGTTTACCGGAAGTAAACAGGACTGTGACCAGCACGCCGAATAGAGACAGGGACACGGATATTAACACGAGGAGGACGTACGCACAGGTTGTAGAAGGACAACCAGGACCAAGCACGGAAAACAGGATGAGACAGGATTTTTAGAACGTGACAGACCACTAGATTTCTGTGTAAATGTATACGAACATCCACGTGAATTTTTCAAAATTGAGGAGGAAGTAGAGCCAGAAACTGAGGAAAATTATATTTGCCAATTATTAATTTAGAAATTTTGAGAATAATGTAGAAGTATTACTTGATACAGGGGCAGAGGCGAGTTTAATATCGGAGGAATTCGTCAGCAAAATTAGGGATAAGGTTTGTGATAGAATTATGCCTATAAAACGTAGCCATTTAGTAGCTCCAAATAAAAAGAAGTTTGCTGTAGTAAATAGTGTTGTGGTGCTTAGGATAGATATAGGAGGTTTAAGCTGTGAACAGGAGTTTGTAATTGTACCTGGACTGAAGTTTCAGAGCATTTTAGGTGTTGACTGTATGATGAAGTTAGGGTTTTGATAGATATGGAAAGGAAGGTAATAAGGATTAAGGATAGGGTAGTGCCATGGAAGGGCAGTTATGAAGTCACAGAGGATGACACTGGGTTTAGTATTAATGTAGTAGAGGTAGAAGATGATGAAGGTAAACAGATCAACACGATAAGATGTCCAGAGGAAAGGAAAGTAGAGGTTCAAGCTTTAATACAAAAACATGCAGAAGTAGTGGGGGTAGAAGCAGCATATCAGGAGCAGGTGAAGGCGAAATTAAGTAAAGATGGCAAGTTTGTTTTTAATCAAGTAGATTTAAGGGATTCATTCTGGCGGATTCCATTACACAAGCATTCTAGCAGGTACAGAGGATTTTCCGTAGAGGGAAAATTTGATAATTTTAAAGTAGTATCGTTTGGTTTGTCGGCAGAAAGGGAAACAATAATAAATGAGAAACAGACAAGTGTAGGGCATGAAGAAGAAGCAATATGTAAGAGTCAGGATAATAGGGATGATAAGTTTATGGTATGTGAGATAACAGGGATGTTAAGTGTAGATATAGAAGGGGGAGAGATAGGGATGAAGAGTATTAGGATGGTAAGAAGAAAGACATGGAGGGTCAAGAAGAGAGTTAGATTTAAATAGGATAGGGATAGAAAAGGTGTAGATAGAAGAGTAGAAGTAAGTGTTTATAGAAAATAAAGCTAGGTATAGGATAAATATAGGAGATAATTAGGAATAGGTAGGATGAAGTAAAGTATAGTGAAGATTAGTTAAAAGTTAGGAATAGGATAGGTATATAGGATGTATATAGGATTAGATGGATGAGTAGGATGAAGTTAGGGATAATGTCAGTTTATAGAATTAGGTGAAAGTTAGGAATAGGATAGGGATATAGGATAGGTGTAAATATTTTTTTTTCGATTGGAGACAAAGTAGGTAAGTTAGATAGATAAGGGTAGAGAGAGATAGGCAGTTTTTTTGTAATTTTTTTTGGCTAAATGCTTAATATTTGCATACAAATAAGTGGGATTATTTGTATTCAAATAGGGGGAAAATACTCATATTTAGACCAGGGTAGAAAATTAATGGATTACATCAAATAATTTTAATCACCGTGTATAAAGAAGTTTATTAGATAATACGCTTTATTAAAAACCCGTGGAGAATAAAAATTCATTCGTTTTATTAAAAATAAGAGATTAAAATCATGTACAAGACGCTTTATATCAAAAGAAGCAGTATTGAAAAGCTCTGCGTGTAATGTAATTATTTCTAAACAAAGAGAAATTACGTGCAAAATTTATCTTAATTAACTCTATTTAAGTAACCGGTAGTAAAACAAAGTGTACCTATAATAATTAATATTTAAGTTGTATTCGCTAAAAATGAAAAGGATAGAAATCAATTTTAATTGGAGTTAATTAAACCGTTAATAACATATAATACCTATAGAAACTTGTAAAACCCAAGATTAAAATACCACGGAATAAAGCTCTGAGAATTAATATTATTTTGAACACCTGTGTAGTTTAAATATCACATTCGGCGTAAATTTTGCAGATAATTAATGTTTCAAAGAATCTTGGAGAAACCGGGGCTTAGTATTCACGAGAATGTGCGATACGGGTTTATTAAACCCAGATAACAGTCCGCGTGGACTGAAATAATCGATAATGAAGAGTGTCAATTTGCACCAATAAGAACACGGTAGAGAAGGAAAGAGAAAATGCGTCAAGCAAAGACACATATTGTAAAAGGCGGGATTCAAGCAACGTCACGGGGGTCACAATTGGTTAAAAATAGGATGCAAATATCAGAAGTAGAACAACAATTTCTGTACAACATCAATTAGTTTTTCTCGGACATGCTTGCGTGCCGTGTGAAATTTTCTGAGATTTGAATGGGGCGAGTGAAAATTGTAAAAATCGACGCGTGAGCGGCAGACTGGGAACATGGCATGAGAAATTCTTTAGAATTACCCGTTTTGGGGAACAGACCGATAGACAGGCTTTTTGCTATATATACCGGCGGTAATATGAATTTCGGCCTCTTAGACTCTGAGACTTTTGACGATTCGATGCGTTAAAAGCTCGTACATACGCGACTTGATTGAAAATGTTAAACCGTGCATTTTAGTTTGATTAAATAATTTAAAGTTTGCTAGTATATTTTAGTGATTCAAAATAGCTTGTTATTTACGTGTTAACATGAATGTACTTCAGTGCACTTAGATACAAGGTAATAAAATTTAGTTTCACTGTACCAATTAGCAAAATTTACAAGGACGAATGTATACACAAAAGTAGGCAGTTTTGGCGTATATTGGTGACAGAAGCATGAAGTTATTTGCTATTTTTCGGGGTGTTAATAATTAAATGGTTCAAATACGTGTCTGGATCCACGAAACAAGGGTCAGATATACATAGATGAGTTCCGGAAAAGCCCAGAAACAACTGGTGATGGAGAAAATTTTAAAAGCGTAGAGAATCAGAAGCCGTAATTATAATCCTGTTGAATGGTGTGATTAACTAAAGAAACGATACCTTGAAACGACGAGGACAGTAACCTTCAGGTAAATTATACTATTTTGTTTGACATTTTGTGTGTATTGAATGACTTTATAATTGATTTACTTTAAATGGACATTAGTGAAATTGTTCTAACCATAAAAGTTTAATTTTAAGATGAAATTTGCTTGTTTAAGTAAAAGGGTATTTTGTTTTGATGTTCGGGAATATGATGAAACTTTGGGTATGTCTTTGAGCTCAATTAGACAAACCTGGTTAATTAACGTAAAGGGTGGTAGATGCTCCTTTGTACTCAGACTCCGGTCTGTTTATATTGTTATATTAATTAGTAGGCATCCAACAAGGACTTGAATTCTGGATGCACGTTAAAGTGATAATAAAATTAATTTTGAAATTCCTTTTAAAAACTGAATTTTATGCTGAAATTTAATTTGAAAATTTAATGTATTCTGAATATTGATGTAAATAGAGTTAACGTTGATGTTTGTGGTAGGAATGTGTTTAATTTTTATGAATGAGGAGATTTATAAAATTAGGTGAGCAGCCGAGGCGAAAAGCGTAGTTCACGGATTTGGAGGTTTCACAGCAATATATATATATATATATATATATATATATATATATATATATATTAGTGCCCCTATCGTTAAGGTTACTTCAATTTTTTTTTATTAGTCTAATCAATCAGGTCAGTATCACTTACTTGATATTGGGTTTTGGTATCCTCTGGTTATTCTTTCGGGAGTTTTTCCCCTAGAATTCTCCTTATCTTGAAATTAGGTGGCGTCGAGGATAATTCCAGATTGAAACTAATATTTCCTACGTGATAATATTCCGGGACCCTCTTCGAACACTTACGCTACCTTTTCCACTGAGTTAGTTGGCAAAGTTTTCGTTACTTTATCGAAACACAGAATTTTTAACGAGATAGCTCACAGAGTTTCTCTATGAATTACCGGCTAGATTTTATAAGCCAAAACGGTACGTATCATGTTGTCTGACTTTGGTGGTAGCTCCTTTAAAGATAGTTTTCTCCTTTGACACATAGTGCCGTTAAACATTTATAATGAAACCTTAGTTACAATGGAGAGTTGATTAGAATAACAAAAACAGCGGATTAAGACCTGTAGTTTAATCACTCTACGATTTGGCTGAAAGAAACTGATTTAGACACCTATTCTAAGGCCACCAACAACATCCTTCCTAACCATACTTACTACAGACCACAAGCCGAGCTATCACAACCAAGTGCTACTGAAAACTAACTACCCCTCTTTGCACAATTATGTTTTAGTTATCTGCCTGTTTACGGTAAGGAAAGCGACATAAGAACGGAGAAAGCGAAAGTTTTATTTTGAGTAAATGAAGACCGCAATGTAAAAATTAGACTAGATTGGAATTACTATGATTAATAGGAGAAGCATACGAAGACTTATTGACAAAGAACTCTTTATAAGAAAAAGTGAGGAAACCCAAAACACTATTTTTCGCACTGATGGATCGACCTGGATATATCTGAATTTTAGGAACTGCAGGCATTTCCGATCAGCAATCACGTCTGCTACAATTATGTAGACGTCCTTGCTAAAAAGGGCGATAGAAATTCAGCACACTACTTAAGGTTTCTCTAAAAATGTACGAATATGGCAGCTAATGAAAACATCTAAGGAAAGTTGGATTTGTAACTTTGGCATTCACTATTACTAAAAAATTTTTGCTAAGAACGTTTATATACCACATGACGAGCTTAGCAAAATATTTTAATTCGGGGGTTTTACAACCAGCATGGGCCATGTATTTGGATACGTGGTAAACTTATTACTAGACATCGTTGCGTACGAGAAATAAGAATTGTTTACAATACCAACAACAGAATATTGTTATAATCAGCCAGCAAAAGACGTAATTCGTGCGCAAAACTTTGAAAACTCGTCTGTGCCGTATTAAAAGTGTCACCTGCGGGTGTAGTACCAATAAGTTGGTTTGGTGGTGTTAAGGGAGTGTTGTTTGAAGAAAGAAAAATTGAAAAGTTGGTGTTTTCTGGATATCCTTGAGTTTAAAGTTATATTGATAATAAACCGTAAGTAAAATATGAGCTCTTATGTTAATATATTTTCATTATGTATATGTGAATTGTAAATTTAAGCAGGTTTGTATTCATGTAGTAGAAACTTAATTAAACCTGAAAGTAATTATTTTGTTGGACGATGACTTAGCGATGGAACTAGTGATGGTTAAATTATGCATAATATTACCGAAAAAGCATTAGAAAATATTAAGACATATGCGCGCTTTGATTTTAAATGTAAGCTTTGTTGATGAAATTTAGTATTAGTAAGGAAATGAAATTTTAGTATTTTGTGCGGACAATGGAGTGATAAACGGAAAAGTTGCTACTTAACTATTTTTTATATATTGCTGTTAAAGGTATTTCCAAAAATGGGATTTAGAATGTCTTGTATATTGAGAATGAGAAATATGGAGTAATAATTTATTTGTTGGCTGATTTAATGTTTTTAAGAAGTTTTTTAGTAACTCCTGGCAAGTTTGATGTAGGAATTATGTTTTTTAAGGAACGTATATTTGTATTTATATTGCAATTACTTGATGTCAGTAAAGTTAAGTATACGTTGACTTTTAATTGCACATATTTATAAACTAGGAAAATTTATATAATTGTGAAAGGATGTCTAGTCACTTCAGCGAGAAAGTCGTATTTGGAGGAGGCACTTTAATGTTTATTTCTTTATTTTTAATTTTTTATTATCTCTTCCGTTGGAATCCACTCATACCACTGTAGTTATTCCTCAAACCCTTAAATTTTTACGAGGTTTTCACCCTTTTAAGGCAACTATAAATTTATAACCGTAACAGGCTTGCTGGAATTACGAGAAAAGATTGTCGCCTTCGTCAGGGATCTGCAACAACCTATTTCAGACTGTGATAGCACGATGGCATTTTCGATCAGTTTAGTAATTACATAATAAATAAATTTTGAAGATATATGTAAGTAAGAATTTCTTCCTTATTATGTTTCAGTACTGTGTATTTTGGCGCATACAGCAATCAAAAGAATGACTCGGCCGAAACATTAATTTCAATATTTAAAGCACGGAATGATTTTACACGGTTGCATAGTTCCGTTTCCTTTTCATGGTCTATCAGACTCAACGTTATACTCCTAACATTAGTGTATATGTAATGGAAGAGATAAGGGGTTTGTTTCTAATCAGTCAATAAATACGTCAGGGGAATCCTGAAACTGTTAATCGAACCTTTCACCGTACCGTTAACGTCAATCATCTTATTAAGTTAGATCGAGTGATAAAGCTCGTTCACAAAACGGAAGTATTACTTACAGATGTCTTTGAATTGAGTCTTAAAATAATTTAGAAACGTTCAGAATACCGTTGTTGACTTAATTATGTTTTTAGAATTTAGTAGCACGGAAAGGATGATTTGTAAACTGGAACGAGCAGATAATTCTTTTGTTGAATTTTTAACTCAATTGTAGCGTATATGTTTTTTGAAAGCTAATCAACTGTATAGCGGAGGATTATATTCAAGAAGGTTGCAGGCAAACATTCATGCAATATGTGATACTCACAGATAATTGCACACCTGTATACCGTTTTACCGTTTCCTAGTTTTGGAAAAAGAAAATGGGAGTAGCATAAAAGTTGTGCGTATTTTGTAAAATATAGTGTTGTTCAAAAAAAAACATTGCGTATTAACTCACTGTAGATTTATTTTAACTGAACGCAATCAATAAAACACGCGCCAGAATAACCCATTGTGACTTGTATCCTTTTATGTTTGAGCTTTTGTTTAAAAATTCGTTTAAGCTCTTTATTTGGGGTTATATTGATTAAAAATAAACCAAACGGATATATATATATATATATATATATATATATAAAGTAAGATGTATCTGTAAACAAACTCTTATGGAAATAATAAGAGCCATTGACAAATACAAATCGGACTGGTAGTTATATAGCCATTAACAAAACATTAGCTTTATTACTTCATAGGGGAGGAAACATCCACTGACCAATGGTTTCGGCTTGTTAGCCTCATCAGAGTGGACTGTTCCCAAGAACCCTATGAAGTAATCGAAGCTATTATAATGATATAATTTCGAAACAATCACTGTACTATGGCAAAAGTAAATAAAACCGCCATCAGGTGATAAAACACCAACACTACTAAAGTGTGGAAGTACAGAATTGAACCGAAACTACATAATAAATTTTAAAAATGACTATAAAAGTACGTTGGGCCTTTGAGATTTGCGGAATGTTACAGCAAAATTTATTTGCTAACGTAACAAACCTTCTCGTGGCGACACCCGGGTTCATGCCCCATAGGCAATTCAAATAAACAAAGACAAGTTATTTGCAGTCCGCAATAAGAAAATTGAATATAAAGTAAGATGTATCTGTAAACAAACTCTTATGGAAATAATAAGAGCCATTGACAAATACAAATCGGGCTGGTAGTTATATAGCCATTAACAAAACATTAGCTTTATTACTTCATAGGGGAGGAAACATCCACTGACCAATGGTTTCGGCTTGTTAGCCTCATCAGAGTGGACTGTTCCCAAGAACCCTATGAAGTAATCGAAGCTATTATAATGATATAATTTCGAAACAATCACTGTACTATGGCAAAAGTAAATAAAACCGCCATCAGGTGATAAAACACCAACACTACTAAAGTGTGGAAGTACAGAATTGAACCGAAACTACATAATAAATTTTAAAATGACTATAAAAGTACGTTGGGCCTTTGAGATTTAGAATGTTACAGCAAAATTTATTTGCTAACGTAACAAACCTTCTCGTGGCGACATCCGGGTTTGCCCCATAGGAATTCAAATAAACAAAGACAAGTTATTTGCAGTCCGCAATAAGAAAATTGAATATAAAGTAAGATGAATGTAAACAAACTCTTATGGAAATAATAAGAGCCATTGACAAATACAAATGGGGTAGATTTACTAGCCATTAACAAAACATTAGCTTTATTAACTACTAGGCGAGAAATCATACCTACTGACCAATGGTTTACGGCTTGTTAGCCTCATCAGAGTGGACTGTCCCAAGAACCCTAATGAAGTAATCGAAGTATTAAATGATATAATTTGAAACAATACAACTGTACTATGGCAAAATGTAAATAAAACCCCATCAGGTGATATAACACAACATACTAAATGTGGAAGACAGAATTGAACCGAAAACTACGATGAATAAATTTTAAAATGACTAAAAAGCTTGGCTTTAATTTGAATGTTAAGAAAATTTATTTCTAACGTAAAAACCTTTCGGCGACCGGGTTATGCCCCAAGGAATTAAAAAAAAAGAAGTATTAGTCATAAAAATGATATAAATGTACTGTAAACAAACTCTTATGGAAAAATAAGAGCCTTGACAAATACAAATCGGGCTGTATTATACATTAACAAAACATTACTTATTACTTCAGAGAAACATCCACTGACCATGGTTTCGCTTTTAGCCTCATCAGTGACTGTTCAGACCCTAGAAGAACAGATATTTATTTCAACAATCACGTACAGGCAAAAGTAAATAAAACCGCCATCAGGTGATAAAACACACACACTAAAGTTGAGACATTGAACCGAAACTACAATAAATTTTAAAATACTAAATACGTTGGGCCTTGGATTTGCGAATGTTACAGCAAAATTTATTCTAAGTAACAAACCTTTCGTGCGAACCCGGTTCATGCCCCATAGGCAATTCAAATAAACAAAGACAAGTTATTTGCACAATAAAAAATTGAATATAAATAAGATTATTGTAAACAAACTCTTATGGAAATAATAAGACCATTGACAAATACAAATCGCTGGTAGTATATAGCCATTAACAAAACATTAGCTTTATTACTTCATAGGGAGGAAACATCCACTGACCAATGGTTTCGGCTTGTTAGCCTCATCAGAGTGGACTGTTCCCAAGAACCCTATGAAGTAATCGAAGCTATTATAATGATATAATTTCGAAACAATCACTGTACTATGGCAAAAGTAAATAAAACCGCCATCAGGTGATAAAACACCAACACTACTAAAGTGTGGAAGTACAGAATTGAACCGAAACTACATAATAAATTTTAAAATGACTATAAAAGTACGTTGGGCCTTTGAGATTTGCGGAATGTTACAGCAAAATTTATTTGCTAACGTAACAAACCTTCTCGTGGCGACACCCGGGTTCATGCCCCATAGGCAATTCAAATAAACAAAGACAAGTTATTTGCAGTCGCAATAAGAAAATTGAATATAAGTAAGATGTACTGTAAACAAACTCTTATGGAAATAAAGAGCCATTGACAAATACAAATCGGGCTGGTAGTTATTAGCCATTAACAAACATTAGCTTATGTACTTCTAGGGAGCGAACGAATACCACTGACCAATGGTTTCGGACATTGTTAGCACTCATCAGAGTGAGACTGTTCCCAAGAACACACTATGAAGTAATCGAAGCACATATTATAATGATAACATTTCGAAACAATCTACATGTACTATGGCAAAAGTAAATAAAACCGCCATCAGGTGATAAAACACCAACACTACTAAAGTGTGGAAGTACAGAATTGAACCGAAACTACATAATAAATTTTAAAATGACTATAAAAGTACGTTGGGCCTTTGAGATTTGCGGAATGTTACAGCAATTTATTTGCTAACGTACAACTTCTCGTGGCGACACGGTTATTATATTTATTTATTTGCTATTAATTACTAGTGTGGAATGTAACTCAACACTTTATAGTGTCTGTGTTTTATCACCGATGGCGCGTTTCATTTCCACATAGTTCAATAGTACAAGTTATTTCATGAATAATATATAAGTAATGCTATCGATACACAAACTTCATATGAACAGCACCTTGAGCTAACAATCGAAATCATTGGTAGATGACTATTAAAATACATTGCTTTATTTTATGGGAAAACTACCAGCCAATTGTATTTGTCAATAGCCTATCTACTGTTCCAGAACCCTAAGAGTTATGTATATCGATACATCTACTTTATATTCAGTATTTTCTTCAGTGTCTGGAGCAAATCCAACTTAGTACTTTGTTTATTTGAATTGCGGATAACGTTGCCAAGAAGTGTTTTGTTAACGTTAACAAACATTCTTGCTGTAACATCCGGGTTCAAAGCAACTACTTTTATAGTCATTTTAAATTTATTATGTAGTTTCGGTTCAATTCTGTACTTCCACACTTTAGTAGTGTTGGTGTTTTATCACCTGATGGCGGTTTTATTTACTTTTGCCATAGTACAGTGATTGTTTCGAAATTATATCATTATATTAGTTGATTACTTCATAGGGTTCTTGGGAACAGTCCACTCTGATGAGGCTAACAAGCCGAAACCATTGGTCAGTGGATGTTTCTCCCTATGAAGTAATAAAGCTAATGTTTTGTTAATGGCTATATAACTACCAGCCCGATTTGTATTTGTCAATGGCTCTTATTATTTCCATAAGAGTTTGTTTACAGATACATCTTACTTTATATTCAATTTTCTTATTGCGGACTGCAAATAACTTGTCTTTGTTTATTTGAATTGCCTATGGGCATGAACCCGGGTGTCGCCACGAGAAGGTTTGTTACGTTAGCAAATAAATTTTGCTGTAACATTCCGCAAATCTCAAAGGCCCAATGTACTTTTATAGTCATTTTTAAAATTTATTATGTAGTTTCGGTTCAATTCTGTACTTCCACACTTTAGTAGTGTTGGTGTTTTATCACCTGATGGCGGTTTTATTTACTTTTGCCATAGTACAGTGATTGTTTCGAAATTATATCATTATAATAGTTGATTACTTCATAGGGTTCTTGGGAACAGTCCACTCTGATGAGGCTAACAAGCCGAAACCATTGGTCAGTGGATGTTTCTCCCCATGAAGTAATAAAGCTAATGTTTTGTTAATGGCTATATAACTACCACCCGATTTGTATTTGTCAATGGCTCTTATTATTTCCATAAGAGTTTGTTTACAGATACTTCTTACTTTATATTCAATTTTCTTATTGCGGACTGCAAATAACTTGTCTTTTTTTATATATATATATATATATATATATATATATATTGCTGCGCTAAAGACCACGTTGGTGTGCCTATAAATTTGCTGTGTTAACCTCTTCCTTTGAAGTAGGCGCCAAAAGAATGCTGTGACACGGTACAGCAAATTCTAAATTTGAAATTACTGACTTACTTTCCTTTCTAACTTTTTTTTTGTCTGGCTAGCTTAACGGAAATTTTTACTATGGAATTTGCAAAATGAAATCTATCACAGCAACCTTAGCAAGCATCTATACATTCAAAAACAATTTTCTTTTATACAAAAGAATACAGAACAGTTTACAACATAATTTTTAAACATAAAATTATTCCTTAGAAGTACATATTTACTTTATTATTGAAATATATCTTATCTAACCTTTGTTAAAATTTACAAAACTCGAATCTCTTCTCTTGTGAATAATTAACCTGCCTTTTACTCACACGTTTGTAAGGTTGTTTGGTCAAAAATCCCTGACAGATAGTCTATTTAAAGGTCAAAATGTTTCAAGCTCTGACCACAAAACTATCCGGTAGATATTCTAACACAAAAAATATTATATGATTAGAGCTTATTCTATCTTAAATTTAAATGACAAAATACTGAAATATCAGCTACAAACAAAAATTTAAATTTAATACTTGCGAAATCCAATATCGCTTTTTGTAATTAACTGTAGTAAAAGCTCAGTCTACCAGTTTTGTTCATTTCCTATTTTTAATTAATTAGCTTTGGAGTAGTTTCTGTATTGAAGATCATTTGATCTATATAAAACAAATGATACTTCTAACTTCCATGCTTGAAATTATTTAAACGTATACGCTCCATGATACTCAGCATGTTATTTTGCTTTATAATCAAACGCAAATAATACACATCGCTTGGTTTAGGAACTCACTCATTCTCAATTCTTACATGATACTTAGCAAAACGCAAATCACTAAATGAATGTTCTCTAATAAAGT
The DNA here is from genome assembly GCA_036346225.1 of Platerodrilus igneus. Classification (NCBI taxonomy): domain Eukaryota; kingdom Metazoa; phylum Arthropoda; class Insecta; order Coleoptera; family Lycidae; genus Platerodrilus; species Platerodrilus igneus. The sequence continues at coordinate 4,211,566 of JARFIW010001599.1, forward strand.
TCCCGCTTATATATCAACTATGTAACTACGTCATGGTTTTCCAGATTTAATTCGAATTTTAGTCACACACGTGGTGTATTATTTCCGGGAATTCCACAAAGTTAACGGCCTAATTAGTGTCAAACCGACGAGGCCAAATGATTTAAGATCATAACAAGGCGTTGCCGATCCTTGTCTGATTCACGTATTTAATTTTGCGTCGGATTTCACCCTATAGTAATGCGAAAACTATAAAATGGATGTTATTGCTTTTTTGATGGTAACGCAAGTTCTTGAAATAAGGTGTTTATTGATTTAACTATTTATACGATATTTCTTAGTAAGATTACTCATTTGTCTTTATTATTCACGAATTCTCTAAATTAATATTTATTTTAAAACTCATAAAATGTTATACGGAGGCAATTTAGCTAATTAAAGCTTTAATTGCTTTCGCAACGGGTTTTGCAAATAGAAAAGATTTGCATTTTTTTACAAATTATGAAAATAAATGGCTTTGTATCTTAAAAATTAAAACTCGTGTTCAAGCGGATGTATTAACTGGCTTTGTATTCATAATACGTTTTAAAATGATTGATTTGCATAAAGTATAAGGTTTATACCAGTCTTATGATTTTTTTACAGTCCGCCACTAATGTAATACACGGGAATTATGCTTTATATCAACGCGGATAAATTTGATGACCTTGTAAAAGCAATACCCTTATACACAGGGTGGACCCGTGACTATTCGAAATATCAACCTTTTTCGGTATACTACTATTTGGGTTGGCGATATTTATAAGGTTTAAGTTTCAATGACCTCTCATAACCTCCTTATTACGTGTTCCATATCAAATTCTTTGGTGGTTGTTCTCAAATTCTCGAATATGCTGGAACGCTGACATATAAATATATGAACTATAATAACGTACATAGCAAAACGACGCGTTCAATTGCGAAGGTTGCTATAACCTGCTAGACCAATTACTTCAGAGGAGACACGTTTTATTTAAAGGTGAATGCAAACAACCGCAAGGATCAGTATTAGTTAAAACGTCGACGTCGACATGCAGCTGACCATAGCCTAGATAGGTTACGTAATTATATATATATATATATATATATATATATATATATATAAGATTCCAGTTTCTGCGACTGATATATTTACCAAAGGCACTACCGGGACTGGTGCTAACAATTGAAAAGTTTTACAAACATAAATTCTGCACGTCAACATACATCAACCTAACTCTCAATAAAAGCCTGTTTAAATTATTATTTCATCTTATTAATTATAATACCTTGGTATTTATCAAATTGTCTTGTGCAATAAATTATCTAATATGTAGTTATAGCTGTAATAAACCCCGCGTTAGCGCCGCTGAATTTCCTGGATAACTCATTACCTTTGGCGAAGGCGCTAAAAGAGTGCTGTTTTGCGGTTCAGCAAATTGTAAATTTGAAATTACTGACTTGCCCCTTTTCTAACTAAACTTTGCTTGGCTATCTCAAGTACTGAAATTTACAAAATGAAATCAAACACAGCAATCTTAAAAAGCATTTATACACCCAAAAACAATTTTCTTTCATACAAAAAAACAGATCAGTTTACAACATCCTTTTCAAATATAAAATTATTTCTAGCAAGTACATATTTCCTTAATGATTAAAATATTCCTTACCTAATCTTTGATAAAATTTACAGAAGTCAAATCTCTTCTCTTGTGGATAATTTAGCTGCCTTTTACTCTTACGCTTGTAAGTGTGTTTGAAAAAAATTTCTTAACACATAGTTTATTTAAAGGCCAAAATGTTTCCAACTCTGACCTCAAAACTTTTTGGTGAATATCCTTACACAAAACGAAATTAAAATGTGAACTTATTCTACCTTAAATTCAAATGACAAAATACTCAAATATCAGTTACAAACAAAGAAATCTAAAATTAATACTTGCGAAATCCAATAGTAATCATCCAATTTGTTATTAACAATATTAAATACCTTCTGCTTCCATTTTTAAATTGACGCTAAAAGGTCAGCTTACAAGATTGTCCGTATTATTTAAAATCTCCATTTAGGGCATCAGTAACCAAAAGTGCATCTTCTATTTTAAATTACCTTAGAGTAGCTTTCGTATTAAAGAAAGCTAAATTTTCATTGTATTATTATAAATTAAATACCTGCATTTAACAAATTCCAAATTTCAAAATATTGAAACGCATAAATTTCATATCGTAAAACTAATTTACGGCATCTAATCCTTACAGGACGATTTGCGAGTAAATAAACTTTACATGGTCATCTCGTAAAGTGAAACTCTTACTTATTGCTTTTTGACGCGAATTAATAAATTTGTACATCATCGACCTCGTATAATAAAACCTTTGCATATTGCTTGTTGACACTAATTAATGAATGGATACTCTAATAAAGTTCTAGTTTTTATATTAAAATTATCTAGCTACATCATGATTCTAGATTTTACGCGAATTATTTCGAATTTTTTTCCCCTACGTGATGTAATATTTCCGGGAATTCCACGGTTTTAATGGCCTAATTAGTGTCAAACAACCTCGGCCGATTTGATTTACGAACATCGCAAGCGTTGTTTATCTTTGTCCAATACATGGAGTTAATCGTAACGCCGCATTCTATCTTGTAGTAATCCGAAAGCTATAAATTCAATTTTTCGACATTTTTATCTTTTTGCGAGTTTTCGAGCTAGCGTTTATTCAATATTAGTCATTCCTTAGTTCTCAGTACAGATGACGCATTTTCTCTATTATTCACGCAGCTTCTGGAACATGTTTTATTTAAAACGTTATACGGAAGTCAATTTAGCTAATTAGTTAAGCTTTAATTACTGCATTTATCTCATCTTTTGTCAATACTGATCTACCCTACTCACCCACCCTACTCCATCTTCCACCCACCAGTACCTCAACGGATTAAAAAATTTGCAACAAAAGCTGATGCATTTAGAAGCTCCCTTAAAATACAGTTACGATTATTATCTCTTTTGCATCAGATATGTAGAAGCAAAGCAGCATAATTGCGATAAACATAGGCATTTAAATAAACCGAATGTGTGAATATGGAGGTTTACTTGAAGATCAAAAATGAATTACCAAAAATGTAGAAGTTAGATTATAATTTCGTGAGTTGCAGGTAAAAGTAGAACAAACTCCAAGTACATTACGATAGGTTCGGTTTATAATGTGATTATAATGTTTTCATTTTAGTATTAGATAGAATAAAAACGAGAAATGAAAATATAGTTAACTCGTTCCAAGCAATTCATAACCTACCCATTACTTTCATAAGTATCCCTCAGAAGGAGATTATCTAAATGTGTAGGCAGGTACGTTGCATGTTGTAGTAATTCCCTGTTACAAATAACCAATAATATATCTTGATAAAAACTCTAGTTTTCCTGGAAAATAAAGCACCTGCACTTTGAAACAAATTCCCAGCAACAAATAAGCTTTTCTTGCTAGTGTAACTAAATCAATAGATTACTCATATGGAAGATTGTGCTGCTGTGAAAACACATTCAACGTGCATTTAATTCGCTTATGAACGGTTAAATAACTAATCTTTTAAAGACCACTAAAATATGTTGGTGGTTGATTAAATATACAAAACGGAAAATTTTTGTCTATAATTTTCACCGCAATCTATTAACATCGGTGAAAGAAGTTACGAAAACCGTCTTTTAACTTTATTTGCAGACGTTCATCTTGTAGTTGTAATAAGTCATATACCCAACGTCTTATTTTTGGGATATCCAATGGTTAAAAATATTTCATTAACTTAACACATTCGATCACACAGTTTTTCGCAAATTATGCAATTAAACCAACTAAATTGATTGTCATCTCTAGTTCATCGAATACAAGCGTCTTCGTGGTACATGTAAAATAAAAGCACTAGTGAAAGATTAATGAATCGCTGCGTTTATAAAAACTTTTAATTTATGAATAAACTCTACTGGTTGGAGAACCGCAAGTATGAACTCTATGTAAACCAATAATTATTGATTAAATTGTTCTTTTGTATTTAATTGAATTGTATTTTTTACGCATCATTAAAGAAGATCTTATAGTCGCCAACTTTAACCTTCTACAAAGCAAATATTTCACGTTAATCTAACGAGATCAAGAAAACGATTGGAATTTTCACCTTAGCTGCTAGTACCGTTCAACGGTCGTATTAATAAATGTAGAGGTTCACGTGATAGTTGTAGTTAAAATAGAGCTAATGATATATAGCCTTTATGTTAACTACAAGAAACTGTTTGAAGTAGATTCACATTTAACAGAAGAATACGTTAATGAGTTTTCCATAATGCAGTAAAAAAATTTTTAATTCTAGAAACACCAAACTTCAAGTTTTGAATTTTTTTTTGTTTTTTTGTAGGCTATTTCCTTGCCTTTGTTAAACGGAAGCAGCAAGTGGTTAGCAAAAATGGGCCTTACAAGATCTTATTGTTCTATGCGGTACCGCAAAGGTATAATATAAACATAAAAATGAAAGACCTAGTATTTTTAAAAGTATACCTGGTTGACCCACTTGATATAAGAATACAATAAATTCTGTTACTTCGTTTGTTAGTCCTCTTTCTATTCATAAATCTAACGCAGCTTACTATCACGAACATTTTGTAGAAATCAATCATTGAACTAAAGTCATTGCTTAAACACACACCATCCGTTTATTGACTGTTTGCCGGTTTTTCAATCCTACTAAAAAATAATGTCTCATCTTGTAATTGCCATTTGCAATAAATGCAATAGGAAGTGTATTTTGTAATATGCGACGTGCAGCGACGTAGTCAACAAAAAAAGACAACAAAGGAGAAAGAAAAAGAAATTGACCGGGCTCAGTCGGTGTGGGCGGGGTATAATACTTACAAAAATTAAATAAGGCCTGAAATAAAAATAAATTGTTAACCGCTCCGTACAACCTGTAGGAGAAATCCCCGCCTGCAGTTAACATTTTGAAAAGAACGTGCACACAAATTCGTTTAATTAAACAACCAGAGCTCTCGGTCATATTGTGGTTATCAAAAAGCGTGATTAGGAAACTTGGAAACGCGCTTTTATCGGATAGTACGCAACCTTAGTTCGACGAGTCTTTAGATTCAAACCATAGAGAAAGCAATTATACGTTTTCGGAATGTTTAATAAATTAAAGGATACCTAAAACAAGGTATTGACTTATTTAAATTTTATCATAAACTTGTCGTTTCGAAGCCAATAGATTTGAGTTAAACAATTATTGTAACGCGTGCTTATGATGAACAGGTAAAATATACAGGATGTTGATGAAGGATTTACAAATATTAACGGAATTGATTTAACTGAACAACAAATTAAAGAGAAAAAAGGGTAATTAATTTTTTCCCGAAAATAAACGTAACAAATCCTATCTATGATTCAATAATTTTAGATATAGCTTTAAATTGATTGTACGTGTGAACTAGTTAGTTACAGGACAAAAAATTTCTACTCATGAAAATACACAACCAACACAAGAAATACTAGGGAATTTTTCTCCAAATGAACATTGTATAAGTGTAACGGATATATAAGCTTAGATGGTAATGAGGCCATCGCGACTCAACGCGTTTTATTACGGTCCATCCAAATCATCACGACCTATGCTTGTCGATTCAACCAACATCCATATACCTTTATAGAAATATTTCCACACATTTCTTATAAGTGAGAATTTCTTGTCTAGGTTGTGTATTTTTATAAAGAAATTTTTTTTCATGTACTTGGAATACACTTACTGTTCATTTACAGGTATTAATACTAGGAAAGAATAAGATGTTCATATTAGATACTTCAAGTGCAAGAGAGAAGGATATGACACCCTTATTTTAAAAATACCTGAGTATGAAACGCATATACAAAAATTTCAAACTTATCAATATATTATGGAATAAAGGTTTTCTTTTAATGCCGTTTGCACCCTTTTATTTTCATAACCTAGATTGGTAATTTGATTCCACTTCCCTTCCACGACAAGCCATATTTAATGAAACCTTTTTCCTTGGTTTGTCACAATCCATTTTTCAAAGTAAACTCGACATAAGGCCATTATCACTAATCTACAATTAATTTATTGTGAGCTCAGTAATTAATTTTATGCTAAAATTAGCGTTGCAGCTGTCTTTAAATTTTGTTCACAATCTTTCTTTAAAATTCTAAAGTTTTGAGTGACTTACGAATTATTGGGCTTAGTCAGATTAGTTTAACCAACGGTAAAAATACAGCGTTTTAAGCGTACTTATAATGTTAATCCGTTTTTAGAACTAATTCTGAGTTCAAAAACCTTGACTTAAAAAGCACAAATAACACAAAAATGATGTCTTGTTTCAAATTTTATACTCATTTTCTATTTCTATATTTTTTGTTGCGGAACTATTTTGTTATTTCGTATCGACTTGGTATAAGATAAATTATATTACTGTATGGAATTTTAAATATCGAAAAATATTTTTAGATGAAGTTGGCGCAAATCCTCCCCTCGTATCCTCTCGGGTTTTATCGGTTTAAACCAATTATAATGGATTCTTTTTAAAACTGTTTGATTTCTAGAAAAGTTTGTACACTAGGAGCAATCTTACATCAACTAAAATCCGAGACACCTACCCTGTATTTTGGGGATATGGCTAGCCATTTCTCAAAATCGTAGGTCTAATAATGAATATACCCCAAAAGTTCTTGTTGTTGGGCTATTTTATTTCTATCGGAACTTTTGCCCTGTAAGATCCGATACATCTACTATTAAAGTTCTTGAATAAGGGGTTTACAAATGTTGAAACCCGAAGCTTGGTACTAAATTTCTGATGGAACGTAAAAATCTGGGTAGTAACGTATAACGAAACCGCGAAAACGCGAAAACGAAAACCAATATCTAATATTTTAGGCGTAATCATAACGCAGTTGCCGTGCAAATTATTAATTTATTGTTATTGGCTGCTTTTGAGCATTATTGGGCACAATTGGCAGTAATCAGAAGTTATTGGTCGCAGGTCTAGATTTGAATTTACGCTTCAAGCTGTTTTTACTCTGCATTTTACTCTGCACGACTCGAAAGGTCCGTTCTCAACGTTTTTGAACAATGGGCGAAGGAAGGGACCGTGATCGAGACCGCGACCTTACGGGTCTCGGTCACCTTCTCGGATTCGAACCCTCAGTCTCGGTCACGACTCAAAAGTCTGAAATTGGTCTCGGTATCGATTTTTACAATTATGGTTAATCCCTGTAATTTCAATAAAATTCACCTAGTTAATAGGTACATAATAATACGATACATTAAAAAGAACATCCATTTACGAGATCAAACCCATTAAACAAACAAAGAAACTGTAATTATACACCGATTTAATGATATTGCTTATTGCTTCAATAGCTTTGTGGATAATAAAATGAATTCGACTTAGAAATAGTGGGTTCCCATGTAAAACTTGCTTAATTTAAGAGAAGGGAAGGAGAATGGTACCTTGCTTCAGAATGAATATATATTATTTTCCCAAGATGTTTTTAAAAAGTCGTCCTGTTGTACTATTCAAATCTATGAAATTCAATATTGCGATAAACTTCTGCCCAGGGCCAATGAAATATTGCTAATCTGTTAACTTGATCTGTATTTTGTAAACAGATGATTTCATTATCAAAAACGGTCATTTAAAGAAAATTTAAAAACCTTACTACCGAAAGTTATTACACGCCGACGGAGTATCTGGCGATTAGTAACTTATATGGAAAATCTAATACAATTTGTATATGTTGATAAAATTTTGAGAAACTTAAGTTTTAAATTTTTACAATATTATTTTGTCTGAGACCGACTAAAACTTTATTCAGTTAGGTCTATATGCCTAAACAAACGTATTAGTGTATATAAAGGTATGTATTTTGACTTGAGAATAAAACAATCAAATTATAGGGACTAAATACTTCATAAGGCGTTGTAGTATAAGCAATGGCACTGATCTGTATTTACAGTTACTACTTTTTGAATTTTGGTTATTGAAAAATATACACTAAACTGCGTTTTTATTAATTGGCATGTTTCATCGCTGGCAAAGAATTTTGGTAGAACCGCAAGAAAAAAACTAGTACGGTCAGAAGCTTCTGTTAAAATTATACCGTGTAATTTTAGATACATAGGTATCCTAACGGTTTACGCGTACACGAATTATAACAAAAATACCAAATGGAACATTGACAAATTATAACATTTTCAAAAACTGGGCTTCCCGAATTAATAATTGCTAAATAAATACAAGTTAACTCTTAAAAGGCCTCAAAAATAACTTTACGTACATGGCGGCAGGTGATATCCGGGTACTACAGTAATTTTACAGGATTTTAGGTGTGCTATCATAATTGCGTCAACTAAGATACGCTTTACATTCATTCCTGCGATAGGAGAAAGAGTCAAAGCGGATGTATAGTCTGAGTTGTGATTTTATGTGGTTCGGTATTCTGTTTAGCAGTGTTATTATAACAACGCGAGAATTCAACATAATATTCCAAGTACTTCTGAAGACGGTGAATGTAGTTCTGGTTGCAATGCAGCCTTTGGTAATAGACCTTCTACAAATAGAACTCCTGGTAGCAATGCAGCTTCTGGTAGCCGACCTTCTAGAAGTAGAACTCCTGCTGCTGACCTGCCATATAATTCAACAGGATATCTTCAATTGGATAAGTAAGTTGGCTTAGTATATTTTTGTTTATGTAGATATCCAAGAATACAACTTACAGCTTTTGTAATTATTATTGATTGTTGTTTATATGTATACAGGGTGTCCCAAATTGAGTAGGATAGCATGGGTATCTTTCTTATTATTAATAATAGAGATCTGCTCAAATGGGCAAAGTTGTGTCATTTGGATAGCTTATTTAAATTCCGCATAGATACATTCTAAATTCCAAACGGTTTAGAAATTATTTAAAAGAAACTGAAAACTTCCAATTTCTTCGAAGTCGAATATTTTTGTTATAATAAAAGATACGAAAAAATGTTTCTTATAAAAGTTACTTAGTTCAATTGTGTTCACTTAAAAGTAATATTAAAATTAAATTCAAGATGGCGGTTATCGAGATATTAGCATCAACTTTTATATTTTAAATGGACGCCATATTGATTTTTTAGATGGTTAGATAGCATATTTTTTCTCTTTTCAACGATGTATCACAACATATGTTTAAATGAAAAAATTTACTGCAAATGATAATTTTAATTTTTTATCAAGTAGGCATCATCAGATATCTCTTAAACAAATTAAATTATAACAAACTGTCATGTTGAATTAGTGTATCTTTTGTACTAATAATTGGCATTTGTGTATTCTCTTTCCCAGTTATAAGTTGTGATATACTTATTCTATAAAATATTCAAATGGCAAATTTTTCAACAAGCGAACAATATCATATGTTTTGTACATACATAAAATGTAATAAGAACAGTCGCCTTGCTGCCGAAACATACTTAACAAACTTTCCCGAAAAAAGACAGCCAAACATTAAAATCTTTCAAAGATTGGACACAAATATGCAGCAGTATGGATGTTTAAAAAAACCTACTCGAAACATAAATGGAGACATTGTAGATGAGGTGTTGACACTGGCCTGTGTGGAAGCTAATCCAAACATTTCAACACGGGAAATAGAAACCCAAGTAAACGTATCCAAGTCTCAAGCATCAAGAATTTTATAAAAGCATAAATATCACCCTTACAGATTCCAAATTGCTCAAAACTTACAACCAAACGACTATCTCCGCAGATCAACATTTTGCAGATGGTTTATCAATCAAGTTAGGGAGAATGATGATTTTATTAATCGCGTTTTGTGGACCGATGAGTCTTATTTTTCTAACTGTGGAATATTTAGTCGTCATAATGAGCACTATTGGGCACAGGAAAACCCACGCATAACAGTTCCATGCCGCAATCAAATTCGATTTGGATTTAATGTTTTTTGTGGTATATTGGGAAACAGTTTACTTGGTCCTATAATATTCGATGGAACCTTAACCTCTCAACGTTATTTGGAAATGCTTCAAATATCTTTAGATTTATTAGACGACCTACCTTTGGCACAAAATAATCAAATTTGGTATCAAAAAGATGGCGCACCTCCACACAACGCTAGAGATGTTATCACCTACTTAAGTAACCGTTTTGATGGCAGGGTAATCACGACCCACACACCTGTAAAATGGCCGCCTAGATCAGCAGACTTAACACCCCTGGATTTTTATTTAAGGGGCACTTTAAAAGATAATGTATATGGAAGTAATTTCCAGTACAATAATGTACATGAACTACGGGAAGCGGTTATGCAGGCAATAAACGGTCTTAATGGGAATACATTACGACGCGTAACAAAAAGTGTTCTAAAACGTTGCCGATTGTGTTTAAATAATAAGGGCCAACGTTTTGAACAATTGCTATGATTTATTAGTTGGTGTTTAATGTTATTCTAATGTTTTTTTTCGTTTAATTTGTTTTAAAACTGATTTGTGTTGATGCCTACTTGATAAAAAATTAAAATTATTATTTTCAGTAAATTTTTTTATTTAAACATATGTTGTAATACATCGTTGATAAGAGAAAAAAATATGCTATCTAACCATCAAAAAATCCAATATGGCGTCCATTTAAAATATGAAAGTTGATGCTAATATCTCGATAACCGCCATCTTGAATTTAATTTTAATATCACTTTTAAGTGCACACAATTGAACTAAGTAACTTTTATAAGAAACATTTTTTCGTATCTTTTATTATAACGAAAATATTCGACTTCGAAGAAATTGGCAGTTTTCAGTTTTTTTTAAATAATTTCTAAACCGTTTGGAATTTCAAATGTATCTATGCGGAATTTAAATAAGCTATCCAAATGACACAACTTTGCTCATTTAAGCAGATCTTTATCATTAATAATAAGAAACATACCCATGCTATCCTACTCAATTTGGGACATCCTGTATAGAATAATGGATGAACACCTCGAAAGTATATATGTAATGCCCGACAAAGAATTTAGTGATTGGTATGAAGATGATGACCAAGATGAGTATGTACCAGCAGTAAGCGACGAAACTCAGTTGTCGATAATGTTCGTGGTGGAGAGAGGGTCCTCATCGAAATATCAGTAACAGTCGACAGTGACGAGAAACAGGAATTGGTTGTAGAGCCAAGGGAAAAAACTACAACACCACCATCAGATAACGTTTATGGTGCTAAAGATGAGACTATCTGGAACAAGAAACCACTACGTTCAACCCAAACGTGGTCGTATAATATTATTCGAAAACGAGCTAATAACTTATGCCTATTCTTCCCCATTCTAATGTCTTGATTTTCATTTTAGGGGTCCAACTAAAATAACCGCTTTGCATTCACGTATAGATATGTTCTGTACATTAGTGACATCCGAAATGTAATCGATTATCATAAAGCAGTCTAATCAAAAAGCTAAAAAAGTTTATTATAGTTTCAACAAAAACTCGCCTCGGACACCACGAGTCTGGAAAGATATTACGGTTCAGGAGGATGCGTTTTTGAGGATTGTACTAATGGCAAGCGTTCATGAATCAAATACTGAACATATTGATGAATTGTGGAAATCACACGCCTTACCATTATACAAAGCAGCAATGAGTAGAAACCGCTTCAAACAGATTCTACGTTTCATCAGTTTTGATAACTCCATAACAAGACCGGATAGATTACAAACGGATAAAGCTGCGGTAATAAGCGACATTTGGCTAATGCTAAACCAAATCTGCTGAAGTGTTATTCGCCTTATGAACACCTAACTGTTGATGAGCAACTTTTTCCTTATCGTGGACGAACAAGGTTTACTCAGTACATGCCTTCCAAACCTGCTAAGTATGGAATTAAGGTATTCTGGATATGTGATGCCAAAACATTTTATCCATGCCAAGGATCAATTTACACTGGAAAACAGTTATGCATTTATGTCACCTTTACAAAATTTCGGGTCGTAATATTACCGCCGACAATTTCTTCACATCAATGCCCTTTGTTCGCATACTAAAATCGATTGGTCTCGCTTTGGTTGGTAGCCTTAGAAAAAATAAAACCTACATTCGTAAGGTCCTTCTAGCTAGCAAGGAGAGGTATCTCTATTCTACTACGTTTGCGTTCCACAAAGATGTTATGCTGTGTTTGTATGTCCCAAAAGTAAATAACGCAGTAGTTTTATTATTTACAATGCACTCTACAAATGCAGTGGATGACACCTTGAAGAGAAAACCTGAAATTATTTCTGTTTATAACAATACTAAGTCAGTGGCTGACGTTGTGGATAAAATGCTGGATAGTTATACAACCTAGAGGCGAAGAAGTCACTGGCCATTGACCTTTTTTTACAACATACTGGACGTAGCAGATCTGGCTGCCTTTGTCATATATACGAACAACAATCCTGAAATCTATAATAGTACAAATAAGAGACGAAATTTTCTAAACATCCTACCTCGTGAGTTGTGTTTACCTGCTCTAACCTAAAGAAGTGAAATTGCCATAATATTGCATAATCGGTTTACTAAAAGCGCGATTGACGGCATTTTGGAAGTTTGTCCGAAAGTTCACATAATCTTAATTCTATAAATCAGCGGGATTCTTCTCGACGCTTCGCACTAAAAGGAATATGTAAAATATATTATCACAGCGAAGAGAAAATAAAAAGAAAAACCCGTAAAGCATGTAGCGTTTGTAAACATACGGTGTGCCTTCAGCACACAGATGCAAGAGTTAAATGTTTTCAGTGTCAAGATAAATAATGATCTATTATTTTTTCGTTATATTTTATAACATGTGTATAACATTAAAATATAATACTAACAATATAATAAATTATTACAAACATTTTCCCTTGTTTTCCAGTATAAATACATGTGATACCCAAGTACCACCATCCGCCAGAAGGTTGTGAAATTTTTTCATGGTAAAAATATGCAACCCCAATACATCCACCATATCTAAAAATGTTGAAATGTGTGTATAATGACCTACTTGAAGATGTCCTAGAAGCCCACACTGACTCGCTTTACCAAAAATGAAATATCTTACATTTCATGCACAGAAAATACCCGGGTACCACCTTCAGCCACACAAGAGTTAAAGTATAACAATCATTTCTCGCAAATCGTCTCAAAGGTCATTGGTGTGCTATAAACAGAAAATGTTTGGTCATATACTTTTGTCAAGCTTTATCCCCTGTTGTAGCTTTAAAGTCGTTAAATTTTTTAAAAATTATATTTATTTTTAACAAAAAATGGAATCTTAAAGATTAACTGGTAGGGGAAGTGACAAAAATTTCTGATCAAAACATTTGCTGTCTATCATACACTCAATGAAACAGTTAGTCAGAAATTCTTTTACATTTTAACCTGTATTGTAAATTAGCTATTTTTGAATTCAAGAAGCCCAATGTTTCAAAATGTAATAACTGAACAGTTTAATTTGGTTGATGTCCAACTTTTTCCGTATTATTTCTATTATCAGTCAGAAGCTGTGGTTATAGATTTGCCGCTACTTTTGTTCTTTTCTCTAGCCCAAAACTATCCGCGAACGATGGCAAAATATGCGAAATTAGAAAATATGCCATTTTGTGCATATGTACTTTTAAATAAGCAAAATTCAGACAGTAGGTAACTATAAATACCGATCAGTGCTTGGACTATTCACGTGGAAACTTTTGAAGGTGATAAAGTGACAAGTTCGACTCTTTAACTTACTTAAACTTGCTGTATAAAGATATGTATATTAATAACTAGATCGTTTTTCGTTTGTACTGAAATTCGGTGGCGTTTCAAATGATTCCCTTATTTAACGAAAATTTTTTTCTTTCTGTAGCTGAAGCTAGAAGAACAGAAATCGTTGCTTAAAAATTATTTATTAACTGATACCTAAAACGGATGGAAATAAAACAGGTTTACTGCTTACTCTAAGAAAAAAATAATAATCGTGTTATTAAAAAATGATTAACATAAATTTGAGTAGCTGTAACGTTAAAACGCACGTGTCCGGTAGAAACAGAAAGGAAAGCGAAATAAGGGCCCCACGAATCACGTTCACATATTAAATATAAAGGAAATTTGAAAAAACCGGGCTAACTACAAATGCCGAGAGTGGAGTGGTTCACTTATACCAGAAAAGTACATCGCCATCGACTTTTCTTTTATTTACAATAAACCAAAAAGTAAGATAATTGCTATTTAAAAAAATTATACTTAGTAACAATTCATAATAATTGATCTACGGAGGCGTGTTTCGTATTGTAACAGGTAACATTTATCGATAATGAACAATAAAAGGCTAATGCTCAAAGATACTTGGGTAGATGTTACGGATTTTAGGGGATGTAGAGTTAGTCCTGATGTACAAACTTTTCCAGAAATTAAGTTCTTGGAAAAGCTTCAAGAAGATTCTATACATCATCGGTTTAAACTGAAAAAAAATCCGAGAGGATCCAAGACGAGGATCTCGGTCAATTTTATTCAATATTACTACTTTTGCCTTTTAACAAAAATCCCTTTTAGTATTTCTTACATTAATGTAATATGCCTATACCATGACTACACGATTGAAAAAACTAAATCAAGTTGCTACGAAATAACAAGATTGTTCCGTAGCAGAAGGTGTAGAAATGAAAAGTGGTTATAGAATTTAAAACGGAACACCATTTTTGTGTTGTTTGTGCTTTTTGAGGTAACGGTTTTGATCAGACAAGTACTCTCGGAATGCCTTATACGTGCTTATTAGTGTCTTTATTTATTCTTACTACTTGAAGTGTGATTAATTAATTAACCGAGATTATGTGATAGGTTAAACTAGTCTCAATAAGCGCAATTATTAATAGGCCACTCGAAACTTTTGCATATTAAAAAAAATTTTATAAACACAATCAGACTGTAGCTACAATCTGTTGACATGATTTGCAAGCTAATGGTTTTCACTGTACTAATAATCTAGCAACCCTCTTTGTATCTAAAGGCAAGGCTACTTTTAGCTTAAAATTATTTATAGGGTTTATTATTATAGGGTTTACAATGAATTAATGAATTAATTGTAGATTAATGCTAAAGGTTTTGAAAAATGGAAAGTAGGAGACTAAGCAAAATAAGTTCACTGAATATGGTTTGTCATGAAAAGGAAGCAATATCATTGGACTCAAATTACCAATAGAAATTTAACCGAAAATAGTGGGTGTCATCTAGGTTATGAAGATAGGGTTGTACAAACACAATTAAGAGAAAACTTTTACTTTAAAACATGTAGATAAGTTTGAAATTTTTGGATATGCGTTTAATACTTAGCAGTAGAGTGTTTGTGTATGTTGAGGGACGAGGCATCGCTTTACACCACCCTTCCTCCCACAGCTCCCCCCACCAACACAACTCTTGTGTCACGGGCCTACGCTTTAAACACTACCACTATGCTGGAGCACAAGTCGAATTTTTATACAATTATATTCTTTTGTTGGAAGTTTGAGAATTAAGCATCCGAAATGCGTCTATTTACTCGAAGAAGCAACGAAGGCACAGTTGGTCCCTGCTGTTCCAGCACGTGCACCGGTAAATCGAAGTGTTCGACTTAGTAAGCGCAGTCCTTAAATATTTTTATTGTATCAAGTATGGATTTTTACATAAATGAGGTGAGTTGATTTTAGTAGCGCTACGAGTTAAGTCGTTAAAGTAATATCACCCGATCGATTTTATCATGTAATTCGAATACCTGTGTAATAAGAAAGATTGTAATTCAGAAAATA
The DNA here is from genome assembly GCA_036346225.1 of Platerodrilus igneus. Lineage (NCBI taxonomy): Eukaryota > Metazoa > Arthropoda > Insecta > Coleoptera > Lycidae > Platerodrilus > Platerodrilus igneus. Next base: position 4,227,379 of record JARFIW010001599.1, read on the forward strand.
AACACTGTTTAACAATAAATATAGTTACGTTAAATATAATTAGGCTCAAAATATGGTAAACGCCTAGGAAAAACAAGGATTGTTAAAATCATCGAGTTGTGGATAGTACCCGACGGAGTTATATTAAAAATGCCGCTAAGAATTGGTATTGGCCAAAAACCTAAAAATAGGGATAGCGGTTAGAGGAATGGTCCCGATATAAATTTTTTTACATATTTTGAATCCCCACGAAATTCTATACTAATTTGATAGGTTACATGATGGGTTTATCTCAAAAGGCAGAGTAATGCTGTTTAGAAATAGATTAAACATGAACGTCGTATAGTTTGTAAAAAGTTGATCTGTAAATCAGTAAGGGGTGGCCTGATTTTAAAAAATTTCAGGAGATTTGAGTAGCTGAGACAACAATATTGACTAACACCTTACACGACGAATTTATATAAAAAATACCGCTAACAATTGCTTTTGGCCAAAAATCTAAAAATAGAGGCAGCGTTACAGGGATGGTTTGATTTGCAAAAATCAAAGCGATTTTGGAGCTGAGAGAAACCAATATTATTTCGACATCTTACACGACGAATTTATATTACAAATACCTCTAAGAATTGCGATTGGCCCAAAACCTAAAAATAGGGGTAACTCCTCGGGGTTGCTTCGATTTAAAATTTTTTCACAGACTTGAGTAGTTGAGAAAATTTTAGACTAATTTGATATGTTAGACTACTAGAACGTAGGAAAGCAAAAACTATTATAGAAATATATTAAATTACATTGTTGTTATTCATCGGTTTAAGGTGGTAGTCCCATCGACAGACAATGACATCCTTAATTAAATCTATGGCGGAAAAAGTTGAAAGTAATTAATAGAAAATTAATTCTCAAGTTGGTCAGTTTAAAAGCGTCTGTCGATCGATGTAGGCGTCTATTATGTGACTTATGGCTGCTCGTTAATAAAAAATAAAGGGTGACTTTATAACATTCAGGGTTAGGTGCTCTTATATTCATCTCTCAATTAAATTGAAGTCTATATGTTGTTTCTTAACCATCCTAAAAAATTTTCATATTTAATGCAGCCTTAAGTTCGTCTCTAAATTAAAAATGGAATTTGTGCATTAAACAATAATATGAGATTTACAATTAATGGTTTCGAATGACTCGATATTGTAGTGATTAAGGTATCTGCTTTGCATGCGGGCAGCACGGGATCGAATCCCATTTGATCAGATTTTTTTTAACAACTTGCGGTAAAATGTATATACAGAATGGAGCAAAAGTGGATATGTACAGAGTAAGTCAAAAATCGTGACGTTTAAAAAAATAGCCGATTGACGTAAGAAAAATGACGGTTGACAGATGTGACGTAAGAAAAATGGCGAATGACAGATGTGACGTAAGAAAAAGTGGTATTATCGTTAAACCCGTTAAGAAACGGTTACTATTAATGAGTTTCCCTATTAAAAACGATTCGTGTTAATGAATTTTCCAATTAAAAAGCTATTAGGTTTTGACACTTCTAAATCAAATGTTGATAATTTTCTTAAAGAATTGAATTCAAAATTTCAAAGCATAAAGTTTAAGTATGAACTAGAGAATAATAGAAAATTACCCTTTTCAGATACATTAGTAATTAGAGATGGTAATAAATCAGAATTTGACATTTATACAAAAGAAATCACTGTAAATCGCTTTATTTTGTCTTCCCCAATCATAGCATACAACATAAGTTGACTTCATTTAACTTTTTAATTAATAGATTATTAAATTTCCCTTTAAATAAAAACAGATTTAATAAGGAATTTGCTCTTATTAAACAAATAGCGAATTACAATGGTTTCTCTTCTGATATTATAGATAATATTTTTAAAAAGTGTTAAAACAGAATTAACATCCGTAAACCAACGACTTTGCAATCGATCTCCTCTAACGATAATGTTAAATATGTTAAACTCCCGTTTCACAAAACCACAAAGGGTCTTGATAAAATATTCAAACAGATTAATTTTAAAAATTGCTTTCAGTAATACTAATAAAATTAAAGATTTGATAGGTAAAACAAAAGACAAGGTGGAAAAATTGCAAAAGTCGGGGATTTATGAAATTAGTTGTTCAGGACCAGGGTGTTTTAAAAATATATTGGTCAGACCAAAAGGAATATAACAACAAGATTTAAAGATCACATTGTTCACTTCAAATATGGTAAATACGATAGGTCTCAGATCGCCAAACATATTTTTAAAACCAACCACCCCGTTAAAGTAGAAAATGTTAAATTGTTATAAGCGGTACCAACGTATTCCTTCTTAAATGCCTATGAATCAATTAAAATTATGAAACATAAAGGACCCCTCTTAAACACTGATAAATGGCCCATAGAGCCATCTGCCGTCCTTTCTCTATTGGTCAACAACCAATGAGAAAGCAAGATTAATATTGTTCCCCTTCGGCAGATTTAGAATTAGTATAAATTAAGTAGATTTTAGTTATAACGTCACAATTCACTTGTTTGTTGCAGAGAACACCAGCTTGCGGGTGAGGAGAATATCCTCGATAGTGTTTAAAGCAACATTATAGTAAATAGTATGTTAGAAAGGTTCACTTCGGCCTAAGTGGTGAGGAGAATATCCTCTGAAGTGTTTCGGAACAACAGATAATTATTATTTAATTGCAAATTCCCACTGATGATGACCATATAGTGGTCGAAATACGTATCTAGTATTCTAAATAGTTTTGTGGTTAAGGGTTTTTATTCATTTTTATTCAAATCGTGCCACAGTGTTCCTATAGACTATTAGAGATGGAAATCAAAATAATCGCTTTCTTAATGATTTAGTTGCAGAATTTGTGAAAAATTGTGTGGCTGAATGCGTTATGCAAATGAAATATTTATACCGCCAGATATCCCAAAAATAAGCCACTTGGTATATGACTTATCATCACTGCAAGATGAATGTCTGCAAATAAGATTAAAAGATCGTTTTTATAATTTCTGTCAAAGATGTTGAAGAATGCGGTAAAAATTATAGAAAAAATTTTCTGAACTTATCTTGTGTTGTAAATGTTCAATGAATCACCAAAAAATTTTAGTAGTCAATAAAGGATTAGCTATTTTACCGTTTATAAGCAAATTAAATGCACTTTGAATGTGTATTCACAGGGGTTTCCTACAATTTTCGATATGAATAATCTATTGATTTAGTTACACCAGCAATGAAAGCTCATTTGTCGCTGGGGATTTGCTACAAAGTGCAGTTGCGCTATTTTCCTGGAAACTAGAGTTTTTGTCAAGCTATATTATTGGTTATTTGCAACACAGAGAAAACTACAACATGCAATGTACTTACATATTCAGACAATCGCCCTCCGAGGGATACTTGATGCTCGAAGGTAATAGGTAGGTTATTAATTGCTTAGAACGAGTTAATTGTATTTAGCTTTCGCTTCTATACCATCTAAAGTGAAAAAGTTATAATCTAACTTGAAAATTTTATGTTCAGTAATTCGTTTTTGATCTCCCAATAAACGCCTCCACATCCGACCTTTCAGTCTATTTAAAAAGTTAGAATGTTTATCGCATTATGCTGCTTGGGTGCTACAAATCTGAAGGAAATGAGAAGATATTTGCAACATTTTTAAATATATCAGCTTTTGTTAAAAAATTTGAATTCACAAATGTGCGGGTGTTTGAAAGGTGGAGTTGTGTGGGCGGGTGACGTAGTTCAACACATTGGATTAAAATTTTGTATCTTTGTATTTTTTGGCATCTATATTGTCAAATATGTAACCCGTTAGTAGGTAAATAGGGCCGGTCCTAATTCAAAACGCGACAGACGTATTTTCCATGTGTAAAATACGTCTGTCACGTTTTGAATTAGGATCGGCCCTATATAATTTCAATGTAAAATAGTTGTGAAAACATTTGAATGTAAAATAGTTGTGAAAACATGAATTCTTCTATGCTTTCAATGTAAAAATACGTCTGTCACGTTTTGAATTAGGACCGGCTTTATATTACTTTCAATGAAACACACACGTATGTTGAAAAAAATGTAAGTGCAGAGAAGAATGTGTGTAGCTGTTTTGAATTCGGTTTTCTAGCGAGAAGTTACACGTGCACCGTTTTGAATTAGGATCGGCGTTATATACTTTTAATGTAAAATGTGAAAACCTGAATTCTTTTCAAATGTAAAATACTTGTGGGCACGTTTTGAATTAGGATCGTCTTTATATTACTTTCAATGTAACATACGTATTTTGAAAATGTAAGTGCAGAGAAAATGTGTGTAGATGTTTTGAATTTGGTTTTCTAGCGAGACAGTATGACAGATGCACAAAAAATATCGCATTCAAGTCAATTGTGTTTTTAATTAAAGTGGATTCTGATTTATGTTTAGAGGCTGCAAATACACATGGGCCGGTTTTAATTCAAAATGAGTTCACTCTTGTGATAGGTTGAAAAGTGGGTTGGCAAAGTACGCAGATGGTGGTAATCTGCTATATAAGGAGATTGCTCCTAATATTAATTTAATTAGTCAAAGAAAAGCAATATGGATTTTAATACTCTTAATAAAACCACATATCGCAAACCTTATGTAAATTCAAAAGATCTTGTAGTGAATAAGAGGTTTGAAGTTTTAAAAGTGGAAACAATCAAGACAAAATATGGAGAAAGAGTATTAGTGGAAACAGAAGAGTTCAAGAGTATATTGCCATTGAGATATTTTGAATACCTTCAAGCACATGGAGTGAAACAATTAAATGAAAGTATTGGCTCGAACAAACACGTATACATAACTAGTAAGGGATCGATCGGTCTAACTGTCAACATAGAATTTTCAGAATAATATGTCACTAATTTAAGAAATTAGTTTATTATTATAACACATCTAAGTCGATTGTATAAAGAATGATGTATCAAATAAAAGTGGGTTCTGATTTATGTGCGTTTTACTTTGAGTTTACTACCTTGTTTATAGAAAGTCTTGTTTCAAAAGAGAAACTTTTATAAAATACTTTTTTATTTTACAAATTGTTGAATATATTGATCTAACTATTTATAAATGAAAAAGTATTTATTAACTCCGTTCTTGAAGTATCTGCTGCTCCCTCGCTGTTAGTTCCTCTCTTTTTTGCTTTATTATTTCTAGTTCCAAATCTATACGACGCAGTAGCTTCTCTCCACGCTTTTTAAATGCGTTAAGCAACTCTACTGTGTCATCTTCGTAGGATTTGTCATCTTCACCGCAAACAGCCATATTAGATTCTGTACATAACTTTTCATAGTCAACATGTTTTTGCCTGATCTGCGAGCATAACATAAAAGATTATTGTAGGTTCACCTTTTCTTTTGTATACTACCTGATGTTTCTGAGAGGACCAGAGTGTGTCAACGATCCTACGATAGCCTCAGAATTTCCAGAATGGTTTTTGATCTAATGTAACTTATAAATTAGTACTGTTTTAAAACACATGTATAAATGTGAAAAAGCACTTACCGTGATATATCTATTACGTCACTATCAAAAATAGCATCAGTGTTGAATTGAGGCGAAGAACAGCCGAAAACTTCTTTAATCACGTCTTCGTCAGAATGTAATATAAATTGCTCTAGAACTTTTACGTTGGTATTATTACAATTTTGATTGATGACAAGTTACTCATTTTTTAAAAGTTGCTAGTAATAGTAACTAATAATTATACAAGAGATCTGATTGAATACTGTTGGTAAAAATCTACGTGAAGTATTTATATTAAATAATAAACTGATCTGTTAGAAAAAATTAAAATTTGCATCGTTTTCTGAAAAAATTCAGCTCTGTAATCTATTCTAATGAACAAAACAGTATGTAAGCGAATATAATTATACCTCAGCAGAAATAATAAAACCCTAGAATTAATTAATTTCGTTTTAGATTACCGCTGACATAACTTATGCTGTATAAGAAATTTTTAAAAGGTACTGCTCAGCAGAAATAATGAATTAGATTCATTGACTGAAAAGAAATTGCAATGAATGCACATAATAAAAACCTAAATTAGATTAATTTCGTTTTAGATTACCGCTGACATAACTTATGCTGTATAAGAAATTTTTTAAAGGTACTGCTCAGCAGAAATAATGAATTACATTCATTGACTGAAAACAGAAAATTGCAAGAAGGCGCATAATAAAACCTAAATTAGATTAATTTCGTTTTATTTAAAAATTTGCATCGTTTTCTGAAAAAATTCAGCTCTGTAATCTATTCTAATGAACAAAACAGTATGTAAGCGAATATAATTATACCTCAGCAGAAATAATAAAACCCTAAAATTAATTAATTTCGTTTTAGATTACCGCTGACATAACTTATGCTGTATAAGAAATTTTTAAAGGTACTGCTCAGCAGAAATAATGAATTAGATTCATTGACTGAAAAAGAAATTGCAATGAATGCACATAATAAAAACCTAAATTAGATTAATTTCGTTTTTAGATTACCGCTGATATAATTTATATGCTGTATAGGAAATTTTTTAAAGGTACTGCTCAGCAGAAATAATGAATTACATTCATTGACTGAAAACAGAAAATTGCAAGAAGGCGCATAATAAAAACCTAAATTAGATTAATTTCGTTTTATTTAAAAATTTGCATCGTTTTCTGAAAAAATTCAGCTCTGTAATCTATTCTAATGAACAAAACAGTATATAAGCGAATATAATTATACCTCAGCAGAAATAATAAAACCCTAAAATTAATTAATTTCGTTTTAGATTACCGCTGACATAACTTATGCTGTATAAGAAATTTTTTAAAGGTACTGCTCAGCAGAAATAATGAATTAGATTCATTGACTGAAAAGAAATTGCAATGAATGCACATAATAAAAACCTAAATTAGATTAATTTCGTTTTTAGATTACCGCTGACATAACTTATGCTGTATAAGAAATTTTTTAAAGGTACTGCTCAGCAGAAATAATGAATTACATTCATTGACTGAAAACAGAAAATTGCAAGAAGGCGCATAATAAAAACCTAAATTAGATTAATTTCGTTTTATTTAAAAATTTGCATCGTTTTCTGAAAAAAATTCAGCTCTGTAATCTATTCTAATGAACAAAACAGTATGTAAGCGAATATAATTATACCTCAGCAGAAATAATAAAACCCTAAAATTAATTAATTTCGTTTTAGATTACCGCTGACATAACTTCTGCTGTATAAGAAATTTTTTAAAGGTACTGCTCAGCAGAAATAATGAATTAGATTCATTGACTGAAAAAGAAATTGCAATGAATGCACATAATAAAAAACCTAAATTAGATTAATTTCGTTTTTTAGATTACCGCTGATATAATTTATATGCTGTATAAGAAATTTTTTTAAAGGTACTGCTCAGCAGAAATAATGAATTACATTCATTGACTGAAAACAGAAAATTGCAAGAAGGCGCATAATAAAAAACCTAAATTAGATTAATTTCGTTTTATATTACTGCTAGCATAATTTATTTTCCATAAAAAATTAACAAAAATTCACGCACTGGAAAATGTTTTTTCTTCAGATTAATTTTTCGTTTAAAAATAATGCAATGCAAATAAATCCCTTTAAGTAGTAATATTTATAGAATAAGTTTTTTTAGATTACCGCTGACACAATTTACATACATATATATATATATATATATATATATATATATATATATATATATGTAAATAAAGGCGATTTTTAACAATTGCATTCAAGCAATTCGTTATGCAATTATTTCGATTTGTATGCTATTTTCTTTTACAGTTGTTTTGCTTACGCGTTTTCCGTAAACTCAGATGAATGAACCTTTTTGCAGTTGTTTTGCTTACGTCAGATGATATTTTATATAAATAATAAATAGAGAAAATACTTGTATTGTTAAGTAGTGTATTTTGATTTTATATAGAATCATGAATGCTGAAACCGTATCCGAGATTAGTAGCTCAATTTTGAGATTAACTGTAAAATGCGTGAATCTAATTAAATCAGTGAATGAAATAACGAAACACATTTTAATTATCAAAGCAAATATTAGTATATTGAAGCTTGCTATTAAAAATAAGGTATACGAAGACAATCAACAAGAAAATCCTAGTAGGCTGGAATCTAATTTAGCAAATCTTAAAAGCTACCTTGTACGATTGAGGCACTTGAAACGTACTTTGGAATATCGTGGTAAAGGTGTTGATGCAACGCTTACTAGAGGTCATACTCGAAAAATTTGATTTGGCATGATGTACAATCATGTTTTGGAAGTCGAATAATTACGGGACTTATTACCAATTTAAATTATAGAGATCCTCTAGTGTTCTTAGACAAGGCGTTCGCTAGTTTTAAACGCAAGATTGTTGCTTGCTTAAAAAAGTCAATGTTGAAAGTTAATGTAATATTTGCCGCTAACTTTGTTAAGCCTACAACTGGTGAAATAGATTTGAAACGTTTCCTACTGCAAATCGTCACATCGATATAAATACCAATCTCAAGCTGTGGTATAAGGAGAACGTATTGAACAAGATTTCGAAGCGATTAGAAGAATTTTGCGAGAAAGATTCTGGTTGGGCAATCCAAGAAGTTTTACACTTGAAGGTAAATATAAACAATCATGATCCACTTAAAGGAGGGTGTTCAACGTTTGTACCGGTTCCGGACTTTATAAAAAGAAAAAGCTGTGGTAAATGTAATAAATAACGATCAACATTGCATTCTTTGAGCTTGGTTTCCGCTTTATATCCTGCTAAACAAAATAGTCAGAGAATATCTAGCTATCCACATTTTGATACAGTATTACGCTACAATTCAATTCAGTTTCCAATCGCATTAAAAGACATAAAAAAAATTGAGAAGCTTAACAATCTCGCAATTAACCTATATTGTATAGAAAATACTAAAAATACATTTGTTTAAGTGAAAATTTTAAAAAAATTGAACCTATTAATCTGTTAGTTTTAAATAATGATTCCTTACAATATTCTCGTCCGACAAATGCTGATGAGAATCACTTTCATTTTACTTGGATTAAGGATATGTCAAAATTATTTGCAAAACAGTTGTCTTCACATGAACATAGAAATTTTTTTTGTTATAGATGTTTAAATAATTTTAGTACAGCAGCATTACTTAAGCGTCATTCGAATTATTGCGAAAAACAGAATACTTGCTCAATAAGATTACCCGAAGAATCTGAAAAGTATCTAACGTTTAAACATTTCCACTATCAAGAAAAAGTATCATTTGTAGTTTATGCAGATCTCGAATGTATATTAGAACCATGCAATGAGTCGGAGGTAATACTAAACACAGTCTCTTACCAAAGGCATATACCCTTTAGTGTAGCGTATTATTTGAAATGCTCGTATGATAATAAATATTCCAAATTTCAATTGTATCGCGGAAAGGATTGTATAGAATGGTTTGTTGCTCAATTGAAACTGATTTCAGAAACGACTAATAAAATTTTCTGTAACCCAAAACCTATGAATCCTTTAACAGAAGAACAAAAGTTAGCATTTAAATTTGCCCTTCACTGTCACATTTGCAATAAACCTTTTAGTATAGATGATATTAGAGTTCGCGATCACTGCCACTTTACAGGTGAATTTCGAGGAGCGGCTCATCAAGATTGCAACATCAATTATCATAATTTTATATGATACCGGAAGTTTTTCATAACTTATCAGGCTACGATTCGCATTTCATTATTAAAAAAATTGCGTTAGGGTTTTCAGGTTTGGTAAAAATTCTACCAATAAATAAGGAAAAATACATATCTTTTACAAAATATGTAAATGGTACGAAAGTTACTTTTAGATTTATCGATTCATTCAGGTTTATGGCATCTAGCATCGAAAAATTAGCTTCATACTTAGATGATAATAAAAAATCCATCACCAGGGAAAATTGTAACACCGATAATGAGTTTCAGTTACTTACGCGTAAAGGTATATTTCCTATGATTACATTAACTCTTGGGATAGGCTCAATGAAACCGATTTACCCTGTAAAACAGCATTCTTTAATCGTTTGCGCAATGAAGAAATCTCAGATGAAGACTACAATCATGCTAAACACGCTGCTCTTGACTGATATATTTGAAAACTTTAGAAAAACTTGTATGCTCACGTATAAGTTAGATCCGCTTCACTACTTTACGGCTCCTGGTTTAGCTCTAGATGCGATGTTAAAAACGACGAACGTTAAACTCGAGCTGCTTACTGATATTGAAAAATAATGTTTTTAGAACGGGAATTCGTGGCGGTGTTTCTCAATGTTCGAATAGATATGCTAAAGCAAATAACAAATATATGAATGCAGATTATGATCCAAATTTCGATTCTAAATATTTAATGTATTTTGATGTTAATAATTTATATGGGGCTGCAATGTCTGAATATCTTCCATATGGAGAATTTGAATTTTTAGATGGTACCAGTCCAGATAGTACGTTTAGACATACTTAATATTCCCGATGATTCTGATGTAGGATATATTTTTGAATGCTATTTACACTATCCAGTATCTTTACATGAAATTCACAGTGACTTACCTTTAGCGCCTGAACATATGATACCACCAGTACCTTCAAATAAATCTAACTAAAGAAATTACTTACAACTTTATATCCAAAACTCAACTATATTATTCACTACAAGAATTTAAAAATGTATTTAAGCTACGGTTTAAAACTGAAAAAGATTCATAAGGTTCTTCGGTTTAAACAAGCTCCTTGGTTAAAAGAATACATTGATTTGAATACGAAATTAAGACAACAGTCAAAAAACAGTTTCGATATATGCTTTTATAAAAAATATGATAAATTCGGTTTATGGAAAGATGATGGAAAACGTACGGAAAAGGAAAGATGTGAAATTAGTGACCAAATGGGAAGGACGGTTTGGAGCTCGTAGTTACATAGCGAAGCCTAATTTTCATAGTTGCACTGTGTTAGACAAAGATCTAGTCTTAATAGAAATGAATAAATTAGAGGTTTACTTAAACAAACCCATTTATGTAGGTTTCTCTATTCTAGATATTTCAAAACCTATTTATATGAATTTCACTATAGTTATATAAAATCGCAATTTGCTAACAAAGCAAAGCTGCTGTACACAGATACGGATAGTTTGATATACGAGTTTAGCGTTGAAGATATTTACTCTTATATCAAACAAGATATTCATAGATTTGATACTTCCGATTACGACCCTCATAACAAATATCATATTCCATTATCAAATAAAAAAGTTCCTGGTATTATGAAAGATGAAAACAATGGTGACATCATGCTAGAGTTTGTAGGACTTAGATCTAAAATGTACACGTATAGAGTTCAGGATAGGATAATAAAAAAGTCGAAGGGATCTTCCTTAGCAAGTATTAAGCAAATTTCTTTTGATGATTATAAGAATGCTTTGTTTTATAAACAGACTGTACAGAAACAGCAATGTTTAATTAGATCAGTCAAACATGATGTCTGTACTATTAAACAAAATAAAATTGTTCTTAATCCAAGTGATGATAAAAGAATTCTTAGTACCTTAACCACTGATACTAAACCTTGGGGGTATAACTATACATATAGAGATGACTTGTAAAGCTTCAACCACTGGCTCAAATAAAGAATGCAATTTATTTTATCTAGATTAACATATAATATTTTTTAGTTATAAAACTTCAGTGTTATGTTTATACCTGCACAAGTACACCGATTTTCGTTTTTGGATGTATCTAAAATAGGATACCTTTCAATCTGCCCGAGTTTTGAACTATATATAGTAGTAGTAGTAGTAACCGTTCTGTTTAAAAAATCCAGTTTGTTACTAACATACCAGTTAGTTTATTTGAGAAATGTATAACAAAACTTTTATTTAAAATTGTCAATGTTTATGGCTGTTTACTAAATCACTTAATAATTCAAACATGTAAAGATATTGTAAAAACATGTAAAAATATTAATAAATAGACTGTGATTGCTAAATGATTTATTGTTTTTCATAATTTGTAAAGGTACAGTAATAATAATAATAAAGTAATTATAATATTCTTATGCTGTTTGAGAGTGGATTGTATTTGACTATCTTATCATGAAGTATAAGGCAATGACAAGATGTATTTGGCAAAACGTTTCTGCTAGTTTCAAATTCTAATCTAATATCGACAGTACCAGATTTTAACGCTTCGTTTTGTCTAGAACAATCTATGACTACTAATGGTGCAATACTTCGTAAATCTTCAGGATTAAAAGTGGCTCATTTTCCTTTTCGTAGTATGATTGCTGAAACTGAGCATACATCTCATATAACAACGCAGTCTGTTTATTCTCGAACCTCAAATTTAAGTTATCGTACGGGAAAATTTCTGAATTTAAATATAGTTTCATGTTGGTTAAATAGCAATGATCAAAACGACTGTAGTTGCTCATGTATCTATTTTTCGGTTGGTTTGAAACCAACAATCACAAATCTTGGTTTTTCTAATTGTGTTGTTGTTTTAATGTTCCATGTATGACGTTGCGTTTCTTGTAGAAGTTGATATTCATGCAACTCCCATCCTCTAAACGGAATATGCAAATCCTGATTTTGTGCAACGCATTCTATTAAATTAATTCGTTGAGTATCATCAACGGCTACATGCGGCATTTTCCATAAAACTTTATTTAAAACAACTTTTATTTCTTCATCGGGTGTAGGATTAATTATAGCATTAGTATCAAAACTAGAACGTAGTAAGACTAACTCATGACGGAGGTTTAAAATAATTTTTTTAAAATCTTCGCATAATCCGAGAACCATTGAAAGGTTTATTGCAACATTAAAATTCCCATTAGCATCAACTATTTGTGAATCATCCATAGGAAACCACCCAGCGTTTTGTAAATGTTTACTTTGATTGCTATTATATGAAACATATCCCTTCATTATAGACGTTAATCCAGGATTCCGAACACGATCTACAATGATACCACCAATCTTATACCTAATTTCATCAAAAAGCAGCAAAATTCCATTATTTACAAACTTTTCTGTCTGAGACGGTGTTCCATCTGTTTTAATTAATTTGCCTTCTATGTACAGCATGCTCTTTGATGGTAAGGTGTATACATCTTGTTGTTGTATAGGATTCGAATTTCATCATTATTGTTTAAAGATGTGTTAGCATAAGGTTGATGAGTATGTTTTCAATATTAACAATTGCATTGTCGAAGTAAACTTTTCACGCACGTTCAGTATTTCACTATTCATTCTACTTTTTTAATTAAATGCAGTCCTAACGATTGTAGAAACTGCCGGTTTTGTGTTGTTAGCGGTCTTGAAACAATCAATCGAGTGTCGATTGCTTTGAAATTTCCAGCATTTATATCAATTCTTGACATGTTGCGTGCATTATACTTAATACCCATGGCTATTGCGGATTTTTTTTAAATGCAACCTTACAGTTAGCAGTTCTCCTCTGAAATTAACTAAATTTCCATCTTGATCTAACACTTTAACTATTATTTCATTTATTATACGTGACCTGATTGGTAGATATATAATCGTAGGTGGATACTCGACAATTTTAAAACCTGCAGGTACTTGAGGAAAAAATTCGTGTATTACATGGGCTGGTTTACTATTTAAATAGGGTCCACTTGCAATATTACAATTGATTAAAACTGCATTCACTTTACAAATGTTGATCGCGTAGTCTGCTTGATGCGTGACAAATGCTAGCAATTTTCGCGGATTGAAACCAAGTAGAGAACCAATTGAATCCTTTTTGGTAAAATCCACATCTAGACTACATTTAATACTACATTTAAGTGTATTATTGTCAGCTGTAATTTCTATATACACTGGCGTCTTTCTAGCGCTTCGTGATTGATCCATACGACCACGCCATCTTTTATCACCTCAAGCTTTTTGAAGATATTTATTAATTTCTCTAATCTCATAAGCACCTTCAGGTATTTCTATGAATTTTCCGTTAGATCCATAATAAAATTTATTATTTATTCCTTTTTCTATGTTTGGAATTGTGTTATAAGACTCAAAATTTGTTAATCCTAATACGTACTCCGAATCATTATCCAAGTTTATAGGCGGATTAAAATTGCTTGTTAAAACTGAAGTGTTTCCCGTTAGAGTAAAAGTGTACGACATAACAACTTCGTACGCAGTTCTATGCACTACTTAGAAATTGTAAGCATAAATGACCGCAAAACACAGTACCGTACGATTGTTCTTGGTTAATGTTATAAAGAATTTTACATTTACCCCGCTATTCAAATAACTTATCAACTCTGTTGGCGGTCGCAGGTTTCCGTAGCTGTCATAGTAAATAGCGCTACTACCGTACTTTTGTAAGAGGTCCAATGCGTGCCTAAACCTTCTATTCCATCTAAATTAATTATACCACATTCTTTTAAATTAACTTTCTTGGGAAGATTGTTTCTCGTGAACACTCCACGGAAATATGGTACTTCTAATTGCTTAACAAACTTTATTAATTCTACATTGCTTAGTGCTCGATTAGGTAAAATCAAGTTGCGTTCCTTTGAGGTTTTGCAGGGGCTAAAAAAAGACCAAAACCTTTTTTATAAGGTTTGATGTACATGCCGTTTCCGACTGCAATGTCCTCCATTGCCTTGTTATGACGTTGTTTTTCAGCTAGTTGTTCCTTAGCTATTTTAGTATCTGAAACTGCTTTTGCAACAGCAGCTGCACCTCCAGTAAGAGTACCAAGAGCGCTTAGGCCTGCAAAATTGGTATTAGTGGTAGAAAACCTCCTGTTTTAGGAATTGATATAATACGAGCTGATTTAATATGCTTCTTTTGTTTTGCTGTATTGGCGGCCTTAATTGCTATGTTGATTGCATCCATAATATTAGATCCTTTAGTCTTTTTTAAAGCTGTACGTGCTTGTTTGATAATACTTTTAATACCTAGCGTACTTCTTATTTTACGTTTCTTTATCAGTTTTCTTATTTTATTGATATTTTTTGTTCTCAGTGATGCACAGGCACCCATACCAAGTTTTACTTTAGCTTTCATTGCGGTAGCTACTCCAAATGCTGCTACTTTTTCACCTAAAGACGAGTCACCAGAATTTAGTCTTTCTGTAGCTAACTGAGCTAACTTCGAATCTGCTTGATGACGTTTAGATAGATCCTTTTCTTTGGTGTAAGCAATATCGTGCTCCTTACAAGCCTCGTCTAACTTGTTTATTCCCTTTCTCCCCGAGCTAACCGTTCGATTAGTTTTGTACCCGGACCGCAAAATTTGTAACCCGGAATATGCGCTTCAAATGGTAAATTGTTAATTACAGTATTTAATAGTCCGTTCCCAATAGTTTTAGAATTATTATTATATGTAATCATTAGCGGACAACTATCCTCTCAAGCTGTGCAGTAAATAAATAAAATATTATGAATTAATGATTCTTTATATACTCGCCGTTTCTTATATATATATATATATATATATATAATTCCACTTTTTTTACAAATCGAATTTAGTACTTGCAAACATGCGTGTTGTGAAACAATCAACACCTTTAACCATAAACAATAATGACATTGGCGTGCAATCCTTAGCTAAAAAGAAAAACATAGTGTTCTTCTGCCTTCATCTATTCGATGTCTAGTTGTTGGTCCATCAAATTGCGGTAAAACCAACGTTATGATTGGGCTGATAGAACATCCTAATGGTTTAAAGTTTGAAAACGTATATGTTTATTCTAAATCACTTTATCAACCAAAGTATCAATACCTTGAAAGTCTACTGCAACCAATAAAGGGATCAAATATTATACATTTTCCAGTTCTGATAATATTATATCACCATCTGATGCTCGAAATAATTCTATATTTGTTTTTGATGATGTAGCTTGCGATAAACAAGGTATCATTAGGGAATACTTTAGTATGGGACGTCATAAACAAGTAGACAGTTTTACCTTTGTCAAAGTTATACTCGTATACCTAAGCACTTACTACGTGATAATGCTAATCTTTTAGTTTTATTTAAACAAGGTGATTTAAACTTAAAACACATATATGACGATCACGTCAATACTGACATGAAGTATGATAAATTCCGTGAAATATGTGCTGCTTGTTGGCAAGACAAATACGGTTTCTTAGTTGTAGACAAAGATAGTGATCCAGATCAAGGAAGGTACCGAATAGGTTTTGATCACTTCATACATATTTAAACCTTGAGAGACGCAAGTATCGTTAGTATCGAAGAATTTTTTTTACTACAATAAACTTTTACGCAATGAACAAGGAGGCGATAAAACTTAAAAGAATTTTAATTAAGAAAAGAAACATTGTAAAAAACAAATTGCGTCAGTTAAAAGATAATGAAGTCGTCCAAGTGGAATCAATCTTACCCATAACATCACGATTAGAAACTATTGTTAATAAACTGGATGGGGAAAGTGCGGTAAAGAAAGAAAAATTTAAAGAAGAAGAAGAACTGCCTCATAGCAGTGTAAAAAAAATTAAACCTAAATTGCTAGAAAGGAACGTTGACTATATTGATTCCCCGGTTATTGCTCAGCATATACCAAATATAAAAAATGATGCCATAGAGGTAGATGATGATGATGACGATGTTGAGAATGAATATGAAGCAGAAATTAATCGAAATGCACAAGAAGCCCAGGAATATATTCAAAGCTTTGCCGATTCACCTGGTATGACACATTATCTCGAACAGCTACATCCGCTACCTCGAGAATATATTTACAATAT
Source organism: Platerodrilus igneus (assembly GCA_036346225.1). Classification (NCBI taxonomy): domain Eukaryota; kingdom Metazoa; phylum Arthropoda; class Insecta; order Coleoptera; family Lycidae; genus Platerodrilus; species Platerodrilus igneus. The sequence goes on from JARFIW010001599.1 coordinate 4,244,126, forward strand.
GTTTAAAGATGTTAAGAACGAATTTGATCATAAATATGGTATTAGGTTTAACCCTGATTCAAATGGTCTTATGATAGGCAATTCGAATTTCGCGTTGGATGATGAAAATGTTCTAATAAATGATTTGAAATATAAAGGTACTCCTGGATTATACGAACTACTGTTTAAAAAATATCCTGTCGGGTACAGTCATCAAGATCTAAAGTCGTACCTTGATATTGTAAAAGAACAAATGCTAATAGAAGATATTATTCTGAAACAGAACAAATTCAGGGTAATACTTCATATAAGTACAAAAATATAATATCTACATTAAACATACTTCCCAAACACCCGAAGACCTAGAACATTACCCTATAGAAAGCGTCTTGGAGACGGTATGACAATGGAAGTATCAAATAACGCTATAGATTATTTATATTGGAATGATCCCAATGAACTTGTTGATAGATTACGACTTTTAGTTTCATCTCAGACTGCTGGACACACAGGTCACGGCAACGAAATAAATTCGATCATTGAAGAATTGCGTGAGGCGAAAGTAATTAGATGATATGACAATTGACAAATTTGGAAGGCACATACATAACCGTAAAATAGATATAACTGAACAGGAATATGAAAATAAAAGTGAAGGTTTTGAAACCTTGATTGAGTACAAGTTACATATGCTACATTACACGGTAGTAGCAACGTTTTACTCTAATACATTTCTTGACGGTGACAAGACATTCCTTATTTTCAACATTAAACATAATTATGAATTTCCTTATGAGGAAGCAGTCAATGAGAATATTAAAGGATACCCGCAAGACATTGAAATTCTTATAAACGAAAAAGTTATGTAATTGCACAGTTACAAGGATTTTTGCTTAAACGTATGGATGTAATCAGCTTTCGTGACAGCGGTGCTATCATAAACAATACCACAATGTTTCTTGATTTTATATTAAAAGTTCCTTTCAAAGCAAGTGGAGCCCACGACATTCAAACATAGAAGTATTTCATTAATTGTATTTAATAAATCCTGATTATAAAAAAGTATTATGATAGTTGCTCAATCAAAAGTGAAAGAGGATATAGTAAATGAACTTCATAAACCAGCAAGAATAAATTTCAAGAGACGCAAAGTGATAGTAAAAGGTTTAAATGACCTTCTTCAGACCGATTTGATTGAAATGCTACCATATTCGCAAACAAACAAAGGATTTAAATACATTTTAGTAGTTATTGATTGTTTCTCCAAATACGTATGGGCTGTACCACTTAAAAGTAAAACGGGTATTGATGTTACTGCTGCAATGAAAACAATTTTAAGTAAATTTAAAAATCCGCCAAGAAATTTGCAGTCTGATTTTGGTAAAGAATATTATAACAAACACTTTCAATCCTTAATGCAGACATATGGCATAAACCATTATAGTGTTTTTCTACAAAGAAAGCATGCATTGTAGAACGTGTAATTAGAACTTTAAAGGAAAAAATGTGGCGCTTGTTTAACCTGAACGGTTCTTACAATTGGATAAAAAATTTAAGCAATATTGTGAAACAATACAACAATACAGTTCACAATACTATCGGAGTCAAACCTGTAAAAGTTGATAAATCAAATGAAAAACTATTCTTAAATCATCATTTACCCACATCAAACTTGCAACCAAAATACCAAAATATTCAATAAAAGACAGTGTGAGGATTAGTAAACACAGGGAAGCATTTACAAAAGGTTACACGCCAAACTGGTCAAATGAAATTTTTAAGATTAAAAAGGTAAACGTAACCAATCCTACAACATATATATTAGAAGATCAAGATGAGAAAGAAATCAAAGGTGCATTTTATGAAACGGAGTTGCAAAAGGTTAAACATCCAGGAATTTACCTGGTAGAAAAAGTACTAAGAAAGAGTGGAAATAAAGTATTTGTAAAATGGTTAGGCTTCTCTAATGTACACAATAGCTGAATCGATAAAAATAATGTTTGCTAGAAGTTGTTATAATAATAGTTAATAAGGCTAACATTGTAAAATTATATTAAAATAAATAATATAGACAAAATCTTTCTATTGTTTTTTTATTATTATTATAAAGGAATTTTGTAAGACTAACATTGTAAAATTATATTAAAATAAATAATACAGACAAAATCTTTCTATTGTTTTTTATTATTATCAAGCCATTCTTTTAATAAAAAAGATATTTTGTTTTGCGCATTGCAAATTATTATTGCTGTGTCTACAACAATGGATGTTATATTTTAAACGATTGTTGATTTTTTAACTCCGATAGCTTAGGACAACCTAGTGCAAGCATATCAGTTACAAAGTTTTGCATTATATATGTTTCAATCAATTTCTTCTTTTCTAGACCCTTCACAAATACTTCTTCACCGGGTCGGATAATTTGCTTCAAATAAAGGGCTATATATGATGACACCATTCCAGCCGTTGAAGATTCATCCCAAGAAATACCATGAATATTCCTTGTCACCCAGTCGTTATGTTTTATATGATCTTGACTCAAACAACTTGACTGCATTGGCAGTTTAAAAATTTGATGCCAAACATCACCTTTCAACAAGTCCAAAACCGCAATTTCTTTACACACAAACTCGTTTTTCTTGTATTTAAATCCCTGAATATCAATTATATACATGTTTGTATGTAAATATATGCAGTAAACTTCGACTAATTAAATTAATATTAGGAGCAATCTCCTTATATAGCAGATTACCACCATCTGCGTACTTTGCCAACCCACTTTTCAACCTATCACAAGAGTGAACTCATTTTGAATTAAAACCGGCCCATGTGTATTTGCAGCCTCTAAACATAAATCAGAATCCACTTTAATTAAAAACACAATTGACTTGAATGCGATATTTTTTGCATCTGTCATACTGTCTCGCTAGAAAACCAAATTCAAAACATCTACACACATTTTCTCTGCACTTACATTTTCAACATACGTGTGTTACATTGAAAGTAATATAAAGACGATCCTAATTCAAAACGTGCCCACAAGTATTTTACATTTGAAAAGAATTCAGGTTTTCACATTTTACATTAAAAGTATATAACGCCGATCCTAATTCAAAACGGTGCACGTGTAACTTCTCGCTAGAAAACCGAATTCAAAACAGCTACACACATTCTTCTCTGCACTTACATTTTTTCAACATACGTGTGTGTTTCATTGAAAGTAATATAAAGCCGGTCCTAATTCAAAACGTGACAGACGTATTTTACATTGAAAGTATAGAAGAATTCATGTTTTCACAACTATTTTACATTCAAATGTTTTCACAACTATTTTACATTGAAATATAGGTCGATCCTAATTCAAAACGTGACAGACGTATTTTACACATGGAAAATACGTCTGTCGCGTTTTGAATTAGGACCGGCCCTATTTACCTACTCCCGTTCATCTTTTTCAATAATGATATACTCTTGTCTAGAATCGCAATGGCGCAACGTTAGATAGATGACCGTTTACTGGAATTCTCTTTTTAAAAATGAAAGCTATACTTCATAACCTATAATAAATCAATTTATTGTTACGCATATTGACTTTACTTATAACACAGGCCAACAAAAATTTGTGATTTGGATTTGTTCATTTTTTTGAAGTTTTGGTGACTATTCTAATAAAGCATCAACATTTTTTTTGTTCCATCACGCCAATTTTTTAATAAATTTACTACGTGTCATATTTATGGATTTTTAAATATTTGCAAATGAAAATTAAAAGACATTCTAAAAATTGCTACACCACTGAGATTAAATTGTTTACAAATCAATAGAATGGTATAGAGGAATTCCCGAAAGTAAAATTTAATTGCTGGGATTCCCTGATTTGCCGTCAGACCGTCGGCAAATGAGATATAAATAGACATCTTTGTGTGACAACGGCATTCATTAATTTGTTTGAGTTTGGTCTAGGCAGTCGCTGCCTTGTGAGTTTAATGAGCTTTTTGTAGTTAAATTCGTGTTTAAAATGCCAAAACTTTGTCAGAATAATCCAGATACTTTTTGCTATGTGTGCGGTTGTTTTGTGGTCAAGAAATTTAGACATAAAATTACATCACTGTTGAAACACCAAAACTACGCGTATTTTAAAGTAAAGATTGGCGATCAAGACAAACATTGGGCACCACATGTTGTATGTATGATATGTGAAAAGGGTTTAAGGCATTGGAATACCAATGATTTGGTGAAAGCCAACAAATAACCATAATGATTGTTATTTCTGTATGTGCAATGAACGTGGATATATCACTATAAATTTAAAAAACATCATTTATCCGAAGCTCAAGTCTGCAATTAGGTCAGTTCCACATGGTCCAGACGTGCCAATACTTAAGAAATCAACAAATTTAGATGTTACAAGCAGTTCTGAACCTGAAGTTGATGAAAACAACTTTACCGATGCCAGTGAAATATCGAGCGTGTCTAAGCAACCGCAGTTATTTTTCAAAACCGAACTTAACGACTTAGTTAGAGAGTTAGGTCGTCCAAAGGACCTTTCCGAAATTATAGCATCTAGACTTCAAAGTAAACATTTACTGGCAGAAGACGTAAAAATTTCGTATTTTAAGAAATGCGAGTCCGAGTGTTCAGGATATTTTGAAATAAGTGGTTGTCTAGTTGATTGTACCGACATTTTCAGTCTAATTAACAAACTTGGCGGCACACACAATCCCGATGATTGGAGGTTTTTATGGATTCTTCCAAAAGAACCCTTAAAGCCGTTCTCCTGCACAATGGAAATGTTTTTTCATTGGTACCGGTTGCCCATTCTGTGCAAATGGCGGAAAGCTACGAAAATCTTAAAGTAGTGCTTGAAGAAATTAAAAGCAATGATCAAAGTTGAAAATTTTGTGGGGATTTGAAAATTGTGGGACTTCTACTAGGACAGCAGTCAGGGTATACAAAGTACCCATGTTTTTGTGTGAGTGGGACAGCCAAAGTAGACATCAACATTGGAAGAAGAAGGACTTGATAAGAAGAGATAATTTAACTCCCGAATCAAAAAATGTTCTGCACGATAGTCTTGTTGATCCACAAAAAATCTTGTAACCTCCACTGCATATTAAATTAGAATTAATGAAACAATACGTTGAAGCTTTAAATAAAGATGGAGACGGTTTCAAATACCTTTGTAGAAAATTTCCCGCTATCTCAGATGTAAAATTAAAGGAAGGAATTTTTGTCGGTCTCCAAATAAGAAGATTAACGAAAGATCAAGAATTTTTTAATACCATAGCCGAAACTGGAAAAAAATGCATGGATTTCATTTGCTAGTGCTATTAAAGGTTTTTTGTAAACACAACAAGGATCATAATTACAAGGAAATTGTGAAAACATGCTACAGAAAATTATGGAATTGGGATGTAATATGAGCATAAAAGTTCACTCCATTACTTCCCCGAAAATCTTGGTGATGGGAGTGTGGAGCAAGGTGACAGGTTCCACCAGATATGAAAGAAATGGAATGCAGGTATCAAGGTCAGTGAATTGTTTGGATGATGGTTGATTACTGCTGGTCAATAAAAAAAGACAATCCGGTCGTGGAATTTAAAGAAACTCAACTAAATAAAGTTTTTCATCCAAGAGGAAAAGATCTTCTGGAAAAAAAAGAAATTAATGTTTGTTTAAGACGATTTCAATTTAGTTTACTATTTGTAATTTGTTTTTGTCTCTATATCAATAAAAGTAGCGTTTATTTGACCAAATTTTTTTATTAATTTATTTTCAACATTGATAAAAAAAAAACCTTACGTAATAGGGCAAAATGACACTCGTATTGGAATTCAGCAGATCAAAATTATACACAATCAGATATCAGATCGAAATTAACTGTGTAATTAGTAGCACTTCAAGTTGCGTAACTTAAGTGAAATTTGGTGAGTAGTTTCTAGAGTCGACAATGTTAAAGTCTCGTGTTCGAAGACTACTTATTTGAGGTATTTCGTGTCTTCCGCATGAAGGTGTCTTGCTTTGCATTGTTCAATAGTAGCTGCTTACACACATTTTCTATTAATTGTGTATAATAAAGCAAATCCTAATTGCCTCAATGACATTACTTATAATATAAATGTTTTTGAAAGTAACAAAAATGTTTAATTGGTATTTTTACTTAAAAGAGGGCGCTTCTTATTATTAAGTTATTAAAAAAAACAATAGTTGTTTTTCTTCATTGATTTAATAAAATAATTACAATTTGTATAGTTCACATTTTAAAATATCTATGCTCATATAAAGTAAACCAATTTAACGGTTCCGTGGTGACATTCAATAACTTAAGTGTAGCCTATCTTTTAAACGAGCACTTCGTTGATACATCGATGGTTCGGATTCTGATGTGTAACCTATCTTTATAATAAAAGCTCTCTTTGGTCTTGGTTTTCGTGATGTTAATGTCGTTGGGCAGTTATCGGTTACCATGGCTTCGAATAAATATCTCTGGAGCAGACGCAAGAAACATTTTGTTAAGAAAACACTGGACGCAACTGGTCTTGCAATAATTCTTATTGAAAAATACTGCGAGCTCTCGGCTTTGCAAAGTGATGTAAGGATACATCATTAACTCAATTCTGCAACATTGGAGAAGGTCTCAATTGTTTTTCGAGCTATTAGCTTTTTGATGGTCAAGATTTCTGTAAAGAAATTAAATTTATGAGTGTTCCAGATTTAATTAGAACCAGTTCTATAGCTTCGAAATGGTTATAATATGACGTCTTTACTTATAATTTCGTCATAAGTTTCGATACCGTTTCGGAATTTTGATGTTGCTGTCGAATATAGAAATGATTCAGTCCCTGGAATAATTTTGCACGGATTAAGTGTTTTTAGATTATAATATAATTTAATACATATTTGCTGTATTAGAAGATCTCCCGACACGGTCCGCTTGAAAAATGTTAGGCGAGCATTTTTCGCAAAAATACACCCTCGTTCGGATGAGAGGTAAAATGGAGATCCCGTGTGTGAGTGTTGTCACGCACGTTAAAGATCCCTACCTTGCTTGGAACAGCAAGGATTCGGCAAAATTCAAAATTTTTCAGGTAAAAAAACTCGCTTCCTGGCCAATGTAGTACCTTCGGGTGGAGCATTGGAAAATCACATGTAATGTATTAGAAGATCACAATGTAGTACCTTTGGGTGGAGCATTGGGGACGTGGCCGCAGGCATAGCGGTTTTCATTCAAATTCTAATGTATTAGAAGATCAAATAATTCTAATTTCGATTCACGGAATTCCGTCAATTGATAGAAATGTTGTAATTCATTTAGGGAAGGTTTTCGTATAATTAGTTTCCAGTATTTGTGCATCGCAGTTCTGTATTATTTCACTGAACACCGGTTTAACATTCGGTAAGAAAATTCTGATTTCTTTATGATTTAACTGTACTTTAAGTATGGCGAAGTTAACACATAATAGTTTGTGAAAGCTTACGCCCGTCCCTTAAAGATTCCGCAGTATTGATGCCGTCCATCTTAGTTCTCGTTGAATGCTTATTGCCCGTTTCCTATTTTTCTTCTTAGTTCTTCTGTAGTTCTAGCTCTTGGTTCACCGACGTGAGTGTCTTGTGTCGTTTTCTCTGGTAGTCTTAGGGTTAACACTATTGGTCCTTCGAGCAGGATTTTTGTTTTGTGCCTGTTCATGTTTTCTTTTCTATCCGGAATCTCTTGTGGTCGGTGTTGTTGTTATTTTGGGTGATTCGCTGCCTCAGTTTCCTACTTAGACCTTTCAATTTTGCTGGGGGTGGGGGGATTTGTTACGTTCCAGTTTTGCATTTAAAATTTACTTGACTAATATAAGCCGTTAATTATTATCTCGTCTATATTCCGAATAAAATCATTGCGTTAGTTCATTTCCTGTTCTGGCAAGCCTAGTACTTGGACATTAATCTTCGGTCTCCTAATTGTAGTTAGGTGCATTTAAATCATTTATTCTAAGCGGTCCCTATGCATACTGGATTATACTATCAATTTGATACGAGTTTCGCAAGTACTTTCGTTCAACATTTGTTGCACAGATAGGCTATCAAAACTCATTTCATTGGATTTTATTTATGAATTATTCATTCTGTTTTATAATACCAACGGTCTTCGTTGGAGTACTGATTCTGTCCTTTGTACAGTTACCGTGGGGATTGTACAAGAAATTATACGAGCTGGTACATGCATCCTCCTTTCAAATTACTTTATCTTGTGTGTATCGGGTAGGTATTCGTTAACGGTTGGAGGTAACACTAATTTAAAATCTGCTTTTAGCTCGTTTTAGGATAATTTTCTAGATCGGTTGGTTGATTTCCGCCTACATTCTCGATCCTCGACGCTACGTGAGATGACTCACTTCTCGTACACTGGTTTGCAACCAAGACTGCTGACTATGAAACAAGTATGGTGACGCCGATTTCTCCGGTTCCGCTTAGCTAAAATTTTTGGTTGGTGTGTATTGCTAATGGCCATTTAATCCTCGTGAAGAAAACCGTGAGTTTTGAAAATCTCACACTTTGCAAATCCCGTAACTTTCTAAACTTTCTACGGCTGTCACGTTGTATATTGTTACTAACCGACATTACTAATACTGATTAGTGTTAAGAACACTCCAGCGGTGTTGATCCGTTTTATCATATAGCTTTAAGCCTTTTATAATTTAACTACGCAGGTGTTGAATAACTAAAATATATGTGGTCTGATACCGGCCCGAGATCGTGTGTTTCTTGTCACGCGACTTATACAATCTGAAAGTGTAAAATATTTAATTAATAGTACTGATTTACAATCCTTCATTTAAGTTCTCATTTACTATTAAGTGATATATTTGTGGTATGTGTTAAGTATACAAATACGTGGTTGTGTGCTACATACGAACACTATTTAGTTTAGTCTTTGTCCCATCTGTACCCATATTTTGAAATTGTAATATAGAAAAGCAATTACTTATACCAAAAAAGTGTTTTTTTTTGTTATTTATATCGAGATATATATATATATAATATATATATATATATATATACTCAAGGGAAGTCACGGTCGTAACTTTGTTAGTACTTAAAATAAGGGGTATCGACCTAATTCTCGAATGAAAACACATTATACATTCTTTTTATTAAAGCTCTGTTAATGTTATCAGTTTCGTTGTCAATTGGACAACTTCATCAGGATCTAAAATGTGATACATTGGAAAACAATATTCTAAATCGATTACACATTAATCAATTCGTTTCATCGCAACCATACAATATAACAATACTAACATTAAATGTCAAATTCACAGTAGTATCACTCTCAAAGCATTATTCTTACATTTATGTATCAGGTTGTTGTTCACCTCGTGCTGGTTTGGATTAAAAGGATGTAAAACAGTACAAATTTTAATATAAATTAATTTCGTCATATCGTATGTCAGGTGATCAGTTAGATAGTAACTTGTCAATTTCTACATAATCGAGTACGTTCTATCAACGTGTATGTTCCAAATGTCTTTGGTTAACGTTCACTCACTCTCGTTACAGTTGTCTTGTAAATGTAGTAAATAGGTGTAGATGTTACTTAGTTGTGTCGTTTTTATTAATTTCAGATTTTGTTTCCATATGGTACATTTCTAGAATTAATCTCTTGTTATAATTCAATTGCTTTGCTAGAATTTTGATTGTTCCAATCAATCGTATGATCGAGGTTATTCAAATATGCTCTGCTAATGCGCAGCGATTTTATTAGTTTGAATATCACTTTGTGACAACTAACCTGTAGCTGTGAGCAAAAATATATTGGACATACTAGCACCTTGTTAAAACAACGACTGTCATGTCACAAAAGTGATATTCAAACTTATAAAAATCGCTGCGCATTAGCAGAGCATATTTTGAATAATCTCGATCATACGATTGATTGGAACAATCCAAAAATTCTAGCAAAGCAATTGAATTATAACAAGAGATTAATTCTAGAAATGTACCATATATGGAAACAAAAAGCTGAAATTAATAAAAAAACTGACACACAACAACTAAGTAACATCTACACCTATTTACTACATTTACAAGACAACCGTAACGAGAGTAGGAGTGAACGTTAACCAATAAAGACATTTGGAACATACACGTTGATAGGAACGTACTCGATTATGTAGAAATTGACAAGTTACTATCTAACTTGATCACCTGACATACGATATGACGAAATTAATTTATATTAAAATTTGTACTCGTTTTACATCCTTTTTAATCCAAACCAGCACGAGGTGAACAACAACCTGATACATAAATAATGTAAGAATAATGCTTTTGAGAGTGATACTTACTGTGATATTTGACATTTAATGTTAAGTATTGTTATATTTGTATGGTTGCGATGAAACGAATTGATTAATGTAAGTAATCGATTTAGAATATTGTTTTCCAATGTATCACAATTTTTAGATCCCTGATGAAGTTGTCCAATTGACAACGAAAGCTTGGATAACATTAACAGAGCTTTTTTAATAAAAAGAATGTTATAAAGAATTGTTTTCATTCGAGAATTAGGTCGATACCCCTTATTTTAAGTACTTATATATATATATATATATATATATATATATATATATATATATATAGTATGTATTCTTATTTATCTTTGACAGACTAATGTTCTGTGTTTGTTTGTAATAATCAACTAATTTTTGTTTCAGAGAGACGACTCGGTTTTTTATTCTTCTTGGGGTTTTGTTTTCGATTACTTTCCCACGCCCAATCTCCGATTGACGTTAGCCCGGCATCTCTTTCTTTTGCTACGTAACTACGTGCGAATCTTTACTTTAAATGGGTTTTTGGTTCTTCCTGACCCGCACGGTATTCCGTAACACATTTGCTTAAGGATGAATTAGAATATGAGTTAAAAATTCGCGGTCTGGAGTGTACAAAGATAATGGCTGATAAAGGAAAAATGATAGGTAGAAAACTGGCGAAGCAAACTAAGAAACCAGGATATTTGATTGACCTTTCAAGATATGAGGTAGAAAAGGGAGAAATTCAGTTAAGTGTTGAATCGATGAACATCGTTTTAGGAGAATATATGGACATCTTTATGAGTCTACTTTCAAACGGATACAGTCGAGGTTCATTCATTTAGCTAGTCGTATCAGACGAGTGAAACATTGAGACACATATTCTGAGGAAGTTACAAAAGTAAAGTTATAGTCAAGATCCTTGCCATGAAGGCAGATCTGCACGAGAAAGCAAATAGTGAAATAGCTCCAAATCAGAATGACGCGAGTATAGTATCCAGTGCCCCTTCTAGTGGGCCTGGCTACACTGGTACATATCTTCCACATTCAGTTCTCTTTGATGATTTGTCTGTAAAATTTTCGGGAGATCCAAAAGCTTCATATCAATTTTTAGAAGGAATTAAGGAACTTGCCTAGTCTTGAAAGGTGGCTGACTCAGATTTATTCGAAGCCTCGTGCGAGATATTCACGCGTTTCGTAGTTAATTGACTGATTGAAATTCGTTAGTAAAGAGATTAAAACAGAACTTTCGACCGGTACTACCTGCAAATGAAATATAGGATCAAATTAAGAAAAAAGGAAAGGTATATCTGTGGTTTTGTATGGATAGTTTGTTTAAGGGATGACCTAACATTCCTGCGGAATTTACAAAAGTTAAGTTAGTCAGAAAGAATTTACTACCTGAATTTATTCAACAGCTTGCCCTTGTCAAAAGTGAGAATTTAGCTACTTTGGTATTATGTAAAAAATCAGAAAAATATTCCGTTTCTACACAAAAAACAGTTTCCGTTGTAGTTTATATTAACCAACAAGTTCATAGTAAACAGACGGACAATCAGATAGTAGTGCATCATTTGTTAGGGCTCGAGTTTATAAAAATAAGTCATATAATTTTCAAACCAAATTCCTTAAGTCAGACAGACCGGTAGTAAATGAGAGGTTCATTATGTCCTCTTGTAAAAAACAATACAGGGTGTTGGAATTTTCAAGGTTTGAACATTCATTTCGATATTGTAGAGCATCTATAGGAAGATTTTTGTTTTAATTGCGGTCAAAAAGGTGTTATTCGAGTATATTGTCAGTGCTGTTCAAATAAGCGAATTAAGAAGCAGAAGTTGAGTAGCAAACTCGCACTTTCTGATAGAAAAGCTACGGTTGTGTTATGTCATAAAAAGGATTTATCGTATAATAACAATTGTACGCAATGGCTTCTAGTTTTAAGAAATTATTCTAGAACTTATGTGAAACCTATAGCCAGTACGTATTTGAAAAGAAACCATATGATAATTGTCCGTATATAAAGGTTAATTTGATGGATACATAGATTACAGGTTTACTGGATTCTGGTTGCACAGCGACAATAGTAGAATCCCTAGCCAATCCATAAATTAATATGATGAATATAACCTTATAAGTCTGATAACCAAGGAGTCTCAACTGCTAAAGGTTCATTAAAATCAGTAGAAGGTGCCGTTGATTCGCTCATTTATGTAGGAATGCTTTGATTGTGCCTTCACTATCCCTTGAATTTATTTTTGGCAGCGATTTCGCGAATTGTTAGATTTTATTGCAAATTTCCGAAGCAATTCCTGGTATGTTCATGATGACTTAGGAAATTGTCTATATTACTTGGGTCAACCCTTAGAATGTTTGACCTATGAAGATAAATTATTTAGTTTAGATGCCGTTCTTTATACAAAGTCCCTACCCACGCCAAACCTGAGAAATCAATCAATATTCCATATCCAGCTTGCTAATATGTATTAATTTAGAAGGTGAGCAGAATTATAATTACCTGACGTTGTAAATTTGAAACGTAAATCATACTATTTTATTGTGTAAATTATGTGCAATATACTTCGCTCTCTGTGCAGGCAAGCGATTAATCTAAAAACCTTTAATTTACCTTTAGTGTATATATTACATTTAGAGAACATCTCCACGTATTTCTTTCCTTGCCAGTGTATTAAATGAGCAGCAATTTTTTGCCGCGTGACTGTTTGCAACTGTTGTCTACTGCTAAGTTTACTGATTTGCTAACCATATTACAAAATAAACTTTGCTATCGCATTTCCTGCAAATGATAATTATCGGAATAGACAATATTCTTCAGTAAGCATGGAAAAGCGGCCAACAAAAGCATTGTCTGCGAAACACAATACAGTCGCGTGTTTAAACGCCGACTAAAGGAAATAATCGTTTTGGGGTAAATTTCTTACAGAAAAGAAGTAGTTTATTTATTTTGGTTCAACGACTCATTTTAGGAAAAATTTGTACATTTATGAAATAAGGAGCTACTTTAGATTTATGGATGTAGGCATGACAATTGTTTTTCAGAATTTGTTTTATTCTTATACAAAATGGGTCAAGCAGGTACTCTTTTACAAATACTCGGTCTAAATTAACTGACCGAAACACATTCGTTTTTATGTCTTTATTATGCCCTGCGGAACCACCTTGAACAATAAGATCTTGTAAAGTTTATTTCTGCTAACCTCTTGCCGTTTCCGTTCAACGAAAGCAAGCGAATAACCTGCGAAAAGAAAACCAAAGAAGATAAATTGAAAACTTGAAGTTTGGTGTTTCTAGAATTTAATAGATTTTTAGCGCATTATGGAAAATGCATTAACGCTTTCTTCTGTCAAATGTGAAGCTACTTCAAACGAGTTCTTGCGGTTAACATGAAATCCATTTGCACAGTTCTGCCATCTGCTTTATTTTTACAATGATCACCATGTGTAACTCAAAACATTTATCAGTACGACCGTTGAATGATACTAGTAACTGAGGTGAAAATCGTTCAAGTCGTTTCCGTGATCTCGTTGGATTGACGTGAACTATTTGTTTTGTAGAGGTTTAGAGTAGGGTTTTAAAGGATCTTCTCAACTTGTGCGTTAAAATACAATTTAGGTAAATACAAAACGAAAATTTAATCGATGATTATTAGTTTGCACGGTGTTTATATTTTCATTGCTATGGAGGGTAGAGTTTATTTGCAAATCAAACGTTTTTGTAAGAATGATGACTCACTAAACTTTTTTAATATTTTTGCCCTAAATGACTTGATTAACTAAAAATGAAAACCAATGTAGTCGCTTACTTAGTGGTATAGTAGCCGAATTTGTGAACTTTGATCTGGTTGAACACGTTATTCAAATGAAATATTTCTTACTAGATATCTCTAAATAAGACATTTAGCATGTAATTTATTACCATTACTAGAATGAACTTCTACAAATAAGATTAAAGGACCTATTAGTAATAACACGCGATGGCGCGATCTATTGCTTAAACTGAAATTTAATCACAGTTTTGGAAAATTTACCTATCTCTGATATAAAATGCTCAGAGAAATTGCTTACAACAAATGAGTAAAAAAATTAGGCAAGCCAAATGTAATAAACGAACTTGTTTTACATAAGAGCAAAAAATATGTTTGGATTGTGACGGCATTATACAACTCAGTCAGATTACTTAAATTAATTGTTAAACAAGCGAATTACGCTAGCTATAAAAATTAAATGTGAGGAAAAGTAATTTAGAACAGCAAAATTCATATTGATATACCCTGTATATTTTGATTTCATTTATAGTAGTGTAAAGTAAGTAAGACAATAAACGAAATATAGGGATGAAACATAACATCTATAGCTGTAAACTTTATTTTTTTCATGAAAGTTTAAGGATTATTAAGTAAATAACAATGAATTGATTAATATGCATACCAATTATAACAGCTTTTAGAAATTTTAGTGTAATAAATTAAATTCAATGTTGCGTATACAGAAAACACTAGATGTACTTTAATACAATGTAGAACCTCAGACCGTAGGGTCTGGGAAAATGCATGGATATTAGATTGCAAATATGAGCTAATTATTTCATACAATACATTACAGTGTATTAATCTATATTGCTGGGCAGAAGGAAACACAACTGCAAACCTAAGTAAATTACATGTTAACACAAGTACTTCCCTATATTTCTTTGAATCAACTTAATAGAAAGATTGACAAAAAAAAATGACAGCCTAAAAAGTAGAACGCGAGTTAAACGACGATAATTGCGCCCGACTGAGAATGAATAATCAATTATTTGTGTAGCCAAAATGTAATTATACGAAAAAGTAATACGGCGGTAACCCGCGTCGAAGTGATTAGTATGGCGGATGTTTTGTGTTTTTAGTAAAGTTAGTAAAAATCGAGAGATGTTAATTTATACGTAAAAGTGTTGTAAGGTGAGTGACTGGTAGAAAGTTGAAAGTCGAGAGTTCCATGAAGGGGTTTAATTTCTTTACGCAGGGAAATTAACGGCGCTTGACGTTAATAAGTGAAATGCGCCGGCAGATGTAGGGTTCTTTCACAAATGTGCGAGGAGCGAATATAATGCAATAACAGTTTAGAAAAATAAGTTAGGACCTGGTGAGTCACCATTTCATCCAATTGAAATGTTTTAGGTGTGTTAGGACAAGAAAGTTCTGTTTGTTTTTGGATAATTTAAGGCATGGTTGCAAAAAAAGACATTGGTGTTCTTAGATAACCAGAAATAAAGCTGTGAGTAATCTTAGAAACTTGTCTATACTTCTTTATAATTTATATGTGAGTTTTGGATGTAAGCTTGCTTGGTATTTTACGACATAGAGCGTCAAGCGAACATGAAAGGGATTATTTTTATTGATTAACGATTTGCCGATGGAACGAGTGTTGATTAAATTTAAGTATAATGTTATGAGTTAAAATACTAACAAGCATATACATATTGATTTTGCATTAGTTTGGTACGGACAATAAAATCGTGCAAGGAAACTTATTATATAAATGTTTTTTTCTTTGTTTGTATTAACGATATTTCAAATAATTAGAATTTATGAATGTTGTATAATTTAATATTAAAAAACAAAAAGAATGCTGAGCATGAATATTTTTGTTGATAACTTACAGTTAAGACATTTTATGATTTTTTTTTTGCAATACTTGCCCAGATTTGAGGTTAATAAATTGTTTTTTAAGAAAAGTATGTATTTAAAAACAAGCTACAAAAACACATTTGTAAGGATATCCAGCCACTCCAGTGATGAAGTCTTATTTATAAGAGGCGCCTTATTTCGGGGAATTTCCTCAATTGTGAGAGAATTAATAATTTTGACGGTATTTTCGAGAAAGGTGATATATAAGGTGATATAATTTACGAAACCGAAGCAAGGAAGATTTAAACGGAATAACCGTCTTCCGTATCGGAACAATATCGGAATGGAATTGCTGTGACAGACGGTTTGGCACTTCCAAAAATTAATCTCACTTTAGATACGCTTTCATAGTTACAAAGGTTCCCAAACCTTGGATTTGAAGGATAGCTACTGGCAAGTGATTGTAGAACCCAAAAATCGAAAAAAAACTGCTTTCTTTATTAGTACTGGACTATGGCAATTTACAGCCATGTTATTTGGACTTTGCAACGCTCCTACCACCAACGAGCGCTTAATGGATAACATCTTGCGTGGGCTATCATGGGAAACGTATCTGGTATATTTAGATGATCTGATTATGATTGGGCAGTCGTTTAGGGAACGCTTGGGAAATTTGAAACTCTTTCGAAGACTAGGAGAGACCATCTGAAACTGAGTCCAAAAAAGTGTCACCTGCTAGACAAAGAGGAAAAATATGCTTATGGCACGTCGTTTAACGTAACGAGGTCAGGCCAGACACGAAAAAGATTAAGGCGGTACAAAAGTGACCGACGTCAAAAGACAAACATCAGTTACACAGCTTTCTGGGATTGTGCACTTCCTATAGAAGATTTGTTTCTGAGTTTGCGAATATTGCCAAACACTTGAATAAACTAACCGAAGATGGGCGTGATTACGTTTAGGATGAAGATTGTCATTATGCGTTGCAACAACTGACACATTTATCGACAACAGATCCGATCTTAAGTTATCCTCGGTCAAAAGGTAAATTCATCTTGGATACAGACGCTACCAATGTTGCTATCGGAAGTGTACTATCCAAGATACAAAACGCAAGAGAAGGGGTCATTGGTTATTTTAGCAAGGTTTTTTTGAGACCGGAACGAAAATATTGCGTTACTGGGTGAAAGCTATTGGCGGTGGTGAATTCCGTTCAATACTTATAAGTACCTATACGGCAGAAAATTTCACCTAATATCCGACCACGTCGCCATGAAGTGGTTATTGTAGTTTAGAAATCCCGAAGGGCAAGTCGCCAAACAGATAAAAACTGCAGGAATATGACTTTGATAAAGAAACAGTGCTGGTACAAGTCATCGTAATGCGGATGCGTATTCGAGAGAGCTTTGCGCCAAAAACTGAAGTCATTGCCCACTGATAGAAACAGAGTGTGATCTACTTGGTCGAACTGCCGTGATCAGCAATGATTGGCAGTCTCTAGAGATGCAAACGTAGCAGGGGAATGATAAAGACTTAGGCGCCTTTCTGGGTTGGAAAGCCAAAAGAGAGCGTCTGTCCTGGCGGAATATTAACCCATTGAACCGAGCCCTGAAATCGTACCGGACACAAGGTGCTTCCCTAAAGGTAGAGAGTGGTATCTTGGCGCGATACTTAGAGAATGGATACTGATCTGTAAGTACGCATCAAGTGGTGGTTCCTAGAAGCCGAGTGTCTAACGTTTTAGGACATTATAATTTGAATTAGGGCCGCTATACTTGCGGCCACGTCCCCAATGCTCCACCCGGAGGTACTACATTGGGTTTAAATGCGAAAAATAAACGTGCTTCTTATTAATTCTAACTTCATAATTAATCCACCCTAAATAAAAATCTAACTAACAATCTAACAAACTAAAATAAAAACTAAAAACAGGGTTTAAATAATGGTATCCCTAGCGTTGACTTTGGAGCGTGCCCGATCAACAAGACACAAGCAAAAATGAAAGGGGGAGGGATCCGCAATTCCGAATAGCAGACGCCGGCTCTGCTTACCAGTGCGACCTGAAGGGTCGAGTTAAAACTATCCAAATCTAGCTCGCTAATTTAAAATGGATTCAAATTTTCTAAGTAGTTGCCAAAAGTATTAATAGTGAATCCAGCTATTTGCCTGCTCTATAAATTTACAAATTCGTCCTCCCTGATCTAAGTGTTTTATTCTAAATTTGTCCCTAACGTTCCCTATCATTCTCTAACAGACAATATACATACAATCTTCTTTTCAATATATACTGCGGCCAAAAATTGGCGACAGAACGTCAAACGAATCAAGCCACAAAACAATATAATGCAGGCAAAAATATAAGTGTAAAAATAAATATAAATATAATATAAATATATAAATAAACATATAATAAATATATAAATAAATTTCTGAATAAGCAAAAGCATGTAACAGTGCATATATCAGCAAAAGCAAATACATTATCAGGTGCACTCGCATGAGCATTATATTGACTAGCGCCATTACACAAAAAACGCGCTTGTTAGATTATTTCAAAATCCGTTTAAAATCACAAATCCATGCTCATGCGAGTACAGCCGCCACAATTTTATTCTTACCTTCAATATAATTTTCTCCAGCATCCGAAGATCTGGTCGTCTACCTATATCTATTGGTTTTCTGCCTTTATGGGGGAGTTGGATATGCACTGTTAAAGTCTTGGTGGATATGCACTAAATGTTCTGGGGGGGATCACAATCACTATCACTTCACTTTTAAGTCCTGGGGGGATGTGCGGTTTCACTCTATTTTATTATTCCTTTATTTATTACACTTATTTAAATTAATGAGGTTTCCTGATTTAGTTTGTTGTTATTTATTAGTTTCGTTTATTCCCGATTTTCTGCGCGTAGAAGATGGGACAGTGATTGTTTTAGTGGTGTGTTCGTCGTGCATATTAGAGTTTTGGGTATACTTATTTAATTATTATTATTATTGGTTTTCTTTCTTTTTTTTCTTTTCTTTTTTTTGTTGTTTTTGTTTTTTTTTTGCAGGTTTTGGTTATAATGCTCTTATCATGTTAAAATCACGCCAGGTCGAAATTTATAATTTTTCAGACCTCCCACCATCCCCTCGACTTACACACGATTATCACCGTCTAATCTCGCAACCCTTCCTGCGAACTCTCTAAAGGCTGTCCAGAACGCCTTCTGGTTAGCCACTTCCCCGACTTCCTCTAGGCTCTTTGGCCATGCTAGGCCTACGATAGCTAATTCCGTATCAGCCAACCCTCGATTTGCCGCTTCAAGCGTGCAGTCAAAGAGCACGTGCTCTGCGCTTTTCACGCCCTCACCGCATTCACAGCGGTCGTTGTTGGTTAACCCGAACCTATGTAAATACGCTTTCAGGGCGCCGTGCCCTGTTATCAACTGAACCATTTTATGATCGAGTTTTACCTCGATCTTGCCTCTAGCTTCTAAGCTCGGTATGAATTTGTGGGTCATCCTGCCCGTGGCAGCATTGTTCCACCTCTCTTCCCATTGTCGGATTGACTTTTCAAGCAGCTTACTTTTAATCAAAGACTTCGGTATCGACGAATGTGATATTCGAAAGTCTCCCGTCGCGGCCTCTTTAGCTAATTCATCAGCCCTATCGTTTCCTACGTTACCATTGTGCGACCTGACCCAACAGAACTTTAAACGTCGAAACTCGAGCGCCGTACGCGCTATCCTCCAGACGTCCGCTTGGAGGTCTGTCGAGGTGTTCATGTTTGTTAAAGCCGTCAGCGCCGATTTACTATCACTGATTATATAATACTCGTCTCTGCCCGTATGGTTTATTACGTAATCGATAGCCTTTCGTATGGCTACCAATTCGCACTGGAAAATTGTGCTCCAGTTCGCGAGTTTGGTTTGAAACCGAAACACCTCTCTTTCCTGCTTATACACGACAAACGCCGCGCCTGCTTGCCCATCGTCCATACGTGAACCATCCCTATAAATTCTGATACCCATCGCGTCCTTATCACCTTCGACAAACTCGATTCCTCTAATATCAGCCGGGTGCCCTAACTCAGATACAACGATCTTTCTTGCAATTTTCCTATTACCAAGATTAAGATCTTCGATAGTTTCGCGCCTTTTTCCTATACTTATTAATCGCCTATCTCTAATCTCCCTTACAACATATTCGATAGGGAGAGTCCTACTGATCACCAAGACCGCTTCCGTGGAGGTGGTCCTGTACGCCCTCGCTGCTTTTACTGCGGTTATGCGTTGTACGCTCGTTAATTGACGCACCTCCCTGACTTTACAACCTTCTGCCCATACAGAAGCTGCGTACAGCATCGCGGGCTCAATTGCTCCGGCATAAACAGTCCTCAGCTATTCGCCCCTGAAACCCCACTTTATTTTAGCCGCCGCTATCATTTTATTTGATATTTCGCCGCCCTTACATTTTACGTATTGTACGTGCGCTTTCCAATTTAATTTATCGTCGATCTTGACGCCGAGGTAGGTAATACAATCTTTAAACGGGATTTTCTTCCCTCCTAGCTCTAGCCTAGGAGGTCCCTGTCTTGGTTTCGTGCCGAAATAAAGCGCCTCTGACTTCGCAGTGTTAAATTTTAATTTTACCGCCTGCGACCATTCGTGTAATTTATTAATCGCCTCGTTCGGTTTTGTGCGCATATCCATTAACAATCTCGATCTTACAATTAAAAGCGTGTCATCCGCAAACCCAACGATTGAGCATCCTGCGAGCAACTTGACCCTAAAGATGCTCTCATAGAACAACTTCCAAAATTTGGGACCAGAACATGACCCCTGCGGGCAATCCCTTTCCACCTCACGCGACAGAACTTCACCCGGAATTTCAACCTGTGCCAATCGCACCGAGAAATAACTCTTGACCAAGGACATCAAGTTTCGCAGACAACCCCTACGATCTAACTCGCAAACGATTAATGGCCACCAGGCAGCATAAAATGCTCCTGAAATGTCCAAAGCAACAATGACACAGTACTCTTTAGCATCTCTCGCCTGCTTTATTTCCCCGAGAACAAACTCTAACGCGTCGATAGTCGACTTGCCCTCCACGAAACCAAACTGTCGGTTATTAAAACCGCCGCTGTCTCGCATTAGGTGCTCAATACGCGTAGTCATAACGCAATCTAAAAATTTCCCCAGCACCGGTAGCAAGCTAATTGGACGATAGCTGCCTGGATCTGAAGCATCCGCCTTTTTAGGTTTGGGTATAAATTTCACATTCTGGATTTTCCAGCAACGCGGAAAACGCCCCTTTCTAAACAAAGGCTAAACAACCCGACAAAGACACACGGGGCTAACAGGCACGCCTCCAGAGCTGCGTCTGAAGTGATTCCATCATGCCCCGGTGTCTTCTTAGGATTCATCCTCCTAAGAGCCCTGACGACCTCGTAAACTAGGATTGCCTTACCGGCACCTGTTCCTTGCGGCTCTGCAGCTTCCCGACGTACTAAATCGTGCGACCCTTCATCCCCCTCGAAATTATCCGATGGGAAAAATTTCTATAGTAAATATTCCGCCGTGGTTTTAAAACCTTCCGTGTTGTCGCCATTTGTTTTCTTTATATTACTTAGCGCGATTTTTTGTTGTTTTCCTCTAACTACACGGTATGCGGTTCCCCAGGGTTCTTTCTCTGAGTTTCGCGTGCAGAATTCTTTAAATTTATTCGTTTGCGTTTCTTCTATTAATATTTTATATTCGCGGTAACTTTGATTATATTCTATTCTCCGTTGTTCTCTTATATCCCCCGAGGCGCGTTGATAGCGGCGCTTTAGGTTACGCGTTTCTGCCCGCCGCTTAGTGGTTAGTTCTCGGGTCCACCAGGGTACGCTGTCTTTAAATGTTTTCCTTTGCGGCATGGAATACGACGACGCGTCTACCACCGCGTCGTTTAGTTTTTTCGCGAGTGTTTCTACTTCGTCTGCCTCTTGGCAGTTAAATAGCTCATTTTTGAGCACAGGAATACTTTCGCCAAATTTTTGTTTAAATCGCTTCCAATTTGCTTTTTTATTACAGAACCGCGGAAATAAAGTTAGCTGCTCGTTTGCGTTTGTTTTGGTTTCAACGTCCCATGTTATTAATTTATGGTCAGAGAGCGTTTCCTCGTCCGACATTAATTTCCAATTACAAATCGTTTCTAACATTTCGTGCGAGACTGCAGTAATATCTATAAAACTGCTGCCTCTATGCCCCTCAAACGTAGGTGAATCATTAGTGTTTATCACACTAAGGTCCCATTCCGTAAAAAGATCAGCGACCTGCGAGCCCCTATCGTCTTCGATAGGGCTGCCCCATAGTGGCGACTTGGCATTAAAATCTCCACCGATAATTAATTTTTATTTCTGCCGATTTTACGAATAATATTATCTACTTGATTTATCAAATCCTGATTTGGAAATTTTCCCGCCGGGTATTGACCGTCGGGAAGTACGCGCTTATTACGTAGAACGCATTTCCCCCTGATTTGATTTCGGCCGTCGTTAAAAATTCGTTCGATAAATTATTTAATATAATTCCGGCGCACGTCCCATTATTTATTATTATCCCGCTACGTGGTCGTTCACTATTTGCGTTTAAGACGGTAACCCCCCTCCCAAAACCTGTTATTTTGTGGCCATACAGGTGCGGTTTCTGTATAAACCCGATGTCGATATTATTTTCGATGACTAACTTTACGAAGTTATTTGTTGCCCCTTTACCTTTCCCGAGATTTAGTTGCGCGAATTTAATCTTCTTGCTTCGTATGGACTTTGTTTTATCTTCACAGTCCATAATCGATGTTTCGTGTGATTGCGTGTTTCAGACGTTGCATCGTGGGGCATCTACTCGACTTGGCGTCGTGGCGCGTATCGACCTTCGCGCCACCACCAGTTCTGTCGTTTGCCCTAGCGCAAACCACACAGCAGGGGACTGCCTTCCGGCAATTCCTGAACTCATGCCCGACCTCGACACAGTTACCGCACCACTATACCTTCTCCCTGCATTCCATCGATCGATGGCCGTACTCGTAGCACCGGTAACACTGAGTCATCGAGAAATGGTCCCGGGCTTATACTCTTCGCCACCTGAGGTTAATAGCATCAACTACTATACGCCTTCGAAGTGTGGGGGTCACTGAAGACTATGTTGGCGAAGGGATCCCTAGGGCCCTTTCCGCCAAACCTGAACTTCTCTCTCAGGTGGTCTTCTAGCTTCAAATCGCCGAAGCGCGGATTCTGGCTTGCAATCAACCGCACGAGCTCTTCAACCTTCATCCCCGCTTTGACCCCCGGAAGAACGACCCGTGGACGTTTCTTCTCGATGGTCTTCGCCACGAGTTCCTTGCAGTTCCCGCCGACCTTCAACTGCAGCTTCTTGGCGTCGTCGCGACCTGCGCACTCCACAACTACACCACCCCGGCATGTCCTTCGAGCTCCGACAACAACAAACCCATCTCAAGCGGTATCGACCTTCTGCTTCAGGGTTCGTCATCACGTCGTCCTTCTGGCCTGGCTTGGCGTCGACCCTGACAGCAAACGTAGGGGCAGAACCTGAAGCTGCAGCGGCGTAGGAGACCTTGCGCTGCACCGACGCACCCTGACTCTGGCCTCCTGAAACGACAGAATTCACCGCTGGACTTCCCCCAACAAGACTTGCTCTCTCTGAACCATCTAAACAAAGACGCAGCGCCCTAACCATACCTATCAGTTGGTTCGTCACGTCGCGGATATCATCCACGGCGTGCCGAACCATCTTCCTATCCTCCACGACGATAGTGGCGGAGGTCGTCGGCACCTTCCTATAGATGGTAGCGTGCGCCTTCCTCACCCTAAACTTCAAGAGTTCCAGCTCATCGAGGTCGCTAGCATTAACGCTACCGTTGCTGCTAGTCGACATCGTGCGCTGGGCTTTCGAAGTAGAGGGCAATTCTGGCGCCGCAACTACCACGGGAAGGCACTAACTCCCCCGACACGACCGCCGCAGACACAGGCTCCTTCTCTACCTCTTGTACCTCCTCCTGAGTCTTTAACATGACGTCCTTAAGCACTACCTTAAGCTGTTTCCCCCCAACAGCGCCCTCAACCTTCGACCTAGCAGACTGCGACCGATCACCCTTTTCCTCCTAGGCAACGGCTCCTCATCGCGGTGGACCACAATGCTGACAAAACTAACAACAAAGAATGACACCTAAAACGCCGCTCAAAAAACGAACTGACCGTTACGACGTTAAAAGAACGATGCTGAAAGAATGCAAAACGTTGGTCCAATAAAAATATTTTGGTTAAGGGTAAACCGTAAACAACCCTGTATTTATTTAAACTTCAAACCGTCCAATTAAATTTCAAATTTAACAAAAATACAATAAATACTAAGTGTCAATAACAACTAGAACCAAATAAATTCGCTAACCCAATAAAAATATCTCGATTCAAAAAGTACCGTAAAGAACACTATTTATTTATTTTAAAATTTTTAAACCGCCAAATCAAATTAAAATATGCTAATTACTTTAAAATATCTAATTTATAAATAACAACACTTTAATTTTAAATGTGTACTTAACAAATAAGGTCAAGCACTATTGGAATGCGGTACCGGAACCGCACTTTCACTTAATCACTCGGTAACTAGCACGAGCTTCAACTGTTACACCGCTTAATTATACCAAAATCGTTTTAAAGGAGTCTTTAAGTACGCGTGTACTTAAATTACGGAAAATTTATATTGAGATTGTTTTAAAATTTACAGTTTTTGAGTTATTTATTTGATTTAAAAGGTCCTAGATTTTTGTTTTTAGGTTATTATTTGATTATACGCGCACTATAAAAAATTCACACACTTTTTGATTGTTTTACCCAGCTTTTTACTGGATTTACACGGTTTTTGCTTTAAATTTATTAAAAACGCCTTTTTAAGTTATTGCGAAATTATTTTGAGTATTTGTTTAGTAGATTTTTGTTTTATTAACCCGAAATTTAGTTAGTTTATTTTAAAACGTGGATTTTAGCTTAAATTACAAAGAAAAACGGGATTTGTTTAATATTTATTCGGTTTAAATTTTGTTTTTAAATTTTTATTTTACTGCCCTGTATTTGAAATTTAATGTCACACAATTATAAAAATAAAACACAATAAAAAGCAAAGCTTCAAATAAAATAATATAACAATAAATAATATAAACCCTAGATAAAGACTTACTTGTTAGCTGCTGAAGCGGAGCTCTGCAAAACACGTCCGCTCGCTTCAAGCGGTAACTAGAAAGTTAAACGTTTTAGGACATTTGCATAATAGAACCTCGGGTGGACGCTTCGATGTTAAGAAGAATCTGGAGAAATTTCGAGCAAGAGTTTGCTGAATTTGCTGCGAGGGTAATGTAAAAAAGTGGTGCCGCAAGTTTCAGCTGTGCGCATCATTGGGAAGCCGTAAGGTTCCAATGAGGCACGCGGAGGCCCCATTTGAGAATCCCGTCAAACCGACTCCAGGAATAAGTACGTCTTGGTAACCATAGACTATTTTAGGAAGTGAACCGAAGCGTATGCCATACCAAACCAAGAAGTTTCAACCGTCGCTGATGTAATGGTAAAGGAAATGTTCTGCCGTTTTGAAGCTCCTATGGAGTAGCTCTTCGATCAAAGCAGACATTTTTATCAGTCTTGCTCCAAAAGATTTGTCATTGATAAGGATGAAGAAGACCCGGAAAACATCATTGTACCCGTAATCGAATGGTACGGTAAAGCACATGAACCGCACCTTATGCAAGTACCTTTTCAAGGTAGTCTCCAAGCATCTAAAAGACAGTGACCAATATTTACATGTATTTTTGTTCGTCTATTGGTCTTTGATTCATGAAAGAACTGCACAGACTTCTGCATGTTCTATGCTGAGACGCTAGATACGTCTGCCGTGTGATCTGAAGGTCAAGCCCGGAGATGACAACCTAGTTGAGGGCCACGTCGAGGAGCTCAAACGCAAGATGCACAACATTCATGGTGACGTTTGAAAAAAATATCCCGATCGCAAGCGATAGTATGAAAATCAGATATGATGTTAAGGTGAATGATACTAGGTATCAAGGGGGCGACCGCGTCTGGCTATACTACCCAAGATAAAAGTGTGAACTGTCGCCAAAATTCACAAACTTCCAAAAGGCAGAACGAAAGTAGTGTTTATTAACAGGTTAGCACCCTATAATAGTGATGATGTGGTAATGCCGCCGAACAGCCAGCAGTAAAATAGACAAGCAGTTATGCTCCTGATATGCTCGAGCTATCGTCGGTTCATGTGTGTACAGCGGCACAGATAAAAAGAGATTTGTAGTCACGGCGTAGATTCCTATTACCATCGGTAAATTGTTATTAACCTCGGTAATTTATCTTTCCTAACCCGTCATTTAAGGTACTTCTCCTACATCATTTTTCGCAGCCGTGCCCTTTTATCTCTTTTCCTTAAGCATAGTTAAATGTAAAACAGAAATTACGAGCGATTTTTAACACTCCCTCTACTCACTATTGAAACTATACCTAACTCAGCAATTGTTTATATAGTGTTTCAATAAGAGCGCAAGAATTCAGTGTTCAATAAAACATGGTCTTCTATTGCAAAGTGTTGAAATATTTATTGATTTAGAAAATACACATTTGGGAATTAAGTATGAAACAAAATATCTTGTAAATGGCCGCCACGGCTTTGCTGGCATATGCAATCTGTTTTGACGAAATTTTCAATAACATTATCGAGTTCATGTGGTAGTATTTCATTGATACAGCGTCTAATTTCGGCTTTCAATGCTTCAATGGTTGCAGGCTTATTGGCATAAACCTGTGACTTCAGATAACCCCACAGCCAGAAGTCTAAAGGCGTTAAATCGCAAGAACGTGGAGGCCAATTCTAGTCACCAAATCGGGAAATGACACGACCAGGAGCAAAGTTGTGCAAGATCGTCAATGATTCACGAGCGGCATGACATGTGGCACCGTCCTGCTAAAACCACGTGTCATCAAGATCAATAGCTTCCAAATGAGGCACAAGAAACTGTGTTATCATAGCACAACGTTCGCCATTCACCGTTACTGCATTTCCTTCTTCGTTTTCGAAGAAAAACGGTCCAATTATTCCTCCAGACCATAATGCACATTATACAGTAACCCGTTGTGGATGCATTGCTTTCTGATGAGTCATTTGTAGATTTTCTATGCCCCAAATGCGACAGTTTTGCCTATTAACGAGGTGAAAATGGGCCTCCTTACTGAAAATGATTTTGTTTGCTTGTTTGCTTAAGGATTCAACTGGTGAATTCTCTTCGCTGGACATTGTCTCTCGGCAGAAGTTGTTGAGTCAGTTAGATTTTGTAGGCATGCAGCTGTAAATATTTCGTCAGAATTCGCTGAAGAGTGCCTGTTGAAATGTCCAATTCTTGGTCCCGATGACGAATTGACGTCTCTGGCCTTTCTGTCACACTTTCGTGAACTGCCGTGATGTTTTGTATTGAACGACCTCTACGAGCTCGTATCGTGTGTTTCACATCACTAACCGAACCACTACTTACGAATTTTTTGATTATTCTTTTGCGTCGCTGAAGTAAATTTTCTTTCGTTCTTAATTTTAACAATTCACAAGGCTAAAATCACAACGTTATCATCAACAAAAATATATGATGCGCCACACTAAACCAATTGTGTTGCATAAGCGTGTATATTTTCATGAACACTAGCAATCGAAGTGACGTTCCCGAGGCGCAATATACGAAACAGATAATACTAGAGTCCTTTGTTTGATCACGTATCTCTCAACAGGTAGCCTGGGTTTGCACCGTATTGAATCGTTGCGGTGCCGATCTAAGCGTAACGACCTATTACTGAACTTTCACGCTTCATTAAGATTTCAACTGAGCGATAACAATGGTATTGAAATGATTTCTATAGTATTAAATATAGTACTAGGATCAAAAGCAATTTAGGGATGCATTTTGATTAAGTCGTTAAGAGATCAGGAGCCTCTCTAGATCGAAGACCCTGATTCGTTGCTACAACTGCTACAGCGATAGTTACATCCCTGATATCGGTTTAAATTACGGGTTTTACTGCCATGTGTTCCATTAGGAAGTCTGCAAGAATTCTGTTATTTAGAGTAACGCTATAAGAAACAAGTGTAAAAATGTTCAAACCCTTTCGGTGTTGAACCTTAAGAGGACTGTAGTAACATCACATTATTGGAACGTACAATCCGACTCAACGTTCAGCAATAATACTCACTTATCATTTCCATTTGTTAAGAAGCAAGGAAGCCATTGTTTCATTACATTATGCTGCATTCCGTCTTGCTAAGTAGAAAGCGTTGAAACTAATTTTTAATTGCAATTTATTAAACTCTATGCTGGTCTGAAAATCCACGTATAAGTACAGAGTAGTTTTGTAATAAATGTAAAGGTAGCATGGTAGGTATTTTAGTTTCGAGAGAAACCTAGGAACGTTTTTCAATATGATGAGTAATTGTTCAGCAGCTTCTCCATGCTATGATGATTTGGAATTTCATGCTTTGCTGTTCTGGCTGTCAATAAGTTACCTGATCATATTAATGCTTCCCAACACAGATTTGCTATTCAGCGCTTTTCGTGCAACACTAAGTTTTCAAATATAGAAGCATTCATGTGATAATATTGTATCTCTTACCGCACAATACTCACTACCTTTTGCCGTTTAGATAAAATCAAATATATCAAAAACAAGGTCGATGCTATATAATTAAAGCTTATTGATTATTTGACAGCTATAACAGCGTATACAGGATGGCCTCTGAGGTCTATCTACATCTCAGCCCATTCCTTAGATGTTGAAAGTCATTTTTCTAACTCTGGGATGTACGCCAACGATAGAACGATGAGCATAGATGCTTACTATAAAACTAAGATATAAACGAATTAAAGTTATGGGCTACTATATCAGTTTAAATACTAGTTTTAATGACGCTAGGGATGGTGTAGGAAACCCAAGATAAAGTCCCTAATAACGAAAGATTGACTACGAGCAAGGTAAAGCTGGAACAAAAGTTATTATAGTGCAAATGGAAAGCTGTTTACATCTCAAAATAATAACAAAATAGAATATAATATTTAAATAAACCTGTGAAGGTTCCAACATTCTTTTATAAACACTCATATACATCAAGATCACTTCAATAAAAAATTAACACTCGAATAGAAGCACAAATTTAACTGTTTAATAAATTTCACTGTTGAACAAAACTAAAAAATTATGAAGAACGTGTGTGTGTACATAAGAAAATCTTCTCGTTTAAAGTTCTTAAAAAATTACAATTCAATATTACTAATATATATCGAGTCTAAGTTCGTTCGACGTTTAAGCAATAATCTTGAGGATAGATTTAAGCCTGAGGTGTTAATAGTTTAGTTTAGTAAAAAGAATTATCTTTATGTTACACAGAAAAGGACAAAAAGATTAATGGTCTCTTTTAAATCTATGACCAAAAACCAGAATTTTAGATTATAAACGGAATTAGCAGTGATTCAAGTACGAAAATCAAATATGCCATCTTTACAATTTTTCATGTGTGTTTTTAAAACAAAATCCTTACTTCAAATTTTTATTACTGAGATACTTTCTAAACAAGAATGAATTAATAAAAATACTCTTTAACTACTACGACAAGATATTCTAGTATTTAATTTTAAGAATCAAATTTTTGCAGCACAAGGAAATAAAATTTGTCAGATATCCTAAAGTTTCTCGCAAGGAACAAACGCTAAAAGCTCATTACTTTCAATAAAGTTTTTATTATAGTAAATGTTCTATAACGTTTTAAATAATCATACATTAGGAATGTTATAAGATCCTTGAAAACAAATGTTTAACTATAGCAAACTTTTAGCGATTATCAGACGACTTGCAAATGTTTTTAGTTCAACAAGTAACAAAATAACAGCTTTCAACTTACCTGTCAATTGAAAAAGCCTTTTTCTCTTAACACACCAGAAATAAGTATAATTCACGAAATTCACGAACTTCGGGGCTTTGGGATAATCTCCATAAGAATAACTATAGAATCATAAATATTCTTGTAACTAACAACTGCCTTATACTTAGTTAGATAGAACCATTATGTAGTTAGATCGAAAATTATATATACTTTATGAATGTAAAACCATGATGATATTACTTCTAAGATAAGGAATGCTATTCTAACTTGACTGCTGTTTGATCACGACTGATCTCCTTTCGTCTCGCCCGGTTTATCCGACGATAAGGAACGTACGTTAAAACGGGTTCTTAAAAATTACTAGGAATATAGCTCCTAATATTACAGCGTTATATACTGCGAAATATCATACCCTAATTGAGTTTATTCTATATGCAAACGCCAATGCTATTACAGTTCGTGAACAGACCGTAATATTGCATTAAAGAGCGGGAAATTTTTAAAAACGTTACACTGCCGCTTTCCAAGCAGAAAAAAATGTTAAAGTTTATTAAGACCTCAATAATATAGTTCTTGAACTTTCGACAAAGTTTAAAAATACCTAAACAAAACCGTTATATACTTTTCATCTAGGGTAATCATTAATTGATGATTGTAATTTTTTTTTAAAACTCGCGCAAAGGCCTTACTTTATCTAAAGAAATTTCAATTAGATTAACAACTGGGTTTTCTATTTCTAGAGCACGACCTAGGCAATCAGGGACAATATTGAATTTTTCTTTCCGATGCACTAGATCGAAGTTTGCCTGTTGGTTTTGAATGTTGTTTAACCATAGCAAAGAAAATTGGCCAGTAACAACCGTAAAACAAACTCTTTCCATCCATGACGAAATCTTTCAATGGCGCAGATTACAATTAAGCACCCCTCTTCCGTGACCGTTCAGTTCTATTAAAATACTTGCTGACATTTTGCTACGTTTTTTAACGTTTATAGATTAAAACAATACTGCATCTGAACCAGTGTCATTTGCATCAAATTATATAACAAAGGGTGCTGAAAAATTCGTCTTAATCTTCTTTGGGAATGAAACCACTCATAGTTTTTAAAATCTATTTTATTTACGTTTCGATCCATGACCTAGGATCGTTGTCAAAATAATAAAAACTTCAAGTTTGACGTTTATGACATAAATTGAAGGTTACTTTGATTTATTGATGTTTGAAATATTTGGTTTGAGTACACTAAGCAAAAATTTTTAAAGTTTAAAAGAATGATTGCCTTCAATTTGTGTTGCGACCTGGGATCGACTTTCCTATGGTAGCCAATACGCTTAACGTGAAATCAGCTGATTAATTTTTATTGGTGAATTTTATATAAATTCAATAATTTGGGAAACATTTTTTTTAACATGTTTCTATTTATACAATTGAGAGATTTCTGATTTTATGTCTTATTTTACCGAGATTAAGAAGAATGCTAAACAAACCACAACAAACATACAGGGAGTATCTGAAAAATTCGGTTGTGACAAGAGTGGAGCTGAAACTAAAGCTTGCTTAGGTTAAACGGAGTACAAACTAACTACAATAGTGCGGAATAGGTTACTATGGGAAAAAGAATATTCAATTGGGTGTAATCAAATTATAAAAACTGGTTTTCCCTACTTGGAAGGTGGTTACTACCAATAGTTCTCCATTGTTTTTGGTTTCCTAACTTTCGTTAATTTATACTTTAACTTTTCTGCTATAAAAAACCTAAATGAAAGAAACTCATTCGATTTAGTTCAGCTATAAAAATTTAAAAAGAAAGGTATCCCGCGTCAAGGAGACCCCCAATGCTGTCTACTGCTGTTTCATCACTGGGGTGGCTAGATACCCTTTCATAATTTTGTTACCTGTACCTATTTTGTAAATAAAACTCCACAGTCAATCTACACCTCACCTATACTAACATTAAATATTGGAAACTAAGTACAAATTCCATTTCCCTAAAGAAATGCAAAACCTATTTTCTAGGTTTTCATTCTGGTGCTGATCTAAAAGGTCTTTACCTAAGAAAATAATAGATTTCTCCATTTTTAGAATATTGATAAATAATACTTTATAGTATGCACATAAGGAAATCTGCTCGTTTGAAGTTCTTAAAAAATTTCAATTCGATATTACTAATCTATATCGAGTCTAAGTTCGTTCGCCGTTTAAGCGTAAATCTTAAGGTTAGATTCAGTAAGTCTGAGGCGTTAATAGTTTAGTTTAGTAAAAGAAATTCTCTTTATATTACACAGAAAGGGACAAAAAATTAACGGTCTCTTAAATTTATGACCAAAACCTAGAACTTTAAATTGTGACCGGAATTTTTAAATTTTGTGAGCTCTAATAAAATTAAACGATAATAACGTTATTTCTATATATAATATTACTTAAGCGCCCATTGGTTAGAACTAAATTTATTGTAGAACTTCATCTTACCGACCACAAAGCTTTTCAGAAGTCGCGTTTTAAGATAAGCAATGTCATCTTAGCTTGACTGTTTTCGATCACGACTGACCTCGTTTCTTCACGCCCGGTTCATCCTCTGATAAGGAACGTACGTTAAAACGGGTTCTTAAAAATTACTAGGAATATGGCTCTTAGTATTACAGCGTTTTTTACTGCAAAATATCAAACCCTAATTGCGTTTATTATATAGGCAAACGTTAATGCTATTACAGTCCGGGAGCAGGTTGTAATATTGTATTAAACAGAAGGAGCTCTTTAAAAACGTTACCCTGCCTCTCTCCAAAAAGAAAAAATGTTAAAGCTCATTAAGACCTCAACTACAGACGGAGAAAATTTTTTCTTACTATTTTAAACTACTACTTTATACCTTTCAATGTCATATACTTTCGATTATACTAAAATCTAAGGCAGTATATCTTATGACAAAAATAATTTAACTCGAAGGAGTTCTTTGTAGAACGGATTTATAGATTTAAAAAGAATTATTATAGAACTTGAATGGTTCAGTAACTACGCGTACAACTCGTCCATAATGGAAACAAAATCGGTAAGACAAATAGGTAGTCTCATAATGGATAACTACAAAATAGGTGAAGACATGTTCTGAGATAAATGGGGAATGCAAAAATATAGCAAAATAAAATTGCCATTTCTCTAACTACACTCAATTTATACACAATAATTCATAAAAGGTTTCTGCTACGTTTCTGCATATCTACAAAATATTTTCTACTAAAGATCGTAACAATGGAATAACCAAAAGAATTTGCGCCGCATGTACGGCTCACAACCAAACTTACAAATATTCTATTATTAAAGATAGTTCACGTTTACAATAAAAGTTGAATTTAAGTTATTATTATTTTTATTATCAAAACTTTCGTTGGTTGTAAAATTTTGATTTTAAAGTCGAATAACTCGAAAAGTAAATAAGATATCGAATAGTGTATAGCATATTCGTAATCAGCGTAAAAAACTGAATAGGATTCATATATTGTATATATTATAAAATCACGGGAACTCTGCGACGGACGACGGCAGCAACGACGGCAATGGCGGTGACGACGGCGGTGGAGAGGCATTGAGATCCCAGTAACCAAACTAAGTTTGGTTGAAAATAGGAAAACTATCCTCGTGAAAAGATATTTATCTATAAAACACAAACAAACATACATATGTACATAGAAAAGTAAGTTTGAAGAACATTTTCTTTACAAATGTGATTACGTTTTGTGGAGCACAAAAATCCTAGACAGGTGTGCGCCGTAAGCATTATCAATATTTGTGCTTCAGTTACTAATACGAAAAAAATAAGGAACATATACTACATACTAAAGTTAAGTTTTGTTTTAAGAAAGTAGTTTATATGACAGGGACTGCCTAGCCAAGAATTCTTCATATCTCTAAACACTATATGATTTCATTAATAAATGAAAATCACTCACAATGTAACAACATTGCTATAAAACAATCTCTCACTCATAGGATCACAAGTCAGCTAGATTTAAGAAGAATCAATCGACTTTGGTTGAGAAATGTCGACATTTTAAAATTTTTAGATACGACAACTCTTGTCTAATTTAAGATGTTGTCTTTTAAATTGACCAACTTTAAAATAAATCACACCCAGATAAAACTGTGAAATAAATTTTAACTGCGTCCTCAAAATAGGTAACTAATTGCAGTCTACTTAAGATGGGATGAGCATACCACGTCGTCTGTTACATTAAATCTTTTACATGCCAACCACCTGCTCTGAATCCATCCATATTTTTAGATTGTAAACTAAACCGGATTTTTTTTAAACTGTACATAGCACAAACCTAGGTGCTAATTTAGAAGAAAATTTATCACGCATTGCAAAGTACTTTATTTGACCTCGAAACTTTATCACCTCTTTGAGTTGTATTGCCTTTTCGAACGTTCTGATGGTAAATGTAACTTAACCTTAATATCTTTAAAAATCTTTGTCAGGCCCTGACGAACTGAAACATATGAATACGGTCTACCAGGAGTTACTTTAATTTCCTTTACAGGCTCTAATTCTATAACACAAAAATTTCTATTAATTGGTAGATGCCAACCAAATACTAAAAGGCTCTGGGTATAACCCGTAGCTTAATGCCTTGCAGAATTTATGGCAAACTGATTTGTGACAATTCTGCCATTCAAGAATCATGCATCTGAACATAAGATAGAATAGTAGTGCCGACGGTTCTAGTAAATCTCTCTGAAAAATCGCACTGCGGAGAATTTATTGCAATAATCACTAAAGGTTTTAAAATACGTATAATTGCTCTAGGATTACGTAGCTGATAGAAAACCAATCACTAATTACTAATAGCCACTTATAAGCAAATTTAGAGCGTGGAAATAAACCCTTGAGATCTAAAACTATTGTGTTAAAGGGAATTCAACATCATTTTCTTTACCCATTAGACCATGCGGAGAGGCATTAGAGGATTTTTGCGACCCACAAACTAAGTACTTTTGGCAAAATTTTAATATATCCAAATTTATTTTTGATCAATAATATAGTTCTTGAACTTTCGACAAAGTTTGGAAATACCCAAACAAAATTGTTATCTACTTTCCATCTTGGGTAATCATTAGTTGATGACTGAAATTTTTAAAAAAACTCGTAAAAGGGTATAACTTTATCTAAAGAAATTTCAATTAGATTAACAGCTGCGTTTTCTAATTCAGGAACACGATCTAGGCAATCAGTGACATTATTGAATTTTCCATTCTAATGCACTAGATGGAAGGTGTGCTGCTTTAAACGTAGAGCCCATCTAGCGGGTTTGCCTGTTGGGTTTTGAATGTCATTTAACCATAGCAAAAAAATAGCCAGGAACAACCGTAGAACGAACTCTTTCAACTCATGGATGAAATCCTTCAATGACGTAGATTACAGTTATGCACCATTCTTTTGTGACCGAGTAATTTCGTGCAGTTTTGTTAAGAGTATTGCTGACATAAAAGATGATACGTTTTCACCATCTACAAATGGTAACAATACTGCACCTAAACCAGGGTCACTTGCATCACATTCTGTAATAAACGGTGCTGACAAATCAGGTTGTGGCAAGAGTGGAGCTAAAACTAAAGCTTGCTTAGTCTGTATAAATAAAAGATTCTGCAGTTGGATTCCAAACATTACGTTACCATTTTAATTTACTCTAACGCACGGGGTTGCATAACAGATTAAACGGTGCACAGACGAACTACAATGGTGTAAGATGGGTTAGTATGGGAAAAAGGATATTCAATTGGGTGCGATAAAATTACAAAAACTACGTCTAAATGTGCACTTACCCTGAAACGCGCTTTTAATTTTTCTTTTTGTTACAATTAGTAGGGCTCCAAACGTAATAAATTGGGTTGGGCGTTAAACCGTTTAAAGGGTTTATCGTATGATTGAGGGATTACTTCAGTTGCTCAAACGGAGTATGTTTCGCCATTGACTGCTGTTTTAAAAAAAGGACAAAATATACGCATATGTTTAGATGCGCGATTTTTTGAACACACGAATAGAATAGAATCGTATCCTTCCGCCGCAACCGGATGAACATTTGTAAAATTTCAAAAGCGTCAGTTTTTGTCGACGTTAAATTTGATTTCGTCCTATTATCAGTTACGACCATAGTTTTTCAGACTTGGCTGTTCCTTTGTTGAGATTGCTAAGAAAAAACACTAAATGGGAATAGGAGAAATTCGAAGAAGATGTCTTAATTGCTATAAAGAGAGCATACCTTTAAGCCACAATGGCATGCCATTTTAATTTATCTGAAACAATTTATATACCGGGCTGATAGTTCAGAAGTAGGCTTAGGTTGCTACCTTTATCAACTATATCCTAAAACTGATGAAGAACGGGTATTGGCTTATGGAAATCGCACGTTGAGGGGTGTCGAATTACGGTACACTACTACCAAAAGGAGGCATTGGCAATTGTCCAAGCATTAAAGCTGTATCGAGTTATAGTATTAGGGCGTTCGTTAGTTATTGTGTTCGACCATAAGTCGTTATCTTTCATCATAAATTTTCCGTTAAACACACCTCGGTTGACTAAATGGGTATTGTTGATGCAAGAGTACGATTTTAGTATTCAATACTGTGAGGGAAGGGAGAACTTAGTGGCAGACGCGTTGTCGCGACGGCCATTGTTGCATAAGGATATCAGGAGGCCAGATAATAAAAATTCTATAGAGCTCTATATATGATTAAACTTACAAATAAATTTGTAAAGGTCAAAAATAATATAAAAACGATAAGGAATGATCAATCTAGTAATCATTGAATTTCCGAAAAAATGGAGCAATTGAAGGGGGACGCCGAAAAGGTCATTAAGTGATTATAAATAATATGAAGGGATGTTATTTAAAAAGGGGATCAAGGAGGCGGAGATATTCGGTGTTGCGTGGCGAAAATTCAAATAAGGGATTCAGTTTTACAGCAGCATGCTGATATTGGCCACTTCGGCTACAAGAAAACTTTGGTTGATAAGCTTAAAACATTTTATTGGCCGAAGATATCAGGGCAGATAAGACGTATTGCAGTTTCATGTGAGATCTGCCACAAATGTAAGGTATCTATGACCGAAAAGGGTATTATTAATTCCGTTGTATCTAAAAACCCGGGGAATGAGCTTTTTTAGACTAGATGGGTCCTTTGTCTGAATCTACGTGGGGTTGTACTCAGCTGTTAGTAATACTACATTCTTTCACGCGTTGAATCCCTTGAAACCCGCTACAAGTTGGGCGATAGTTAATAAACTATTTTGCAACGGATATTTTGATGAAGTGTTGATTCCGAAAGTGGTGCTTACCAATAACGGGACTCAGTTTCATTCGAAACTACGGGTGAATTCTTAAGGGACGGGGGTGTCAAGATATTATATACATCTGTTTATATTCCATAGGGAAATCCAACTGAAAGAATTAATAGAAATCGGACGGTTGATCTGCCATGAAAGGCACACCAAATGGGCTCATGAAACAAAAAAGATTGAAGGGTGTTTGAATTCTGTGGTGCATGATGTAACAGGATATAGTCCTCCATTCTTAATGTTTGGGGCTGTAGAAGAAAATAATATTTCCGACTTAATAAATTTTCCTAAGTGAGAGGGGAATGATAAACGGGAGCTACAATATTTTTGGGAATTGTCTTAATAACGTGTTCCTTCTAAGTATGAAATATGTGATAAATATAATAAAAAGGTAGTAGCAGTAGAGTTTCAAGATAGTCACGCGGTTTTGGTAAAAACACATCCGTTACCATCGGCCGAGAAATCCGAAATACGGAAGTTCTTTCTGTTATTTGAAGGGCCGTATGAGGTCGTGTAGCAAGACAATTGTAATACCTATTTCTTAAGGGATGCTGAGGGGACAGTCTTTGGTACTCACAGTTCGTGCAAGTGTGTTCTGCGTTGCTCGAGCAGAAGCCCGTGATTTTATGTATAACGCGTTCAAGGGCACGTCCCTGGAGGAGTTGCATAAACACTAAGTTAATACTTAATCTTTATATATGTTTCAATTTCACACTTGCAAATCAAATGCTTGTATTATCGATAAATGTATTTTTTTGTGGACATTAAGCACACCCTCACTATTGACATTCGCTAATATTTATGCGTAGCTGTTTGAAGAGTTTTGTGTCACGCTACGAACGTGAAAATTTATTATCATGTTAGCTACTGATTTATGTATGCTTAATTTTTTATCAATACTTCTACAACGCTCTGAGGTTAAGAGTTTTACTTGTTCATGTTTTGATTATTACGTTACCGAATAAACAAATTAACTTACTTTTGTTTAAGTTTTATTGCAACATCGTCGGTGAGAGCAGCCGAAGAAGTCCAACAATAGAGGGGTATCGTAACAAACTCCATTGTCAACCTAAACTTCACCTATTAATATAGTACATATAGTACATTAACATTAAGTACTGGAAACTAAGTATAAATTCTATTTCTCTAAATAAATGCAAAAACCTATTTTTTGCGTTTTTTTATTCTGGTGCTAGCCTAAAAAATCTTTACCTAAGAAAATAATAGTCTTACCACGCCGATTGTTCTATTTACAGAATATTGATAAATAATACTCTACTTCCCTTTCGGGTAATGACCTAATTAGTAATGGACGAAAACGGAGTATAATGCGAAACAACTACGTCACCATTCAATTATCCCTTCAAAATACCAACATTTTGCTAACTCCTTAACTAACAATAAACACAAACATATACAACTTATATTACAAATTAACATAGACAGAATAATATACACTAAGTATTCAAAATGTTCAAATTTTAATTCCCAGTTGAAAGTATGTCCATCTCTAACCAAAATAAGGACGTCCAGGAACGCTAATATTTGCTTTTTATAATTCATAGTCTTCCACTATAACCTTTGGGTTACACTATCTTACTTAGTCACAAAACGAATTCAAAATATTATTTGGTTAAATCTTCAAGTTTATCATCTTTTACTTATTTACAGTCACCCGTATTTATTTCTTTTGGTCGACACGACTGTAAATTAACGACTTGTGATTGAATTTTTTCCTTGATTTAACCACAAGTAAAGCTCTTGGTGTGGCGAGACTCTCCTGTCGGGTAATTTACTTGTCTACATGCTTTAGCTTTATTACTGTTCGAATTCTTACACTGTTTAGAGTTTGGACCCATTTTTATCAATTTTCTCCCCATTTAATATGGCCAACCACAGTCATATCTTCTTTTGTGTTGTCACGTTTTGCTTACAAAATGGTTTCACTCTTGGCATTTTAAGATACTGTATAGTAATTATCGTCTATACGTATGACGCGACACCTTCCCTAATATTGTCTTTTTTTTGTGCGTGTATTTTGTATTTCAGTATCTTTGTTCTATTATCCTCCTGTGCTTAACTTTGTGAAATCTTACTTGCCCAATTTTTGCTATGTAAAAGGTTATTGTATATTCGATCTCTTGTAAGTCATGTCCTTTCCTTTAATACGTTTTGCTGTCGCAATTGTTGTATACTGGTATTTCTGCATGTTCTTGGCGTCTAGTCGTGTAACGCGACCTGTTTCAAATATTATTACGGTTATTCCGCATTTCAGCGGTTTCAACAGTTTCTCAAGTGTGGTTTTATTGCATCAGTCTATAATCTGTGATTTTGTTTATCGAGTGACGCAGTCTATTGTAAGCATATTTCTCTTGGTATTTTAAGTTTGCGTCTTTACTGTGCAACACTTAATGCGCCGCGTTCCGTTCTTTGTTTGTTATTATTATCCCCTTCAATTTCCCGTAAAGAAAATAATTTTATTGCTCTTGGGATTATAATTTAATGACATGATCTAAATTACATTTCTTAAAACAAGAGAATTAAAAATCAAGTTTAATTAAAATTAACTATTTGTAAAATCTTCATATACGGGGTGTGTTTCACCTTTATTCTGTTCATCCTAAATTAATAATTATATCCTATACTAATGAAGGTAACCTTACTACCGTAGGTTTAGCTAAAGTTACGCCATCTAGTGATTCTCTTTAGTTTTGGTAAATTTTGAACCGTTTCTGAGCTATGAGATTCAAGTTGGTAATCTGGTTGAGTTTATTTGCAAATTTTCAAATTCGATCTGCTAAGTTGAAATATAATCGCTATTGCATGGCTTTGGTTTAAATTAGTCATATAAATAACATAGAATATGCAGATGTTGTGTTTGTTGACAGATATTGCAACAGAAGTTCACTGGCTGCAATGATACAGTATCATGTCCGTTTTCCGTGTCGGTGTATGTAATGCAATAAAATATTTCACTGAGTGTATACATTGATGCGCAGCACTGTCATATTCATAAATATTCGGATCGAACGCAAAACCAGTTGTCTTAACCAATCAA
Source organism: Platerodrilus igneus (assembly GCA_036346225.1). Lineage (NCBI taxonomy): Eukaryota > Metazoa > Arthropoda > Insecta > Coleoptera > Lycidae > Platerodrilus > Platerodrilus igneus. The sequence goes on from JARFIW010001599.1 coordinate 4,284,372, forward strand.
TGCCAGTCTAACAATGCATTAGAAATTAACCAACAACAAGTTCCAGACGAATAATAGCCATAACGGGTCAAAAGATGTCGAGCGTTTTAGCAACTTTGCTTAATTATGGATCACATCCGTACCAATACCAGAGTGTGCACAATCTGCTTTTTGCCGAATATATGCCACTAACTCGCTTCTGTGAGTACCCGGAAGAACAAAATAATAGAAATTCTGTTCTGCGATAAAGCTACTTTCGCCCGTTACGGAGTAAACAACTCATGCAACCACTACGTATGAATGACGAAATGCAGTGGCTGAAACGCATATTCAGAATCGTTTTTCTGTAAAGGTTATGGGGAGGATCAATGAGAATGGTTTTGGTGTACATCACATTTTTGATAGAAATTTGAATAGTTAGGACTACAGAGCATTTTTAGAGGCAGACTTGCAATATTATTGCCAAGTTATGATTTTTCTGCACAATATCGCCCGTCTCCTTATTGACAACCCGCGACACATTTTGAAATTGAAACAATCATAACCGCTGGACTGGAAGGAACAACCTGAGTCATTTCCAATCTTGTTCGTCGTATTTGACACCAATGGCTTTTTTGTCTGGAATTTTCTTAACTACATTATGTGTGGGACAAATAAGCCAGTTACAAGAAATGAATTAGTAGACAGGATCCATAACGCAGTTCAATTTTTTCGCGATAATATACAGAATTACGTTTGGAACGAGAGTTTTGAGGGCCAAAAGTTGCATTGAAAAAGATAATGCGCATGTGGGTATCTTTAATTTTCTTCTACAATGTATAGTTATTTAAAGCTACCGGGTCGCAAACTAAACCTTCGGTATTCAAGGTGTTCAGAGTTTGGCAAAACTGAAAAGGATCAAATTCAAATTCGCCCAAAAACACTCATTCGAATTTTTGAAATAACCTCAGCAACCATCTTGTATAACTCTATACTTTGTCTTAGTGCCAGGGTGTTTTCTTCGAAAATGATAAAATATGTTGTGTCGTACTTCAGTTACTTCACTGAGATTGTTTTGCGCTACAAACTGAGTCTAATTCACATATAATTTAAAGAAAATTTTTTCCTTTATTAACTGTAAATGTTTATCGTGTATTATAACTTTTTGGATTTTAGGCCAATTTGTACAGTCAGATACCTTTACAAATGTATTTCAAAGGATTTCAGATTCAAGTAGAAGAGAAAAGCATTTTGAACTAAAGTAAGATTCTATATTAAATTAAATTCCTTTCTGAATATGACAGGAGTTTGGTAGTTTATTTATCGCACACTTTAACTCATTCAAAGCGATGCCTAACGTCAATCAAAAGAGATCAAGGAAACGACGCGAGTAATTTTCACATCCGATGTTAACGCTATGTAGGTAGCGTTCCAGAATTGTGCTGCAAAGTTCTGAGTTAGACAAGTCGACAATGGGATACAATAGCGGTGACGATAATATTGTGCGTATCGCTTTCATATGAAACACTGTAGCTTTCCATAAAGGCTATTCAGAATTACTTCGTATACAAAGAAAGAATACAGCAAGGTGCGCTTTATTTGCCTGATATAGAATATTAACTAAAATATATACTTGCCGTTCAGTTCAAAAAGTTTCGGTAGATTTATTTGTCTTACCTGTCTTCATCGTACACGTTTTTAATTATAGCAATGCACTTGTACCCGAAAAGAGTCGATAAATTGAATAAGCTGGATCGTTGATTAATATGACACGTAGCAGTATTAAAATGCATTTTTTTTATTAAATGAAGCAACAACTCTACCGACCTTTGATGTGGTACCGTGAATGTTTCTGTTTGTAATATGTAAGAATCGACTTCTATACCAATATAAAGTTGTTATACAACTTCAAGGTACTATAACAGGGGCAGCGATAGCTCTGCATCCGAGAAGTGCAATATTCAACTAACAAGTAAATTAATTTGAACGTTACAAGAGTGCGCTTAAAGAAAACAAAAACGAATAATCTAAAGAATTTCTAGTCTTTTCTCGAAAGTTGTGGAAGGTTGATAGATTAGTTATTTGAAATCACATCAGTCGACAGAGCAATCAGTTTCAATCAAAATATGAAGTCGTAATTATGATATCAATCACATACAGCTTTGAAATTAATTCGTTTAATAAATTAAGTGTTAGTGTAGATCTGACAAAAAACAGTTACAAACAGCTCTTAAATTTATAAAAAAAAACTAAAGTACTAATATGCAAAGAGGGGAAAATAAATCAAAAACAGAATACATATAGGAAACAAGAACTTTGAAGGGGTTAGGATTTTTGCTATTTAGGAAGCCAAATAACGCAAGATGAAAAGCGCAAAAGGTATAAAACAAAGATTAGCACAAGGTCATGCTACATGCAACAAGAAAAAGTAATTACTGTGTTCAAAGGCAACAAACATAGAAACAAGAAAAAGATTGCTTAAAGCATACGTGTGGAGCACAGCGCTGTACGGCTGTGAAGCCTGGACAGTAGGAGAAGCGGACCAAAAAAATAGAAGCCTTTGAAATGTGGTGCTACAGACGCATGATGAAGACATCGTGGACAGACAAAGTTAAGAACAAATAGGTACCAGAAATGGTAGGGAATGAAAGAAGTATTTGGAAAACGGTAAAAAATAGGAGAGATAGGATGATAGGCCACATAATACGGCATGAGGGAATGGTGCGGAATATAGTAGAAGCAGAAAAGAGAAGTACAGGTAGACCTAGATTAGATAATTGCACACAAATAGTGAAAATGTAAGCTGTAGAAATTTCAGGGAAATGTATAGGCTAGCTCATAATAGAAATCAATGGAGATACGCGTACAACCAGTTCCAAGATGGAAAAACTAATGACCAAAAAGTAGATGCACTTAAACGTGATGATTATTATCAGCAACAACAGGTAATGGTTGTGCAATATTCTCGAATAATGTTAATTGTGTGAAAGGATTTACTGGAAAACTATTAATTCGGCAAATGTCTAAGTGTTGGGGGATCTTGGCAGGCACAATCTGTTTAACCCCTTTCACATACTCTATATTTGATTTGCCTATGCTCCACCCGAAGGTACTACATTGGACAAGAAGCGATTTTTTTTACCTGAAAATTTTGAATTTTGCCGAACCCTTGCTGTTCCAAGCAAGGTAGAGATCTTTAACGTGCTTGACAACACTCACACACGGGACCTCCATTTTACCTCTCATCCGAACGAGGACGTATTTTTATGAAAAATGTTCACCTAACATTTTTCAAGCGAACCGTGTCGGTATTTGAACCCGGGATCTTGGGAATAGTAGTCACACGCATATCAACTACACCACGGTGCCCTCATTTTCATATACCACTGAATCTCGGTGAAATAGGGCATAAAATTAGAAAACGATAGATGGGGAACCGAGCTGTATATAGGCTGGTGGGAATTTCATGGAACTGTATAGACTAGCTTAAAATATAAATAAGTGAAGGTACGCGAGTTAAAGTTCGGACCTTGGGAGCTGCCTTTTAAAAACCAGTTCCAAAACTTCTTAACTAGTTTATTCATTAGACAGAATTGACTTATGGAATTTTGACAAATTAATTAAATGTTACTTTAAATCGAAATTACACTAGTTAATTGTACTATGATGAGTAGTCTAGTAAACTGCAATGCTAAAGCGGATCACTGCCGGGTCCTTGAGCTCCCGGGCTTTTTATAATGTTCCTACCCTCTCACATGGCTGCGGGAACTTGCAGATCTCATGTCTGCTTATTCTTAATACTATTCATAATTACATTGTTGTATTCTTGATTTCTAAGTAATCACGGTACCTGACCGTCTGTGACCTGACATCTGCAGTGTCACTATTGTCTGCGATACAAAGTAGCGCATCCGTTCTCATGAACGTTAATAAACTTTACAAATTGCCCTTGTATTTACTTTGTTGCACTTCACTTAACATTTCATTACATTTTCTAATAATTTCCTAATTAGTCTATTTTATAACATATACTTTAATTGGGGATACATAACTCGCGTCAACCAGTTTCGAAACGGAGAACCCAATGACTAAAAAATAAGTGCTCATAAATCTGATGATTATTATAAACAACTACAGGTGTTGGTTGTGAAGTATTTTCAACTAATGTTGATTGTACGAAAGAATATATTAGAAAAACTATTCAATCGTCAAATTTTCTAGTGCTGGGGGAACTTGGCGTCACAAACTGCTTACCCTCCTTCACAACCCTACATGTGATTTTTTTAATGCTCCACCCGAAGGCACTACATTGGCCAGAAAGTGAGTTTTTTTTTACCTGAAAAATTTTGAATTTTGCCAAACCTTTGCCGTTCCAAGCAAAATAGGAATCTTTAACGTGCGTGACAACACTCACACACGGGACCTCCATTATAACTCTCATCCGAACGAGGACGTATTTTTGTGAAAAATGCTCGCCTAACATTTTTCAAGCGGACTGTGTCGGGATTCGAACCCGGGACCTTTGGCATAGTAGTCACACCCCCTTCACAACCACTGAAAATCGGAGAATTGTAAAACAATAGAAGAGGACCGAACTCCACCTAACAAGAAAGAACCGCGGCTATGATCAAAAACAACAAACATAGAAACAAAAAGAAAATTGTTGAAAGCATATCTGTGGAGCACAGCACACTACGCCTATGAAATACGGGCAGTAGAAAAAGCAGACAGAAAAACGGTAGCAGCTTTTTGGAATGTTGTGCTTCAGATGTACGAGGATGATAGCATGCACAGACAAAGTTAATAACAAATAGGTTATAGAGGAATAAAAATATCTGTGGAAAAAATAGGAGACAGAAGGACAGAATACATTCTAATAGCATTTTTGGGGAAAACACGGGATATATTACAAGCAAAAATAGGAAAAAGAGGTAGATGTAGACCTAGATCAGATAGTGATAGATGCAGACTGTGCAAATTTCAGGGAAATGTGAAAGTTAGTTCAGAATAGGAAACAATGAGGGTACTCGTCTAACCATTTCCAGGACTGAAGTCCTAATGATGATGATGGCAGTTATTAGAACAGCATCTCAGGGTGCTTTATTAAAAAGTCGTGTATCTCTATCATACCGGTACACCACGTATTCATCATTAAAAGGTTTAGTGTTACTGACGTTGTCATTTTCTAAAGAGCTAGATGATTCTAGTTGATCTCGAGTTTGGTTTTCTCTACAGTTGAAGATGTTCGATTCCCGTTTCGTTATCTAAAGGTTAAAATGTCTTGGCAGTAACCCTGTCAAGTGTATTTTGTGGTTCAAGAAATTTTAGCGCAAGGTGTCAGCGAATGTTTTGCATATTAGGTGTCAACTTGTAAGTTATGACTTTCATCTCTCAGGTATGCTGATTTACTCTTATTATTTTGCACATAATGTAATTTATGTTTATAAAATTGTAATAGTTAAATTAACTTTCTACCTATTTTTCTCTAATTATAAATAAAAATACAGTATCTATAACAATATTTACTGTATAAGGTATTTACATCTTTGTTTGGTTATAATATAAATGTGATTTTGGTATTATAAAGAGTTAGCCTTCATGAAATTTACTTCTACTGTTAACTTTCATATAATGTTTACACATTTTACCTCAGCATATGTTACTGCTTTCTAAATTTTTGAATATATCAATATCCACAATTACTTCAAAACTACTATTTGAAGTTGTATAAGAAGATAGCGTGTTTTAAAACATTCATGCTAAATGTACCTAACCATAAGCTTACTTTAGAAACGTTATGTGGTTAAGAATTATAAATTACTTGTCTTATTCTTGATATCTTGAACAAAAATAGAGCAAAAGAACTTCAATTTGATAGTTTTATTTTGACTTTATGTCATCATCATTAGGTCTTCAGTCCTAAAACTGGTTAGACGCGTACCCTCATTGATTTCCTATTCTGAACTAAACTCCACATTTCCCTGAAACTTCCACAGTCTGCATCTATCACTATCTGATCTAATTCTACATCTACCTCCTTTTTCCTATCTCTGCTTGTAATATATCCCATACTGTTCCCCAAAAATGCCTTATAACGTTTTCTGCCCGTCTATTTCTCCTATTTCTTTTCCCCTACTATTTCTATAACTTATTTGTTATTAACTTTGTGTGTCCATGCTATCATCCTCATACATCTGAAACACCACATTTCAAAAGTCTGCTACCGTTTTTCTGTCTGCTTTTCCTACTGCCCATATTTCATAGACATACTGTGCTGTGCTCCACACATATGCTTTCAACCACTTTCTTCTTGTTTCTATGTTTGTTGGCGTTGATCATAGGCGCTAACTTTATGTACCAAACATGAATTTTAAGCTGCATTTTTTACAGACACTAAGTTGTCACGAGTTTATTTTCTTTTTTGTTATCCCTGATGATAGAAGCAGTCCCAAACGGCCGAACTTTTACCAGTGTCTTCCACACTTTCTCCTGCGCCTATTTTTTTAATCACATCTGGTTATACGGTGCAGGGTAAAGAATAAATAGTTTTTTGTTCGTATTATTTGTTGATATTACATTTGTATCATTAGTTAAGAATTTCAATATAACTTGTTGAAGAAAATTAAAGGATAAGAATTATTTACTGCTATTTGTTTTAAAAATCTAACAGAAGTTAAAAACTCAGGTCATCATGGGAATGTTCTCTCTTAAGCACTGGTCACAATTGCAAATACCTCGGGTGCGGTTACATAGACAAAAGATGACAACCCACATTAGCTTGATTGAAAATCCTAAATTGAACTTTCTTACAGACAAATAGCTGCTAATTATCTACCCACAAAAATTTCATCCGTAACTTCATTAACATCGAGCGCTGCCAACGCAAACAGTATTACATGGTTAAAATTGTCTCAACCTTTTACTTACGCCTTTCGATTGGCACTGACATTCTGCTTTGCTTCGTATTCATTAAGCGAGGCTGTATATCAAAGACTGTGAAGTGAATTGTGTAATACAATTAACCGCTGCAAGTGAAATACGGTCTGGCGTATGAGAAGACGGAAATAAAATTCGTATACAACTTAATCCGCTTTTTTGCCTAACGTAATATTATTTTTGCTTACATGCCCATACCATAACTTAAATTCTAGTGAAGTAATACGGAACATTCCTATGAGAATTAATACCGCAAAAACTTTGGAAACGTGATACGATAGAAAGAGGAACTAATCGCATTATATCGTTGCTTCTGTCGACTGGGAAAACAGATACCGTAAGTTGTTAATGGGTTTTATAACAAAGTTCATCATAACTGGTGGATCGAGTATGCAAATTTTATACAATTACTTAGTGGCGTATCAATTAATTTTTAATCTAGAGATTACAATTTCTTTACTATACAAGCTAACACAAGAGATCTTTGTTGACATAGGCATATTTGTAAAACTAAATGCATCTTTAACTGTTGTAATTTTTCAATAGATAAGCAAACGCGAGTTATGTATCCCCCAATTACATATATATATATTGATATATTGAATCTAATATGAATTATTAGAAATTATTATGTAAAAGTATAAGTTCAATGCAACATTGTAACACAAGGATAACCCAGAGAGGTTATCGACAGTTCATGAGAACGGAATGCAGCTGTGCATCCGTGAGGGCAGTGATACTGCAGGTGGCAGGTCACAGGCGGTCAACAGACCGCAATTACTTAGAATTAAGTTGTTACATTGTAATAAAGTGTACAATTAAGAGAAACACAGACATGAGATCTGCAAGTTCCCACAGCCGTGTGGAGGGCAGGTTATTATAAAAGGCCCGGGAGCTCAATGCCCGGCAGTCAGTCTTCGAACTCCATACATCGTTGTTCAAGCTACTCAACCGAGTCAGTCTTCAAACTCAATACTTCGTTGTTTGAGCTACTCACTAGTCAATAATTAATTTTAGTATTATGTACAAGTTAATCTGTTTCAAAGTAAAATAAATGTGTTAAAGATTCAAAGCTTTTTTAAAAAACCAGCTCCAAAAGCCCGAACTTTAACTGGCGCAGTCGTAACGGATGTCAAAAGGGCACTGAAAATCCAAAAATCGGAAGATTGGTGACCAAGAATTTTATTCGAAATTTTGGCAGAACCCAAACCAAGTTGGAGGAAGAACAAGCATCGTCTAAATCCAGCAACAAACCAAGTTGGACAAGGAACAGGAATCGTCTAAGGCCAACAAAACAAACCAAGGTGGACAAGATACAGAATCGATCGAACCCACCAAAGAAACAGATGAAACTAATGTAAGTTCATTTCCATAAAAATTTTCTTTTAACCAAATTATAATTGATATATGCTAGTATTATAACTATTGATTACTATCGTATTATGTATTTTATTATTATGAATATTTTTGAAAATAGTTCAAAGTGAATTATTTTCAAAACGGGACTGTATAACATTTTATGAAACTTGAATGTTAAAAGGCAAATGAGACTTGATTATTTACAAAGAGATATTTTTTTCTTTAAAAAAGCAAATAAGAATTGAATTTAAAAAGAGATTTTCTTTTTAAAAGTAAATTAGAATTAATATTAAGAGATCCTTACCATAATTAATAGAACGAACTCAAAATAACCCAAAAATAAACGGGCGCACATTCACTAAACACCAAAAATAAGAAACATCAATCACCGCGATCCAACGCACGTTTATAAACCGGTAAACTAACGCGAAATTAATTTCAAAGCTAATTCGAACAAGCAGTACAGAACGTTTAATTAAACCATTGACCTCTATAATACTGAATAAATCACAAGAACATTCTGCATTAACTAAAAAATACGGTAACTTAAAACCACCTAAGATAAATACGCGAAGAAAGCATTCCTTATTATACAATTAAAACTCAGAGAAAATCGCTTTCAGAATCCTTGCACAGTACTAAAGAAATAGCTTTCAGGAACTTTCAGTACTAAAGCAATTTGCATCATACACGAGATAATAAAATCGACGCAGTTTCTACATTAATACCTACAATCCATAAAAGCGTGTACAATTGCAATAAAATCTAAACGTTTTTCAACTAAGTAACCAGCATTATAAAGTGCAGTAAAACGGTCATCATAAGAATCTTGAATTAAAACGCTAAAACGTTATCATACGCTCATAATTGTAAACCTGAAAACGCACATAACGAAGAGTTCAATTACCAACAAGCATTATAATACCAAGAGATCTAAAAATAAAACAGACATAACACTTTACATTAGCGAGTACGGAAAGTCAATTATCTAATTCCATAAACTAACACCTGTAAGTGCAATTACCTCAACAAAGTATTCAATTTCAACCATGAAGCACAGGAGTAATCAACCTTAAGTTATAAGTAGAACACAAGACAGACGAACTGTACGTTTACGCAACTCAGTAAAACCCACGAAAAGAGTATTAATTAACAGAATTTAACCAAAACAAAGCTAAGTGAGAATAAATCCATTTCAGATTCCTTAAGAAACAGGAACTCAAGACAAAGTAAAAGCTGCATTAAAACAGACAAATCCCAGACTACGGTAATTATTCTAACATTATTGAAATAAATCTCACAAGAACATCACTGAACTGTGTAATTAAATATAAACAAAGAACGACTACGATTTTAAAAATAACTCGACGCAATATAAACTTAAAATTAATAAATCTAATACTACAAGTACGAAATTAATCTCAAATTCTTACCAAAATTTTATCCACCCAATCCAAACTGAAAATTAACCATTCCTAACTAAAAAATAACGCCGAAAAATAACGAAATAAACATCAACCTTTACCAAATCTTTATGTACCTAATCTAATTGAAAATTAAAAACCAAAACCAAAGTTAACGTTTCAAATAGCTAAATCAACATCAATTTTACAAAACTCTAAGTTATCCAATCTAAAAGGAAAATTTAAAAACCAAAGCAAAAATAACGTCATAAAAGGAAAATCATCCCCAATTTTTACAAAATTCAAATTATTTCATCCAAAAGAAAAACTAATACATACAAAGCATAATTAACGTTACAAATAGAAAATCAACCCCAATTTTACAAAATTTGAAATTTTACAACCCAAACGGAAAATTAATAAATCCGAAGCAAAAGTAACCATACAAATAACGAAATAAAGCTTAATTAAAAAAAAAAAAAATTTTTTAAATTTTCCAAAATCGAAAACAACCCTTAACCAACATGAGTAACACAGACTTACGTCTCTATTTAGAGACAATTCAGACGTTTGATGGCACGCAGGCCCATCTCTCAAATTTCATTGGAGCATGTGAAATGTTCCTAAAACCTTTACAAACCCGGAGATGACGCAAGAAATTCATTGCTTATACGCTTAGTAATAAGTAAACTAGCCGGAAGGGCACTAACATTAATCGCCAGTAGGGACGACTTATCGGAATGGGACCAGTTTAAACAGCTACTAATTGCATATTTTGGAGACCAACGTAATATAAAATGCCTGGTACGAGACCTAATAAACCTTAGAATGGAACACAATCAATCCCCTACCAATTCGGAATGAAATGCCAAGACGTAAGAAGTTTAATTTTAACAAAATTAAAAATCGAAGAACCCGATCAAAACGTTAGACATTTAAAAACAAAAATGTATGACAAAATGGCACTAGACACATATATAAACGCTTTACCAGAACGACTATCGGATAAAATCAGATTCCAACGACCCCAAAATTTAGAGGAAGCTATGAGCCTAGTAATAGAAGAAGAAAATGTAATGTATTACCGCAACAGACTATACAACCCCAACGCGAATAAAAGTTATTCACCAACAAAAACTATACAAGCTACAAGACAAACAATCCCTCAACAAAAATTCACACCCTTTAACCCACAAACAAATCAACCGCGAATTAACAACCCAAGTTTTAACAATACCAATTTTAATAATCAATTTAAACATTTTTCAAGACCAACATTCAACCCAACTTTTACAAAACCCGCATTCCAACCGAGATTCAATCAAAACCTAAACCAACAAAGACCAGCATTCAATGCAAACCCTAATAGAAATACACCAATGACTAATACTCATAACAACCCTAACAATTATTACAAACCAACACCAATGGACACCTCATCTGGTAACACCAGACAAAACACAAAAATAACACATATCCGACCAAACCCTCATCAGAAACGTAATTTTACATCGGAAGAATTATTTCATCAAGAAATAGAAAAATTTGACACTGACCAGAATAATTACATTGAGACACCTACAAACAATGAAACAAACCATGCAGAAACTTATGAACGTGACGAACAATACAAAACTTACGAGGAGTACGACGACGAAAACTCGAATTCAAATTTTCAAATGGACCAATTCATAACCGACCAAACTTAATTAACTTAAATAATATAAATCACTTAGTATTACCATACATAGAAATACCCCACGCCGAATTCAAACTATTAATCGACACCGGATCCTCTAAAACATTAATTAGCCCCAGAACCGTACAAAAACATTATTTAGATTATGTAGAAAGAGAACCATTCAAAATCAAAACAGCTCATCAAACGACACTACACCAATTCGTAGCAAATATACCCTTACCGAGAACATTTAATGTTAAAATGAAACATAAATTTTGTGTATTCGAATTTAACGACAAATATGACGGATTAATCGGAATGGACCTTCTAAGAAAATTAGAGCCAACATTGACATTAAAAATCGCTTATTAAGGACAAAATACGGAAAAATCCCAATTAAATTTCAAAACACACAAGTTGAACAAAAATACACTATAGAACCCCGAACGGAAAGAAAAATAAAAATCCCAGTAAAATCTAACAAAATTTAGGAATAATAAATCATATAATTTCAACAAGGAGTAGAAACCCCAACTGCCTTAGTTCAAATAAAAGATAACTTTGCAACCACAACAATATTAAATTCAAACGACTATCCCGTAGAATTATCACTGACAGACCCAATTAACGTAGAAGAACTAAATTTTAACGAAATGGAAATAGACGAAAATTTAGAAAATGATTACAACCCAATAGAACATGACGAAATGTTAAGAGAAAATTTAACTAACATCCGCTTTAATACCGATATCAATCAAGAAGAAGAAAGAGCAATTAAAACTTATGTTTTGAATACCGAGACATATTCCATTGTGAAGGAATACCATTAACATTCACCAACACAGTAAAACATAACATCGAGTTAACAGACAATAAACCAATCTTTACAAAAGCATACAGACTACCTCATGCAAGCCAAGAAGAAGCTGACAGACAAGTAACAGACTTATTAGACCAAGACATAATCCAGCACTCCAATTCACCATGGAGCAGCCCCGTGTTAATAGTACCTAAGAAATTAGACGCAACCGGAAAGAGAAAGTACAGAATGGTAATAGACTATAGAAAGTTAAATGAAAAAACGGTAGATGACAAATATCCACTACCAAATATTACCGAAATTTTAGACAAATTAGGCAAATGCCAATATTTTTCAACATTAGACCTAGCATCAGGATACCATCAGGTAGAGATGGAAGAAAAAGACATATCAAAAACAGCCTTCAGCACACCTAGAGGACATTACGAATACAAACGAATGCCATTTGGACTAAAGAACGCACCCGCTACTTTCCAGAGAGTCATGGACAATATACTACGAGGAATACACAATGAGAAATGCCTTGTATACCTTGACGACATCATAGTTTATTCCACATCACTGGTAGAACACATAGAAAGATTGAAAGAAGTATTCGAAAGACTTAGACAAGCACATTTTAAAGTACAATTAGACAAAAGTGAATTTTACAAAAACAAGTATCATTTTTAGGACATGTAATAACACCCCAAGGAGTAATGCCAAATCCAGACAAAACAAATGCAGTTCTAAATTACCCATTGCCAAAAACAAACAAAGAAATTAAAGGATTTCTAGGACTTAGTGGTTACTATCGCAAATTCATTAAAGGTTACGCTCAGATAACCAAACCCCTGACAAATTGTTTAAAAAGGAAACAAAATTGAACACACCCGGAATTTATTAAAGCAGTAGACAAAATCAAAACATATTAACTAATCACCCTGTATTAGAATACCCAGACTTTACAAAACCATTTATACTGACGACAGACGCATCGAATGTAGCATTAGGCGCAGTATTGAGCCAAGGACAAGTAGGTAGCGATAAACCTATTAGCTACGCATCCAGAACCCTAAATGAAACCGAACAAAATATAGCACTATAGAAAAGAGTTATTAGCCATAATTTGGGCAACAAAATATTTTAGACCTTACCTATACGGAAGAAAATTTTACATATATACCGACCATAGACCACTAGTATGGTTATGCAAACTGAAAGAACCGAATTCAAAATTACAAAGATGGAGAATCAGACTCGAAGAGTACGATTACGAAATTATATATAAAAAGGGAATTTATAACAACAACGCAGACGCTTTAAGCCGAATCCAACTCAATGCATTAGAAACGGAATCCATTATAGGAAACGTAGACGATACAGAAATAAGGGAAGATCCAGACGAGATCGACACAATACATTCGACACAAAACGAAGAACCAAAAAACGCGATTAAAATTTTAAACGAAGCAATCGATATGAAACCAAACCAATTTATAATAACAGAAGTTTTAAATAACCCCAATCCAGTAAAATATACAAAAGTAGATAACAAAAATATATCAAATTCAAATAACTAAAGATGACAACGAGGAACAAATAATTAAAATTTTAAAAGAATACACCCCGATAAAAAACGATTTTATTTTTATTTCAATACCGAACATTTATACCAAAGATTTTCAGAATTATACATTAAACTATTCAATAACTCTGGACCTGAACTCATCAGATGTACTAGAAAACTAATAACACTAGACGACCCTGACGAAATAAACGATGTAATTAGAAATCAACACGAAGGAAAAACCAACCATCGTGGAATTAACGAAACAATAAAACAACTTGTAAGACGTTATTATTTTAAAGACATGAAGAACTTGACCACAGATTTCATTAACCAATGCGAATTATGTGACAAAGCGAAATACGATAGGAAACCCCCAAAGATACCCTTAATGTTAACCAAAACACCCGACAAACCATTTCAAAAACTACATGCCGATACTCTAGTAGTAGAAGCGCAAAGCTATCTAACAATTATAGACGCATTCACAAAAATAGGCCAAGCCATACCAATCACATCCAAAAATAGCATTGACGTGACCCAAGGATTTTACAATATTTCACATTTTACGGAACACCCGAATCAATCACTTTAGACAATGGTAGCGAATTTAAAAACGAGACAATACAAAACACTTTAGAACTTCACAAAATAAAAATTCATTACATAACGGAAAACCACCCTGAAGTCAAACGGACTAATTGAACGATTACATTTAACCCTGTTAGAACAAATTCGATTATTAAGAATAAATTATAAAAGGAACATATAACCAATTTAATGTCATACGCACTAATCGCCTATAATAACACAATTCACTCATCAACAAATTTTACACCCTTAGAATTAACATTAGGACATTCAGATTCACGAAATCCTTATGACATACACTACAATAAAGAAGTATATCAACAATATGCAAAAGATCATAAACAAAAACTAAAAATAACTTACGACAAGGTAAAAGATAAATTAGAAAACGATAAAGAACGTATCACCACAACCAGAAACAAAAATACCGACTCAAATAAATTTTCAATAGGACAAACCGTATATGAGAAAAACTTTCAAAGCAAGCGACATAAAACAGCACCCAGAAATTTAGGACCATTTAAAATTAAGAAAATATCAGATAAAAACATAGCAGTAGTAGACAACGGTAAAATAACAAAATACATTCATTTAAAAAACCTAAGACACCCTGTAATTTCAGATGGACAATCATCACCCTTACCGTCAACCTCCACCCAGGTAGAACGGACAACCAAATAATAACATAAGAAATAAAAAACAACCCCGGTATACTACCAATAAACTAGGCAGTATACAAAATACAATATTTACTCAAATAATATCCAACCTTACTTTAATGCAACAAATTTTAGCAACATTAAGAAAACGAAATAATATTTTTGATAGAAATCTAGATAGTAGAAAGTAACAATTATCAATATTATCATTTATTTGCTTTTCCAACAAAGGTTACTAGCACATACCAAGTAATCATACCCAAAACCAAATTCCTATCCCTAAATGAACTGAGATATGGTTATACAAACGAAAAATGTACTGAAGTAACACCAAACCAATATTTATGTCAATCGATGACGACAACAACCATTCAAGAAGACAGCCCTTGTGAAGTACAACTATTAAAATTCTCAAATCACTACGAAAACTGTGAAACTAAACAAGTGCAAATAACTAATATGAAAATTCAAAAGTTACAGATAACAAATGGATAGCCATTTTCCCAACAGAAGTAATAGCAACCATCCATTGCAACCAAGATGAAAATAACCAAGCATTAATCGGAAGCAAACTAATTACCCTCAAAGAAGATTGTTATGTGAAATTGAAAGATGAAGTAATCAGAGTTTATCAAGATCCCATAGCAACAAAGAAACTTGCAAACCTACCGGAACTACAATTCAAAATACAACAAGAAGACGAAGAAATAAACAAGAAACCTATGAAGCTAGAGCATCTAGACTTAGACGATCTCAACCACGCCGTGAAATTAGTGGAAAGTTATAAAGAACAATTAAGTGAAATCAAAACGCCAAAGTTACATTATAATAATATAAGTGTTTGGACAATTGTATTGATCATTTTAGTAATTTTGTAATCATGTATGTATTATACAAAATGTACCTTAGATATAAGAATGAAGGAAACAGTTCTAGATTTAAGGAAACAAAGAAAAATAAAGAAACGACAAGTATACCTTTAGAAATAATGAATTTTAAATGAATTTAAATAATGTATTTTATGTATTTAAAAATTAAGAAAAACCTTAATTTTTCATTTACGGTGGGAGGAGTTATGTATCCCCCAATTACATATATATATTGATATATTGAATCTAATATGAATTATTAGAAATTATTATGTAAAAGTATAAGTTCAATGCAACATTGTAACACAAGGATAACCCAGAGAGGTTATCGACAGTTCATGAGAACGGAATGCAGCTGTGCATCCGTGAGGGCAGTGATACTGCAGGTGGCAGGTCACAGGCGGTCAACAGACCGCAATTACTTAGAATTAAGTTGTTACATTGTAATAAAGTGTACAATTAAGAGAAACACAGACATGAGATCTGCAAGTTCCCACAGCCGTGTGGAGGGCAGGTTATTATAAAAGGCCCGGGAGCTCAATGCCCGGCAGTCAGTCTTCGAACTCCATACATCGTTGTTCAAGCTACTCAACCGAGTCAGTCTTCAAACTCCATACTTCGTTGTTTGAGCTACTCACTAGTCAATAATTAATTTTAGTATTATGTACAAGTTAATCTGTTTCAAAGTAAAATAAATGTGTTAAAGATTCAAAGCTTTTTTAAAAAACCAGCTCCAAAGGCCCGAACTTTAACTCGCGGCGTGAAATAAAAGAGTCTGTAAAACGTTAATCAACATGGCTCATGCAAGCGTGTGTTGCAGCTGCGTGGCTAAATGTATGAATGTGTATATATACTACATATATATACATGTATATATATATATATAATGATGTGATAAGGAGATCATATAGAGGTCATTAAGCCTCATATTCTGTACATAAAGCAGAATTAAAATTTTCTAATACTTAATTTCTGCGAAAAAAACACCACGTATAATACGATACGCTTAGTAGAATAGAATTTTTCATTACTTAGGGCTATGTTCGAAAATATAAATCATTCTTTGATGCTAAATCCCATTTTAAAAAAACGTTTTAGAAAACCCGTGTTATAAAATACTAGTTCCAATATTCGTCCTCCTAAAGAAGTACTAAGTGCCATTCAAAAACGCGGTATGTAACTTAAACATACGAATTTTCCTACTGAAAACGTGATTTAGTGTACTAAATTCCAATTTTAAAACACGTTCTTCGCTGAAAAGTAGCACTAATAACGCGTTGCATATATTGAACACTAAAGTATTCTTCACTTCACAACTTCATTTTTGCAAGTATTTAATAAGGATTTTGTATTTTAGCGTGGATTCTGCATTTTATTCTTCTAGATCTTTCTAATGTTTAAAATTTATTGGGTAGCGATGGTAAAAACTCATAAATTACAAATGATAGATAATTGTCTTTACAAAATGTATAAAAACATTCCAATTAGGAAACTGATAAAACGTCTATCGACCATAAATAAGATAAGAAGCAAGATAACAAACACGGGTATCCATTATTTCTTTTAATGACACCAATTAAAAGGATAAGATAAACGTGTATAAGAACCATAAATTAGTTAAAGGCAATAGCAAACAACCACTAATAAGCATTTCCATTCATTCTTGTAGTCATGCCAATTAATGAACTAATAACTTAAAGCTGACAGGCAATAATTATTGATACAACGATCAGGTGTGGATCAAATAGAAATATAAATAACAGGTCATCGGTCATCAAATAAGTAATAAAACTCTTTTCTTCTCTACCAAGCTTTCGATCTATTTAAGATCTTCGTCAGGGTACTAGAAAATGAATAAATGTTGTTATCTTTAACAACGGAGCGTTATAATATCGCTTACAGAACTGTGAGTTAAAATACTGGGTTAAAACTGACGAAAAACATTTTAAATGCCACAAATAAACATATACACACAAAAGCTCTTAAAGAAATGGAAACAGCACTAACAGAGAGATACGGTATAAAAATTAACAAAATTGGGGGAAAATAAATCGTATACCAAAATACAAATAAGGAAAAAGAATCTAAAAGGGGTTGAAGATTTTTGCTCCTATAAAGACAAGTAACGCAAGATGTAAAACAGACGTATGCTGAAGATATAAACTGACAAAGCTAAGAACATAGAGGTACTACATATGGCAGGAGAAGGAAGAAATATGTGGAAAACAGTAAACAATAGGAGGATGACATGAAGGAATACTGCAGAATCTACTAGAAGTAGAGAAAGGAAAGAGAGAGGTTACGGTAGATGTAGATTAGACTATTGGACACTTATAGTCAAGGACATTGGCTGCGGGAATTTCAGGGCCATGTGTAGATTAGCTTGAATAGAGAACAATAGGGGGCAACAGTTCAAACAGTTCCAGAACCGAAAATCTAATGGTAATGATGATATTGATGATGATGGAGATGATGGTGATATATTTATGTATATATATATATATATATATATATATATATATATATATATATTGCTATGATAAGGGGGTAGTTTAAGGGTAGATTAAGTCATAGGGGTAGTAAGATAAATGTATAAATAAATAACGTTTAGAAAACCAAATAATTATACCATTAAATAAGAGTAAATCGAATATTTTACAAAAGATCAATAGCGAGCACACTGTAGATATTTTATATTTAATTTAATGCAAAAGAAAGAATCTTATTTTGCAATTATTACATAATATTTCGCTAAAGTAAAAATGTGTATGTCTTATAATACGCTTTAACTTAAGGAAACAAACAAAGATAATGTTTTAAATACATCAAGTTTCATCAAAATAAACACGTAATCGGGAAATATAAACAACCTAGCATTCTAGCTATTTACGAATTTTATTAAAAATGTCAACGCGTAAATAAGAGAACGCATTCAAATACAAAGATGAGTACGTGACTAGAATATCATATTTACATAAAAATCCAACATATGTGAAATAACAAACCATAAGTAACAGGCGGTGCACAATAAGATAAGTTTGGGCTATAATCGACAAACATGAAAAACGTGATAAAATTGTAATGGATGTTTGGGAATTCTAAGAATATACTGTGATATACAGAACACTTACTTGATCGGCAGAGCATTTCATCGAGAATTAAACCAGGGGATTTTGAGAAATACCGGGTGCTACAGAGATAAACGCAAAGTACAAGTCGTGATCAACGAACACGCTAATTAAAACGTTGGAAGGTAGGGCTTATTAATACCATACGAAACTCGAAAATAAACAGTATATCTTAAACAAGGCACGAATCACGTAGATTTAAAGTGGAAAATTACGTACCAGTAGCAATTAGTGAAAAACCAATAATTTATTAAAAATGAAAAATTGAAAGTTCCAATATGTGCAACGAAGAATAGCCGTTTTACGCGTAAACGTAAGATAAAATATTAATTGAATTTTATGTTTAATAATTAACAAATTTAGGGTTCCGAATAAAAGTCCTATTAAAGATCTAAATAAAGGTCCAAATAAAGATCCGAATAAAGATCTAGATGTATTTCTAGATGTAACTATAGATGAAAATCCAAAGATACTTCAAAAATACTTACAAGGAAATAAACGTAAGGACACTAAAAGTTACTCCAGAAATCCGAAGGGAAAGTACAAGCAACCACTAATCCATCATTCTGGCCAACAAGTAAAGCAAGTCGAACTGTAACAATAAAGAGGTGCTGACCACAGATACTCTGAGGCAATTCCAGTGACAAGCAAGGAAAACGCAAGTTAGAGATCTTAAATTTTTTTTATTAGTTAAAGACTGTTGCAATTTTTAACATGTGCTATATATTATATATCTGTAAGGGTCAACAAAAAGGTCAATTGAGAATTTAAAAAATAGAGAGAGCATCTTCGAACGTTCGAAAGGTACTTAAGAGTAACTACAAAGATATTTTTGCTGGCTTTCAGGAAAATTAAATTTAGGGAATGTGAATAATTTATTCAGGGGCTAATTTATGAATTGACAAAACTGTACATGTTATCAATCATATTACTGTGCAATTTTGGATTACTTCATTTAAATTATTTCAACAAATAGAAAGAAAAGGGGTTAAACAATCTTTATTGTCGTGCAGTGAAGGAATATCACTGCAATTAAAAATTGTACATGAATCGTAAGAGTATATCACAGCAATTAAAAATTGCGCACCAATCGTGGGGCTTATAGGAATTAAAGTAATATTACAGCAATATATATATATATATATATATATATATATATATATATATACATACATTACTCAAAAACTACCCATTTTAGAGGTTATACGGTATAGACATAAATCGAAGAGATTTAACAGTTTTATCAACCTGCAAAATAATATACATGGTGTTTTATTTAAAATAACAAAGATTTTGCTATTCGAAATTTGCAAACGTTTAGGAATAATTGCAAACACCCTGTATAACTAAATCGTCAAATGGCACATTTAACAAGGAATGACATTTGCTTATCTGTGTAAAAAATATCACTTCAAAATTTTAAAACTGAACGATCCTACACATTTTTAAATTTGTCAATGTTTTTCCGAAATTTCACAAAAAAAAGTCATAACTTGGTGACGCTGCATTTAAAACAAAAAACAGATATATGTTCATAGAGCCCTTAAGGGGAACAATCAAAATGTGGCATAAAATATAGGGTGTTTTATTTAAAGAAACAGATCGACAAATGGCCACGATTAATCAAAGCACCCCGTGTGTTTAAAAATATTTTATAAGAATGCAACGATACGCCTCCTACAACTTTTAGTTAAAGCATTTTTAATGTAATGATAGTAAATGAGATATTTGACTTTCTCGCACTAATAGGCTACCCTGTATATGCATATTAGATAAAAGTAGAAGGCAAGTTGATAAATACTATGATAGCTCTTAATAAGATGAAAAAATAACTTAAACTTTTATACAAAGCATAAATGATCATTTCAAATCGAGTTAGTAATTGAGAGGTGAAAAATATATTGTCCGAGACAGGATTCGAACTTGTATCTTCAACTTTCACAGCTAATGTGTTTTCCAATTACACCAACAAGATTGGTGATGACAATTGAAGAATTATATAAATCTAAATTATGTATGTAACCACAAATTGACCATACTTGTAATTAGGTTTAGCATTTTTATCAATCATATTTGACATTGTCAACTTTTTTACCTATGTCAAATATAGACAGGAAGTGATGCTCAAAATTACGGTTGTAAGCCAACTATTATACATGCATATTATACAACTGCATAAGGCAAGTTGATAAGTAATAAGGTATTAGTTAATAAGATAAAATCATAGCTTAAACTTTTATGCAACACCTAAATTATTATTTCATGCCAAGATAGTAATTGAAAGATGGAAAATATAGGGCCTCAAACAGGAATTGAACTTGTGGCTTTGACTTTCGGGGCTAATACGTTTTCCAATTACACTACCTGGACTGGTGTAAACAATTGGAAAATTATACATATCTAAATCATGTATATAACCATACATCAACCTAACTTTCAATTACACTTGTCATTTTTGTCAATCATATTTGACAGTGTCAACTTCTTGGCTAATGTCAGATATAGACAGGAAACGACGGTCAAAATTATGGCCGTAAGCCAACTATTCAATATAAATATTAGGTAATTCCATAAGGCAAATTGATAAACACTAAGGTATTAGTTAATGAAATGAAATAATAACTTAAACTTTTATGCTAGGTAAAAGGTTGTTAATCGTATAATAAAACTGTTTGTATAGGTCGGAAAGTTGTGTTTTTAAAGTATATCATTTATATTTTGTCAGTTTTTTTGTATCTGTACATCACAGTGTATGCGTGTATACAATTCAGCACGTACTGATAAATATACAACCTTCGCCAATACACACACATACAGAAATGTACAAACATCAGTAAATAAATATTAATATCTTTAAGTATTCAAACATATTGATACCATTTATTTATATTTCTACAACCATTCTCCATCAGATTTAATTGTAGTAATAAAATAGGCAGGTTATAATTGATCACTTTTGTTGGGTCAAAATTAATTTTCTATGTAGTTATGACGGAATATATTATAAACAGAGATAGGAAAAAGAGGTAGAGGTAGACCTAAATCAGATTATCGCACACAGATATAGTTTTTGCAATTTCTAAATCGACTTTCGTCATCAATATTTGTGATATCATATATTGGCGCCGTTGCCACTATCATAGTAGCAATTCCTCGTAACTACAATGACCCTATCGGTACAATATAGATTTTGCATTTATTTAGTAATTGGTGACGGAATGTGGTTTGTTTCTTTTTAAAAGATAATTTGTAAAATGATTTTATACTGACAAAATTGCAGTCTAAGCTGTTTAGCTTAATAATAAATTTATTATGTGGGAATTTGTACTAGTGAGCATATTTTAAATATAATTGAATATTTTCAATGTGTTATAGATTCTTAATTAAATAGGCATATACTTGGAATAATAGCCACCAATAATCAAGACTTCCGTAGGTTATGCTTATTAAACTAAAATCAGAGGACGAAGAGTTATGAAAATTTGCTTTTAAGGTTTGCCGGATGTTAAACAACCCAACACAATATTGTGAAAACGAGGTGGTATTTGAGAATTGTTGAAATTGCTAGATTTAGAAACTACTGATAATGTGTAATTCAAACCCAGGACCATCATGAAGCACTACATTGTTAAATCTAATTTCTAAATCCATACAACAAATGTAGTGTGGAAGTTTTATTGCATTGATTATTATACGAAAATACAAGCTTGGTGTACCTGGTGTGATAATTTTGTTAAGTTTAAACAGTACGAAATGTATGAAGGTAATAAAATAAGTAACCTCCTCAACAATAGCTCAAGCACACATTAAATTTGAAAATACATTACACTTGGCTATTGATAAGATGTAAGTAAACAACTTTAGCAAGAGAATATTGTCAAAGATTATAAAAGTGCAATCCGAAAATGATCAATTATATCATTATTATATTATTATAATTATATCACGAAGTATGAGTTTGCAGCCAATGTTTTAAAGATGAAAGTATTATAACCAAAGAAATTAACAAAGTACCTACTAAAAGTTTGATATTTAGCAATAGAAATTCTATTTCGTTTTGTACTTATTTATTTTACAGAAAGTTAAAGATATGTATTTAATACACAATAAAGTAAATGCCAATAATTAATTAACTAACAAACTTCAACGTGTCTATCGTGTAAAAAATTTCCTTCATTAAATTCACTAAGGTTCTATAAATTTGTGTTAATTAGTTGCCACTGCATTTTGAATCCCAGTTGCTGTCGTCACTATCTTCATTTACATCAATTACCATATATCAAACTGAATTTCGCAATCCCACCATTCTTTAATGATTGTTTCTGTGTGTTGTACAGAATCTGCACAAACTTGAGGCGTTACGGTCGCTAATACTTTGCGTCACATTGCCATACAGTTTTCTATAGATCTGCCATCTCTACCAACGTGACGATTAAAATCATTTTTAGCAATACCCCAAATCAGTTCAATTGGATTAAAAATACAATGATAGGGAGGCAGTCTTAGTACTTTATGGCCAGACTGTTCAACTAAACGATCAATTTTAAAAATTTTAGGTGGTTTGTTCCTACAATTTGGAGAAATATATTAGTCAGCTACAAAAGTGTTTCTACTTATACTGCAACCACATATAGCAGTTCACTTTTTAAAGATGCTACTTCAAAACGGATTCCATTTTTACTAAGCCATTCTGCTATTTCCGTTTTCTTCCACGAAGTGTTTGGTATTTTTTTGTTCTGTAGTACTGTGATACGAAACATTATCCAAGACAATTACAGATGGTGTTTCTAAATTTTTTAGTAGTTGATTTTCAAACGACGTAAAAAATTATCCTAATTCATTTCGCTATGATAATTTTTATTTTTTGCCGATGAAGTAGAAACCAATTCACTACCATCAATAAAACCATCTGCATTGCCTGCATGCAACACTATGTACCTAAAATGTAGAATTACTTCATGCTGCATTCACATTATCAAATGTAAATCTCGTTAAATTTTGTCCATCAACTCTTATACTTTTTACACTTTTCAGATTATTATCTTGCCAAGAACGGCTTATAGAACCATTTTGCAATATCCACGTTTCATCCAAAAAACAAATTGATACAAGTTTTCCTGTTCGTCTTGTATATAAGTTTTCGGAAATCGCTTTGTTCTATTGACAACATAGGGTAACTTTATAAGTCCCCGTCTTGGATTATCTTATTTCGACTTAAAACCCATATTATGTAAAACTGTATTCAACGATCTTTCGCTACTCTTAAAAAGCCCAGCGAGTGTTACCTTTTGCCACAAGATTTTTTACAGAAATATGCTTCGCCTAAAATTATTTAATGTTATATAAACAATTTCAAAATAATAACATTTACTCATCATTTTCTGCATTCTGTAAATTACATTATGAATACCACATTTAGTAAATTCTTCAACTTCAGTAATTGGTTTTTTGTGAACTTGCTTCTTGGAAGTGAAGGGTTTATTGTTTTTAACTGCCTGTGACACAGCAGTTACCGTGGACAGATTAATATTTAAAGCGGCTGCTACACGCTAAAATATAATTAATGAACTACAAATTCAGATAAATAATTAAATTACGTCGCGAACTGCCGCCAAAGGAACAAATGGACCACCGTAATCTCGTTCTTGTTCAAAAAACGCTATCAAATTAGCTACAAGTAGCGTATCTCTACTTCCTAAACGTGAACAGGACACCGTTTATTCACCCAAATAAAAATGACGCTAGTCTGTTCTGAAAAGAACAAGCAGAGTAACACAAAATGCGCTACAAAAATTACGCAAGAGGTTATTGACATGAAATAAGAACGCCGACAAATATATAACATATCTAATACAAGTAATATTAGTAGTTGTCAAGAAATGTTTCAAATTAAGACGGCAACATTGCAAAATTTGCAAACCGAGAAGGAAACTTTTTTGGAGCTAGAATAAAAAAAGAATATCATTTTTAGTTGATATAGCGTGACGTCATTTGTGACGAAAATCAGTTTAGAAATTGCGAGAACTATAGTGATAGATGCAGACTGTGCAAATTTCAGGAGAATGTTTAGTTTTAATGATGATGATGAAATTATAATTTGAAAGATATGTATAAATAGAACTTAGATCATCAATATCCATCATTTTATACATAGTACATGCAGTACCATCAATATAACGCATGCATGAAAATTTTCTATAGTTATCTTTTCTCTCTATTAAATATTTTGATATTCCGCAAATCTACATGGTGATTTTTATTTATGACATGTTTTGATAAGAAACAAGCATTTCGCTTAACTCTAGTATCACTTTTGTGTTGAGTAACACATTGTTTTAAATTTTGTGAAGTTTGGCCTATGCAACATTAATTGCAGTCGATACAATTAGTTTTATATACTATATGACTTTCAATAGCTGTCTTTGACGGATCTTTGATTTTTAAAAAGCTTTTCTGATTGATAAAACATTTTTATTAGCTATTTTAATATTAAATTTCTTAAAAGTGGTACATAATTTAGGTATTAGTTGTTTTATAAAAGAACGAGATTTGTATAAAGAATTATGTCTATTTATATTTATAGTTACATCATTCTGACTAATTGAATATACAGATTCATTAGAATGACTAAATAGAGGCTATTTTGAAGCATTTTGCTTAATTTATTTAAATTTTGATTATAAAGGGTAGGCTGACAAGTTTGTGAAGTTAAATCACCCACTACAGCCCACCCGTTTAAAATGTATGTAGATCGTTAGATCCCCATTAAATCCAGTTTGGTTCACACAAAATAACGTTAGATACGCTTTATAAGGGGTATTTTTCACGTTGAAATTTAGAGTGAAATAACTTCGCACGAGCCTATACCCATAAACGCAAATACAATCGAATTTAAGATTATTCATCTGCATTCCGTGAGATTCTGTTGATCCAAACAAAAAATTGTTGGAGCAATTTATTCTAGGAACTGACTGCCACATATATGGGTTGGCCAACTTCACACTTTTTGAAGTTGTCAGTATTAACATAAAACTATGTCAATTGTTGTTTTTCGTTAGATCCGGTAAGTTCCGGTGAAAAACGTTAGATCCACCGATGTATTCACATATAGAAATTTAAAGTCGGTCGATGGGCTAACTTTACATATTTGTAGAAATTATTAAATAAACGGGTCTTTACATTTCAAAATCAGATCGGAGGAATGTTTTTCGTTAGATCCGTTATGATCCGGCGAAAAAACCGTTAGGTCCGCTAGTAGGGGTCAACTGCAAGACACAGAAGTAAGTGAGTGTGCTAACTCCACACTTTTTGAAATTGTCAATTGATTACTTTTCGTTAGATCCGGTAAGATCTGGTGGAAAAAACTTTAGAGCCGCTGATAGTAATCACATATATAAATTTAAAGTCGGTGGGTGGGCCATTATTAAATAAACAGTTGTTTGTATTTCGAAATGGCATCAGAGGAGTGTTTTTCGTTAGATCCGGTATGAACGGACGAAAAATGTGTTAGATCCCCTAATAGAGAAACAGTAGAAATTAGAAGTAAGAGGGTGAGCAAACTTTGAAATTGTTAACATTAACATGAAAATGGTGTTTACTGATTGCTTTTCGATAGATGCGGAAAGATCCGATGGAAAACGTTATACCCGCTGATGATAATCACCTGTAGAAATTTAAAGTTAGTGTTTCGATTAAATTCACACATTTGGAAACATAATTAAATAAACTGTTGTATACAATGTTTTATACCCAAATGTCCAATATGCACGAGAAACCCCCACACCATTAATACAATCACTGCCTATCTTCATAATTATGCGTGGAAAATCTTGAAATCGGGAATAAATAATAACAAATAAACAATAACAAATAAATCAAAAACCCTCATTAAATTAAATCAATAAAATAAACAAAGATAATAAAATAGAGTGAAACCGCGCATCCCCCCCCTCCAGGACTTGAAAGTGAAGTGATAGTGATAGTGATTGTGATCCCTCCCCAGAACATTTAGTGCATACCCACCTGGACTTTAGCAGTGCATCCCATCTTCCCCTTAGAAGTAAATTACAGTTAGATGTAGGCAGACGACCAGATCTTCGGATGCTGGAGAATTTTATTATCGAGGTAAAACGTAAATTGTGGCAACTGTACTCGCACAAGCATTGATTTACATTAATTAGTAGTTTTTGAAAAATTTAACAAGCACGTTTTGTGCATAATGGCGCTAGCCGACATAATGCTTGTACGAGTGCACCTGATAAATAGGGTGATGCTTTTGCTATTTTGTGCACTGCTATATGCTTAACGCTTATTAGACATTTATTTATATATTTATATAATTATATTTATTTGTATTTTATATTTACACTTTATATTTATTAGCATGTATTGTAGTATTTTGTGGCATATTTGTTTTGTTTGACGCTCTGTCGCCATTTTGGTTGCAGTATATATTTGAGAAGGAAGAGGAGAATTGTGAAGATTGTAGTCATAATATAAATCAGTTAGGGAATGATAGGGAAAGCTAGGGATGGATTTAAATTAGCTAGCTAGATTTGGATAGTTTTAAGACGACCCTTCAGGTCGCACTGGTAAGCAGAGCCGGCGTCTGCTATACGGTATTACGGATCCCCCCCTCTCATTTTTGCTTGTGTCTTGTTGATCGGGTACACTCCAAAGTCGGCGCTAGGGATACCATTGTTTGAGCCCTGTTTTTAGTCTTTGTTTTTAGTTTTTGTTTCAGTTTGTCAGATTTTTAGGTTTGTTAGATTGTTAGAGTTTGTTAGGTTTGTTAGATTTTAGGTTTGTTAGATTTTTGTTTAGATTTTTATTTAGGGTGGATTAATTGTGAAGTTGAGATTAATAAGAAGCACGATTATTTTCGCGTTTAAACCCAATGTAGTACCTCCGGGTGGAGCATTGGGGACGTGGCCGCAAGTAAAGCGGCCTTTATTCAAATTATAATGTATACAATGTTTTTCGTTGGATCCAGTATGAACCGAAGAAAAATGTGTGAGATCCTCTAATAGGGAAAACAAGTAGGACTTAAAAGTGGGTAGGTGGTTAACTTCACACTTTTTCAAAATTTCAGCATTAACATGAAAATTGTGTCAATTGATTGCTCTTCGTTAGATCTGGTAAGATTCGATGGAAAGAACGTTAGATACGCTGATGGTATTCACTTACAGATCCTTAAAATTAGCAGTTGGGATAACTTTCAAGTTTTATTGTAAAATAGTCTTTAAATAGGCATTCGTAACCAGTTTGATAAATCACTAATTATAATGCGTTATAGCTATGAATAGATTTAACGGATTAAAATAATGCATCGACTTAACTTTCTATGTATGTGTTATTCCATGATAATTTTGGGGATCCTGTAATATCCTGTTGTTTGGTGTTAATCGTGACTTAAAAAGCTGTTAATTAACACTTGTGTTGTATTGTTCAAGATACGGGCACGTTTTAATTTCGTTTTTAAAATTTTTCCCTTGTTAATTTATTACTTGTTCGAATAAATTCCGCTTCAATTTTTAAATTCTTCAACTCAAACCTCTTTGGCGTTAAAAACAAAAATTAATTTAGTAAACTTAAAATAACCCTGTCCGTTGCTAATTTATTATCCGTTCGTCTAAGTTCCATGTCTACTGTTCAATAAAATTGTTATTTCATTAGTAATAATAAATACGCTTCCTACAAATTTTCATGTTGAACTTAATTATTTTGAAACAACACGTTTATTCTATAAATTAAATGCCTTGTTTTAGTAATCCCGTAATCTCTTAAATTTTTCAATAACTTCCTGTTTTTAGGTAACCGTCAATTTGTTAAACATTACGACCGCGTATAATGGGTTTTCTCGATGGTGCCAAAGTAACGACTTCTTGAGATAATGCTCGCGCACTATTCGATATAAGCCAGGTTTTCCAGTTAACGCGCTTTGCTAAGCCAGGAATTGTCAGTTCGAATTTGTGTTGTTTGAAGGATTGTTGAGTTTGATTCTGGAGCGTGTGCGTTGAAGGGTTTTCTACATTTTATTCGTCACTGTATTTCAAAAAGCAATGCACGTCTTTCTGTTCAACAACTAGGAGGTGCCCTGCGTGTATTCGGTGAGTTTTTCCCGCGCGTACCCATTCTAATTAGATGCTTTTTTTAGCTTTTTTTAGCTGGGTTCTTTCGTTATGTAAAACAACTTCTTTCGTTATGTAAAACAACTTCTTTCTTTATGTAAAACAACTTCTTTCTTTACGTAGAACGACTACTTTTGTCCGTAGAGTGCTGCTGCAATTACGGTAGCAGAGTAAATGTATGCTGACGACCGTGGCGTTTCTATGCTGACTCAACTCCGACGACTTGCGGGCTAAGTATCAGGATACCTACAGGTATGCAACTTGTTTTCTTTTGTGCGCGTCAATGGCATATTCCGTATCAACGGTTGGTGTAGATACGTGACAAGAAGCGTCACATTGTAGAACTATTATTTGTTGGTGCGTTCCGATATTATCACTCTACGGGTGCGATGTACTATTTTTTAAAGATACGTGACAAAAAAACGCCCATGCTTATTAGCTTTAGTAATTAGTAACTTTACAAAAATTATTAGGTAAAAATTTAGAAACACTTGACGAAGCTCTCAAAATTTGTATTCGATACTGATTAATTTTATTTTGTGTAAATGCGAGATGCACACCTCGTAGCTAAATTTCTAATTTGTCCGTAGAATATAATTGTTGACTGTAAAATAGTAACGCTTAATTTATTTTCTTTTTGCTTGTTTGTACAGAATCCTTTATTTATTTTTATGTGTTAATAGATAATCTGGGCGATGTACTTTATTCTTTTGTTTTCTTGGTATGTAGGCGAATCCCTCCACTCTCCGCGGTTGGTAGTTAGCCTGGTATCTACTTTTCTACCGGCTACGTCTAGGTACGTAGCACACTGATATGCCACGTGTAGCACTTATAAATCGATATCAAGTTATTATAGTGTTTGACATTAATCGTGTACGTTGCGTGAAAATATTATCTGCTGGAACGATTGTATAAAGTTCCTTGGAACACTTGCATTCTGTATATCACGTTCCATTATGAAACAGCTTGCTTGTCGACGAACGTTAGAGCAATCTTAACTGTTATCGTACTTTGGGCTTATTAATAACGTGAAGGGATAGTATTATAGCGCGAACGGAGCTGATTAGGTAATTAAGAATGTGATATTCAAAAATAAATAAAACATTGGATAGGGACGGAACACCGATTTTCTAAAATTAGTCTTTGCTAAATATTACATGGAGGCATGCACAAATTCCGAAGCATGACATTCCTTTACTTTGCTTGATAAGTCATCGACGATTTACCATTTCTTATCGGAAAGTCGAGTATACGCAATGTATTGTCCTGGGCGAAGAGCAATTACCCCTAAAAAGTTGTACAGATCTCCGAACACATCCACTTTGTGTGGTAACTTACATAAGGCGTAAGGTCTAATGTTTTTATACGTATCACTTTGGTTAGATCTTCTGAGATAAGAATTCAATATCTATGAAGATAAATGAGCCTATACCACAAGTAATTTTTAATTTGCTTTTAAAACTACAAACTTGGACCATCGTTTTTACTGGTCAAGGTTTGATTGTGAACTTCCGTCTTGCTTTTGAAGGACTAGAAAAACCATGACAGCTTTTTCTTGAGCAGTAATTCCTTTTGAAAGCAGAATATTGGAATTGGCGTCCAAGATTGAGACTATCTTTGTTTTGGTTTGACCACACTTTGGATTTTCGCGTTCCAATTTGATTTCTACCAGATGTTTCCTATTCAAGCATTTCAACATAACTGTTTGGAGATTTCCAAAGCAATTATATTCTATCACAATGATTGTTTGTTTATTTCTTCTGGACTTAGTGATTGGAAAATGCGAAGATTTTACTGGGTCGAAAATACTTAATATTGCTTCAGCCTTTGTCTTATATGTACTGCCGTAGACTCCATCAACGGCCAAGTTTCTGGACATTTCTATGAGGATGTTTTTAGATATGTCAAAAAGCGACCTACAACTAGGATTTGTTATATACATCTCGGCAGGAACCTGATAAATGGTGTAAAAGGGACAAGTATCTTTAACAAAACATTGTAATCCTCTATCTATAAGTTTACGAACCCTATTAAGGTGCTATTATGCAAAAGTCTATGTGAAGGCTGTTTGAATCTTTTGGCTTGCACTGCAGCTTCAAAATGGGAAAGTGAAATCATATATTTAAATCCGGGATTTTAAGACTGCTTTTGGTAATGATGTACCATTAAGAACAATTTTTCCTGGTACCAAGAATTTAAATTTGGTAATAGTAGCGTTAGTAATGAATTTGATGAAGACCGACAAGGTAACATCAATAATAATGGATAATACTGATGCTGCTCGACAAACCATAATAGCGGATCGGCATTTAACAAATAGGTAAATTGGCATCATTGTGAAACATACTAATCAAATTTTGCATTGTTACTTCAAGGCGCTCAGACATTGAAGCGAAGGAAAATCAAAAGAATCCGCATTTTGAGAAGAAGAGATGTGACATAGTCGCAATGGAAATTACCTTTTTTTGCACTACATTTTTGTGCTAATTTCACCCAAGCATTTTTTCTTATTGCTGCACCTAATATCTTCATCATCGTACAGGAAAGCTTAATCTTTAAAGTATAAGTTCATCGTTCGTTGTCCTAAAAGTTGCTATAATGTTATTGATGAATCATTTACTTTAAATGATGTATATAGTTCAGGATATCAATGCAATTATTAATGTATATAATGATTTTCACGAACTGTGATAGCGGCAAGAACACCCGATACCTATTAAGTAAAATAATTATTAACGCGTGAGGATGTCTGGTTCATCTGAAACTACACGAATAGTTAGAATGACAAAATATTTTAATCTTCGCTTCTCTACCTGTCGCACACTGGCTCTCGACGAAAGAAACCACAGGAGAAAACATCCCTTGGTTGCTGTGTAGACTTTTCATGCGACTGCTCTTCGCTTCACTTCTCCGCGTGTGCGGTTTCCTATTTGATTACATAAAAACTTTCAAGCACAAAACATTGTCTTCTCGTATCTTTGCTTCGCCGCGGTGTACGGGCAACCTAAGTGTTAAAAAATTATGTCCACGTTGGATTCCCCGCAATTTGACTTAAATTCAATAAGAAACTTATATAAAATGGTATCAAGCAATGCTTAAACTATTTGACTCAGGAACATCAAATTTTATATATGCCAGCATTAATGGTGATGAAAGCTTAAACGTCTTGTCATCATGACGTTTATAATTTAAAACAAATTTAGGAACTGTCATAATATCAGCTTTAAGTTTTACTAATAAGCGATAACAGCCTTTGGACTGCTACTGGTGTAATAGTGTCTGACTGAACAGTTCTGAAAAAAGGTCATTAGTTAGACAAATTGTATTGATTATTTGTACGCAAAAAGTTTTCAAGTTACTCACTGCACAGTATATTCTTGCCAATTATGTATCGATCCAAAGGGGTTCTTAGATTTAATAATAAGAGTTGAGCAAACTTATACTCACAGGTCACGGGATTAATTTTGCAAGGAAGCAATTTATTAGTAGATTGTGGCTTCCGGACGAGTTTCCTATATATTTCAATCCTTTGAAGTTTGCAAGTTTAGTTATTAGAGCGGTCAAGCATTATTTTGTGCAGAAATGCACAAAGAAAAGAGCAGAACCCTGTTTGCAAAGTTTTTAGAGTTACTGAATTCACGAAATATTGCATTGTGCCCGACATAGATGTAATAGTTTCTGCTTGCTTGATAGTTGCACAATGTACGCCCTAGTATAGTGGCCAAAATGTCTAAAACTTCCTATTGAGATGTCAACTACTTTAACTTAAATTGTGTGGATAAAAGATTGCATTACGACATTATTGTTATCTGTTTAGTTTGTTTAAGTTTAGAGTAGAGATTCTGGTTGTGACTACTTGGAAATTTTATATTTATAATGATGTCATAAGCTCTTGAATTATAGTGGGATCAATGGCGTAACTAAGAAATATATATATATATATATATATATATATATATATATATATATATAATTTCGTTCGGATGGTTTTTTTTAATATTTAAATGAAAATCATTTGTTGATAATCAACGTTTCGGACTTTATTTAGACCTTAATCTTGATTCTAAAAGTATAATACATTAATAGCTAGAATAATGGTTGAGTACTTACAAAAACTTGATTTCTTAAATAATTAAATTGACAAACATTTTGACATTTGAGAAAATTATAGAGTATGAACGTCAAATTGAAGTAGAATACTTATTTAAATGTATTGAAATGTTCTTTAATTATATACGCCCCACGTTGGGCGCCAGTGAAATGTTCTTTAATTATATACGCCTCACGTTGCCGGCGCCTATGAAATATCATTTTATTTGAAAATGAAGTTTTTCTCTTCTTTACTATATTCGCGGTCTAGTCTGGGAATTACCCCAAGGGTGAGCAATGAGTTTGGGCGTGGGTATATGGTGGGCTCGACTACTAACGGGAACAAAAAAAATAAATGGACGCCACTGCATCTATACAGACAATAAACAAGACTAAAGTATCCTACAGGAAGACGCAGAAACCTATAGGATATAAATGATTACAAGAAAAACTTACAAACCTCAATATATAATACCTCTGGAAATCTCTGCTTTAGCTTCCGCGATGTCGGACCTGCAAGAAGATGTCACACAAAAATAAAATATAAGACACCGTTTGTGTCTTACAGCAACAAAATATCTCGATCTTTATAGATCGATTAGCCTGAATTCAAAATCTTAATAACACCTTACGTATGAGAAAATACTCTACTGGAAATTACTTATTCCATTTCTATTACCTGATATTGTATCAACTTTTTCCACATTCAAAATTTTCTGGTCTAATTTGATCAATGTTAATTTCAATAAGTGAAATAAAAAGACAAAGGTATCAATTCAATGTTTAATCTAAATATATATCTCTTTTGTTGCAAAAATTACTTGTAAATAAATTTCATTAATCAATATATAAACTTTAAAACTTTTCTTAGAGTGTTCCTCTATAATCAAAATAATCAACATTAAATAAGTTACAGAAGTTTCTGAATATACTTCTCTACATAGAGAGGTATTAGCATTTATAAGTTAGTTAATACAGTTTAGTTTCTTAAACATCCATGAAACAGATCTGTTTTGGCTTACAAGATTTTTATCTAAGGAACTTGTTACATAAACAGTTCATATGGTTTAAGTATGAAAATAATAAACTCAGATTAACATATGTCAAAAACAGCTTAGTTCTTCTACTAATTACGACAAATTGCTAGAAAACACCTTTCATCCAAAGGTGGACTTTATACATGTTTTTTATCACTTGACAAGTGCATCATAAAAGCACTTTGAATAACAACTTTTAGAGCATCTAAAGATTAAAAAAAATTCTCTTATAAAGCAATCTAGTTCCGAATGAAAAATATTTGACTAATTAAATTTTAGGTTATGTTTCCAACTAAATTTTTACGTAGTATATAAGCATAAATACATTTAGCAAACAAATTTGAAATTTACGTTATTTAACGAAGGTTTCTCATGATTTCATAAATAGTAATTTAAAGCTTTAACCTTAAACAGCACACGAAATTGATTTTCAGCAAAAAGGTTCATAAGTACCTGGTAGATTTAGTTTTTTACAGCAACGATGTTGACGAATGTAATCGATGAGCTCGGACACTTTACTTCCCATCTGTTTGATATTTTGAAAGACACAAAACAGGCCTGCACTAACCGCAACTCCTCGGACGCTCCAAAACAATCAACTTCCCAATGCTCGACCAAAATCCAACACCATCGCTTAGCGTGTTCCTCAAATTGTGCTAAAGGGATTGAATCAAGTATTACTATTAAACACGGCTAATTAATTACACGGTCCTTACCACTAAGGATTTCTCACCACGTGTTGCAGCTGTTGCTTTGAATTGACTGGGCGGCTTCCACGAGAGCTCTTCGTGGAGCCTCCACGCGACAATCCAACAGCCCTACCATTCCTCTAGAGCTATCCTCCTCTTCCACTTACAAGCAGAATTCACCATCCTTGTAAGTGAAGTCTACGTACCCACGGTTGCTTGCAAGATGGCCGTATTCTTTATTTGTCGATGCTCATAGCCTTCGCGTCATTTTCGCGCAGGCGTTATGTTTAACAACGCTCTAGTGGACGCCAGAACGCCCGCAATATATGCAACACAAACCACGCTCAAGGCATCCTCGATATTGAAAGTATAGAAGTCTGTTAAATACTCCTTATAGGTAAAAATAACATAAACGGAAAAAGTTGTTCTTCTTTATAGTTCATTAAATTAATTAATGATTACACGCTAAATGACAGATTCGCAAAATAATAGCAGTTAGAACTGTTTTTTCTTTATAGATATGAAATGTAACAAAAATTTTGTTACACTGCCTCCGATCAAAAAGAAAAAAAACTTTGAGGTTAATTATATCTTAATATATACATAACCGAGAAGTTTTTTTTTATATGGACGAAAACTATCGCCTTAACCAAAAGATAAATACAAAAAAAGCATTACAACAAATCGAAGTATGAACAAAGTAAGTTTGCACTTTGATTTCTGAACTAAAAAAATCATGAATGAACTCTTGGATTAAGAAGAGGAAAATGGGGTGCAACCAAATGAGTGTGTAGGTAACTCTGCGTACCACACATCCGTCAGGAGTCAATATAGGTATGTCGTAATCGGTAAAAAGTCATAATCGGTAAAAGTCAAAATATTGTAGTCTAACACTCGAGTTGCAACCAAACGGGGACCAAAAAACAACCCACTTCTCAAAATATAAACTGAAATTCAAACAAAAAGCCTGACATGAACTATCGCAAAATAACAACAAAAAGATTTACTTTCCTACTACTACCCTTGACATGACAACCTTACTAATATTAATAGCAAAACAAAACTCACACCTATATACAGAAATATCAATACTGCTCCAACAATGATTATGTATTTGCTGGTCTCAAAATTCCAGCTCAATACATTCAGCAAAATTTGATTATTGCCTCTACCAAAATAAACTGCTCGTCAAGCCACTACTCATTGTAGCTTACTAATGAATACTTGGCTTCTTCAGCTTATAGCTATTCATAGCCCAATCGCTACTCTTTTCTTTGGGACACTCCAGTCAAAAAAATCCTCAACTCTACTGTGGCCACACCAAACATCTCGAACCAAAACTACTCAATACTACAATGGTCTCACCAACTAGGTTACTCCGACCTACGACAACAAACAGCACCTACCTTCCTCGCTTACTCTAGACACAACAACACATGACGCGATCAAAACACGTCCACAAACATGAAGCAACAAACATTTGACTCACTCCACTTCGGGCTATAACAACAACACGGGCAGAATAACTCCTTTTTTTTTTTTTTTTTTGAATAATCCATTAGTGCACATTTAAAACAACACTAGTCGAGAAACTTTCAATCTCTACCAGCAACGATATACTGGCAAAAGCCTTCAATTTGTCTTCACCACTCTATCCCATAACCAAATTTATACTATATTCTTTACGACACAAATACTAAAGATAACCAATCAGTCCTCTGGTACATATTCTGGATCTACGACAGAATAGGGTTTTAGATCCTTGACATGCCACCTGCCTGCTTTTGATCCATCTAGATTAATTAGATCGTACACCACATTCGAGCACTTCTTCTTGACTACACTCAAAATAAATTTTGGAGCCAGTTTAGCAGCAAATTTATTAGCCGCGCTCGACAACACCTTGTTGGACCTCCACACTTTATTGCCAACCTCAAAAGAAATGTTTCTCCTCCTTAGATTATATCGATTGCTTGACCTTTGATAAGCTACATGCAACTTCGCACGAACGTCTTCAAATACTTTAAATATACCTTGGTGGTCTGAAGCATATAATGGGCGGCTACCAGGAACGATTTCAACATCAGCTTCAGGAATAAATCCACTACCGTAAAATTTACCGGACATGGGGACGTGTCGGCCAAAAACTAAAAATTCGGAGTATAACCCGTCGACTCATGCTTAGCAGAATTAATAGCAAACTGAATCTGCGCTAACTCAGCATCCCAGGTATCATGTTCTTCGAGATAGGATCGAATAGCTGTCCCTACCGTCCTATTAATCCTCTCAACAAAATTACATTGTGGCGCATAAACAGCATTATACCATATCTTTTGAATTTCAAACCTATTACATAATGACTTAAAAATTCGACCAGCTAAATTTGAACCATTATCGCAAATAATAAATTGGGGCACTCAAACATTAAAAACACTTTCTGTTCTATAAACTGTTCTATGACATGTGACTTTGCACTGCGTAGAGGATGTAGAATTGTATATTTTGAGAACCAATCTCCTACTACCAACAACCATTTAAATCCTAATTTTGAGCGAGGAATGGACCCATAAGATCTAACGCGATAATTTGAAATGGAAACTTGGCCTCTTTCTCCTTTCCCATTAAGCCTAAAGGACCTGCATTAGAAGATTTTTGCGCACCACACACTAAACATGCACGACAAAATTTCAACACATCTAAATTCATCTTGGGCCAATAATAATGTTCTTGGACTCTAGCATTTGTCTTCGAGAACCCAAAATGTCCTGCAACTGAGGGGTCATGACACGATCTAATGACTTCTTCTCTTTGAACCTTCGGCACTAAATATTTCCACTCTACTACATTTGACAACATAGGCAAATTTGATGGGATAAACTTAAAACAAAATCGTTCTCAACTTTCCATTGAGGGTAATCCTCAGGCGACGCCAAAATTTTCTCACGTAACGACACATACCAATTTTCTAAATTATCAAGCTTGACCTCTATTAAATTTACAACATGTTTTTCTTCCGGAGTTGCACGACTTAGACAGTCAGGAACTACGTTAAACTTTCCTTTTCTGTGTACTAAATCAAACGAATGTTGTCTTAACCTTACTGCCCACCTAGCTAACTTTCCTGTAGGGTTCTGTAAATTACTCAACCAAAGCAACGAAAATGGTCTGTTACGACCGTGAAACGAACTCCTTCAACCCATGGACGGAATTTTTCAATGGCAAAGATTACCGCAAGGCACTCCTTCTCAGTCGTTGAATAATTTCGTTCAGCTCGATTAAGGGTTTTGCTGGCATACGATATAACACGTTCTTCTCCACTAACATTCTGAATTAATACGGCACCTAGACCTGTATTACTTGCATCACACTCAATAATAAAAGGAGCAGAATAATCCGGCTGCGCCAGAAGTGGTGCAGACACTAAAGCCTCTTTAATCGACACAAAGGAAGCCTCTGCTTCTGAAGTCCACGTAACGACTTGACCTTTTTTTCTTTTCTTGACTAGATCATTGATTGGTGAAACTAACGATGAAAAGTCTTTAATGAAACGACGGTACCAACTACACATACCAAGGAATCTCTTAACTTCAGTGGTGGTCTTTGGGCGTGGAAAATTGACCATAGCTGACACCTTATCTGGATCCGTCCTTAAAGAATTTGACCCTACTATATAACCGAGAAACTTGAGAGACTTCTTAAAAAACTCGCACTTTTCTAAATTCAATGTTAAATTTGCTTCTCGAATGCGTTCCTTGACTTCGTACAATAACTTTAGATGTTCTTCAAACGTCGATGAGCACAGAATTATATCATCCAAATAGCAGAAAACGTATGGTTCGAATTTCGGACCGAAAATTGCATCGACTAAACGCTGTTGAGTCTGTGCAGCATTTTTTAAACCAAACGGCATCGTCACAAATCTATACTGTCCCCGCGAAATAACGCTAAACGCTGTTTTGTCCTTTGATGATTCACTAAGAGGGACCTGCCAAAATGACTTTCGCAAATCAAGACTAGAAATATAATTAGCATCACGTAACATCCCTAGGATTCTGTCTATATTAGGAAGAGGGTAACTGTCATGGACCGTAACATCGTTCAATGCTCTCCGTCGAAGCAAAATCTATATTCTTTACTATCTTTTTCTTGACTAATAACACGGGCGAATTCCATGGACTCTGACACGGTTCTACTACTTTTAATCGAATCATTTCATCTAACTCCTTATCCAACTCTTTACTAATATAGGGAGACATAACATAGGGTCTTTTCCTGAAGGGTTTTGCATCTCCTGTATCGATATCCATCTCAATCATATTAGTACGCCCTAATTTATCAGCACTAGAAATTTCTCGAAATGAATCTATGGCAGTTTGCGCCTGTGACCTCTGATTAATCGACAAATCATCCAAATTGAGTAAACAGTCACTATATTTTAGGGAACTGATGATGGACCCACATACGGAACACTACTTTCCGCATCGCCTTGCACATGCCACGAATTATTCTTAAAATTTGCTATCAATCCAAATAGCTTAGCAAAATCACTACCAAATATAAATGCGTGTGGTAAAGATGGCACTACGAGAGCATTAAGAACACGACATTGTTTTCCTACTGAAATGGGCAAATCTACGATTCCTTCAACTGGTTTCAAAGCTCCATCTGCTGTAAAATACCTTGTTTCTGTGACCTGAAAATTTTTAACTCTAACCTATTGATTAAAGGAATAGCAAGAGACCCAACTACCGATGTAGTACATCCTGAATCCAAAAGACCAGTGACATCTATGTCAAATAATTTAACCATCACATATGGCCGATTATCACCAGATTTTTCAACAAATAACGAATCAGTTTTGGGCTGAGGGTTAGTACGACAAAATTTTTACTACTTTTAACCATTCAGACCACTCTTTTCTACAAAAATAATTCTTCTGTTCACAAATCATAACTGCCGCCTTTTGAGAAGGAATGGAATGCCGGCCGCGCAACATCCATCTCCTCACTCGTTTTTGAACATGCTGGACACCTATCACGCGTAACTCCTTTATGACCGCAACCGTAACAAAAATTCTTTTGGGAATCTACAATACCGAAATGAATGACCATGTCGCGAACAATTCCAACACCCTGAAATAATTTTCGTTGGACCTGAAGAACTAGCTTGGGTAGGTACTGGAAAAGTTTTATTATTACTTATAGTCTGAACTTGTGGAGCACACGTTTTTTGATTATCAACACGAGCTTCTGATGTAGAAGAATCTTTCAAATAAATAGGGTATTTACTCTTTACTAATGAATTAGCACTATTATGAAATTTAGCTGAGCTAGTCGACTGACTGAAAACTGATTTTGTTTCAACATCATGGCCTCTTCCAATTTTTGCATAGTTTTATTAACGTAGCTGTATCCTCAATATCTGAAAGAGCTAGTTGCGATATGAATTCTGGTAATAAATTTTTCCTGAGTATCCTCACTTTTGTAATTTCTGCTGGGGTATGGGGTAATCTACTAAATAAACTTTCTACATGAGCAACGAATAGAACAATTGGTTCATCCTCTTTTGACGACGATTTTTATTGTCTCCCAGATCTCTTCCTCTGAATGAGCGGGTAAAAAATCTTCTTTCAAACGACTCTCAAGGGCTTCCCAATCTTTTACGGAATCTCTAATACTTCTAAACCACACTAAAGCATTTCCGACGAACAATTCGACAGATGACTCAAACAAGTCTTTATACGATACCTTACGTGATTGTGCCAACTCCTTTATCCTATCCAAAAAGAAATACAGCTGCTTGGGGTCTCCTGAAAATTTAACTGACCAAGAGCCAACAGGGATCGGTGGTGTAAAATATGGAAACGTATGCATAGGTGCAGCTACTGCTAACGAAGTTGTGTGATTTGCATCACTTGCACTGCTTGACCCTGGGCTCGGCTTCACCTTCTCGTACAATTCAGCTTCGACAGTAAGGATGGTTGCTAACAATT
The DNA here is from genome assembly GCA_036346225.1 of Platerodrilus igneus. Taxonomy (NCBI): domain Eukaryota; kingdom Metazoa; phylum Arthropoda; class Insecta; order Coleoptera; family Lycidae; genus Platerodrilus; species Platerodrilus igneus. The sequence continues at coordinate 4,325,262 of JARFIW010001599.1, forward strand.
CCTTTTTAGATAGTTCAGCTTCTTTCAGTTTGTCAGACGGGAGTCTCATACGTTTAACTCGACATGATACATGGGCAAGCCTAGAAAGTACCCTTTTAAAGATAGAATCTCCCGAATCACCTTCAAATTCTAACACCAAATGTTTTATTGAATCGATGGTAGCATTTATCTCTACATTCTTCCTCAAATTCTACCCTATATACTGACAGATCTACTAAACAATCAGGTTTCCTACTTCTTTCGCTAACAATCTACCTAGAATTTTCTCTTTTCCATAACCGGCCTAGCACTTTCTATTCCTCGGATTTTTAATTCGTATTCCAGCTCTTCTTTGAGTAAATGAACAATTTGAAATGTTTCAGCCATTTTAAAAAAATTTATTTTGACAACCTAAAGTTATTTTATTTCTTGACCAACTCTATATGACAAAAATTTCTTAATGCGAGTCAAACCTGTTGTGACATTCAAATAACTAATGCTTAAGAGACTTGAGGTTCCAGACACGATATAAATCCTATGAAAATTTACAACCAAATTAATTTTGAGTTTACCAACTAAACCAACACAATAAGGGATAATGAAATAACTAATTTTATAAATCAAACATCAACGAAATCGAGCCTCACACGTTGTGCACCAGTGAAATGTTCTTTAATTATATACGCCCCACGTTGGGCGCCAGTGAAATGTTCTTTAATTATATACGCCTCACGTTGCCGGCGCCTATGAAATATCATTTTATTTGAAAATGAAGTTTTTCTCTTCTTTACTATATTCGCGGTCTAGTCTGGGAATTACCCCAAGGGTGAGCAATGAGTTTGGGCGTGGGTATATGGTGGGCTCGACTACTAACGGGAACAAAAAAATAAATGGACGCCACTGCATCTATACAGACAATAAACAAGACTAAAGTATCCTACAGGAAGACGCAGAAACCTATAGGATATAAATGATTACAAGAAAAACTTACAAACCTCAATATATAATACCTCTGGAAATCTCTGCTTTAGCTTCCGCGATGTCGGACCTGCAAGAAGATGTCACACAAAAAAAATAAAATATAAGACACCGTTTGTGTCTTACAGCAACAAAATATCTCGATCTTTATAGATCGATTAGCCTGAATTCAAAATCTTAATAACACCTTACGTATGAGAAAATACTCTACTGGAAATTACTTATTCCATTTCTATTACCTGATATTGTATCAACTTTTTCCACATTCAAAATTTTCTGGTCTAATTTGATCAATGTTAATTTCAATAAGTGAAATAAAAAGACAAAGGTATCAATTCAATGTTTAATCTAAATATATATCTCTTTTGTTGCAAAAATTACTTGTAAATAAATTTCATTAATCAATATATAAACTTTAAAACTTTTCTTAGAGTGTTCCTCTATAATCAAAATAATCAACATTAAATAAGTTACAGAAGTTTCTGAATATACTTCTCTACATAGAGAGGTATTAGCATTTATAAGTTAGTTAATACAGTTTAGTTTCTTAAACATCCATGAAACAGATCTGTTTTGGCTTACAAGATTTTTATCTAAGGAACTTGTTACATAAACAGTTCATATGGTTTAAGTATGAAAATAATAAACTCAGATTAACATATGTCAAAAACAGCTTAGTTCTTCTACTAATTACGACAAATTGCTAGAAAACACCTTTCATCCAAAGGTGGACTTTATACATGTTTTTATCACTTGACAAGTGCATCATAAAAGCACTTTGAATAACAACTTTTAGAGCATCTAAAGATTAAAAAATTCTCTTATAAAGCAATCTAGTTCCGAATGAAAATATTTGACTAATTAAATTTTAGGTTATGTTTCCAACTAAATTTTTACGTAGTATATAAGCATAAATACATTTAGCAAACAAATTTGAAATTTACGTTATTTAACGAAGGTTTCTCATGATTTCATAAATAGTAATTTAAAGCTTTAACCTTAAACAGCACACGAAATTGATTTTCAGCAAAAGGTTCATAAGTACCTGGTAGATTTAGTTTTTACAGCAACGATGTTGACGAATGTAATCGATGAGCTCGGACACTTTACTTCCCATCTGTTTGATATTTTGAAAGACACAAAACAGGCCTGCACTAACCGCAACTCCTCGGACGCTCCAAAACAATCAACTTCCCAATGCTCGACCAAAATCCAACACCATCGCTTAGCGTGTTCCTCAAATTGTGCTAAAGGGATTGAATCGAGTATTACTATTAAACACGGCTAATTAATTACACGGTCCTTACCACTAGGATTTCTCACCACGTGTTGCAGCTGTTGCTTTGAATTGACTGGGCGGCTTCCACGAGAGCTCTTCGTGGAGCCTCCACGCGACAATCCAACAGCCCTACCATTCCTCTAGAGCTATCCTCCTCTTCCACTTACAAGCAGAATTCACCATCCTTGTAAGTGAAGTCTACGTACCCACGGTTGCTTGCAAGATGGCCGTATTCTTTATTTGTCGATGCTCATAGCCTTCGCGTCATTTTCGCGCAGGCGTTATGTTTAACAACGCTCTAGTGGACGCCAGAACGCCCGCAATATATGCAACACAAACCACGCTCAAGGCATCCTCGATATTGAAAGTATAGAAGTCTGTTAAATACTCCTTATAGGTAAAAATAACATAAACGGAAAAAGTTGTTCTTCTTTATAGTTCATTAAATTAATTAATGATTACACGCTAAATGACAGATTCGCAAAATAATAGCAGTTAGAACTGTTTTTTCTTTATAGATATGAAATGTAACAAAAATTTTGTTACAGTATTTAATATGTAAACGTTTTTTTTTTTTGTTAAAAGGTTGTTAGAAGCAAGGTTGTAGGTAGGATTGTGTTTATCAACAAAGCTATAGACTATTGATTGAAATTATATAGTAGAGTGAAAATATTTGTGAGATTGTGTGTGTCTGTTTTAAAGTTTAAACTATTATTGTCTTTTTGTATATAGTATGATTCTAAAAACAATCTGTTTACATAGTTACATTCTATATCTAAAATCTTAGTGTCATCCCAGTTGACTATGTGTTTAGTCTCATGTATGTGTGATGCAAGAGCACATGATTTTTACCAATTTTGGCGTCACTTTTGTGTTGTGTGAGTCGAGATCTTAGCCACTGATTTGTTTGTCCTATATACGTCATGTTACAAGAACACTTGATGCTGTATATTAAGTTACTACATATTGGTTTGATAGTTGCATTTTAATTTTGTAAAAGATTGTTAATAGATTTATTGTATTGATAAACAATTTTGATATTATTGTTAATTATTGTTTTATGTATTGCCGGTGTAAGATTGTTAATATAAGGTATTTTTTTGTAAATAACGATGTTAAGAAGTTCTGTCTGTGTCGGTTCTATTTGTGTCGGTTTTTGTGTTTGAAAAATAAGTTTTTTTAAAAGTATTTTAGGATATGCATTATTTTCTAAAATGTTTTGTAATAATTTAAGATTTTCAGCTACAAACTGAATATCACATATTTTTATTATTCTATTTTTTAGGGCCAGTACAGTATTTATTTTGTGTTGGTAAGAATGATTAGAAAAATAATTTATATAGCGACCAGAGTTTGTTGGTTTTTTGTATTTTGCATCACACATACATGAGACTAAACACATAGTCAACTGGGATGATACTAAGATTTTAGATATAGAATGTAACTATGTAAACAGATTGTTTTTAGAATCATACTATATACAAAAAGACAATAATAGTTTAAACTTTAAAACAGACACACACAATCTCACAAATATTTACACTCTACTATATAATTTCAATCAATAGTCTATAGCTTTGTTGATAAACACAATCCTACCTACAACCTTGCTTCTAACAACCTTTTAAAAAAAAAACGTTTACATATTAAATACATTTAAATAAGTAGTCTACTTCAATTTGACGTTCATACTCTATAATTTTCTCAAATGTCAAAATGTTTGTCAATTTAATTCTTTAAGAAATCAAGTTTTTGTAAGTACTCAACCATTATTCTAGCTATTAATGTATTATACTTTTAGAATCAAGATTAAGGTCTAAATAAAGTCCGAAACGTTGATTATCAACAAATGATTTTCATTTAAATATTAAAAAAACCATCCGAACGAAATTCATCCCAAAAATTATTTTACATTCTCTATTATTCCAATTGTATTATACGTTCGAAAAAAGAAAAAGAAACTCATTATTATTATATATATATATATATATATATATATATATACATATATATATATATATACATAGGGATATTGAGTGTCGGAGGAAGTGAGTGAAAATTCTGTTATCATATATCGTCGTTCACTCTGTGCGTGGTATCACTGAGCTAGTCCAGGCATAAAACTTAATTGTGTTAATTGCTATAATATAGCCCTTCGCTAGATGTACAACGATCAATTGCCTGCTGATCGCCACCTCTCTGTGCCTTTAAAAAAATGTAAACAATTAAGTTATACATATATATATATATATATATATATATATATATGTATATGTATATATATATATATATATATATATATATATATATATATTGGTACAATATCGCTCTTCGCCAAATGTACAACGATCAATTGCCTCTCTGTACCTTTAAAATAATTTAAAATTAACACAATTAGATTTTATGCTTGCACTAGCTCAGTGATGCCACGCACAGAGTAAACGACGATATGATAACAGAGAATAAGAAAAGTAGGTTTAATGAGTCTTAAATTAATACAAAGTACAACATTTTTTGACAAGTGACTCAAATACAGGCAGTCAGATATGATTGACAAAAATGGCAAACGTAATTGAAGGCTAGGTTCATGTATAGTTGTACACGATTTAGATTTGTAAATTTTCCAATTGTCGTCATCAGTCTCGGTGGTATAATTTTCTATATAATAGCAAAACTCATGTAAGCTGCCACATTTTCAAATCGAATTATCAACTTGTACTCACTCTATTCTAATTTTAAATATTAGTACATGAAATTCTTTTATCCTAGAATTTAAATAATAAATGGAAATGTTCGTTTTAAATTTTTTTAAAACTGTGATTTTTGTTTTACCGTGTAACTTATGGTGGTTCTTCTTATTGCTTCTGGTTAATCAGCTTTCAATTGGTGTTATATAGTTAAGCGTCCATATGATGTTAGCACCTGGAACCTTCTAGCAAAATCCAGTTGTTGTTGCTATGTTTAGAGTGGTAGGCGAAAAGTTGTGCGCCCCTTACGTCAGTATCGAATACCTTCATTTACGATGCAACTTTCAGGAACCTATCGTTTTACAGCCTGTGCCTTCTAGTTAGTTTAATTTACCTGCGCGTTATCTTATCAATATCTAACATTTATGGCTGCGGCTTTAATCTTATCTTTAAGACTTTAAATTCACGGTTCCACTCGCCTTAATGAGACGATGCTGTTTACATTCCTTATCTGATTATTCACTTTGTGGATTATTTTAGAAGTTTAATAAATGATTTTTCAAGCGATTTTTTAATTGAAATACACTGTCCTAGTTCCTTTTAATATCGACTGATAATTTAAATTAATGCATATGTATACAAGCGCAATTGAATATTTTATGCGCTCTATATAAAACGAAATTCAATGCGCTTCTACGCTATAAGATCAAAATATTTGAAGACAATACTACTATATAAAAGCACTACAAAGAATGAAAAATTTTCATCACTATGAATAAGAACTTCTTGAATCAAGTGTCTTTTATGTATTTATACTCAATATACCGAATGCTTCGATAAATACACTTTTCTGTGAAGATGAAGATTTACATAATTTGAGCTTTTTTTATATTTTTCCTAATATGCTTGGTTTTGCGGCGTCGTATTATTACCAACTTATGCTAGATGACTTTTTGATGAGCACTAATCACATCATTAAGTATATGTATATATATAAAATACTCATATTTAGACCAGGGTAGAAAACTAATGAATTACATAAAATAATTTTAATCACCGTGTATAAGGAATTTTATTAGATAATACGCTTTATTAAAACACCGTGGAGAATAAAAATTCATTCGTTTCAGTAAAAATAAGAGAGTTAAATCATGTACAAGACGCTTTGTATCAAAAGAAACAGTATTTACAAGCTCCAAGTGTAATGTAATTATTCCGAGGAAAGAAACAAATGGAAATTACGTGCAAAATTTATATTAATTAACCCTATTTTAAGTAACCGGTATTAAACAAAGTGTACAAATAATAATTAATATTTAATTTGTATTCGCTAAAAATGAAAGGATAGAAGTCAATTTTAATTGAAGTTAATTAAACCATTATTAATAATAAGCATAAAAGTCTGTGAAAATCCAGGATTATAATACCAGAAAATAAAGCTCTGAGAATTAATATTATGTTTGAACACCTGCGTAGTTTAAAAAGCTCATTCTGCGTAAATTTTGCAGATAATTAATGGTTACAAAGAATCTTGGAGAAACCGGGGCTTAATATTCACGGGAAGGCGCGATACGGGGTTATTTAACCCAGATAGTCCACATGGACATCGATAATAAGGAATATCAATTTGCACCACTAAGAACAGGTTAGATAGAGACGGATAATATGCGCAAGACCGAGGCACATATAGTAAAAGGCGTGAGTAGAGCAACGTCATAGGGTTGCGATTGGTTGAAAGTAAAAGGCAAAATTTGAGAGGTAAAAATAACATTTCGGTATAAAATTTAATTAGTTATTTCCAGACGTTGCTGCCGTGTTGAAATTTCTGAGATTTAACTGGGGCGAGTACAAAATTCGTAAAAACCGACGCGCGAGCTACGGAATGGGAACAAGGCAAGCGAAATTCTTTAGAATTGTCCATTTTGGGGACTCGACCGACAGACAGGCTAACTTCTATATCTACCCAGGTGAATATAAACAAGCTCTCTTACATCCGCGACTTGATTCAATACGTTAAACAGTGCATTTTAGTTTGATAGAATAATTTAAAGTTTGCTCGTATATTTTGGTGATTTAAAACAGTTTGTTATTTACGTGCTAACATGAATGTACTTGAGTGCACTTAGATACAAGGTAATAAAATTTAGTATCACTGTACCAATTAGTAAAATTTACAACGACAAATGAATACACCATTAGTAGGCAGTTTTGGCGTATATTGGTGAAAGAAGTATGAATTTCTTTGCTATTTTTCGGGGGTGTTAATGATTAAATGGTTCATAAATGTGTCTGGATCCACAAAACAAGGGTCAGATATACACAGATGAGTTCTGGAAAAGCCCAGAAACAACTTTAAATAAATGGTGATGGAGAAAATTTGAAAAGCGTTGAGAATCAGAAGCTGTAAATATAACCCAGTTGGAATGGCGTGATTAACAAAAGGGACGATGTACATTGAAGCTACGAGTGCAGTAACCTTCAGGTAATTTATACTATTTTGTTTGAACTTTGATATTTTTGTGTGTGTTGAATTACTTTATAATTGATTTACTTTAAATGGACATTAGTGAAATTGTACTAACCATAAAATTTTAATGTTAAGGTGAAATTTGCTTGTTTAGGTAGAAAGGGGTATTTAGTATTGATGTTCTGGATTATGATGAAAATTTGGGTATGTCTTTGAGCTCAATTAGACGAACCTAGTGTAATTAACGTAAAGGGGTGGTAGATGCTCCCTTTGTACTCAGACTCCGGTCTGCAGATATTGTTATATTAATTAGTAGGCATCCAACAAGGACTTTAATTCAGGATGCACATTTAAATGATAATAAATGTAATCTTGAAAATTTCTGATACTGAAATTTATGCCAAAATTTAATTTTGAAATTTTAATGTATTGTGAATATTGATGTAAATAGAGTTAACGTTCGTGTTTGTGGTAGGAATGTGTTTGTTTTTTTTTATGAATGAGGATGAAAGTTATCTAGGGGAGCAGCCGAGGCGATTAACAGAAGAAAGTCAATGGACCAACACAGTTAAAGTAATGAATAGCTTTTCGTAGGATTCACAGCATTCTGGACATCCAATTCGTAGGGGCTCGATTCGAAAAGCGGAGTACCCGGATTTTGGTGGTATCACAGCAAATTTGGCGACCCAAAAGTGAGGCTCGAGTTCCAAATAAAATTTTTGTGATTTTATTCCAGGAAACTGGCGATCTGAGAGAGAGAGTTTCTGTGTGTGTATAAATTTAAGAGTATTTTGAGAGTGTGTGTGAGTGATTAGAACGTATGCAGAGAATAGAGTGGTTAAGGAGTCAAGGAGTGGAAATTGGAAGTGACGATAGTGCATTGTGTGAAAAAAATACGAAAATGGAAGAAGCTGGAGGCAGTAGAGATCAGTCGAGGACGGAATCGGGGGATCAAGGAAACGAGATGATATTGAGAATGTTAGAGAGGATGAGTGAAGAATCGAATAAGAAATTTGACCGAATGAATGAGACATTAACAGGAGTTAGGAAACCCTAAGTGAGAAAATAGATAAGACGAATAAAGAAGTTTCAGAATTTAAAAATAGTCTTACCGTAAAGATGGGGAAGTTGAAAATAGGGTTGAAAAAATGAGCGTGATATTACAGGTCTTCGACAGGAAATGGGACATTTAAGGTCCGAAGTACGCATTTTTGTGAAGAAGAGATTAATGTAAAATGACTGAAGTGACGGACTCATGTAGGGATCAGTTAGGCAGGGTAGAACGCGAAGTTAGTAGTATTAAATACAACATGTCAAATTTAACGGGGATGGTCCCAGATTTTCTACAGGTGGAGTATCATTGGACCAACACATGAAGTTTTACGGCGATAACAGGGTAAATCCACAAATTTTTATTAATAGCGTAAGAAATCTAGTGGGAAATTTATTTGACGAACAGACTAAACTGAATACGATAAAGGCTTTATTAAAGGACAATGCGGAAGCATGGTACAATTTAGTAGGACAGGACATAGACACGTATCAGGACTTTGAAAACAAATTTTAAAGCACTACTGGAGTGACCACAGACAAGACCAGGTACGAGACGACTTAATCACAGGAAATTTAAGGGAGAATTTTCAGGAAGTAGGAGCAATATGCTATACGCAAGTATAGCATAGCAAAGCAACTGAACCCACCACTGACGGACCGACAAATTATTAAGTATTTATCACGACACTTCGAGGTAGACATAAGACAACACGTAGCACTACAGAACATAGTGGACAGAGAAATGTTTCTAGAATACTTGCAGAGGTACGACGACGTAAGTAGTGGACGACCTCGGGATAACAGGGAAAGACAGATCAACACAGTTAGGTTTGACAATAGACGGGACAACTACGCTAGACGGGGGAATAGTTACGGATACCAGCGACAGAATTGGGAACAGAGACGACCATACGTTAGGAGTAATGGTTTAGGAAGGGATCCTGCACCGAGACCGGGACCTACCAGAATGAATAGTTCACCAGACATGAGCGGGACTGCTAATACAGACACGGAACGAGTGGAAACGCCTAGGACATACGCTGGGGTGACGGCTAGACCAGGACCGAGTAGGGAAAACAGACCTGGACAGGATTTTTAGAACGCGACAGACCACTAGATTTCAGTGTAAATGTATATGAACATCCACGTGAATTTTTCAAAATTGAGGAGGAAGTAGAGCCAGAAACTAAGGAAAATTTATGTTTGCCAATTATTAATTTAGAAATTTTTGAGAATAATGTAGAAGTATTACTTGATACAGGGGCAGAGGCGAGTTTAATATCGGAGGAATTCGTCAGCAAAATTAGGGATAAGGTTTGTGATAGAATTATGCCTATAAAGCGTAGCCACTTAGTAGCTCCAAATAAAAAGAAGTTTGCTGTAGTAAATAGTGTTGTGGTGCTTAGGATAAATATAGGAGGTTTAAGCTGTGAACAGGAGTTTGTAATTGTACCTGGACTGAAGTTTCAGAGCATTTTAGGTGTTGACTGTATGATAAAGTTAGGGGTTTTGATAGATATGGAAAGGAAGGAAATAAGGATTAAGGATAGGGTAGTGCCATGGAAGGGCAGTTATGAAGTCACAGAGGATGATACGGGGTTGAGTATTAATGTAGTAGAGGTAGAAGATGATGAAGGTAAACAGATCAACACAATAAGATGTCCAGAGGATAGGAGAGTAGAGGTTCAAGCTTTAGTACAAGAAAATGCAGAATTAGTGGGGGTAAAAGCAACAGCAGCATATCAGGAGCAGGTGAAGGCGGAATTAAGTAAAGATGGCAAGTTTGTTTTTAATAAAGTTAATTTAAGGAATTCATTCTGGCGGATTCCATTACATAAGAATTCTAGAAGGTACATAGGATTTTCCATAGAGGGAAAAGTCGATAATTTTAAAGTAGTATCGTTTGGTTTGTCGGCAGAAAGGGAAACAACAATAAATGAGAAACAGACAAGTGTAGGGACTGAAGAAGAAGTAATATTTAAGAGTCAGGATAAGAGGGATGATAAGTTTATTGTATGTGAGATAATAGAGATGTTAAGTATAGATATAGAAGGGGGAGAGATAGGGATGAATAGTATTAGGATGGTAAGAAGAAAGACTTGGAGGGTCAAGAAGAGAGTTAGATTTAAATAGGATAGGGATAGAATAGGTGTAGATAGAAAAGTAGAAGTAAGTGTTTATAGAAAATAAAGCTAGGTATAGGATAAATATGGGAGATAATTAGGAATAGGTTTAGGATGAGAATAAAGAGTAAATGTAGGAAGAAAATAAGATAGGTTAAGTATAGATATTTCATATAAGATTAGTTAAAAGTTAGGAATAGGATAGGTATATAGGATGTATATAGGATTAGATGGATAAGTAGGATGAAGTTAGGGATAATTTCAGTTTATAAAATTAAGTGAGAATTAGGAATAGAATAGGGATATAGGACAGGTGTAAATATTTTTTGGATTGGAGATAAAGTAGGTAAGTTAGATAGATAAGGGTAGAGAGAGATAGGCAATTTTTTTTGTAATTTTTTTGTCTAAATGCTTTATATTTGCATTCAAGTAAGTGGGATTATTTGTATTCAAATAGGGGGAAAATACTCATATTTAGACCAGGGTAGAAAATTAATGAATTACATAAAATAATTTTAATCACCGTGTATAAGGAATTTTATTAGATAATACGCTTTATTAAAACACCGTGGAGAATAAAAATTCACTCGTTTCAGTAAAAATAAGAGAGTTAAATCATGTTCAAGACGCTTTGTATCAAAAGAAACAGTATTAACAAGCTCTACGTGTAATGTAATTATTCCGAGGAAAGAAACAAATGGAAATTACGTGCAAAATTTATATTAATTAACCCTATTTTAAGTAACCGGTATTAAACAAAGTGTACAAATAATAAATAATATTTAATTTGTATTCGCTAAAAATGAAAGGATAGAAGTCAATTTTAATTGGAGTTAATTAAACCATTATTAATAATAAGCATAAAAGTCTGTGAAAATCCAGGATTATAATACCAGAAAATAAAGCTCTGAGAATTAATATTATATTTGAACAGCTGCGTAGTTTAAAAAGCTCATTCTGCGTAAATTTTGCAGATAATTAATGGTTACAAAGAATCTTGGAGAAACCGGGGTTTAATATTCACGGGAAGGCGCGATACGGGGTTATTTAACCCAGATAGTCCACATGGACTGAAATAATCGATAATAAGGAATATCAATTTGCACCACTAAGAACAGGTTAGATAGAGACAGATAATATGCGCAAGACCGAGGCACATATAGTAAAAGGCGTGAGTAAAGCAACGTCATAGGGTTGCGATTGGTTGAAAGTAAAAGGCAAAATTTGAGAGGTAAAAATAACATTTCGGTATAAAATTTAATTAGTTATTTCCAGACGTTGCTGCCGTGTTGAAATTTCTGATTTTTTAACTGGGGCGAGTACAAAATTCGTAAAAACCGACGCGCGAGCTACGGAATGGGAACATAGCAAGCGAAATTCTTTAGAATTGTCCATTTTGGGGACTCGACCGACAGACAGGCTAACTTCTATATATACCCAGGTGAATATAAACAAGCTCTCTTACATCCGCGACTTGATTCAATACGTTGAACAGTGCATTTTAGTTTGATAGAATAATTTAAAGTTTGCTCGTATATTTTGGTGATTTAAAACAGTTTGTTATTTACGTGCTAACATGAATGTACTTGAGTGCACTTAGATACAAGGTAATAAAATTTAGTATCACTGTACCAATTAGTAAAATTTACAACGACAAATGAATACACCATTAGTAGGCAGTTTTGGCGTATATTGGTGAAAGAAGTATGAATTTCTTTGCTATTTTTCGGGGGTGTTAATGATTAAATGGTTCATAAATGTGTCTGGATCCACAAAACAAGGGTCAGATATACACAGATGAGTTCTAGAAAAGCCCAGAAACAACTTTAAATAAATGGTGATGGAGAAAATTTGAAAAGCGTTGAGAATCAGAAGCTGTAAATATAACCCAGTTGGAATGGTGTGATTAACAAAAGGGACGATGTACATTGAAGCTACGAGTGCAGTAACCTTCAGGTAATTTATACTATTTTGTTTGAACTTTGATATTTTGTGTGTGTTGAATTACTTTATAATTGATTTACTTTAAATGGACATTAGTGAAATTGTACTAACCATAAAATTTTAATGTTAAGGTGAAATTTGCTTGTTTAGGTAGAAAGGGGTATTTAGTATTGATGTTCTGGATTATGATGAAAATTTGGGTATGTCTTTGAGCTCAATTAGACGAACCTAGTTAATTAACGTAAAGGGGTGGTAGATGCTCCCTTTGTACTCAGACTCCGGTCTGCAGATATTGTTATATTAATTAGTAGGCATCCAACAAGGACTTTAATTCAGGATGCACATTTAAATGATAATAAATGTAATCTTGAAAATTTCTGATACTGAAATTTATGCCAAAATTTAATTTTGAAATTTTAATGTATTGTGAATATTGATGTAAATAGAGTTAACGTTCGTGTTTGTGGTAGGAATGTGTTTGTTTTTTTTTTTATGAATGAGGATGAAAGTTATCTAGGGGAGCAGCCGAGGCGATTAACAGAAGAAAGTCAATGGACCAACACAGTTAAAGTAATGAATAGCTTTTCGTAGGATTCACAGCATTCTGGACATCCAATTCGTAGGGGCTCGATTCGAAAAGCGGAGTACCCGGATTTTGGTGGTATCACAGCAATATATATATATATACATATTAATGTGATAAGGGTCATGAGAGGTCATTGAGCACCACATTCTGTGAGGAAAAACCTAGCCAAAGCTAAAAAAGGTAAAATTTTCGAATATTTAGCGTTTATCCTGTATAATATTCTTGTAAGATTCTTGTAGCACATACGTGTTATCCCATGTAAAATAACACGTTTTAAGTACATATAGTTTTGTGACATATCATTTAAAAACGAAACCCAATCTTAAAACAATCCTAATCCGTAAATATACAAAAGCATTTGTTGATTCAAAAATCCATGTGTAAATATTTATTCTCTTTAAAAATATTTTAAAGACTAGTTTTATTGCATTTGTACAGACTGAAAAAACCGTAAAACGGATTTTATATGCAAAAATATATCAACTTCAAGAATACTAAATAACTTTAATGTCAAATCATCTTCTTTAAAATAATTCATTTAAAACAAGTTCTGACCGACGAAAATATAAAAATCCGCTTTTTTCTCAAATGTAAATTCGGTCAATATCAGTCAATAAACTTTATTTAATTGAAAACATTATAATACTATCGCGAGTTTTCAACGCGAAGTAGTATCCTTTCGAAAATGCCATTTTTGAGATGGTTCTAGAATCAATTATATTTACGTTACCAAGCTAACTATTTTGCGTAAATGAATGTATGCCAATTTACGGAACGGAATAACATCTGGAAAAACTATAAACTAGACAAGATAACAAGTTTTAATTGCTATAAATTACTGTAGCTCATGAAATTATAATAAGGAGAAAGAGATAACCAATCGTTAGCTCCAAGCATGAATAAAAGATAAGAAGAATTTATTATTGCAATAAGTTTTAATCTGACAGGCGATTAAAGATAAGAGCACAAGAGATTGCGGTTCATTGTTACATGATGAGGATGCCTTACCTCCTAGAATCTGATCCATATTCAACAAAAATGGCGTATTTAGAATTTTATTATGTAAAGGCGGAAGCTAATGAAAGCGATTCATTCAAGCAGCTACAGACGTTAAAGGGACGAATAAAAAACGAACTTCTGGAAGATCATGCTTTGTCAATATTAAAACGCTCGCTAATTGGAAAACACTTTTTATTTTTGTCTCACGAATAAACTATTTTGAAAGTTTTTAACGCTGCCAAAAACTGGCAATAAAACGAGCTTCTTGGTAACAATATTGCTGCATGCTTAAAATGAGCACTGCTAAATAATTTATCATTGTATCTAGAGAATATTTGCAAACACAACCATGAAAAGTCTTCTTATACGACCATATACTACGGAATTAATGGTCAATTGGTAAAATCATATCTCTACCTCTTTGGAATGCTGTTTATTCAATATGGGTTAACGTACATATTTCTTTTTCAAATTTTTCATGACTTCTGTTGACGCTGTTGAGTTTTATTTTGCATGAAAATCTAACTCACAAACTACTCAAATTACCCGAACTTTGCAGTTGAAGTTATATAATAGTAAGCTTAAATTTTAGGCAGCACCCTGAATAAAATTGGAATTGGACCCTCAATTCTTACTCTCATGTTTACGGTGCCGTTGCATCTTTGCCTTCGATATTAATCAATACCATTTTAAAGGAAGATAACGTTCTAATATTTATGTTCCCAAAGTTTCGTGAACTCAGATTATTTATTCGATGTATCGCAGAAACTGGGACATTTTGATTGTTTACATAAACATAGCAAACGAATATACCGAATTGATATTGTTTAAAAATATTTTAAGCTGTACTAAAAGCAAGCGAAAAAAAGGAGTATGTGATACATATTTGACAGTTTAAAAAAAATATTTGGCGCAGAGGGATATGATTTGGTTTTGAACATTGGGGGATAGGTATTTAGTCCCGACGTTTGTCCTTAAATGCCTGCAAAAAGCAACAGTGGCATCGTATACTACAATTGCCGTTTTTAAAACCGGTTGTATATGTAATTCTGGAACATCGCCGACGCGGTAGGTCGCTTACTTCGAGTGTATAGACCACACCACAAATACAAATCAAAATTAGTAAGCTTTAATTCTTTACTCAATCTTCGTCAATCGTTAGTACTACCATCACATCAGATCGTTCTCCGTAAAAAACTGGCATGGCTAAATGTTTCTTTGCAAAGGACTTCGATGATGTTGGATCTCGAGAAATTGATTTCCTAAGCCCGATTAGAGAAAAGATAATGCTACATTTGAATGTATTTAAAAGCGAATTATGAAATAAAGCTTCGACTGAATCTGTTACTTTATTATCTGTATCGTAATTCAAAAAGAAAGTTCAGATGGCGATTTCTCGTAAAGAATAGCTATAGCTACAGATACAATTTTATAATTTTTTAATATAAATGTGCTAAACATTGCCAGAGCTTTACTATTTGATCAATTCTACTCCATCTGTTACTACTTACGATATTTGGTTGTTGAAAAGAAGCTGAAAATGTAGCAGGTTCTGAACGTTTTAAAAACACCGATAACTTGAAACAACGTCTTTAGTTTCCAATTCTTCTTATTGCATTTTATTACTTTCCACCAGTCACTTACACTCTATTTTTAATTCATGCTTTTTCAAATCATTGCTGGGTTTTTTGGAAGAACATTGTCACAAACTTTGTCGAATATCTTGGTGAAGACCGTATATCTAACATACAATTGACGTAGTCTTTAAAAACAATTAAATTGGTTTGTGTTGGTCGTTTTGGAATAAAGCTGTGTTGGTGACTTTAATATTAGAACAACATGTGTAGCGATTTAGCGTTACGTTAAATAAGAATCCAACATAGAAAGTGGAAAAATTAATCTTATTTGGGCAAATTAATATTGAAGCACATTGTATAATCTTGATTTCATTTATAGGAATATAGAGTAAGCAAGACATCGCAGTAAAATTAGAAGTTTTATTCGAATAAACATAGTTTTGTTTCTGTCAAATACAAATTAGAATGGAAATTAAGGTCGAAAATTAATTTAAATTGCAAGAGTGTCAACAACATATTTTTAACTGTAAACTTTCGTATCAAAATCGCGACATTTAAAAAAAAACTTTAGCTTCTTGAAATAATAGGAAATTCATTGATGTGCACCTCAAATATAAAAAAGCGTTAAAAAATTTCAGTTAAATAAGTTCAATTCAATGTTACTAGTTTCAATATTCATGGTTGCAATTACCATGAAACAAACCCAAACGCTGAGTTGTGAAAATTATCCATATTAGATGGCAGACGATTTAATATTTATCACGCAATATATTACAATGTATTTTTGTAGTTACGTAAAAGAAATTAAGCACGTCGTATAAACCACAAGAAGTTATGTATGTTGGAAGATATAGAGTTTTAAAGCGCGAAAGATCATAATAGCTACATTCGAGAGGAAAGAAATAAATTTAATTATTCGTGAGCTGGTAATAAGAAAATATCAAAAATGTAGAGATACGAGCGAGTAGTGATAAGGCGGACGGAGCTGCAGGTTTGGAAATTGATATTATGTTAGGTTAATAGCAGACAATTAAACATAATGCAGCTTCCAGGATAAATAAATATGAATGTTCACGCTTGGAACAGTAAACTTAGCGTACCACTAGCTTTTGAACTTACACTTGCAAGCGCAAAGTGTTTCCAATTCACTTTCTGTGGGAATGTTGTCGTAGGGGGTTGGTATTGAAATAGTTTACCCCGCTATTAAGTCGGAATTTTTGCTTACGGTGTGTCGAAGTTGCTGTTGTTTGAATGCCGAAAAACAAAAATATTTAAACGTTGGAAGACTTGCTTTTTTGGATATTTTTTACTTTATAATACGCGAATTAAACCGTGAGTAATTATAAACTTCTATGACTATATATTCTTTTATGTATATAAGGTGACATTGGTTTTATATGTCATTTAATTGAGGAGATTATAGAGATTGATTGGCTAAACAATAAACCAATAAAGCGTTTTACTCTTTGACCTATTTTTACATGCTTAACTTAGACTAACTTAAGTAAAAGTTTTAAAAGTGCTGTTTTGTTACATGTTTATAAAAGGTAACTCACCTATGCTAGTGTTATCCTGAATGACATCACGTACACGAATTGGTTTCACAATAAGTGTTCAAAATGACACCGCCTGCATACAATTTACTAAACTATATAATATCTCTAATAACGTAAAACCTAGTATAATTACAATTAAATTACAGTACTACATTCAAGTATATTAGCAAAACAAGTAAGAAAACTGCATCGTTCGAGATTAGCAACAAAAGCAAACAGGAAAAACACGCATACAATACATCAAACACGTTCAGTGAAAAAATACAAACAACTTTAAATGAATTATTGCTAAATTGGTAGAACCTCCAGACTACATAGTCAGAAACCAAATACGTTACCCAAATCAGCATAATGCAATTTTATATTTTGTTGTGATTGTCATCACAAATTTCGTATGTTTAAAAAATCTTTAAACTAACTTTATTAGCAGTTAAAGTCGATAAAGTCGATTGACTCATAGGATAATACTATTATGTATTTGAATAGTGATCTAGCTATCATTGCAATGGTTCTCTGAGAGTTTGGGTACTTTTCTTGTGTGTCCGATTATAGCTTAACCGTTCGTTTTTAACCACAGGTTGAGTAACAATTTTTGTTTGTCTCAGTGGTCTCTACGTTCCTTTTAAATTAAGGGCACAGAACTAATGCCACACTATATGAGTTTCGGGTATAAACGTAGTTGGTATTTTATAACATAAGACGTTTATCGAATACAAAAGTGATTATTTTTATTGATCAATATATTACTGACGGAATGAGTGTCGATTAAATTTATGCATCATTGTTATGATTTTAGAATACTAAGAAATATGTTGGTATGGATTATGAAGTATTTTCGAATGAACAGTGAGCAGATTATGAAAAGTTGATATTTAACTGTTTTCTGTGTTGTTATTAAATGCATTTCTACATATTGGGATTTATAAATGTCATGTAATTCAATACCAAAAACATGAAAAATTTAGAGTGACAAATATCTTTATTGATGAAGTAAATTTAAGATTCTTTTAGAATTTCTTTTTTTAGCAATACCTGGCCAGAGTTGAGGTTAAGATAATGTCTTTTAGGAAAGTAAATTTGAATGCTTATTAAAATTATTTTATGTTAATAGTGCTTAAATTTAGGTTTAATTTAATTAGAATTTATTTAAAAACTAGGTACATAGACGCATTTGTAAAGGGTATCCAGGTACATCAGTAATGGAATCTTATTTGGAAGAGGCATTTGATTTTGAATAATTTTTTTAATTATGATAGAAATAATAAGTGTTTTAAGGTGTATGAAGTGATAAACATTTAGGATATCGAAACCAGGGAGATTTGTGCATAATAACCGTCTTCCGTATAGGGAGTCATATCAAAAGGACTTGCTGTGACTGACGGTTGGACGCTCCTCAATTTTGACAGGGTAAGTGATAGCGTAACTTACTTATTGTATTTCAGCCTTTTTATTTATTAATGTTATGTCTTTATTATATTTACTTTAAATTTTTTAAATGTTCTTTCTAATTCCTCCATAGGAACCCAGTCCCGTACCCGACGCAGTCTTATATTGTTACGGGGTCACTGTCCCTTCAGGGCAAATCAAAATTTATTAATATAATGCTTATTGTAACCGTGACACATGATTAAAAGTTTATATATATATAATATTTGTTGAAAAATTTTAGCTTGGACAGAACGAAATGGTATAGACCTTTAACTGGATATTTATTTGCTGCACCTGATTTATGAATGCCGAATAAATAAGTTATTGTTAATAAATAGATAAATAATATAGTGTAACAAAAGCGCCAAAGAGTCTAAAATACGAAGGGGTAAAACCGGTAAACCAACAATGGCTTGATTGCCAGCTACAGCGTTGCATTTAAAAAACTGTACAGAACAAATAACATAGATATATTGTAAATCACTTGCAATTTCTAGAAGCTTTTGAAATAATTATAGTTAGATATATAAAACCGTACAATTCGACCGTTAGTTTCACTCGAAGTATAAATTTGCAGATACATAAAATAAATAATTGAATGAATAGTTAAAATAGGTACGTTTAATGTCTATATTGGGTGCATATGTAGATAAATTACGCAGTCTAATTTAGCAGTAAGTATAATGTAATTTTGGTGTTGACAACGAATTTAGTGTAAGCAGACATTATAGTAGTTATCGTCAGTGATATCTGTTGCTACGTTCAGCGACGTAGTCTAAAAAAAAGAAAATAAAAACAGGAAAGAAAAAGAAGCAATTGACTGGGCTCCATCGGCGAGTGGGCGTGGTATTATACCTACAAAAAAAATTAAGGGAGGCCTAAAATAAAAATATACTCACTCACGCATAATCAAACATTTACAAACTAAAAACCTCTAATTTAAAAAAAACAAAATTATATGCAAAACACCATAGTACCAAAAATGAACAATTCGTAAGTACGCAATATACATATTAACGAATAAAAGAAGAATCATTTTTAACGTGGCGAGCTGCAGAAAAAGGAACAAAATTGCCCCACTAAAAACAACAGTTCGAAATCAGCATTGTAAGTACGGAATTCTATACATAAAATTATCTTAATAAAGAAATCAGTAAACATTGTAATATCCTCGCACATGCAAACAACCAGTCATTTTACCACCAACAAGGTGATGCATCCGTAGACCCATGTACGTATGTTGTTTCCAACAACTACCGGTTACCCATATAAGAATATTAGTGTATAAACACTTACCCTCGAGTCACCACGGTCTGGTTGACTCCTACCGTCTGTAAAAACGGTGCGAAACAGAGGTGCGCGTTATGCAGCCTTAGGATGGTCCTCCCATCACAACAAGGGGCGACCAATCATTGTGGTTCTAAGAGCCACCGGAAGGAGTACGCCTTACAGGCGTGCGCGAACTTTTCATACAGAAAAACGGAAACAACCAACCATTCTACACGTGTTTACGCTGTGTAGATTGAAAATCAAGTGAATATTAAGTCGTTTCGCTAATGGCCAGAGCTCAAAGTGATATTGTTGTTACGGAAATAAAACTGGAAAACCACGGTTTATTGAGATAATATGCGGCTTTAATTCGACGAAGCTTTCAATGGAAAACACATAAGAATCAATTATCAGATACCTAGAACCAGCTATCGCCTCTTTAATTTTAGCATAAACTTTACGTTGAGGAATTCTTAGAAGGAGTATTTATTATTAATTAGGCTCTAGGATGTAAAAATAGGAATCGAATTTATACAAATAGATAAATGAATTAACACATGAAAGGGTTATTTTAATTTACTGAATTAATTTACGTTTTTAACGCCAAAGGGATTTGAGTTGAAAATTATTAGACCGTGTATTTCTTATTAACAGAAAAAATGTACGGGATGTTCAAAATAAACGTAACACTGTATTAGCATTTCTGTACACGAAAGTCTCTCTGAATTATGAATAATTAGGATTATATTTGACAGATTAAATAACAGCAATGAGAAGTTCGTCACAACAGTTTATTTACTAATTTATTTAAATTTGGAAATAAACAGGCCTAGCCAGCTACCGGGATAAAACAAAGCGAGAAATTGTTTAAAAAAAGAAGCATCCTAAGTTTCTCTAAAAATAAAAACGTTCATCTTAAAAATCAATTCTCTCAATACAACTGCTGTTAAATTTCATATTTAGATAAAATCTCGTGAGTAACCTCTTCACTTTGACTGGTACCACTGTGTCAATTATGTAGCACCAAAGCTCGCTCACCGTTATTTCATCACGGCCTCGTGGAAAATTCAACCCATAAAAAAAGCGTTGACGCATTTCTTCTATAATAACTGAATTATTTTCCTCTCGATTATATATCGATCCAAAGAGGTTGTTAAATTTTCTAATAAAAGTTAAGCAAACTTATAAATAACGTAGTATGACATCAATTTTACAATGTAAGCAGTTTATCATGAGATACCGCATTATGGAAGAAGTTCATAAATATTCAGATCCTTTAGGGTTTATACGTTTAGTTTTTTGAGACGCTAAATGTGCATTTTATCCAATAATTTATCATGAAAACGGAAGCACTATATACACGAGCTCATTACCTTTGCTGAATAGAAATACACAAAGCAGCATTTCATTTAAGCGGCTGTAAATAGTACAAATTCCACTTGCATTGTATTTGGAATAAGCGTGATTTAAGTTAATTCCGGATATGTCTGAAGGATTTCTACAAACGACGCCTACAGTTATTCAAAGATTGTGCTTTGTACGTAACATAAAGCAAACTTTTTTCAAAAATTATTGTACAGACAACTTTGCTGATATAAGGTGAAACTCACGCAACGTAAATGTACATCGTCAGCTATCGCGTGTTTACCTAATAAGTACAAGCTTCACAGAATAACATCTATGTTATAATAAATAACAAAATACTTACTTCTTTCAATTTTCGGCATGCTAAGGTCATCATTTTTTCTCCACGCTTTAAAAAGGTTTCTTGGTAATAGGGTATGCAGCAAACCACCATCCGGCTTAATTTTGCGGCTCCGAAAACCTTTAACTTGCACATCCGCATCAGATGATCTGCAACTTGATGTCGATTCGTCTTCATAGCTGCTGATACTTCTTTTACTAAAGGATATGCACCCACAGCCTTTAGATTTTCCAAATCCTCTCATTATTGAGAGGAGGTTTGATTTCCTGAAACAAAATTTTGATTTAGATATAGAAGGTATAGGAAACCAATGTACTAGTAACCAGTAACTTATTAAGGACCAATTGAATTTTGCAGATTAAGCGTCTTGGAAGGTGAACTCGTTTTTTGCAGTTTTGAGCATTTTTTCAGAATGTGTTTATGTAACAGGACGGGAGTTTGTTTATAGATAGCTAGATACATTTATTTTTTCCCATAGCTACATGGTAGTTAATATATATATTGCTATGTTCGTCCTCGGTTCTACTCTGCGTCTCTAAATCCTATACCTCTTTTTATAAATATATCTCGGCTAGCTCAGTCTAATCGACACAAAGTGCCCGACGACACGACAATAAAGAATCTTTAACCCCTTTTATATCTAACTCCTATCTGTTAAAATAACGTAAACGAAAGTAACCAAAATTTGTTTAATAATCGAGAATATGTACACTTTTTTTTAATAACTTTTTACTTTGATTTTGTATTCAAAAATTAACCCCGGAATAAAATATTGATATTTATCTGATTACACCGAAATCATACTCCTTTAAAGCAAGCAAAAATACCACTGTAATTTATTTGAAGCACTTTTGAACGTTCAAATGATCTTCTTTCTATTTGCAAAAATTCTATAAAGATTTTTGATGACCCTTACAAATACTTTGATAGAAATAATAGCAAGTGTTAACATTTGAAATACAGTCTTATGTTAATAAAGGATAATATGTCTCTGGCCTGCCTTTTTCCTGCTTGTTTCTTACAACTGCCTCTGTATGTGGATTGTCAGCAACCCTGGATTGTTTCTAATTTGATTCTTTGGTACAGCTTCTACCCGTCTAATCCTTTCCTGAGTAATCTTTCCCTTCGATACCAATTTGACACTTAGCGTAGTTGCCTCAACTCCTTGACTAGAATGATTAACAAAATTTACTTGAATTTTTCTCCTTAGGATTTATCTTAGATTCTCTTAGAGTTTATTTTTAGATTCACTTAGAATTTGCTTAGTTTCTACGTAGTTTATTCAAGTTACTTAGAATTCCTTAGAGTTACTTGTAGTTACTAGGAATGATTTGGAGTTTACTTGGAGCCCTAAATCCTTAAATATTAGAATTAGATTTATTTAATAATTTACCTTACGTTTTTGAAAGTAAACGGCCACTTCTGTTGTATTTATTGGCGCTTGAATTTTCATCTTTATATTACTAAATTATTTATTTTGACTAAGTTTACTTTGGGTAATATTCTACTTTTAACTGACGTTGTCAGTGACTTGGTTACACAGATACTGGTTGTTTATGAAGTCCACGTTATCTATAAAGACCCCACCTCTTATTTGTCCTATTGCTTTTCCTCGCGTGTTTGTTGATTAAGGCATTGCACTTTGATCTATCACTGCAGGCTTTAGATTTTCTACATATTTCCTGTCAAGACTCTTGTTAAATCGTTTCATTTCACACGTAGGCTTTTATTTTATATAACATATTCTTCAGAAAATCCAAGTTTACATTGCATTCTGTCACGTTCTTATATTTGTTTTTGCTGTTTTTCTCATTTTATCATGTTACCGAACGTCTGTTGTTTGTTATTTAAAAATCCAAGTATGTGGGATTTTATGTGGGTTTACAAAGTTGCAGATCACCTAGCTTCTTTTCTATTATGATGTATTTGAATGCGTTTATGCGTTAATATTTTAAATGAGATTATATTGTAGCTAGTATGCCAGGTTGTTTACCTTTACCGATTGCGTGTTTAATTTAATAAAACTCGTTGTGTTTAAAACGTTACTTTGCGTATCTCTTTTCAATCTTAGATTTGTATATTTAATTTGAAACGTATTATACGATGTACACGTTATTATTCTTGCTAAATAGGACCTGGTTATTGAAGCATGAGCTTCCTTTTATGAACTAAAATTAGTTATGATTTATATACAGTGTGCTCGCTATTGACTTTATGCAAAAAAATTGTCGATTTATTCCCATATAATGATGGAATTGTTTAGTGTTTTAAACGTTAATAATATTTACATGTATCTTATGACTTAATATACGCTTAAATTACCTTCTTATTATAGCATTATATAATAATAATAAGTCCTAATAAGTCCTAATAAGTCCTAATCATATAATATTTTTTTGTCAAGATATTTAATAATCTATAGGAACACTGTGGCACGATTTAAATAAAATTAAATAAAAACCCTTAACCACAAAAAATATTTAAATTACTAGATACGTATTTCGACCACTATGTGGTTATCATCAGTAGGAAACCTCTTAAAAAAAAAAACAATAATCATTAGCTGTTGTTCTGGAACACTTCAGAGGATATTCTCCTCACCACTTAGGCTGAAGCGAACCTTCCCAACCTATAATTTACTATATTGTTGCTTTAAACACTATCGAGGATATTCTCCTCACCCGCAGGCTGGTGTTCTCAACAACAAACAAGTGAATTGTGACCTACCACAATTCACTTGTTTGTTGTTGAGAACACCAGCCTGCGGGTGAAAAGAATATCCTCGATAGTGTTTAAAGCAACAATATAGTAAATTATAGGTTGGGAAGGTTCACTTCAGCCTAAGTGGTGAGGAGAATATCCTCCGAAGTGTTCCAGAACAACAGCTAATGATTTTTTTTTTTTTAAAGAGGTTTCCTACTGATGATGACCACATAGTGGTCGAAATCCGTATCTAGTAATTTAAATATTTTTTGTGGTTAAGGGTTTTTATTTAATTTTATTTAGTCAAGATATTTACCAAAAATTTTGTGGTCAGAGTTCGAACACTTTGACTCTTAAACAGACTACATGTCAAATATTTTTGGCCTAACAAAGCTTGCAAGCGTCGAATAAAAGCCAGGTAAACTATCCACAAGAGAATAGATTTGAGGTCTGTAATTTTTAAGCAAGAATAGGTGAGGAACATTTTGATAATTAAGTAAATAGGTACTTGTTAGAAATAATTTTGTGTTTGAAAGAAACTATGCAGTAAATGTTCTATATTCTTTTGTATGAGAGAAATTATTTTTGACTGCTTAGTTGCTCTTCTACATTGCTGTGTTTTATTTCATTTTGCAAACTCTATTACTTCCCTTGAGCTAGCCAGGCAAAGAAAAGTTAGAATAGAAGGCGTCAGTAATTTCAAAAATTTTTATATGGGAGCTATGTAAGTAAATGATTTTTGAAATTTATAGGTAACTGTTTGTTGGCATGTCCTGTGTTACGATGGTGATGGAAATAGCAGTCGTGAAGCACCTCCTATTTTGTATAATAATATTAAGATCTCATAAATAAACATAATAGTAAAAGTAAGTATTGCAAGTTTCTTAAAACGAAGTCCACAATTCGCATCTTTGTCTGCGCGACAAATAATTCGCATGGACCTTTTTGGAATTTTGAATATGGGGAGGTGTGTACTGAAGGTGTATTTCCCTAGAAGGCTATACCGTACCTCATTTTAGATTGAAATAGTAGGTAACAAACTTTGCAAACACAAGTAAATGGTGTTTTGATCGACACAATTCTTACCGCAAAACATGCGGAAACGCGTTTTTATCATAAAAAAGTAATATGATCCAACCAATCCAGGCCATGGTTAATTGTTATACCTAAAAATTTAGTAACAGGAACTAGATTAAGATAAACGCTGGAGACAATTGCGTTATATAGGTTAGTAGGTCTAAATACTGTACCGCATGTTTTGCTTTCTTTGACAGGGTTTATTAATTAAATTAAAATTCATTATGGAGAATTTCAGGTTAAAAATTGTATAACCGTTACTTTGTAGTCTAAATCATTGCAGTTTTATAATTCATTTGTTTTGATTAATAATGTATAACGTTGGCGCTTATAACGTCACCACATTGTACCAAAACTGTTCACACGCTAAATTATGCCGGTGCAGGAAATGATAAATCCTTTATTTTCGTTCAGGTTAATAGTTTATAAAAATGATTTTACACATGTAGAATAGAAAAAAAAAATAATTTCAACTTGCAGTTTTAATTCATGCATCAAATTCTTTCGAAGATAATTTCCAGTCGCTTTATGAAAAAAAATACGTTTGCTGAAAGATAACAAGCAAACTTAAGTAGGTACAGTTAATTTTTGATTAGTTAAGTATCAAACTTGATTAATGTGACTAGTCGATTAAATTTCGGAATTTTATCGTACCAGGTTGGTGAATTTTACTTTTAGGAAGAATTGGTTCTCGAAGTAATAACTACTGCATGTTGGAAGAGCATGTTAATTAAGCAACATCTAAGTTTTAACAAAATCCTAGAATTTCTAGTAGACTCTGATTAGAAACACCGGATCGAGTCTAGGAGATAATTGATATTAGTTGTTTTTATACACCAATGGGACTCATGCCCTAATCTTAATGGAGGCTTTTTTTAAATTCGTCGAATAAACACTACTTTACAGCATCTAAGCGTGCTTCCCTTAAGCCTTCCTCGTATCAGTAATTAAGTGTGTAAACTAAAACGTACAGTAAAAACACACAGTCATTTTTAAAATAGTTGCGTTTCTAAAAATTAAAATTTTAGGTTGCAGGATTTATGGTCAAAGTAATCAATATAATTAAGACACAAATTTGATTAAGATATGCTTTCCTAAATTACTGAGGCACTGTACACTTGGCAAGTGAATTAGGGAAATAAAGCGTAATTGCAGTGGGAGCGAAGATATTTTTCTGCAGGATTGGCAAGTCATTATTTGGTAGTTTATAAATTAAAAGAAATGCCATTTTTTGCTGATATTATATTTCAAGTAATTTCAAGGAGTATTTTCGTACAAGACATTTACTGATTTCTTTCATGAACGGTGAACAGGGGCGATTGGAAATGCTGTATCAGCACAAGAGAATCTTTCAATAATTGCCTTAATTAAAATTTCATTAAGTATTCTCAAAATTAGTAGGTAAAACAATTTCTAGAAAAATTTTCGTAATTCAGATCTCCATTAACTAAATTGTAGTAAGTTTTATTTTTACTTTCGCCCTTTGCTGTTAGATATCTTTCAGTTCCTTCTTCCCTTGCCTGTCTTAACGTATCTGAATTCATGATGAAACAAACTGAAAAGTTTGCGTTAGCAATGGGAGGCGGCTTAAGCTACTTGGCGAAATTTACACCAAAATGACACACAATAAAGTATATTTAAAAACATATTACAAAATAAAATCAAAGGGTTTGTCATCTTTGCCTTTCACGCGTAAAATCATCCATTTGTGCTATATCAATTCTATCTAATATATCCGCTTCAATATACAGGTGGTGTTAGAATAAAACTACTATCACCAATTTGTAGGGTACGTGAAACGAGATGGAAAAGTTCTTACAAACGTAAATGTTCTTTGATTTAAAGTTCTAGTTTTTGAAGTAGAAAGTGTCAAAGTTTTAATTTCATGATTAATTTTACTGAATAACTTTTTTATTAATAAACATTTTAATACAAAATTTGACGCATAATTATTTTTCGAGAAAGCGAATTTAAAAATTGTGGTAGTTTTTATGTAAGCTGTAGAGGGTGCACCCCACATCTGCCAAAGCACTTAAGTAAAAGTACAACCTTTTGAGATTTTTGGTTTTCTACATTTTCGTCATAAGTAATGGAATTTCGGCGGTATTTAATATTTGAATTAGATAGAATGCCTTTTCACATAATAATAATAATAATAATAATAATAATTAAAACACTATTCTTATTGTAAAAATCTTAAAACTTTCAAGTGTAACAAATTTATGTACTTTGAGTAATTTTCGCGAACCACCACTACAGTTTACATACAAAAATAAAACCACACTTTCATTCGCTTCCTTCTAAAATATATTTTTGCTAAGGTTGTAACAAGTATAAATTCTGTGATATCGAACTTTAAAGTTTCTATTTGTTACTATTCTGTGGTACTTCATCATTTTGTTTTGCATAATAACCTCAAAATAAGCCCTTTCATAATAGAAGTGAATGTCATTATCATCCAATTCGCTTTAGATTTACCGTAATAATTTATTCAATTATAACAAATATTTTAAAATTGCCCAAGATCAAGACGCCTTAAGATTATTTTATAAGCCAGTCATCTGTGTTGCCTAATTCGTAGGCGTCTGCATTCACTTTGTAGGATTGTCGAGTTAATATAACGTTTGCGCAGTGTCACAAAGTGACGCTGCTGACAGATCACCTGTTCTATAAAATAGACAGCATCGAAAGGAAACTCGCCATTTTGTACGAGTACAGAGCGGTTGTTAAGTGCAGAAGAGGACGATGGCATTTCTACGTGCCGTCTGGTGACTCCGCATAGCCATCTAGCTCGATTGGGTGTTCACGGTTATCCTGGAGGGGGCCGAGATTAGAACTTGTCCTCGGATTCCGTCCAGGCGACCTGAACGAGAATAAAATAACAACGTGGTGATCAGCATCGAAGTCCATTAACGCACATCTAGGGATAATGAATAAATTTTTGTTATAAACAGAATTGGAGGTCGCTAGGCTGGTGGGTATTTAGTAGAAAAACATGACCACACCGAGGGATAATGAATAAATTTTTGTAATAAAAATAATTGCAGGTCCCCCATATGGTGTTCATCTAGTAGAAAACATGGCGTAAACTTTTGGTTGGAAATTTTTATGGAGTTTGAGTTTTTGTCACATGTACGGAATTCAGGTATTTACAGCCCTAATGAATGCAAAAATCGATTCTCGGTGAGTGTTTTAATTCGTGTGTAGTTATGGTTGAACTTTAATGCCAAGATCATAAACTTTTAGAAATAGTCGTAAAGTTGTTTCAGAGATTACATTTAGTGAAAGTATAAATTTTGAAAGATTGTAAGAATAATTATGTTTCGATAGTGGCATATCAAATTCATTTCCTTGTTTGGTGTCGAAATTAAAGTATGATAAAAAGAAGGGAACCCTTATTTCGTAGATGTAAGTTAAAATATTTAGGGACACATGTGAAACATGCATGAGCTTTTATAAAAAGTTTATAAAGTCCAATTCTAGCAAACTTTATCTAAGTATAATAAGTGTGATGATTAGCAGGGTTATTGTGTTATTCCTGTACCATGTCAAACTAGATTATTTAAATTTATTTAATTTTTCTGATTTCGAACACTATCTCTGTAACAAATACTAAGTATGAGATTAATGTGAAGATTATTGTGAACCAATATAACAGATCTGTCAATTGGGGGTTACTATAAATTTTTTGTTCTTGAAAATAGTTCTTAATATCAAATTTCATTATTTAGAGAGGAAAGTTATAAATCCTTATTCCATATTTAAAGAATGATTTTACTTTCTAATAATATTCTTGAGATTTTTGTTAAAATATACTAGAAACAAAGAAAAGAGTTATTTTAAATTATATTTTTGATTCCAAGTACTAAGTCTTTTTATTTCTGAGTATTTAATGTAATGACATTGCCACTTGAAAAATAACATTTGAGTAATAAAACTTGAGAGACGTCTAAGCAGAATTATGTTATAGAAGTGATGAAAAGGATTTTTTTGAAACACATTTTTAGGTATAACACTTTTAGAGTGGTGCTTTCATGCTGTTTAACTTAGAGTTTTGTTGTATTTTTTTAATAAAACACAAATGGTGTCTCCAGATTAAAATTTATTGTGTACTATTGTATTTTAGGATCTTCACAGCAGGAGCTAAAGTAGCTACTTTCGAGAGGTTTCCAGCAGTGTTGTTTTGTTTAACTTATATATTTTTTAGGTAGTTATCATAGCTTGTGTGTTTCTGCATCTTCTCACAGGATGCTTTAGATATTTATCGTCCATATAGATACGGTGGCGTTCAAATTCCCTTCTTTTTTTCCCTGTTTATAGTCGAGTTTACTTTACATCTACGCCCATTTTCATTGCTCACTTTTGGGGTAATTCCCAGACTAAGCCGTGAATATTGTAACGCTCGTGAGTTTATTGGAAGTAACAACTTTAAGAATAAAACTTTACCTAGTAAAAATCATACTATTGGTGTGTCCGACTCACAAGAAGAAAGAAAAAAGCTATAAGGTTTGTGCAAAAATAAGTAGTAATAAAAAGTTATTCGCTAAAATCAAATTGAAGCGTAATATCCTATCACAAAAACTGCAGCTAGGAGTTGGAGATCAAATGTTTAACGGCACTTCTCCGTCTATCATTACATTATGTACATGCCCCATAAATTTGTACTAGCATTTGAAAGAGAAGTCATATATTGCAATCGCTTTCCGACATTGTACTTCTACACCTCTTCACTCTACAGTAATCCTTACTCTTTTCGGCGCATTATAACTGGTAAAAATAAATAATAACATTGGGTTAAAATGAATTGCTCTAGCCTGCAGTACAGGACCCTAAATTGGCCAAAACCCTCGGAACCTTATTTGAATACATAATTAAAAAGAATAAACCTATAAGATGAAATATCAAACAATAGATTGTTAGGTACTCGCCTATACATTAGTTTGTAATACGCAGTTTTCCGGAACGAGAGAAAAAAGGAAATTTTAGGAATTTGAGAACTAGTCCCGAAGAACATCGGGTCAAAATTAAGAAGCAGGATAGGTGAGTGGCTCAGAAAAAAAAAGAAAACAAAATATGATCTTAACAGGAGGATGGTGGTGGATTGAGATCTCCCCGGCTCCAGCTAGCGTTTCGGGATGGATTGGCGTATGCAGAAAAACAAGAAACAGAAAGAACTAATTACTCGGAATATACCAGGATTATTACAATAAAAAAGTTCATTTCTCGATCCTACTGCGATGCGTAATGATATTACCTATCATATGAAAGAAGAATAAAATACAACATAAGAGAAACAGGAACTAAGATGTACAAACTCAGATATAAGTCCCGTGAGTGTGAGTGTGAGTGTGTGCGTGTATGTTGTTACGTACGTTAAAAATATCTGCATTGATTAACATAGTAAGGGTACGGCAAAATTCAAAACTTCAAGGTAAAAAAGGAACTCGTTTCCTGACCAATGTAGTACCTTCGGATGGGGTATTGAAAGTCAAATATCAGGCACAAACCTAGAGACGGTTCCGTGGATTACACAGATCCGAGTACGGATGCTTATCCCAAGATGTTCCTGGTTCGACTCTCAACATGGACCGCTTGAAAAATGTTAGGCAAGCATTCTTTACAAAAAATGCGCCCTCTTTCGGATGAGAGGTAAAATGTAGGCGCCGTGTGTGAGCGTTGTTACCCACGTTAAATATACCTACCTTGCTTGAAATAGCATGGGTTCGGTAAAAATCAAAATTTCCCGACAAAAAAGAAACTTGCTCCCTTGTCTACTTAGTGCTTTCGGGTGGAGCATTGGAAAATCAAATCGATCCCAGAAAGAATTGAAGTATAAACCGGAAGAGCAATTTTCAAATATGAGTAACCACTAAACATGAATCTGCAAATACAGTTTCTGTAATAAAAACACAAACATAATTGGTGATCGGTATACACAATTAGAAACCTAGAGAATGAAAAATAGAGAAAATGTAGGAGCTGATTTAAATATGCATCAAGGTTGATCTTTCTTAACATAATTAAATAACATTATCCTTATGTAAATACTTTGTTCGATAATTAACCATCGATATCGATACTCATGCATCGCAGTCATATAATGTGAGCAGAATTTTTAAATTAGCTTAGTATTTTAGTATGAAACAAAAAGTTTTTGGACCTAGAGGATATTATATCAAGTACAAAATGAGCCGATTTGAATACTTAAGTTATTTTCGATGGCATTGAGAATAGTATCTTTAATGCATAGTTAGGTACTGACACAGCAATGCGACACTATCTAAAGTACCTGTTTTGTCCGAATATTATCGAAGCAACCTCCTTCAAACAATATAATCGGTTACGAACAGGTAGCAACAATTGTCCAAACTCCGCGACCGGATGTTTGTCACTGATCCCGCGTGAATATATGAATAGAAAGGTGGGTAGCATAGTTATGTCTCCCAAATCCGATAAGCGGTACACTGTAAAAAAGAACGATAAGAAGGCCGTTACAGGAATCCTTTCAAGAGATATCACAAACAGTACAAACGAAGATAATCCTCAAATGATAGAAAACAAACTACAAAAGCACTTTTCTCGTTTTAAGTTACGAAGAACAAGTATCGAGTCAGAAAATAACAGAAAAGTAAATAGAAATCCAAAACTAATTACCTTGAACTCCCCGCATCGGTGTGACCGCGATAATGCCAAGTCACCGTATCAGGAATCGATGTAAATATCAAGAGCGGAAACTAAAGTGCTTTCATAAGAAAGCTTGTCGAAAAAGGCTAGTAACATAAGTGAAATAGATATTACACGTTACAGGTTGGCACTGCCCGAGTTGCGTCTATATGGCGTACCGGCAAGACCGCCCACAGAATAATTTGTAGAGAGGGTCAAGACTACTTTCAAAAATATTAGTTATGTTACACAAAGGATGAACACTGTTAATGCAACCCCGTTACCGGACGTATTGGAAAGTAATGTAAGGTATAAAATCTTATTTCCTTAGAGTAGCTCAAAAGCAGTTAGGACCATCGATAATGCAGCGTTTTTTAATATTATAGTTGAAATCACGAAAGAATGCATTCACGCCATAGGTTACTGAATTTAAAAGCGATATACATTAAAAGTATGTCGGTGTTTAATTCAGAAACCTATAACGCGATTTCATTCTTTCGAGATTTCGGCTATAGTATTTGAAATTGAAAGAAAAACGTAGGATTGATAGTTTCTTAATAAATGCAGCATTCTGTAATTAATCGAATTTTCATAAAGTGTAAAGTTACTTACCAATCTGGTAAATTGCTGGTGCAGCAGACTATCAATTCTTTTGGCTTGATGATGCACAGGGTAACAAATGGAAAAGATTGGATTTTATATTAACACACACTAATTGAAAATTGAATGGACTTATTCCAATACACGTGATAAGCCGCCCGTAAGAAAATGTAAAAATACAGACACGACACAACCATATTTAACGGAAACAGAAAAGCCACATTGTAAATCAAATGGTCACAAACCACAGATATTAATTAATAGTAAATAAATATCCGACCGGCACTTTAAATAGTGTCTTTAATATTTGTTGCACAAACAAACATGACTAAGAACTAAGAAGGGTACAACAAACTATTATAACTGGCACTGCTGAATAGGACTGTTCTCGCGTTTTATTAATCATCATCATTTTTGAATAAAAATATCAATCTTCTTCGGTCTTGACCAAATCTATTTAGGACTTCATTTATAAATGCTTGTTTCTCCTACCTACCATGTCCTTATGTGCACTAAGCATGCATAAACCTGATAATCTATCCCTGACATGCTTGATCTAAGCCACGATTTTACCCGCATTAGCGTACTAAATGACCTTTCTATTGTTGCAGTAGTTGGAGGTAATGCCAAAAAATATTCAGCGCAGTTTTGATGGCCGGAAAAAGAAACTTCATTATCAAGCAAATCTACAAGTTCTGTATCTTGTTGAACCTCTCTATTTTGCCAAAGTTCAACCCACGTTTGCAACTGTTCTGAAAAGTTATCAATGTTGTAACTTCTGGCTATTTCTTCTTTTTTATTTAACAATGCTCTTTTTATATTGTTGTCTTTTAAGTTATTTGGATGTAATCCAGAGAGTAAAAAAGAAGTCGTAGCATCTTCAGAAAACCTTGTGGAAATAGACTGTATAACAGAATCCAAATAAGGAATAAAAAGGCTTACTCGAAAGTAATCTTCAACACTACTCATATGATAATTAGACCTATGAGTTTGTCTTGGTGCAATACGTGGTAATGTAATTTCCAATCCAAAACCATGGGCATGTTCAACATTTTTTTTATAAATCTCTTTAAAATATTGTTCAGGATCACTACGGTGTGTCTTAAAAAGTTTGAGTAGTTCATCTATGTGCTGTTTAACGGAAAATACGTTTATACTTTTAGACTGCAGTGCATTACAAACAGGTTTTGCTAGAATATTTGGCCATAATATGCAGACAAAGAATAAATTTCGACGAAGAAACGCAATTTAAAAGTTGACTGGCCCTATTTCTTGTCTGAGCATTTATTTCAGGGTTATGAGCTAAATTTTCCAGAGCGTTCATAGTATCTGCAAAATGTTCCGCAAACAACCTCATTGATTTATATTTGGCGGACCAGCGTGTTCCACATAATAGTGGAATATTAGAAACATATCTACGTCTTAATGGACTATCTCGAAAGAAAGTAATTACTTCTTTAATGGTACCTACTGAATTTTGAATATCCGGAATCTTGTTCAAATCATTTATCACTAAATTTAATCTATGGGACGCGCAGTGAAAATATATCGCTTTTGGATATTTATTTTTAATAAGTTTTTGGACTCCCTGCTCATGACCTCTGCCATCGTCGAGCAACCATCAAACCCTAATCCAACTAATTTATCCATACAAAGATCATATTCATTACAAGCGTTTAAAATTGCAGCAGTTATACCTTCTGCGTTCATCGATGTAAGGACTACAAAGCCTAAAAATTCTTCTCTGACCGAATTGTCATTACTAACAAATCTTACTCCAAGTGATAACTGTTCTACCCAGCAATATCTGCACTTTCGTCAGCCAGAATTGAAAATGCTTCACTCAAATTCACATCTTTCACAATTTTTTCCCTAATTAATGTTCCACAAATTGAAATTATTTGATTTTGAGTTCTGTGAGAGGTGTATTTTGGGTTCTTCTTGCAAAACTTTAAGTGCTCGTTTAGAATGTGATCCCCACTTTCTATTTTGAATTGTAAAAGATCCTCAAAATTACCTTTTTTATCACCTCGTAATGGCAAATCATGCATACCACAAAAATGACGGTGGATATTATTGGTATAAGTTTTTGCGATTCGATTCAATCAAATCCGCTCAGCTTCATTTATTTGAGAGGTAATTGATAGACGTTTTCTTCAATAATTTTGTAAAACTAGAAGCTTTTATAGTTGAATCACGATGCCATTCGGTTGTAGCATGTGCTTTTGCAGAAGCGACAAAGTCATGATATTTTGTGAAGGGCTTCACAATGAAAGAACCAAGAACACCTTTTTTAACAGTTGGCCGAAAAACTACGCAATATTTGCAAAGTGCGCCTTTGAGTTTTGGAGAATACGCAAGCCAATCGTATTGTTGAAGCCAGTCATATCTAAAAGCACGTCTTCTGTCTTCGGAATCGTTCTTGAAATTATATTTAGGATCTGGTTTGTAAGGATTTGTTAATAATGAAACGCGAACATCGTCGGAAAGTGTTTCATTCGAGCATGTACTCATTCTTATCAGTTGAAAGATTGGTGTCATATTCACATGTGAGAGATTTTAAAGTATTAGGTGACGAACTACCAGCTTTATTTAGATCATTGACACTATTATGTACTATACTATTACACTCAAAAATAACATTAGCACCAGCACCACTACTACTACAGGCCTATGCTAGATGATTCTTTTAGTTCATTTCGTTTGAAAAATTTTCTAATATCCATTGTTAGTATTGTTACTGATCTTAGATCTGAATTTCTGAAAAAAAATAACACGCTTTACTTTTCTGATACTTCAAAAGAAGAGATTTGTTAATCAAATAGACTTTAAAAAAAAAATAAGAATCTCCCAATTGCAAATAAATATTATTTTTAAATATGTATTCTCACGCATTAGGTACATTAGTACTTACTGCTATCCTATCCGTAACTAAACTGTAACTGCAATCTTCGGCCTTCTTTAAAAACAAAAACCAGTAACTACACTACTTATCAACACTGATAACAATAACTACAAGGAAAATGACCAATCAATATCTATCAACATACACGTCTTCTACTAATTCAACAGTCAGATAAAGTTTCCTAAGTCACAAATTAAAAGTACACCGCATTCGAAAAACACTGAATACAAACTGAAGTCACTGAAGATATAGACGTACTTTACTGTTATAGATAAAGAATATATTTTTTCTCAGAATAGAACACAATGAGACATTTGTAGAACATTCCAAAGTTTTAGTTGTAGAGTATCTGAACCTGTACAATAAGAAAGAAACCATTATGAAAGCCTTTATTTATATTTCGTTTGAATAGAAACTTTCAGGGTAAAGATATTTAGATATTAAAGAATGAAAATAACAGTTTTGTTATAGGCGGTTAGGGTTACTATTGTAAGGTAATCGCATTAATTCGCATTTCCTGCTTAAAATGACATACAAAGTGGGTCTATTTATAGTTAGACAATAGGCATACCTGTAGTGTAATCTCAACATTTAGGTTTACTTTATTTTTAAACAATAGTATAACCGATAGTGAAATCGTAATCTTCTTCAATCTCTAGTGAAAGTGCACTTCGTGTTGCGATTTCTAACGAGAAAAAAAAACCAAAAGAACATTCAGGGGGGTCAAGCGACCCCCATTGACCCCCTTTGTGGGCGGCCTTGCGTACCGGAGTATCTCCCAGCTGTCCGATGTTCTCATTCGTTCCTGACCGTGGGTACATACACAAAGAATGGCATTAATGTACAAGTCAGCAACAAGAAAACTGTGTACAAATCCTTTTTAAGATTATAGCTATCTAAAAGTGTAAGTTCGAAAAACACAAAGAGATTAAATAGACCCAGACACTACAAAAGCAAACCATCATAAAACAAAAGGCATTAAGGTACACCACTTATCTGGCGCTTTTATCGAATAAATAGGTTAGGTGGTATTTGCTATGTTACACGACCGCGTCAAATGCAGCTAATGGAACAAAACGAATTGCAAAACGATACAAAACGATCAGTCGTAATATGTAGCACTAAACAAATGTTCCTCTTTAGTTCCATTTTAATGAATCCTTAATGCTTTTGCTTACAACCATAATTTCACGAATACTCGTAGCTCATCGATCTCAACATTATGTTAAAAGCAGTAGAAGGGTTTTACAAATACGAAATTTACATTTACATTCAATTAATTTACGTTGTATTTGTAGAATACTTGAATGGAGACTTTCTTTTGATATCAGTTTTGACTTCACAGAAATATATTACTTGCTAGTGGCATTTGTTTATCCTCTGATTTATGGAATACATTTTCCAGAGAGAAAATAATACCTGGATTCTGAGAATAACTTTGTAGTACATAAATTGCTGTTTATAATATGAAACAATGAAATGAATATTCAAAATTTGTATTCATAATTTTGATTCACTAAATTTAAACAAGCTTTGGTACAGGTTATGTAAAGGAAAATCAAAAATTTAAATTTATTTTACGCATATCTCTTAGTTTATCCCACAAACATATATGAGTAATGTAATGCAAATTCTTTTACGTAGTATTATGATTTAGCATTTTAGAAGGACTGCTCGTGACGTTGGACTAAGATGTTCCTACAGATTAACTTGAAGTAGTACCCTGTACCAATACATTTCATCCCAAATAAAATTATATAACGGAGTCTTTTTGAAATATACAACTCGCTTTGTACTTTCATAGACTCCGACGAAAATTTCGTAATCCTTTATCTTTTTCCTAACACCGCAAACAATGCAGTCGTTCACACAGCCGGTGGTTAATGTATTTGACAACGTGCTGTAACAAATATAAATTCTGTGATATCGAACTTTAAAGTCGTTTCTATTTGTTACTACTCTGTGGAATCTGATCCTTTTATTTTGCATAATAACCTCAAAATAAACAATTTCATAATAGAAGTGAATGTTATTATCATCTAATTCGCTTTGGATTTACCGTAATAATTTATTCAATTATAACAAATATATTAAAATTGCCCAAGATCAAGACGTCTTAAGATTAATTTATAAGCCAGTCATTTGTGTTGCCTAATTCGTAGGCGTCTGCATTCACTTTGTAGGATTGTTGTGTTAATATAACGCTTGCGCAGAGTGTCACGAGGTGACGCTGCTGACAGATTAGCTGTTCTATTAGACAGACAGTATATAAAGGGACTCTCCCTTTTGTACGGGTACGGAGCTGTTGTTAAAAGTAGAAGCGGACGATGTCATTTTTACGTGCCGTTTTTGTGCTTTTGCATATCCATCTGAGTCGAGGGTGGATTCACGGTTATCCTGGAGAGAGCCGAGATTGGAACTTTTCCTCGGATATCGCCCAGGTGACCTGAACGCAGAATGAAGTGACAACGTGGTGATCCGCCATCGAAATCCATTAACGGTGAGGTAATATATTTTAAGAAATATTAAAGTTAAATGAATTTTGAATTTCCTCAGCACATCGAGGGATAACAAATAAATTTTAGTAATATAAAGGATTGAAGGTCGCCGATCTGGTGCTTATTTAGAAGAAAAACATGACTATATCGAGAGATTACGAACTAATTTTAATATTAAGAAGAGTTGGAGGTCTCTCATATAGTTTTTATCTAATAGAAAACATGACGTAATCTTTTGGTTGGGAAATCTTTATGGAGTTGGAGTTTTTGTCATACATACGAAATTCAAGTATTTACAGCCCGAATGAATGCAGGAATCTATTCCAGGTGAGTGTTTCAATTCGTGTGTGGTTATGATAGAATCTTCAATACCAAGATTATAAACTTTTAGAAATACTCTTAAAGTTGTTTTGAGATATTACATTTAGTGAAAATATAAATTTTGCATTTAGGATCTAGTATAAAAGATCGTAAGAATAATTATGTTTCGATATAAGAGATCAAATTAGACTATTTAAATTTATTTAATTTCTCTGATTTTGAACACTATTTCTGTAACAAATACTATGTATGAGATTTATTTGAAGATTATTGTGAACCAATATAACAGATCTTTCAATTGGGGGTTACTATAACTGTTTTTGTTCTTAAAAATAGTTCTAAATATCAAAATTTTATTATTTAGAGAAGAAACCAGTTGGTAATTGTTAAGAAGAAAGACAATAGCATTCGTTTGTGTTTATATGCGAGAAAAATTAACCAACGGACTAAACCGCAATTTTATTGTCCACCATCCATTGGAGACACTTTTAACTAGGTTAGGTGGTAAATTGATTTTCAGTAAGCTTGATTTAAGAAATTTTTTTTAGTTGATTCCGTTACATAAAAATTCTAGAGGGTACACAGGATTTTCAGTGGAAAGAAAAATTTATAATTTTAAGGTGATACCGTATGGTTTGTCTAAGTCAAGTGCAGCATTGATTAAGGCCATGCAGGCAATTTTAGGGGCGTATGAACAATTTTCTAAGCAGTACGTCGATGATAATTTAATTTTCCGTAAAGCAGTTAATAAAGTATTAAATGGGATAAGAGAAAAATTAAGAGGACATGTTATAAAATATGTAAAAAGGATGATTGTACGAATTAAGACGAGATTGAGATTTAAGTAAATAGCAGTTGTATATAATAATAATAATAATAATAATAATAATAATAATAATAATAATAATAATAATAATAGATAGTGGTAAAAACGAATAGGTGTAAATAATAGTTGTAAATAAAAGTATAGCTAGTAAGTTAGGAAGTAATTGAATGTAAGTGTATTTGAATCCAAATAGAAAACCAAAATTAATTTTTATTTGTATTCAAATAGGGGAAATGTACTGTGATATTTAGGGGTTAAAAGAGCATTAATTTTCAATTTGCAATTTATTTTGTGAGTCGGCATGTGTAAATACAGCAAACCGCTTTGAAACGCTTCTATTTTAAATAATTTAGAATTAATAATTTTCCAGAACGCATTTTAGGAAGCTCAAATGTAATTTCTATAATTCTTACAGATAATTACTTATATAGATCAAAGCATAGCTTTTAGTATTTAATTTATAGGAATATTTTCAAAAGCTTTAACTTCATTTTAAACCGTTGTAGTTTCCGAGTAGTTGACAGTTATATTATTTGTTTAAAAGCATTTTGAACATGCTATAAAGGAGCTAGGTTCCGTGAATTAATATTTCGTAGGAAAGATAACAGTCGGACGAACAACAACAATTCCAGTTATCGACATTAATTAGCAAGGCTAAAGAGAAATTTATAGCTTCTTAAGAACGATAATAAACTTAAGAATACGCAGAAATGGTGTTGTTTGGCAACAGCTGTTGTCCGTTACAACGAAACTTGAAAACACGATATAAGAGAGATGGTTGATGTGAGTATAGATAGATAAGTGAGATAGGTATAACACGTGTTAGGGGATGGGCGTAATTTGAACGATAGCGTTTGTTGACTTGGGTGAATACACAAGGTTATTAAAAGGGGTAGTTGTTGTTCGTTGTACAACGAGGATTGAAAACAAAGTAAGAAATAGGTGATTTCTAGCGCATATGCTTAAGTGGGATAAAAGTAACAAATGTTAAGTTAGACGTAGTTTAAACGGTAACTTTTGTCAGCTGATCGAATATACCCAACGTTATTGGAATGAGATATTTGAATACTATGAAACGATTTTGTAAGGGAATGTTGTTGTAAGCATGAAACTTGTGTTTTTGAAGAAAATCGTGTCGGCTAGAGGATGAAAAACATATGTGAGTTTTTTGTGTGGGAATTTTTTTGAAAAACTGGCTGTTGGAAGTAAAGTAATTTTAAGAATTGTGTACGAATGTTTGTATTGAAAGAAATTTGAGAAATTGTGGCAGGTTTTAAGGGGTGGAGAAGCTAAATATGAACCGCCAGACATGGATAGAAGGCTCTCTTAGTTTTCAACCAGCTTACAGCTCTTATGTTTTGACAAGAGTACGTCGCTCCTAAGTTTTGAAAAAGCTGTCGGCTCTAAGGCTAAAATGCCTTTACGTTTGCATATTAGTTCAATTAATGTACGCCAATTGAAGTAAGTAAAAACTTTGATTTTAATTTGCCCGGATTGTGCCAAGTATGCAGTTTGAAACGGAGTAGATGTCAGTATTTGGTTGACTTTGGTTGATTACCAACAATTTATGGTATTAGTAGAAGAGGTTTGTGGTATAGATGCACCATCAAATTGGTAAGCGAGATGACTTCGTGGTAATATGGTTACAGCTTGCAGTTCAGGTATAGCAATCCAGATTGGGATGTTCCTGAATGCAGCAGTTTTCGATACAATGGTAGCTGCCCCATAGGTAAACATGGAATCCAGGTAACTTATGTTTTTCGTTGTATATGTGTGTAAATAGATGCTTAATGACTTGGTGCATTAGGGGTATAATTTTATGAACTAAAAGAACAAACAAGGGAAGAGGTATGGATTGAAATTTTCAAGTTGAGTTAATTTTACTGTATTTTATGTAGGAATTTATTTTAAGAAGTGATTTAGGACATTTGTAATATTTGATTTATGTACAAGGTAAAAAGATCTTTTGAGTAGTGATGTGCAAAAATTAGCACGAAAGGTTAAGGTTTTACTATGAGCTCATATTAAACTAGGGTTAAAGTAAGAAATGTGGAAAACCCTATTACTTTCTCTGATTTAATTAAAAGGAAAATTTTAACTGGGGTAAATATTGATATCAAAATGTACTGTTAAAGGCGTATTTTTAAATGGAATGTATATAACTTATAATTAATGTGCAAAAGAGGAGTTTAATTTTGATTTTGGCATGCACGTTCTTTCTGGTATGTTAATAAATGTAGGCTATTTACCCTTGCAGCGTTTTATTGTCGAGAAGCAGTTGAGCAGCCGTGGAAAACCTCATTAAGCAGTAGTAGTAGAATTTTAACAGGTAAGGCAGAAGCTTGTACCAATCAATGTCAACCCTGAATGTGGAACTTTTTGTATTTTAAAGGCACATTGTAGCAACTAATGTCGCATAGAGACATGAGACTTTAGTAGTAGTAGTAGAAAGATCGCAGTATTTTTAACTTTAAGAATAATTACATAATCACTCGTGCATTGCAACGTGAAATTAGCAACCTGTAGTTTGTAATTTATAGGATAATCATAAGTACTAAATTAGACAATTATCACAAGAAGTATCTATTATCCAAAACGGCAACGCAAGTAAAGAAAGCAGAAAAAACTGTATCTTAAGTTATATGTCTCTCTGGTATTATCTTAGGATGAGCAAAGGCGGGCTGCGTTTGTCGATAGTCTGGATGCTGAATGACCCAAGTTAACAATAGTGAAACACTACCTACAACGACGCATTTTAAAGTCGCGACTCAAAATAACGTTTTTTTGCGCTCAACGGACGTTGTATAGGATTAGAATCGAAGAAAGAAGAGAGTCTTTCGAAAGCTGGGTTTGTACTTATACAGATTGAGAACAACGGGAGAAGGTAACATAAAACGAGAATCTAGCGATAGAATGCTAAATATTCTGGGAAAGCAAGTAAAAATATATTCCAGACAACAACTGCGAATTATTCCTAGAATTCAAGCAATAAGGAAAGCAAAAGGCCTCAAAAATACGATAATCAGTTCTAGTGAATTTTTTATTCGCATGGAAAACGGCGTGTGTTTTAAACGTCAAGCAAATAAGCAACCTTACATACAGTCAATAGAAGCTCAACGTATAATCGGTTGCCTGTCTTATAGAAATAAATAGAGATTTTTATTATTATCGATTGGAATGCCAAGAATGAATTAATTAGGGGACGGTTTATCGTTTGTAAACCTTAACGAGCTCAACACCTGTAAATAGCAAAATAGAGTTTCTCAGTACCATTATAAGCGTTTATTTTACGATTTGCATTTTAGCGAATAACTATTGGAAATAATAAGCAGCTGTTAGAATGTGTTTTAATGAATTTGTAAGGCGCGTTTCTAGCCTTTTAGTAGCGGTTTAACGCTACCCAAATACTTGCTTATTTCAACGAATAAAGCTAGTTCGTTTTACAAAATATTTCAGAGAATGTATAAATGCGGTTTTAGAATGTATTCCACGTACTTCTACACTTAAGAAAATGTGTATAAGAGGTTTTAAATATTTATTTTAATTGGAATAACATAAAAAACGGGCAGTCGCTTGGATTAGAATTTATAGGAAATTTTATTACTAGGAAGTATACATAGTAATTAGTGATTAAAATTTTTTATGTAGGATGCATAACTCACCAAATTTTAGAATTTTAACGTAACGCAGTACCTTCAGGTGTAGCATTGGAAAATTAAATGTAGTGTATAATGTAGTGCATATATTTCGCAAAGTATTGTAATGAAAGAAGAGTTTACTTCGTAATTGACAATCTTGATTTTTATGAAATGTCCCGATGGCAAAGGCACTCTTCACGGAACAGTTATCATTGCGTGTCAAGAAATACGGGAATATGACCAAAAAGGAAAATAAACCAAAGAACAAAATAAAATCCCAATATAACAAGTTTGATTTGATATCGAACAATTTCTTTTCAAAAAGTAATTAAAGGTATCAACCTGCTTTTAACAAGAAAATTATTGCGATAGCATTTTGTTTTCATAACAAGGTATATAACATAAAAATCTCCTCTCGTAGTAACATATCCTTTACAATTATTTATATGAAGTTGGCTAAAAAGGATTTCTTCATAAAATTTACGCAACACAGACATAAACACAGCTGTTGGTTCCAAATTTACCAACATTAATGGGTAAAATCCCCTTGTACTTTGTTATAGTTGCACTTGATAATCTACGGTACTTCTTTTTAGTGCTTCTGTACTTAAAGCCCCTACTAAGGATGAAAAGCTTTGATTTCTAGTAAAGTTTTAGTTTCGAATTGTTTGTTGACGCAATCGTTACATGATTATACGGTAGCCCTCCATTATCCGCGATGTAATTCAATGCTATCACGAAATGTAGTTTCTGAAAATAAAGATGTAATCCTATAAGTAACGTCTACCATAATTTAGGAAGAAATTGGTGTAACGTACAAAAGAATGAGTTAGGAGATACCAGTGTACAAAGGCTAATAGTATTAACTCGCTTCGTCCATTAACTAAAAACTTTTTTTCGTGTTTATACCTGAAAGCTGAGCTGTATAGAGACTTCTAAAGCTTTTCATGACAAATTATGTTTCTCAGGCGCTCACTTTATTGGCAGTAATTACCTTTTAAGTTACAATTCAAAGCCGGAAGTTAAGGAAGAAGTTGTTGGGCTTTGTACTGGCTAGTTAAAGCAATTAAGAATCCAAAAATACACTACCACTGTTTAGGAGATATGTAAATAGGGTAATAACATTGAGTCCGTAGAGTTCCAACCGGGCACATTCAGATTTGGCCTATTGATTGCAAACATCACATGTCCACTTGCAATATGACTTTGTTTTCACTGTCATTATGATCGCAGTAAATTTTCTTGTAAATTTTTTTTCGCTACTAGCTTTCAGACTGTTTTTGTCGACCACTGTTCGTTTGCAAAATTTTGCTTTTACTTTTAGCGTTCCCTTTAATTTATCAATTTAAGAAGCTTAGAAGTTAATTTTACAGTTCCTGCGCCTTTTAGTATTTTAGGTAGTACACGTCACGAGTACGTAGTGCTCCGTGCACCTTTTTTGGCGAGTTGATAGTCGTTTTGAAAGTTACCGTGTGAAGTTATTCAACGCTTTTAAGTGGATTTACACATTTCCTACATAAAATAGTGTTTGCATTAGTTTATTAACTTTTGTATTTTAATTAGTCGATTATTTATGTCAGTTGGATAATGAGAAATTATAGTACAAATGTCGAGCTTCGACATTGTTGTAAACGGTCAGTTGTGCACGCTAAATTATTCCGTTGCAAGTTTATCTTTCATCAGTTGTCGTTTTGTTGATGACTTGGAAGTATTTAATGGCAATGATTTGAGAATTTTATGTTTGGATGGTCCGAGAAAACTTGTTTACGGTTGCAGTGGTCCTGTAATGAAACCCAGTTGTTTAGGATTAAGAAATAGTTAACACACACGTTGTTGAAAGTAGTAACAAGTCAAATGGTATAACCCATCCTACAAGGTAAGGAAATGTATTTCAAGAAATTTACTGAGCGCCCTAAATACGTTCGATTACATCAAATACCTGTTCATTAAACAAAAGTATAACTTATAGTTAAATTTGACCCTATATCAAAAGTTCTCAAATTGCGTACACTTTGTTTACTCCATTTTTGTACTGTAATTAGGTCATCTGCAGTGAACCCGTGATTGGTTAAAAGAATATACTCACTTGTTTTGT
This sequence comes from Platerodrilus igneus, assembly GCA_036346225.1. NCBI lineage: Eukaryota > Metazoa > Arthropoda > Insecta > Coleoptera > Lycidae > Platerodrilus > Platerodrilus igneus. The sequence continues at coordinate 4,370,218 of JARFIW010001599.1, forward strand.
AAGTAACAAATTTTAATTCAGGTATATTTGTAATTTTTAACCTAAAAATTAATTCAGCTCAGTGCAACTTTCCATGCATTTTTTGCAAACTTTTGACTTAATTTGAGAACAACTGTTGCCGTTTAAGTTATTACAGTGAAGTTGCATGCACATGATGGTCGTAGTTGAAACATGTGACCTAACGAGTAGAAGTAGACGAAGGGATAAGAACAGAAGAAGCTACAGAAGAAATATTGGATCTAAAAGTAGGTGTAAGACGAATCTTGACTGATCGGACATGTGAAGTGATAAAGTTTTTCCAATCGTAGCGGACTTGAAAGTGAAACCTGGTTCTAGGTATGCGTGTTTGTCTTAGCTAGGGAGTACATTTTTTCTCTAGCTCACACAGAGAATTAATTGCCCATCTTCAGGTATACCACCGTCACGCCGAAACATGCGCGTCATGCAAGATAGGTACTCGAAAATACTCTCCTGAGTTTAAAATCCAGGGGCTCAAAATGTTTTACAAGTAAGCTGGTCAACGGCTTTCAATAAGAAAATTTGTGGCGATTACTACGATACCTTACATTTGATTTTCCAATGCTCCACCCGAAGGTACTACATTGGCCAGGAAGCAATTTTTTTTACCTGGAAATTTTTTATTTTGCCGAACCCTTGCTGTTCCAAGCAAGGTAGGGATCTTTAACGTGCCCGACAACACTAACACACGGGACCTCCATTTTACCTCTCATACGAACGAGAGCATATTTTTGTGAAAAATGCTCGCCTAACTTTTTTCAAGCAGACCGTGTATTGATTTGAACCCGGGACCTTGGGCATACCAGTCACACGCATACCAACTACATCACGGAGCCGCCGATTATTAAGATACCACAATAACTAGTTAGACTGAAATAAATCTACTGCGGATTCAAACAATTGAAACTCTGATACCTGTCGAGCTCTTTGAAATTTTTCGACAACTCTAGAAAATGATGAACCGTGATCGCATCCCATCGCCAGGAAATCTTAAATTTCATTTTGACACTGATTGGCTATAATTTGGGGATAAAGGAAAGTAGAGGTTGACCTAGGTTCAGAAGTAGAAACCGGTTCAGGTTCCCCGCCGACTCCAATTTGCATGTAAGTAACAGAGGTTTATCCAACTTTGCAGTAAAAGTGTGAACTGGACTATGGGTAGCTACTGGTGTCAAGGCTGTAGCGGGACGGAGTTTCCAAAATTTAGTTTTAAAAGAACTGCGGAGATTGGCCAAAGTAAGAAGTAATTGACAATGGATTTTGCGTTACGTTTCTGTTGGAGACATTTGAGTACACAATTCCGATAATACGACGCGAACCAAAAATCTATAAAAAATTTCTATATAACAAACAATAAAACGGGCATAACGAAAATTATCATCGAGACAGAATGGTGTGTACAAAAGAATCGGGTCAAACATTAATTAAAGAAGAAAAGTTTGTGCACTCTGGTTCATACGGTAAGTAAAGACAAAGGTTTCAGAAATCAGGGCAAACGTTAAGTAGAAGAAAGAACGGTTTCAAAAAAGTTTTGTGTACGCGGATGAAATTTATAGAAATATGCCGTTTCAAGTACTGCTTAAAAAAACTAGACGAAAACAAAAACATTTTTATGGAAGCGTATATACTTTTGTTTTTAATTATAACGATACCTTCAACAAGTGCGTCCGTGGAAAAAAGTTTTTCTTGCTTTAAGCGTATAAAGACTTATTCAAGAAATACTGCATTTAAAAAAAGGTTTTCTTCTTTGGCTAATATGAAGCGTTCTAATCTTCTAAAAACCAAACACTTTAAAAAAATTATGAAGTAGCTATAAATTTCTGCATCCATCTTGTATAGTGGTGTTATTCTATTTATTCGAGAATCTTCTATATAAAAAGAATAAATAAGTCAAACGCATTTAGTCAGTATTTTAATTAGCGTTAACGTATAAAATAAACACACCTTACAAAATTTAAATAAATCGATTTGCGTGGTTGAATGTCGAACATAATTCTATCGTGCCTTCTGTTTACACCCAAATCATGCGCAAAGCTAAGAGTTCTGTAATAAGTTGCTTTGATTCTCCTAGGACATTCGCTGATAGAACTTTGTACTATAGAGATGGGGAAAGTTTTAAATGTCGGTGATTTTCGCGCCGCACTTCATTTACATGAGCTTTCAACACGTGCCTCGACCTGGTAAGATTCAACAATGCACAACTAATATACAACTAACATATAACAAAGATACAACAAATTTATAAGATGGTTTAACAAATACCTTACAGCTTTATGTAAAATGGCTTTAACTACGTAAATGTGATTTCTTTTGTTTGTAGTTCAAGCTGGAGATGTAACTTCTAAAACTTCGTGCAGGCCGTTATTAAAAAATGGTTTGGGAATAATTCTAGTAAACCTCAAGGATCTCTTATTGTTTAGTCAAGTACCATCTGGAGTGAGCCAGTTTTTTTAAAGGAATTTCACCGGTCATATTGCTGTTTGTGTTCCAAAGCAGTTTCGCTGCTGGATGTTATTGGTAATATTGAAGGTGACTTTTGTTTTTAGCCGATAAGTGTATTTTCTATTGAGTGATAAGCTGTTTACTTTTTTCCCATAATTGTAAAATTCAAATTACTCATCTCCCATGGAACGGTGTAGTATCAAACACGTATAGTTGTTACACACATCTTAGTCAAAAATTTTAAAGTAAATTTTTTGTAAATTTACGCTTAACGCTAATATGTCATTTAGTACTTGTTTTCCGAAATACAATTAGTTATTTTGAGCAATAATTACCAATTTAACTTTTAAAAATGTAAATCTTTATCAGATCTGATATCTGTAATAAAATGACCCATGTTTGTGCTTTACTAAGTTTACAAAATCATTTAAATATCTCACTAAACTAAAGATCAAACGCTTCCTGTAATTATTTAATTTTTTGTTACATGACAATTATAGTTAATTTCAATACACGTATAAAATTTGGCTATATCAAATTCTCATTTCAATTAGCATTTTTGGATTCTGAGACATCGTATTTACTCAGTGATTGATTTTAAAACTTGTTTATATAACAAACTGAGCAAAGAATAACATTTGTACAAGTAAAGTGATGGTGTGAGCTCCAAATCCAACTGAAAGTTAAACATTTTATTTTTTAATTATTTTAGTATATTTTTTGTAAAGAAACGTAAAGAAACTGCTATTTCATGTTATTTATTTAACCCCATGTTTTATTACAGGTTCAGAGTTTGTACGAATTTAAGGTCAGAACTTTCTTGTTTTTAAACGGAATATAATCGTCGAAATTTTTACACTTTTGCTTGACGATATTTGCTTGTAGTTGTTTATTTTATAAGTGTAGTGGCGCACTGGTTTATCCGTTAATTATTAAGCAACTCCCCCTTATAGTCTCACCCGCAGAAGTAGAGTTCAGAGTTAGTCCAGGGGTCTCCCAAAAGTCAATTACCATCTACGGATAAAAATTACATCTTATGTTTGACTTTTGTGGGTAATTGGCTTAGTGTTGTGTAGCCCCTTTAGCAACCAACAAAACAACTCCTAAAAAAATTGTTATAAGTGTTTTTATCCAAAGGGAACTTTTACTACAGCTGCCAAAGGAGCATCCATTTTATGACCATATCGTCGACAAATTTGCAAAAAAAAAGACAAAAGTTGATTTGATGTTTAAAAACTAGGTATTTTTTTGCAATTTAAGTATGACACCTTTTCGTCTATTTTCTAACCCACGAGCGCCACTAGTTTTCATTTCACTTTTGCCATGCTGATGGCCTATTTACAGATAACAATAACCTACCATAAATGTAGAATTGAAACACTGTAATTAGGAATTGCATATTTGCACTTTCGCAAATTGTACTTGTTTTACAATCATCGAAACTGTGTCTGCGTGAAGGATAAAATGATTGACTAAACAATTACGAAAAGGTAATAAAAAAAACTATAAACGAAAAGTTAGCTTCTAAACCAAGTACAAAATGAGAAGAAAATACAGATTAAAGTGCCGTAATAGCCGAAGACAAAGGAAAATATAGCGTATGACCATAGAGTTTAGGAAAAAGGAACAATATCGAAGAACCTATTGTTTTATAATTTACACATAGACGTATCTGCGTTTGGCGGATTTAAATGACCGAAATAATTAATTTTGAATTGTTTTTTCAAATATTCGATAGTACGCTGCTTAAGTTATTTACCTCCATGAGAATTTATTTGTACATGGTTTAATGATTGTGTTCAAGGGCTAGTGGATCAAAAAATTATGCCATCCTTCACTATACTCAAAAAATGTAGACAAACTATTTATTATTCTAAAAAACATTAGCTACCTACCAAAACTAGTAAAAAGCCTTTTATACAATCATAAAGCTCCCTTAAACGCTGACCTTTCTAATAAACACTTAAACAACAATACTGAACTTTCTGCAAATATACCTACATACTATATAATTCCTTACATTAAAAATTTAAGTACAAAATTCGAAAACGTCTTCAAAAAATTCAACATCGACATTGCTAAACGAAACCTTTTAACATTAAACACCCTTTCTTCCAAATTAAAAGATAAAATCCCAACTCTTCTACAACGGAATATCATATACCAAATAAATTGTTCAGACTGCAATCTTACCTACATTGGTCAAACCTCGCAACAATTAAAACAACGCTTAACTCAAAAAAGCGACATCTGTGTTAAGCCAAATGCTTGTACTTTGACCTTACCCGCAAACGCAAACAAACATAAAATAGATTTTGATAATCCTATAATATTAGAAATTGAAAATAAGCGATCCAAAAGAAAATTCTTGGAAATGTGTTACATATTTAAAAACCTAAACACTATTAATAAAGGAGAGTGAAAGAAAATGTTCGAAATACTTAAAAAGATTGGAATGAGTTTTAGGGATAGACACCTAGTACATAGCTTGTACAAAGAGCAAACACCGGTAATAGAATTAGAGCAAGAAAATAGAAAAGTAAATATTAGGAAAGGGGTGAGACATGGATGTGCCTTATCCCCATTAAGTTTTAACTTGTACATTGAAGAGGCAATGAATACTGTCAAATGCAGGGAGACATTTGGAATTATTATGCAAAGACAAAAGATTGATATGCTTAGATCTGCAGATAATATAGCGGTATTAGCATCTAGCAGATAGGAGTTAGAAGCTGCTATTAATGAAATAGAAACAGTCTACGGGGAAATACGGTATGAAAGTTAACAAAAATAAACTTACAGTTCTAGTATGCAAAAGATGGGAAAATAAATCAAAAACAAGAATGCAAATAGGTATCGAGAACTTACAAGAAGTTAAGAATTTCTGCTTCTTATGAAGCCAAATAACACACGATGGAAAATGCACAAAACAAAGATTAGCAAAAGACGTTGCTACATTTAACAAGAAAAAGCAACTAGTGTGTTCAAAGACAACAAACATAGAAACAAGGAAAAGATTCCTTAAAACATATGTGTGGAGCTCAGCATTGTATGGCTGTGAAGCCTGAACAGTAGGGGAAGCGGAAAAGAAAAAGGTAAACGCTTTTAAAATGTGGTGCTACAGACTTATGATGAAGTTATCATAGACAGACAAAGTTAAGGACAAAGAGGTACTAGAAATGGTAGGATAAAAAAGAAATATGTGGAAAACAGTAAAACATAGGATAGATAGGATGAGGGAATAGTGCGGAATATATTAGAAGCGGAAATAGAAAAAAAGAGAACTTGAGGCAGACCTAGGTAAGACTACTGCACAAAGATAGTAAAAAATGTAGGCTGTAGGAATTTCAGGGAAATGTATAGGTTAGCTCAGAACAGAAATCAATGGAGGTACGCATCTAACCAGTCCCAACACGGATAAATCAATGACGAAAAAAGTAACTGTACCTAAACATGATGATTAATTATAAGCAACTGAAAGTATTGGTTGGGCAATATTCTCGAATAATGTTAATTGTGTGAAGAGATTTACTGGAAAACTGTTAATTTGACAAATGTCTAAGCCTTGGGGGATCTTGGCAGCCACAGGCTGCTTAACCCCCTTCATATACCACTGAATATCGGTGAAATAGGGCATATAATTAAAAAACAATAGAAGGGCAACCGAGCTGTATATAGGCTGTGTGGTAATTTTAAGAAACTGTATAGGCTAGCTCAGAATATAAATAAGTAGAGGTTCATGTCCAACCAGTTTTAAGATGGAAAACCTAGTGACGAAAAAATAAGCACAGATAAATCTGATGATTATTATAAACAACTACAGGTGTTGGTTGTGAAAAATCTGCAACGAATGTTGACTGTGCGAAAAGATATATTGGAAAAAATATTAAATCCACAAATGTTCAAGTGCTGGAGGAGCTTAGCAGCCACAAAATGCTTACCCCCCTTCACAACCTTACATGTAATTTTCCAATGCTCCACCCGAAAGTACTACATTAGCCTGGCTGCGAGTTTTTTTTACCTGAAAAAATTGGAATTTTGCCGAATCCTTGCTGCTCCAAGTAAGGTAGGCATGTTTAACGTGCGTGACAACACTCACACATGGGACCTCCATTTTACCTCTCATCCGAACAAGGGTCTATTTTTGTGAAAAATGTTCGCCTTGTAGCCTTTTTACTTCCAATTTAGTTTAACGAGAATTTCCGATAATTAGAAATGGAGCCCACGGCAAATTAAGATGGAAGGTGGCTCTAAGTTGAGGAAATCTCAAAGGCAAAGCGGCTAGTCGAACTATATGCTCTGGGTAGAGAATGAGCTGTGGGTCGGGGTGTAATTGCAACCACTAATAATAAAAATAAGGCGCCACCGTATTTTTTTATACTGAGAAGACCTAATACAAGTCCCTTGTACAAGGCTAATGCGGAAACCTTTCTCCTATAACCGCTATATAATTTTAAAGACCACCTAATCTTTAAAGTGTCTTACCTTATGGCTCGACCTTGACCTTAGCAATCCTGCACTGCACCTGTGAACAGATTAAACAAAGAAAAGCACTGTTTGTGCATTCAAACTCAAAAATAATTAAATACAATCAGAATCGACTTTCATTCCTCTTAAATAAAAGATAGTCTTTAGTCCGAAAATAAGAATCTATTCTTTTTGGTATCCAATAAAGTAATTTTCTACAAAAAATATGTCTTCCTTTATAAGTTAATTTAAATTAGAAAGAGTTAATTACAATGGTACTGAATATATCCGTACCAATTACTATTTAATGAAGTTTATATAACAAATTGACAAAGCATAAATTGCTTATTTATAGCAAAAAAATTAATTACGGTAGATCTACCTTAATTTCACAGTAGATAATTACAGATAAGTATTCATAAAATATCAAATGTAAAAATTTAATTTCTAAAGGTTCAAAGTTATAAGAATTTACTTTATCTAATTAGTAGTGACATCTTCTGATGTTTCATTGAGTTAACAAAAGAATTTGTAGGAACAAATTACAGATTCATATCGTATAACTACGAAAAATATAATTGAGGTCTGTCCTTGACCTGTTCAAAGTTAACACAAGTCGGTTAAAATAAAATTTATCTCGTTTCTACGTCGACAGTTCAAACAACATACGAATATAATTTTTGTACATACCAGGACTCCAAATTGCACCTAAATACTTGCTTGAAAGCTGATGCATGTATTAACAACGGAAAATTCCAGTCCAAACAAACAGCTGCGCTGCATACTGAAAAACACGTCATTTGGCTTCCATTATCTGCGTTTCAATTTACAGATGTTCCAGGCGTAATTCACACCACAAGAAAGCAAATGTTGTTTGTAATTAACTTGAATAAATTATAAATGTGATTCCATATTATACAAGAATAGAATTGTTTTCATTTAATTTCGCATGAATACCATTCAGAAAAGTTTTTTATTTATAATTTACGTTGCAATATAAATTAAATTTAAATTTAATTATTCCCAAAGTTACATGAAAATTTTAATTAATATTGTTATAGAAACAAATTCACTTACTGTTCCTAATGGTCTTTTTAACAAAAACTTCATCGTTCTTCACGACTGGTTTCAACAAAAAAATAGACCATCCAAAACAATTTATGAAGATAGCATACACGTGCAATCTTCCATCGTGCACGCTTCCAACAGCAAAAATCAATGACGGACATCGCTCCTAAGAACAACTTTCGACCTGCTTGAACCCCAGCTGTGTTAGAAGTGCGGGCCGAGCTTGTCGCTGCTTGGTAACAGCGATACCTTGCGGTTCCTGAGTAGAGGGGCTTTAAGAAGGATACCAAACAAAAGCTTTTATATTGTCACCGTAGAATGTAACTTTTAACATGAACTAAATACTAGTTCTTTATTGGACAATAGATGTTATTAAATTAAGTGGATTGGATAACATTATAATGTATTATATTATTTAATATTTAATAAAAGGATTGATTATACAGATATATATATTAGGTGGAAAATAAAATTGCTACACTGCCTCTTTCTAAGAGAAAAAATTCTGGAATAAATGCGAAGAATTTTTTTGAATTTATTGTTACATATTCACAACTTATTATTATTAATTTTTACAAAATAAAACAAAAATTACCACTTAAGGTACAACATAACTGAAAATGAGTGACGAGTAACTACGCGTACTATACGCCACAAGGGGACAAATTCGGGAAGTCTTAATCGGTAGGGTGTCATTATCGTTTAATCATATTCGGGGTTATTATATCACTCATTTATACTCGAAACTTAAACAACAAAACATATAATACTGCCGTATTATGATTCCTTAATGAAAATATCAAATTATCATGACAAACATATTTTTACTTTATTAACCTTAATTTACATATTTACAAAAGAAGAAAAGGACTCTCACTATCTTTGAGATCCACTCCAAACATAACTTCAAAACAGCAAACATGTCTTGAAATCACTAACGTTCAACAATCTACTGCATGTATATGCAACCAAAATGTAGAAATATCTCTTTCCCAGAAGAGACAAGTAAAACGACACCACGTCTTACTCCTCAAAAATCTCACTCACGCATGAATGAACAAAATAGAACATTGCTATCTCACGCAATATTCATACTAAACATAGAACATTGTCAGCTTACACAATATTCATACTAAACATAACTATCATAGTTACTAACAATATTGACCTCCAACCAATATTTAATATGGACTCAAACTACTTGATTCCCAATATAATTATCAAACACCTTAATCTTAAATCCGAAAGAAAATAATAACCAACTATATACAACTTTATTTATCAAACACTTTAATCATAAAATACCTAAACATTCCTTTATAACCTTGAACTAAAGAATCATACGACAAATGAAATCATTTGACAAACGGAAACATGTAACTTTTATCTTGACTCAAATGAATAACTTGCAACTAACAATATCAGCACAGTCTAGTATCAACCTTACTGCACTACAAAATTCTTTTATACTTCTTATCCAACATCTAAAATTTTAGACTACCAAACAGTATTCCAATACAATATTTAAATCCTTTACTAAAAGATAAGACAAAACAATTCCTACTATCAACCATTAAATATATCAACAACACTAATTAATGTTCAGAAACGTTCTCATTTTCAATATCACCACTGAACTCTGAATAAGGTTTTAAGTACTTAACATGCCATCTGCCTGCCCTTGAACCATTTTCATTAATCAATTCATAAATTAAATTCGAAACCTTCTTTTTAACAATGCTCAAAACATATTTTGGCGCAAGCTTAGCTGTGAACTTATCACTTGCTTTCGAAAGAACTTTATTTGACCTCCAAACTTTGTCACCTACTTCGAAAGAAATGTTACGTCTCCTTAAATTATATGAATTACTAGACTGCATGTAAGCTAAATGTAACCTTTTCTGTACGTCTATAAAAATATCAAATAGTCCTTGATGATCTGACACATACGAAGGTCTATCACTAGAAATAAAATCAATATCAACTGAGGGTTCCACATCAAGACCATAAAATCTTCCAGGCACAGGAACATGTCTACCAAAAACTAAGAAATTTGGCGAATAACCAGTGGCATGATGTTTTGCAGAATTAATCGCATACTGAATTTGGGGTAACTCTATGTCCCAAGTATCATGTTCTTTAATATACGAACGTATAGCTGTTCCTACCGTTCTATTTATCCTCTCTACAAAATTACATTGGGGAGAGTAAACTGCATTAAACCAAATTTTTTGAACGTCATATTTTTTACATACTGCCTTGAAATTTCTACCACTAAATTGTGAGCCATTATCACAAATAATAAATTTGGGAACGCCATAAACTAAAAAAACTTTTTCCTCCAATACACGTTCTATTATATGCGCTTTTGCACTACGTAACGGAAACATTAACGTGAATTTTGAGAACCAATCGCCAATAACTAATAACCATTTGTGTCCAACCTTGGACCGTGGAAACGGGCCCATAAGGTCTATAGCGATAATCTGAAAGGGAACTTCACTTCTTTTCCTTTCCCATTAAACCAAGGGTCCTCTATTCGATGCCTTCTGTGCACCACACGTTAAACAATTTTTACAAAATTTCAACACATCAATACGCATTTTTGGCCAATAAAAACTCTCTTGTATGCGTGCCAATGTTTTAAAAAAACCAAAATGTCCGGCCACTGAAGGGTCATGATTTATCCGAATAACCTCTTCCTTCTGTGATCTAGGGACTAAATATTTCCATTCCCTTACATTCGACGAGAGTGGTAAATTTGATGAAAGAAATTTAAATACATAATTATCTTCTACCTTCCATTGTGGGTAATCATCAGGTAAAGCTAAAATTTTTTTCGAAGAGACACATACCAAGGATCCACTTTATCTAACTTGATCTCAACTAAATTATCAACATGACTTCAAACATTAAACCAATGAACTTCAAACTTTAAAAAACACCTTCTCTTTTAAATTCGCAGACAATGACAATTTTAAACATAATAAATTTATAATTTAGATTACTCTCAACCTTCCATCTAGGATAACATTAAATCAATGTTCTAGTACACTCTTACACTACTCATAATCAAACTGTCAAGATAGACAAAAGTACTTCACAACGCATAAACTTGCTAGGGTGACAAACTCCTCTGTGAGTCTCACCTAGACTTATAAACAAAAAATTATAACCTCATCACCAATCTCAAAAATAGTGATGCCAAAATTGCTAGAGTGACAACTTACCTCGAGTCTCGTTTAGACTAATGTAATGCTGAGCGACCGACTTTTCCTAAGTCTCGTCTAGACTGACATACTGCTAATCCGACCAACCACGACGACAAGTTTCACTTAGACTTACAACCAATTAACATACTGCGTTGCAATGCGGATATAAATAAATCAAAATTGCTATCAAAATAAATTATATCAAAACAAAACGTGCCTATGCACAAGAGCAATCTTGAAACGGTTTACCGACAGTAAAAACCAGTGTACCAAATTATAAACATCTATCATCTCTACTATAAAAATTTATCAAACAACTATTGTAGCTAATACAAATGGAAGAAAACCTAAATACAAATCACTATTATCAACTACACTGTGAATTATTATTCACTGAAATACTACAAGCTGCGACTAAAAGAACAATAATATTCCTATCAAACAATTTTTCCATATAAGAAAGCTTCTTCTAATTTCTTACACAACTTTATTAATGTTGACATACTATCAATTTCCGTTAGAGCTAATTGACAAATAAAATCAGGTAATGTTGTTTCTTTGGCTAATAATCGGCCTAACATTTTCCTCTTATCCTGCATCGGTCTGCTGCTAACACTTCACGAATTTTCAATTCATAATCCAACTTATCTTTATGCAAATAAACTACTTGATACGTCTCAGCCATCATGGGATAGACTAACTAACTAATTACAAATTAAACTCAATTAAACAACAACCTCTATAGACTAAACCAACCTGAAGGTAAATGAATTACAAACCACAAGTGCAAACAACCAAAGTCAATCGAAGCCTATACTTTATGTGCTTATACAATTGGTACAGCAATCGAGGCCCCACGTTGGGCGCCATTTGTAGCCTTTTTACTTCCAATTTAGTTTAACGAGAATTTCCGATAATTAGAAATGGAGCCCACGGAAAATTAAGATGGAAGGTGGCTCTAAGTTGAGGAAATCTCAAAGGCAAAGCGGCTAGTCGAACTATATGCTCTGGGTAGAGAATGAGCTGTGGGTCGGGGTGTAATTGCAACCACTAATAATAAAAATAAGGCGCCACCGTATTTTTTTATACTGAGAAGACCTAATACAAGTCCCTTGTACAAGGCTAATGCGGAAACCTTTCTCCTATAACCGCTATATAATTTTTAAAGACCACCTAATCTTTGAAGTTTCTTACCTTATGGCTCGACCTTGACCTTAGCAATCCTGCACTGCACCTGTGAACAGATTAAACAAAGAAAAGCACTGTTTGTGCATTCAAACTCAAAAATAATTAAATACAATCAGAATCGACTTTCATTCCTCTTAAATAAAAGATAGTCTTTAGTCCGAAAATAAGAATCTATTCTAATTGGTATTCAATAATGTAATTTTCTACAAAAAATATGTCTTCCTTTATAAGTTAATTTAAATTCGAAAGAGTTAATTACAATGGTACTGAATGTATCTGTACCAATTACTATTTAATGAAGTTTATATAACAAATTGACAAAGCATAAATCGCTTATTTATAGCAAAAATTAATTACGGTAGATCTACCTTAATTTCACAGTAGATAATTACAGATAAGTATTCATAAAATATCAAATATGGAAATTTAATTTCTAAAGGTTCAAAGTTGTAAGAATTTACTTTATTTAATTAGTAGTGACATCTTCTGATGTTTCATTGAGTTAATAAAAGAATTTGTAGGAACAAATTACAGATTCATATCGTATAACTACGAAAAATATAACTGAGGTCTGTCCTTGACCTGTTCAAAGTTAACACAAGTCGGTTAAAATAAAATTTATCTCGTTACTACGTCGACAGTTCAAACAACATACGAATATAATTTTTGTACATACCAGGACTCCAAATTGCACCTAAATACTTGCTTGAAAGCTGATGCATGTATTAACAACGGAAAATTCCATTCCAAACAAACAGCTGCGCTGCATACTGAAAAACACGTCACTTGGCTTCCATTATCTGCGTTTCAATTTACAGATGTTCCAGGCGTAATTCACACCACAAGAACGCAAATGTTGTTTGTAATTAACTTGAATAAATTATAAATGTGATTCCATATTATACAAGAATAGAATTGTTTTCATTTAATTTCGCATGAATACCATTCAGAAAAGTTTTTTATTTATAATTTACGTTGCAATATAAATTAAATTTAAATTTAATTATTCCCAAAGTTACACTGAAAATTTTAATTAATATTGTTATAGAAACAAATTCACTTACTGTTCCTAATGGTCTTTTTAACAAAAACTTCATCGTTCTTCACGACTGGTTTCAACAAAAAAATGGACCATCCAAAACAATTTATGAAGATAGCATACACGTGCAATCTTCCATCGTGCACGCTTCCAACAGCAAAAATCAATGACGGACATCGCTCCTAAGAACAACTTTCGACCTGCTTAAACCCCAGCTGTGTTAGAAGTGCGGGCCGAGCTTGTCGCTGCTTGGTAACAGCGATACCTTGCGGTTCCTGATTAGAGGGGCTTTAAGAAGGATACCAAACAAAAGCTTTTATATTGTCACCGTAGAATTTAACTTTTAACATGAACTAAATACTAGTTCTTTATTGGACAATAGATGTTATTAAATTAAGTGGATTGGATAACATTATAATGTATTATATTATTTAATATTTAATAAAAGGATTGATTATACAGATATATATATTAGGTGGAAAATAAAATTGCTACAGCCTAACATTTTTCAAGCGGACTGTTGCGGGATTCGAACCCTGGACCTTGGGCGTAGTAGTCACACACATACCAACTACGCCACGGAGCTGCCACTCCTTCACAACCACTGAATGTCGTAGAAATAGGGTATATAATTGTAAAAGTATTGAGGGGGACTAAACTGCATCTATCAAGAAAGAACAGCGCCTATGATCAAAGACACCAAACATAGAAACACGAAAAAAGTTGTTGAAAGCATATGTGTGGATCACAGCACAATATGCTTATGAAATACGGACAGTAGGAAAAGCAGACAGAAAATCGGTAGCAGCTTTTTTGAATGTTGTGCTTCAGATGTATGAGTATGATAGCATGGACAAAGTTAATAACAGATAGGTTATAGAAATGGAAGGGGAATAAAGATATCTGTGGAAAAAAATAGGAGAAACAGAAGGGCAGAATACATTCTAAGACATTTTTGGAGAATAGTATGGGATATATTACAAGGAGAGATAAGAAATAGGAGGTGGATGTAGACCTAGATCAGATAATGATGGATGCAGACTGTGCATATTTCAGGAAAATGTGTAGGTTAGTTCAGAATAGGAAACAATGAAGGTACGCGTCTGAAGACCTAAGGATGATAAAGTTGAAAAACTGCTTGCTTGTTCAAAATGACCCGCTATAGTACGAGGCGTGTTTTTTAAGTAAGGGCCGTTTCAAAATAAGAACCTAACAAAAGAAGATTTTCAAAAACCAAATTTATTTTCAGATTCGACATACATTTCTATATTTTTTAACATAGCTGCCAAGTTTATTTAAACACTTATCGTACCTTACAACTAGATTGAATACTCTCTTCATAGAAACTTGTCGCCTGCTATGGTCCTTTGTTAGGAGTTTAGGGACCCAACGAGACCACAGTTTCTTGAAGTATAACTTTTCAGAAACAATCTTGTACAGCACTGACCTCGACACTTCAGGAAAATCCTTTGAAAGAGTGCTTATGACGAAGCGTCTGTTCTAGAGAATTTTCGCTTCAACTGAAGCCACCACATCGTCTGTGATCACAGATGGGCGATCAGAGCGGGCATTATGAATATTGGTGCCGCCATCTTTGAAGTCGCTGACACATTTTACGCACTTTACCTTCACACTTGGCAGTAGCTCCGTAAACTTCAGAAATTTGCTAATAAATGTCTGCAGCAGACAGGTTTCTTGCCGTCAGAAAACGTATCACTGACTTTATCTCGCACGGTGCGGGCGATTCGATAATCTTGAGCATTTTAAAGACACAAAACAAACCGTACAGGTTACCTACGCAGCTGCAACTGAGCACAGCTGTTCACAAGGAAGGCCGGAACACGACGCAAGCACTCATTGCGGCGCGCGTGCCATCTATTAGTGTATACAACAAAACAGTCCTTACGTAAAAAACACGCTTCGTATTAACTATACTGTCAATACTCGTAATCGCTGGATGATTAGCAGGTAAAGCCGAAATGTTGTTAGAGGATTTGTTACCGGAAATCGTTTTAATTTTTTAACAAATATCAGTGTTCGATGTTTCAGACAAAATTCTATTCACGAACTTTGTCCATTTTTTCGTTTTTGCTTCTACTACGAAACGCCTTCTCAAACCCGACATTTTTTGAATTCAATTAAATTTTAGTCTGTGGGTCTTTTCTAAAAAATATTAAATACTCGGGTTTTAGCTCTAATTAGTGTTGCTACGTGTTCGGACCTCCATTGGACACGTCTTTTTCGTAGTGTTCCAGTCGTTTGTGTAATGGGTATAATTGCAGCAAATAATATTGTGGATGTAATTGTTTAGTTGTTTCGTTGGTATCTACAATTTGTTCTGATAGATTTATACTACTTATTTCTTCGGTTGGTTATTGTGTTTTAGTAGGGTATTTGTAGTGATTAAAATAGGATATTGGTCACTGAAGAATAGATCGTCTAGAGTTTGGCTACAATGACAGAGCATATTGTAAGGTATACTACAGACTCGCTTCCGTTTCTTGTAATAAAGTGAGCGTTTGTCCCTGTATTCAGTTATATAAAATCTGACTCATCTAAAAGCTTTTCTAATCTCTTCTCTCTAGCATTTCTACAGTTTGATTCTCACCTAGAAGAATGGGAGTTGAACTCTCCCGTAATTAATCATGGGCGTGGTAGTTCTTCTAGCTGAAATACTGTCTAATTGTTGTTGCAGATTGTAGCTTTGAAGGGTATCTGAATTTCTACAGCAATTGCCTGCGTGTATATTAGAGAGTAATTTTCTATCCATAGATGTCGCGTAATAATATAGCTATTCCTCCATGAGCTCGACGGTCACGTTCAGGATCATAGCTAAAGCATGTGTACCCTTTGAATTTAATCTGTCTGTCTAGTGAAAGATGTGTTTCCTTTAGTGTATAACATATTGCTTGTATTGTGTCCTTAGAAATTGTAATTCCGGCATGTGTATCAAACAGTGATTACGATTCCACTGTAAATTACAGCCCATAAATCGTTGTAACAGAAATGCAGCATCAAACAGTTACATAAGCTGAATTTTGACTAGATTTTGTGATTCCCAAAATCTACAGTTCTGCTTATTAATAACGCTATTTAGTGCAAATAAACCTTATTTGTCATCATAAGGTTTGTTAAAAAAAAATAGTTTAATCCTCCAACTCTTGTAAAACGGTTTCACAGTACTGCAAACGTAACTCGGCGTCTCTAGA
The DNA here is from genome assembly GCA_036346225.1 of Platerodrilus igneus. Lineage (NCBI taxonomy): Eukaryota > Metazoa > Arthropoda > Insecta > Coleoptera > Lycidae > Platerodrilus > Platerodrilus igneus. Next base: position 4,386,861 of record JARFIW010001599.1, read on the forward strand.
ATTATGTTTTGCACTGACGGATTTTTACAACGATACCGATGCAAATACATTTGTAAAATTCATCAAAGAATACGTATAGAAAGCTGATTTTGGGTGGATCTTTTTCTCCTTGATGTTTCTGGTTCTTTCGAGACCATCATCTCTTCCTTGTTCAATATTTTCAATTGAACGATCACTCCGAGATCTGCTTAGGTGCCTCTGATCTCAAACTGATCCAAGTGATCAAAGATTCGTGCTGTTGCATAAATTGCTGGAGCTGTACGAACATTTCCTACACCCAGAGTCTTCGGTGCTCTCTTTGGACGTTGATTATCGAGCAAAGTTACAATTTTAGTTAACTGTGCAATTATGTATCGTCCATTTCTGAAACTTTCAAGTTTTATTTATAAAAAAAGGAACTTAGAAAACTGTAACAAAAGTGAAGTATAATAGGTAGTTTTGCCCCTCCATGTCAACATCATTTTGTTTTCGACCTTATTTAAGGTCGATTTTACGCAGCCCTAACTTCTTTTCTATTCTGTGCTAATCTAAAAAGTTCTACATACCCTTCACAACCTAACTTTCTAATAATTTGACTAATATAGCTTGGTATAGGTCTTCCTATACTCATCTGTCTTTTTCCTATCTACCTTGCTCTACATAGATATTAGCTACCTGATAGTTGTTAAAGAACTCCAGCATAACTATAAGGAAATTATAAGGAAATGAAATACTACCTGAGTAGCCCCACCAAAAACGGAAAAGTGTTAAATTATATGTAACGGTAAGGCTTAAGCAACCAATCGCTGCCAACATGCCAGATCGCTACCTAATTGTGAGTTATGTCATGGTGTCGTTTATTACGTTATACGTTATGGGAAGGTTTAAGCAGCAAATCGCTGCCAACATGCCAGACAGCTAACTAATTGTGAGTTATGACATGGTGACGTTTATTAAATTATATGTTATGGTAAGGCTTAAGCAACAAATCGCTACCAAAATGCCAAACTGCTAACTAATTGAGGATGGAGTTGTGTTCTGAAAAGATTTAAAAAACGAAAGATACATTTTAACCCTCTGAAATGAAGTACTTCCATATCAGTTAACACCGAAGCGGTCATTATCAAATTTTCAAAAGCGCAATAAATGAACTCCAAGTTGTCGAATCCCCAAAGAAGTTGGAAATATTTAATTGAGGTTTATTTACGTATGATATTACAGTTTGTAGTTTAATTGAATTAAGACTGTGGTTTACGGTTTAAAATGAATAAATTTTTTCTTAAAAGAGCTGTAAAGAGAATAATATTTATGTTAAACACTATTTCTATCATAAAGTTGTGACTCATCTTCACTTCGATGTCATCTTAAATTAAATTGCATTGATCAAAAGCTTTAGGTAAAATTTCCAGTCTTGTTTTGAAAGAAAACACTTTCTCTTCTGGTTCATGATTACTTGTAAACCAATTTTCGCTCGCAGTAATTTTTATCAATAGACCTTTGTTTAATTAACGCTTCCATCTTCCATCTAGAAGTCAAGCAAGAAATAATTAACGACCCTCCTACTCAATACTCTACCTTATGTATTTAGCAATAGTAAACTGCCCTAAACAAATTAAGTCAATAGAGTATCAGAAAAGAACACTGATCAATATATTACAATTAGGAAATAATGAAATATTTAATTTGACCTTAAATCTCCGCAACGCATTTCTTATTGTAGCGGGCTACTATTAACACGTTTCACCAATTTAGAACAAGTAATAACAAAAGTCTTTATTACTGACTATTCGCAAGTCTAATTAAGAGTATATGCCTTTTTGTATGTTTACAGGCCAATTAACAATGAAGCACTATCACACTAATGCTATCTACAAGCACTAATATCTTTTTAAGCTAAATCCTTAACACACTAGCACCACTATAATTTATTTATTCCACTTTTGTCTATTTATGTACAAGCTGGCGGTACAATATACAAGTTCACATAACACAAATTTATATTTACTATAGGACTTTCAAAACGTACTGACAAACTAACTATACACGAGAGGATTCATATACGACATTTTGATATAGACTCACTCTGTACTTCATCAGCGGTCTTATATATACCCTGAATTAAATAGATGATTTATACTACAGTATATGCTGGAAAGTTCGAGACTTCTGTAGAATATACATCGGTTACGTCGCTTGTGTATTTGACGGGTTGCCTAATAGTAGTTCGTAACATTATTATTGAAGATATTTGCAGTTTCACGTCGCAATAACATCTTCAAGATACTTAAACATTATCCACAGCAATTGCTCTGAAAGTGGAAATATCCTTCGTTTTTCATTAATAAACATTACGGAAAATCCTTTAATTTTGGAAATTTTTCTTACAATTTCCTCAACTTTTGGTTCATTTTAGTATTCAGCTCAAAGTCCAAATCCAACTACACAATGAATTTTTACACTGTACATCTTTACCGTGAAATTAAAATGCAAAACTCCTAATGATGTTGTACATTTATTACAGATAACAAATTAGTTCATTGCCGCGGACCAATTATTACCTCAATTAAAGATAACTAGAAATTACTTTGTAAACATTACATTTTTTGTATAACATGTACTTTATTGAAATAACATTTTTCTTATGTGGAAATCACAAACGAAGCACGTTTCAAAGGCGTTGAGTTTTATTAAACTGCTCTCTATCTATCTGTAATTGTTAAATTCTATAAATACCTTTGTAAGCAATCAGGTAAGTATGGTTCATACTGATACTTTGCTGGCTTACCATTTTACAATAGAAACTAAAACAATCATTTGGTTCTTCGATTTCTTGAGCAAACTATAAAGACAAGGTTTTAGTTATTTATGAATTTATTAGGTTCATGAAGAAACAATAAAATAAGATTGGCATGATTTATAGTTGAAGCTAACCGATCAGACTTTAAATTCGTCTGACATAGACGCAGTAGAACTTGAGGAGGAATTAATTTCGTGGAAAGTAGTTTATTAAAAAAATGGTCGGACCTTTTGAATGTTGAGAGCTTAATAAAAATGGTCTCCTTGTATTATATGTTAATATCGCTATTGTTCTAATAATACTTTTAATCATACTTGTGACAGTTGCTTCAGCAGATCGATCGTTTTCTAAACTAAAAATAATAAGAAATTACTCACCTCAAACAATGTGTCCCAAAGATTGTTCGGTATAGCACCAAAACGATAGAAAATGGACTAGGAGGTCTCTAGATTTCGGTTATATAATTCTAAAATTGACATAATTAAAATGCAGAACATTAGATAATATGCGATTATTTTAATGTATTTTTTAAATTTTTGGTCTTTGCTATGGATTATCTAGTTACGTATATGCAGTATATGTTTTATAGCGTTATATTTATTTTGTATTGAGTATTTTCTTTTGATTTTTATTCTTATTTAGAATATTAACTCTTGTTTTGTGCTGACAATGAACCACAGAAAAAGTTACTTTGCGTTGTAATGAAAAAGTTTTACTGTGCAAAAACTCTTGACTTGCGCGGAAAAGTAAGCAAAGTTTGACGAAAGGTTGACAAAATAAAAAGAAATTGGCCGTCTTGCTAAAATACTAACGATTAAATATAAAAACTTGTCTATATAAAAAATAAATAATGGGAAACTTCTAGAAAGATAACTTTTGTGAGGATTTCCTGTGGATATAAATTAACCCGGGATAAAAGAATAATGACAAGTAGCTCTAGAACAAAGAAAACCTCCGTGATGTGGCAGTCGGCTGAGTGATTATGCTCTGCGGGAGCATGAGACGGTTGTGGGTCTATAAAAAAACAAAATGGTATAGCAGCCTAATCTAGTTAAATAACAGACATTGGAAATTATCCTAAGGGAAGACGCAAAAACTCCTGAAACACAATAATGTCAACGAGATAAACAATACCCAAAATTAATTTACCTTACTTTACTCACTTACGATCTATGGAATCTCTTTTCTAAGACTACTTTATTGAACTGAATCTAAAACTTAAATTTACCTTTAACACCGCATAAATTGCGGACACTTTCTCTGCCACCACATAAAAAGTATGTCTTTCACGGAATACGCAAATCCTTTTAATAACCAACATATACAGCTTTTGTTTACTTTTAATCACATTTAAATTTACTTTAGCACTTCTAAGATGGAGATGATTATGGTTTGAGTCACCTTAAGCTAAACATACAAGCCAAAATAATAAATTCTCTATTTTATGACGCGCGCAAGAGACTAAATATTCTACACAATACCCAAATATTATATAAATATCTAGATATATATTACTCGGGTACATCACCAGTGCAATCAAGAAAAAAATTAGAATTTAAAAACTATCTCAAGGAGAATGAACCCTCCTCCTTGTTTACAATTCAGTATGATTTAGTTTATAATTTTATTAGCGCTTCACTATTACAATTAAAGTGCAAGTGCAAGAACTACCTTGGCTTAAGTATAATTTATTTTCTCTATTTATATCACTACAAAAAGTTTTAGCAAGGTTATTTCGAATACATGCATTATAAATTTAATACATGAACTTATTTAGCAAAACATGGACACCACAATTTGTACTTCAATCAATTAGAACAATAAATGTCTCTAAAATAGGTAATTTTGTTTGGCATTTTTAAGTATTTGGGAAAATCTTTTTTATCTGTTCGTAGAGTCCCTGCGCAGTAAGTATTTTGGTCCAATAATTTAATTGCTAAGCTGCAGCTATTGTAAATTATTTATATATACGGCATGTCCATTTCCTAGATAAGCCGCACTGGGTTCATAACAACCTTGTCTGCGTGTCCTTTGCCGCCCAATTCCACAGCCTGATCAGCATACAGTGTCGTATATAACACCAAACCACCAGTTTCTGTAAGCATATATACTTATAGCGCTTGTTTTTTGTGAATTGCTTAAACACCAATCGTCCTCTCCACGACAACATGCATTTATCAAGCGACACATTCTTAGCAAGATAATATACAGACTTATCTTTTCATAAGAAGAATCAAGTAAATATCGATTTTTATATGGACAATCATTTGGTGGGGCTTTATGCTCTTCTAGATTTTTGCCAAAATGCAACCAACATATATATTAGAAAAATCGGCCACGACTCATATACTTCGAAAGGTAAGTCAACCTATATAACCGGTGTGATCTCCAATAGTTTTGAATTCTGTTACACTACATAGTTTAGCGTGAAAAACTATTGCGATAAACCGTAAGAGTTTATTTACGGTGACGTCAATCCAGTTTGTAATTCGAAACTTGTACTTCGTCTTATCAGAGAGAAATGCCCTTTCAGTATAACGATGTGATTCTTGTGTTGCCACATTTAGAAGCTCGTCGTCCACCAACAAATAATAGTAATCATAAAGGGCGGTTGCAGCATCCATTTCTAGTGGCATACCATTCACTTTCACAAACGGCATTTTACACATTGATTCACAATTTTTTATCCATCCCGGGTCAGTAAATTTATCTGACCCTCTGTTATTATTTTAGGACATCTACTGCTTGATCGCTATCTTTAGATAACGATCCGTCATCTTTATACGAATAAACTCTTTCTCGCTGTCTTATAATTGCGATCCAAAGCTAACAATGCCTACTCTTATTCCAAATTTACTTATTTTCGTGGAATTCTATATACCACTTTACAGTTTTTAATTACAGAAGGGTCAGCTGTGAAATATATATCATTGGTTATTTTAAATTTTAGCTCTGCGCGTAAGAATCAGTAAACTCTTAAAACGAATGCAACCACTTCAAGCCAAACACATCTGTTTTATGTTAACAAAACCATCATCACACGCGTGCTGAATGAGTACTTATAGTTAGAAGTAACCCATTCCAGAAGATGCACAAGAGAGTCGACCGCACATGACTGCCAACGTGCAAACGCGCATATGTGTGACCTCCACAGTAAAAGTGTTAATAACTAAAAACTTTAATTAAATTTACATGCTAAGGCAATAGACCGTAAGCGACACTTTTTACAAAAACGCATTTTGCTACTTATGGGTACAAGTGGAAGAAATCTATCACCCTACCAAAGCACAATGCCGTTCGCTGGAAATGCCATTTTTAGCGACATACCAAAGAGCGTATACGCCATTGGCCGCCTTCATGCTAAGGCAAAGAAGAGTAAAACCTAATACATAGGCAGAACATCGCAAGGGCATTTGGTCACCGACGCTTGGGGTGTTTTGCTTTAGCGCTGATGCCTTACGGTTTTGTGCCTTTGCATAAAGGAGACCGATGGTACTTACGTTAGTACCTTAGGATATTATTAATATTACAGAAGTTAATTAATTAATAGAAATACTATTTATTACAACACCGTTTGTTCGTTTTGTACTTAGTTAGCACTATTATATTATTTAGTAATTCGCTGTTTGTCGGTTCAAGTTTATCCCTTTGTAAGGCCAATCGGCAGTCAGTTGCTCTTTGTTCTTCAAGAGATACATGTCTTGACACAGTAGTTTACAAGTGCAGCTAGTAAGTAATATTACCCTGACTTCAATTTATTGTTTGTACGCGATTTTACAATAACAAGTAATTCAATGAATCGCAAGCTGCCCCCGGAGGTAGAAAGATTGTTTTGCTTGCTTTAAAAGAGCAGCAAGAGTAAACCTCTAATAAGCGTAACGAAAGTACGGAAAGCGATAGGACGCCTGTAAAAACCGTTGAAGAATGTGATGATCCAGATTATGTACCTTCTGACATTAACAGCTGCAGTTTTACGAACAATGAAAACTGCATGAACAACTATTTTGACAATCACAATTGCGAGAATGATAATTTTAGGTATCGTATCATTCGTATCCTAATTCATTTGCGTGTAATATAATTATACCGTATTATATTTAGACGTGAATTATAACCATTCAGTAATATATTGTTGATCTTATGATCATCATAAACTTTGTTTTAGTGTTTGATGTACTGGTGCAAACTTGCAACATACCGGTGTATGTGGACTATCCAATTTCTGGGAGAGATTTGTTAGAGGGAAACGCTGATTTGGTTCAGCTACACCCTATGATTGCTTAATTCCAACCACAGCGGATCAACCTGCCGAACTACCACAGATACTAAACATGTCGAAGTTGGTTTCGATTGTTACTTTGTCTAGTTTATATTTGCCTATGTCATCAGATGTAAGTTTTGGCTGCAACTATTTTACAATTTTGTTTACTTTCAGTCTGGAATTTACAATCCCTCCTGTGTACCTAATGATGTTGGTGAAACGCTTCAACCTGTAGTTGTCGAACAAATTCGCAAACGTCGCAAGCGTGGTAATAATCCAAGACCGACACAGAGAGAACACAACAGGTGGAAATATATCGAGGGTCATAATGTAAAACCACTCTGCAACTTGCAAACGTATAAGAAGAACTGCGGTCTTTTGCTCCACGACAAGCACAAAAATAATATAAACAAGCAGTTCTGGACTTTTAGTTGCGGTGAGAGAAGACTCTTTATTCGACAGAATGCCACTCAACAATTAGTAAAACGGCGAAGGAAGGCTTCAGCAAGCAAAAATGCAAAGATGCTGAAGCGAAATTATACAATGACGTACACTGCCTACTGCCAATGGCACCCAAGTTTTCTGTCTGCAAAGTTTTTTTTTACAACTCTGGGATTCGCACAGAATAATGACACAGTTGTCCAAGAATGCCTCAAAGAAATGGAGGGGGCATTAATTATACCAAAAGGCAATCAAACGGGTAAACGCCCCCCAGCAAATAAATTTGCCGATGTAAGCGTTATACATGAGCATATTAAAAGCTACTGCCTTTGTAATTCGCATTATCGGAGAGAACGCGCCCCGAACCGTCGCTATTTGCCGTCTGACGTGAGTGTTGTGGATATTTACAAAAACTTTCTTAGTACAGCTAACGTTAAGTGCTCTTACGAATTGTATTGAAGAACGTTGACTGAAATGAATATCAGTTTTCCTAAACGTGGCCACGAGCAATGCGAAGCTTGTGAGATACTTAGATTGCATAATCCTATACACAATCGCAATAATCTTGATATGGCTTGTGAGGAATGTTTAAAGTAGTCCATGCATCGTCAACGGTACGTTTCAGCACAGAATTTATATGAATTAGATAAGAATTCGAAAACTACGCCTGACGAAAAATGATTTTATTCAGTAGACCTTCAGAAGGTTATTATGCTTCCTCGGATGGACTCATTTAAGGCCGCTGTATTTACGAAGCGCATAATTGCTTTCCATAAGATATTTGCCCCCTCGGCAAAACAACTTTGGAACCAACACGCGCTGTATTTTCCGCAGTGTGGCATGAGGCGACTGCCGGAAGAAAAAAAATAGGATATTATTAGCTGCTATCACGCGTTCTTATTGAGGATGCGCGATATGAAAAAGGTTGTTCTGTGGGCCGACAATAGCACTGCGCAAAACAAAAATTGGACACTGCTTTCATTTCTAGTGTACATGATTAATTCTACGGAAACTTTGACTGACTCCGTTGAAATACGTTTTCTGGAGAAGGGGCATACTTATATGTCTGCAAATTCTGTGCATCATAAGGTAGAAGAATCGACGGCAAGAAGAGGAAATATTTACGATTTCCAAGATTTTTGTGACGCTGTAACAGCCGTTCGTAGGGGTAAAGTCGAAGTCAAGGTTATGTGACTTTTCAAACTCGGATCTAACCTCTGTCTATAAACTTTCAAATGCCAGACCAAGAGTTCTTCTACACGATGTGGTGAGTGTCAAATTCACACGTGGAGATTTCAGTATGAAATATAAAAGAGCGCTGACGGACGAAGAGTTCTCCACATTCAACTTTCTTCTTAAGCGTTATGAAACGTCTATTCCTCGTCTACAAACACGACAGAGGGCACGGGGAATTCTTCAAACTAAAAAAGACGATATTTTGTCCAAACTAGGACAATTGATGCCGGCCGTTCGACAACTTTGGCAACAGATTTCTGTGGAAGACGTTCCTGACTTAAGTGATATGTATGAGTAGGTGTTAAGGTATCTAATTATTATATCAATCATAAAGTTACGTTTAAGTTATATACACCTAAAAATAATGTTGCTTGCTTATTATACGGAAAGCATAATTTCCATGCACAAACTGGACAAGGTCCAAATAGTTTTCTGAATCAGTTATTAATTATTACTGGTCTATTATATACATGTTTCATAACATACCCTACTAAATTGCGAAACGAACATCGTTCAGGTAGACACTGATGAATTAAAACATATGCATTCCGGCCATTGCCCCATCTTAACCGGCACATTGCTAAAGCACAACACTATAAGTGTCCTAACACAAGAATTACTACAAAAACGTAAAATCTGTCACAACCATCTTTCACTTACTTCGAAATATATGTTACCAAAAACTTCCGAAAAAAAAGCTAAAACCAACAGCGCTAGAGAACTTGAAGTGAAGAACAAAAAATCGCAATCCTCTAAAGTTTGACTAGTGGCTCTTACGGTTTTCTAGCTTTGCACGGCAGTTTAATAGCCATCGCGTTCAACTGACTAATTCACAAAGCGTGAAAATTAAATTCCTTTAGGTAGGTCCACTCGACTGTCTGACTACTTAAATTACAGCGCCATTCTCAGAGACTAGGAATGAAGCAAGGTTCGTTCCAGAGTTAGGATAGGAACTGAAAACGCTACGACACGTTGACATTTCATGTAAGTTCTTAATTGGTGCTATATTCCTCCGCAAATATGGCTTAAAGTGGGAACAAAGAGGAATTGTGAGGAAGACATAAAACATCTGAACCAGACACGCGTACATAGTATTGCCTACATACAAGTTCAATGCAATATTTGCATTTGAAAACATACAGATTACAGACATATGTGAAATATTTCAAATAGGAAAATGTTTGCATAAAATCAGCTATAAATACAATTGCCTTGTTAGTTTATTGACAAAAATATTAAAGAAAATCCTTTAAATGATTTATATTGAAAATTACTGCATAAATTAATGCAAAAATATGTGGGGATGATATAATATGTTACAACGTCGATGTCCCTCCGTCCGCTCGCCAAAAATATCAACCCAGGCGACCAACTTTTGAACACCGCACAGGCCTTTGCACGTTTAGAAACACCCCTGGGTGTATGGCTTTTATACTGAAATTACTTTCATTAGACATTTGCAATAGCCAAACGTCCTACGCCTAAATTTCACCAATTTTTGTTATGCTAATGTGACTAGTTCCCTCATATTCTATAACGAGTAGGTTTGTCTCTGTAAGCTGTAAGTGTAATAAACCCTACTCATTCAACATAAATCTTGAGGAAAGAAACTCTTAAAGCGATCATGGAAGTAAAAGATTTTACGCAATAGAGTTACAATATTGCTCTGCCTTTAAAATCTAATCAAAATTTTCATCTAGAAGATATTACTATAGTAATATGAAAGTAAATTTGCATAGTTAGAAGTAGCGCAATATATTCACTTATTGCATGCTATTCTACGCACTTATTTGTATGTTATGAAATCCAAACAATATCAAAAGCAGTCACACAACGATATTTCTGGATCTAGGAACCGTCGATTTGAAGTATTCTTTTATTCACAAGTGTTTCGTTTATGGATTTCATATTCCCTTGCGACGTTTTTATGTCACCTAAGCCGCTTAAGATACCGTCTCTATATTCCTTTAGGAACGCGTATCCGAAACTGATTATATCTAACTGAAATTTGATTGCTATGTTGTATATACTTTAAACATGCTTTACGGTACAATAGAACTCTGCAAAACAAGAATGATAATTTAATAATCGGATATGCTTGGCATATAAAATTTTAAATGAAGATAATTTGTAAGATCAAATCATTCTAATAAGGAAAGTGTTTTTCAAAACGTTCTGTCTAACCAATTATAATTGCTTTTCGTCCAAATCTAACAAGCAAACACTTAGATGAGTGCAAACCGGGAATTTAATAAATATTGCAAATGCACAATAAATATGAGAAATAATGTAGACAGGAATAATTGTGAACTTACTAAATTAGGTGGTGTGCACTAAATTACTTCAACTTCGGAAGAGACAAACCGCACGCTTAAAAAGTCACTTGAACACACACCCTTGGCTTATCACTTTTGTTCTTAACATTACCGATGAGCGAGTATATCGGACACGAGATGGCGCGAACATAACCGCCCACCTAAAATGTAATATTTTAAGGGAACAAGAATAAAGTAGTTTGGCATTTCCTCCAAACGCGGGGGCTACAAATTACCCGCTGGTGTACGGGAGTGAGAGGAGAATGCAGGATAAGAAAGAAATGATTTTATCTAAATAAATTAATCAAATCAAATCAAAATTATAATAAAATTAAAGAAAACGAGAAAAGCGAAAAATATATTCAGAAAATAATTAAAATTAAGCTGCTATATTAATCAAGCATGGGGAGGGGAAGTAGTTTATTGACTGCGCGTACAATTATATTGCCGGCAGTTCGGACGAAGGTAACACGTACAACGCCGTCGGGTCCTGGAAAGTCGATTAAAAGGTGCCCTAGGGAGAGCTAGTTTGTACCATCATTAAGGTCCGAGGAGAGAAAACACTACGGACGACTATTAAGAACCGCTTCAATTCTAATAAAAATTGTTCTCAATTCTTCAAAAATGAAGTATCGGTTCTCGACAAAGCGATGTAATAAACTTTTGCAGGATTTGACACAGGACTCACAAATATCATCAAAATTAGGGCTTTGGGGACGATTGAATTTCCAAACAACTTGTAGAGAGACGAAGTTGGTATAAAGATAGTCCTTATTTTGCAAAAGCCAAATTTTAGCGTCCTTTAATTCGCGGGATGCTCCAACAAAGTTGGTTTCGCAGTCGGAAAATAAATTAGACGGGGTGCCCCTAAGAGATACAAATCTGGCAAATCAAGCCGTAAATGTTCCGAAACGATTTCCAAGTGTACAGCTTTGGTGCACATGCATACAAAAGTACAAAAGTAAGTTTTTGTATTAAGGGCGTTTTTTCTCTTGGAAGTTTTCTATAGAAAAGGGCCTGCAAAGTCGGTGTCCACTTCAGTAAAAGCAGGAGTTATACGAACTAGAATGGAGTGCAAATCGGACATTAGAGGAGGCGATGGTATACATTTTAATCTGTAACACTTGCAGCAATTAAAAATATGCTTGCGTAAAACGAATCGTAAAAAATTAATCCAATAATAGCGTTGAATAAGCGCTTGAGTAGTTAAAACGCCAGAATGCAACGATGTTTTGTGATAATGATCACAAATAAGAGTGGTTAAAAGCGTATTCTTGGGTAATAAAAAAGAATCCTTAGATTCATAGGGTAGTATAGAATGGTTTAGTCTACCGCCCACCCTGAGAAGACCATTTGAATCTAGGAAAGGAGTTAGTTTACGGAGATACCCCTTAAGCAGTTTTCTTTTATTTAAAAAGGCGATTTCTTTGGAAAACTATGAGATTGAGTGATTTTGACGCAGATTGTCAAAGAATCGTTGAGTTCGGAGACTGAAAGAGGGACAGCAGCCCAAGATTTGCGGCGGCAATTGTTAGAAAAACGTTGACAATATGCGATTGTACGTTGTAGTCGTGATAAGGTAGAAAACCGAGAGGAAAGTTTACAAATAAATAATTCAGTGGTGGTTAAAGACACCACGGAATTTTTAGTTCAGGTGAGTCTGAACCAGAAGGCGCTTAAATAGTCGCGCAAGAAAATACAGTGTCTACCGAGAGTCGAAATTGTGCAGGTCCGCCACTACCATAGTTCGTTATGAATTATTTCCTTGGGTAATAGGCCACCAGAAGTGGCATCTGCCGGATTGAGATCAGTAGGTATGTGCCGCCATTGTGAAGGGGAACTTACTTCCAAAATTTGGTTTACACGGTTGGTAACAAATACTTTGAGTAAGTGTGGAGGGGTGGACAACCAGCCCAAAGGAATGCGAAAATCAATGAACAAGAGAATCTCGAGAAAATCGAAAGGCGGATTATTTCCAGTAATAAAAAGTACCAATTTAGCGGGTAATAAGGCACCAGAGAGCTCTAATTTAGGGATTGTAAAAGATTTGAGGGACGCTACCTTGCTTTTAACTTGTATCAAATGGCACGAGACTGAGTTAGCGCTAGTAGTTTGAAATTATACCGCAACGCCAAATCCCTTCATGCTTCTGTCACAGAACCCTAATAAGCGATATATAGCATTCACGGTGAACAACTCTCGCAAAATTCGGATCTGTAACAAACAACACATTTGAGAGGCAAGATAATGCCATTCGTAGCGAGAGCAGGAGGAAGAGTTGATCCCAGTATAACTGAGCAATCCACAATTGTTGCAAAAAGTACTCTGCGAGAATTGTTACCGGCGTTAACCAACCTAACGGATCAAATATGCCAACTATGTAGAATAAAATAGATCGTTTAGTGCCTGGATTTTGAAAAGTACTCATGTAATAAGTGAATGTGTTTTCAAGGGGGCTCCAAACTATTCCGAGGATTTTTATTCCAAAAACTTCATCTGAAAATTGCACCGTGGTTCCAAATCGGGAGTAATACAAACTGCAATAGTTTCTGAGAATTGCTAGATAATTTTCGTATAACAAACCCTGCGCGACTCAACAATTTGCTTATTTCAAGTTGTAGTTTTTTAGCTTCCTCGTAATAGCGTGCGCCAGAAACGACGTCTTCAACATATACGTATGATACATTATCGCTTTGGAACCTAGTATATACTGTGAACCTTCATCGTGCATAAGTTGATGTAAAACTTGCTGCGCCAAGTAGGCAGAAGAAGAGAGCTCATACGTTAATGTTTCCAACTAGTATTCTTTAACCGGTTGGGATGCGGAAGGACGCAAAGGTCCCGGGTTTGAATCCCGACACGGTCCACTTGAAAAATGTTAGGCGAGCATTTTTCACAAAAATACACCCTCGTTCGGATGAGAGGTAAAATGGAGGTCTCGTGTGTCAGTGTTGTCACGAACGTTAAAGATCCCTATTTTGCTTGGAAAAGCAAGGGTTCGGCAAAACTCAAAATTGTTCAGGTAAAAAAAACTTTCTTCCTGGCCAATGTAGTACCTTCGGGTGGAGTATTGGAAAATCACATGTAAGGTATGTTCCGTCCAACCCTGTATATATTCATTTAGTTTCTTTATATTATTCTATAAACTTTAAGTTTATTTGTTAATAGTAATATCTGCTTTTTATTTAAATTTGATAAACCCGGTCGCGTTTTCACCTTCAATGTTCTATCTTGTTTGCATATATGTTTTGGTGACTGCGCGGCCTAGCACAGTCTATTTTCACCGTTTGGACAATAAGTTTCTGTTTGAGAGATCGGTCCCCCGTATTGAACTACCTCACCGCTTTATATTATTTTTTGAGTGTAGTAATAAGTGTTCTGAATCCAAGAATCTTCATCGCTCTAACTGGACATCAGGTAAGAATATTGAAGACCGCATTTGTTTAATATCTGTTTGGTTATACTCTCGCTTTTTTCTCCTTAGTATTCTTTTATGTACTCAACACTTCCTATAGATAAAGCAACCAAAAATAGACGGCAAAACGCCAAATAAAACAAACCTATCCACAAAACAATAAAATATATAAACGTATTGTATAGGCACAAAATATAAATGCATAAATATCTAAATAAAGTATTAAGCATGTAACAGTCCATAAAAAAGCAAAAAAGCATCATCCAAAATATCAGGTGCATACGTATAAGTATTATGTCTGCGGGCGCCATCACATTGAAGACGTGCTCGTTCAAGATTACTCCAAGATTCACTAGTTATTACAAATCAATGCTTATGTGAGTACAGCCGCCACAATATTTATAAATACCTCGAATATGAATTTCTCCAGTATCCAAAGATCTGGTCGTCTCTAAGACACACAACGGGACACCGCCATTATACCTCTCAATACAACGTACTAAAAATGTTCTCTGGGGTAAAAGTTGAAATAAGTCCCCATCCGAATCTCCCGGAGCGGGCTACTGCGAAGGATATGATTGGCAAATTTAAAAGAAGACTCGAGAAAATTTTGCGAGTCAAAGCGTGGAATGTCAAAAGCATGACGCAACTAGGTAAAACTAGAGAATTTGATAATTGAAATGGATAGGTTAATATGTGACATGTAGGGATTAGTGATGTTCGGCGGCCATAGGCGGGGGGTTTTTGAAGAGGAGACTGTATGTTAATTCATACAGGATTAAAGAAAGGAAATGCAGGGGTGGTGATAGCTGTGCGTGAAAGGTACGACATTGTGTAGAAAACTACTAGCAAAAGAACGAACAGTTACTCAGGATTAGATTAAAATCTAAACCGGTAAATATGGTAATACTATCTGTTTACATGCCCACCTCTAGTTACAGTCATGAAGAGGCAGATGCAATCTACAAAGATATCAAAAACATACTAAGATTTGTAAAAGAGTATGCGTATTTAATAATTACGAGCGATTTTAATGCAGTGATAGGTGCGGGTAGAGAAGGAGCGGTAGTAGGTTTATTTGGTTTAGGAATGTAGAACGACATGGGAATGGACAGACAGGTGAAATTTTATGACAAAAAAATTTAACCGTCGCATTATTTCAACATCATCTTAGAAAACGATACACGTGGAAGATGCCAAGGAACATAGGGAAATATCAAGTAGATCAGATTCTTGTTAGACAACAGTATTGGAATAAAATAAAAGATTGTAGGAGCAACCAGGAAACATTTATCGACACTGATGACAACATAATAATAATGAAAGCTGTACTTGAAGTTAAAAGTTTGAAAAAAAGTGGAACGGAAAAAGGCACTTTGACCTTCAGAAACTAAAAGATAAAGATACCCACAGAAGTTTTGAGAAAAGGTCTAATGAATTATTGAAAGACATCGGGAAAATTTTGGATACTAAGGAAGTAGAAAAAGAATGGAATAAAATTAAATCCAGCATAGACATTGCGGTTAGAGATATTCTAGAGTATAAACAAAAAGGAAATAAGAAGCAATGGGTGAGAAAGAAATATTCAGAGTTTAATAAAAAAAAAAAATAAGACGTACATACAAAAATAGACCAGATGAAGCAGGGAAACAAAGATACAATACCATAAAGTCAGGGATCTTGGTATTCGTCAGGTTGCTTAACCCCCTACTTGCACCATTGGATATTGATTAAATATGCTATATATTTAGAAAACAATAGAAAGAGAAAGCGTGCAGGAGATATAAAAAAAATTAGCACAATGCCGTACTGTACTTAACACAAAATAGTAGATGTTTTTGTTCGAACACAACAAACAGAAATGTTAAAAAATTGTTAAAGGCATATGTGTGTAGCACAGCATCGTACGGCTGTGAAACGAGGACAAAGCAAGAAGCAGACAGGGAAAGAATATAAGCCTCTGAAATGTGGCGCTACCGATGTATAATGAAAATATTATGATGAAAGAAGATATCTGTGAAAAACAATAATAAAAAATAGAAGAGATAGAATTATAGAACACGTTCTAAAGCATGAAGGAATAGTGCGGAATATATTAGAAAAAAAGAAAGGAGAAAAGGAAAGGCAGAGGTAGACCTGGATTAGACTACTGCACACAGATAGCGAAAGATGTCGACTATAGGAATTTGAAGGAAATGTGCGTTCGCTTAGAATGGGAAATAGTGAAAGTACGGATGTAACCAATTCCAGAACTGAAGACCGAATGATGATGTGAAGAAATGGCAATTTCAGAACAACATATGTTCACCAACCCACAGTCATTCCAATGGAATGAATGAAAGACACCTACAAACAATTGAAAAAAATTATGGAAAAAGTTATAGAAGATAATAAAGATTTGAATCTGGCATTTCTTCAGTACTGAGATACGGCTATTTTTGAAAACCACTCGCTAAACGAAATATTTATGTGAAGAGCTACTCATAACCCCTTGCTTAAAAAAAAGCAAACGCAAAATCACAACGAAAATTGGGGAGCGAGAGAATTGCCAATATTTAAACCAAACACTAAGATGTGGATACAATTAAAACCTCAAGCAATCTGGCAATCTGGTAGAATTTGAAAGAGGCTTGCTAACCGTAGGTACAACATTTCGGTAAATAATGGAATTTATATTAGGAATAGAAAATCTTTAAGGCAATCAGTAATAAAGGGCGATAGACACTCCAATATTCAGAAAACAGGTCACAAGATCAAACTGTAAAAGGTGAGTAAAGTTAGAGCAGCTGCATATTCTTATTATAATAGTTTATACTTTTTTATATTAATTAATTATAGTTATAAGGCAGAGCAATCTGTTATTCTAAATAATAGTCGGAGAAGCGTTATAAAAGACAAACAATCATGCTTTGAGTTAGCACAATAAAAGGCAAGTGAGGTGACGTCAGGTGCAAAGTGTAGTGAAACGGTGACCGACGCAAAACGGTATCGTTAAATGAGTACTGCTCATTTTGGTCGAGTAATAGTTATTCTCACAAGATGGCAATACTAAGTAAACTAGGATTAAATTTTGTAGAAATTGTAAAATATTGTTTTCCATTTAAAAAATGAGAAAGATGTAGTAGTAGTTAGAATAAAGGCCACTGACTTAAAATTCTTGTAGAGACAAGAGTAGGAAAAACGAGTCCAAAACAGGAGGTCTTTTGGGATAGTTTGTCATTAGTAGTTGGTGAGTAAAGATAGAGGTTTAAGCCACAGCCAATATATTCAGATATGTACGTTAATCATTTATAAAAATAAATAATAATAAACGTAACATTAGGCAAGATTAAAAAACAACTTTTAAGTTGAATAGCAGAGCTAAAACGTTACTCAAATCACAGTTCACAAAAGAATGTCGAAAATTTTTTTGGCAAAATTGATGTTGGGTACGTAGATTCTAAAAAAAATATTGAACTCGCTTTAAGATAAAGTTATTGCGATAAGTTTTGTTATTAAATTGTAAAAAAATGTGCGCAATGATGCATACCAGATGCGACTGGTGCATAGGTCCGCAGGTTCACATGCACACCCAAATAAAATAATTAAAAAATATCATTTTGTTAATAGCTCTCTTGCTTATTATCATCTTTATGTAAGTTGCAAACGACGTTGCCGACGTTCCCAAATTCATTTGCTAGAATCAATGAGATAAAGCATCACGCTTAAATTTCGCACGGGTTCGCATTCGATGTTTGAACGAGCATATCTTATACTTTAAGGTGGGTAGTTTGGGGATATGGTATGAGTGGTTAAACATAAGAACGATTCACTAAAAAAATTGTAAACTTCAGTTTATTACGCGCACTCGTGATACATAACGATTGGATAAAAATTAGTGTGAGAACTTAAATCGTCTGAGTGATGAAACTAAAAAGCATAAAAATTCTTGTTTTCATAAAAATGCCCGTATGGCGGGAAAAAGTTTCAGTCCACATAAATAAATCAAATACTTTAGCAGTAACGGTTGATGAAACGGACGTACTGATCATTCAGCAAATAGCTATAATTCATCGGTATAAACTTAATGGAGCTTTCGTTGAACGCTTTTGGGGATTCCTCAGTCCTACCGCACGTGATGCGGAAACATTAAGCAACCTACTACTATCGGAATTAGATGTTCATTTACAACGAATATAAAAGAAAATTGAACAACACTGCGATGAGGCTGCAGCTACGAATGGTGGTGCAAGCGAGATTCAGTACCAAATCACAGAGGTTAATCTGCGTGTACATGCTATTCATTGTTATGCTTATGAATTTAATATAGTTTTACAAAAAGCATCAGCAAATCGTCCCACTAATATTTCTTTCAAACTTTTCGCGGTTTCTTACTTTTCTGTCTTCAGGAGAACAAAATCTTTAAACCCAGTATGCAAAAGAGGATAGGTCTCATTTGTACCAATACATTGACTGCATAATATTAAATTAGTTCACACTCTTTATGCAAACATAAATTGAATAATAGACTGTTTGGAAAAGATTCATGTTCCACAACGTGTGATGATAAAACGAGAGTAGTATGGACAACTGACATGTTTATACAAGAAAAAAATTTTATTTTGGATCGAGTTCTTCATTAAGATAATGCCATATGAAGTTATTCTGATTAATAAACTTCAACAAAATAAAAGCCGATTCGATTAATTTCTTAATGATGTTCAGAACGTTTGAGGTAATATTGCAGATATTAGTAACACATCAAATGAATCAATTTCACAAAATACAAAACAAAGTGTATCCAGTACTGGAGCTGATGCCAAGAAAGTATACGACTCAATAAATACTCACCTAATAGATTGCTTTTGATACATAGTTGCAGCGGCACTGCTGATGCCGAAATGTTTTCAACCGTATAAAAATTGCCACCACAAATTTCTCCAAGTTGAATGAATTGATAAAGATTTTAATTACAATGCGGTGCATTACTGCATCAGAGCCAGAGCGATGTTTTGCAATGCTTAAATGCATTTTCTTAGAAACACCATATCAAAAAGAAGATTAAATGCATAAGGAATCTATTCCATAGAGAAAGAAATTAATTAATTAATAAGTGATGCTAATAATACTGTAACTATACAGTTCGTTGATTTAAAAAACAAATAAATATGACGTGGGCTTTACGCAAATGAAATTAAACAAAGAAATCTTAACATTACAGATAAATTATAAGAAACGCTTTTTATGAGCAATCCTCGATAAATTCAAACACATCTTTCCACACACATTATCTAAGAAATCTACTTACACACAGATATAAAGAAAGCTTATAAATGCAATTTACAACTTAAGTTTAGAAAGCTACTTTATCACTAATTACATATTAATACAATCTTCAACCAATTCTTGTTAATAAATTAGAAAACCCTACAACATTACATATGTTTGTAACGTTTTCCTTAAAATTATGATAAAGAATTTAAATATTTTTCTACTGCCCCGCCTCGGTGTAGCTGATCAGTAACCCATGGGAGAAATTTTTGGACGGGTCAAATCACCTCGAGATCTGATCTCAAAATTACTAGGAAAAAAACCCTATCCATTCATAAGTAACTTTCTATACGCAAAAGAAAAACTTATACTAGTTTAATCTACACAAAATGTTTCTGTAGAATTAAAACAAAGGTATACTCGCGTTTTGGATTGTCAAATTATTGCTTGTATTCATATATCCATGACCACATGTCCTTAATTATAATCGCTAATTAAAGATCGTTTCTATTAGAATTAACTGCATCGAAATTCCTGGTTTTATTTTTTTTCAGATTTCCATATTAAATGATCTTCATACGTAATAGTTATGAATTATATTATATATATATTATACTATATATATATATACTATATATATATACATATATATATATATATAATATAATATATATAATTATTATAATTATAATTATAATTATAATGTAATACTGTAATACTGTAATACTACATAGCCATTAAAACTTCTTATTTTATCTGGTTTATAGTTTTCCCAATGATATTGCGGTCCCAAAATTGACGTGTATTCATTCACACAAGATAATTAGCTTGTAAACGTAAATATAATTGATTCTAGAACAATTCCAGATTGGAAAGTAAACCACTTCGGAATTGTGTTAGTGTAGTACTTAATGACCTCTTATGAACTCCTTATTCCATATATATTGCTGTGATATCTCTCAGCCCCTACGATTGGGTGCAATAAAATGCTGTGTTATTACCCTTATACCACACAAACACTTGTGAAATTGTTAATTTATAATTTTCTTTTGCCTCCACTAGCTGATTCAATTAAATAAAGCACTTCTATAATACACAGTATAATGATTGAATATTTACAACTCTTTTAAATATCTTCTCCCTTTTTAAATCATATACATCTGTCAAATTATTAGAAAATCGAGCCATCAAAACGAGCTTTTTATTACCTCAAAAGACCTGTTGAAACGTTTCAAAAATGTCTATAGCTTTTCATAAAATTTATACAAGAAACCCCCAATTTGTCGGCTTTTACACTTTAAATTATGATTGAGATAAAACAGTTTAAAAATAAATCATATCAAAAATATTTGAGATAAAACAGTTTTAAAAATAAGTCATATCAAAATCTCTAACCTGAAGTATTTTCATAGGTGCTCCGAAGAATTGAGGTCGATATCCAAATCGTTATTGGTGCGTTTATTTCAATGAAAGGTTTTCCATTTCCGCAATATAATATTTACCATCAATTTGCTTGAGCAGGCAGCATTCTCAAAAATTGTATTTCTGATCGTAATGGCTCGTAATTTAAAGTTCTACAGGAATCGTAACATTATTTTAATTGTAATTTAAGATTGTAATTTATATCATATTTCAGATTGTCATTGAGATGGTCATTCAGATGGACATTCAGATAGGAATTCAGATGGACATTCAGAGCCCTGTTTTATTTATTATTAGAAATGTTATAATTTCCTAAATCTTATTTACTTACGTCTCAGAAGTACGGCACAATTTTCACAATATACACTCTACAATTTCACTGTTAACAAATATTTATTATTCACGTAAATATTTGGCACTTTCAAGTATAGTCACTGCCCAGTTTCAAAGTATACTCACTCGATATTAAATTCTCAAGATATTTATAGGATCGTCCCTCTTTTGTTTGTGATTTGCTGGCTTCACGTGCTAGGCGAGGCCAAGCATATTATCACTTGTTATTTTGGAAAGTTTACCAATTGTATATATTTTAATTGTATGACGCGGTGCTCTAAGTCACGTAATTCAAATGTTATACCTTATATCTATTTCAGGAATCCCAGGAATTTTCGTGCATATCGATCACGTAGTCTTGTTTGTTAGCCTTATTCTAATCTAAATCGAATAAATTTGGTGTTTGTTTATTTCTTAATAAATTGGATTTTCGAACAACAGTGATTCTCTTAGATCACGTACGCTTTTAAATAATGCATAATTTCTGCGTGCGTTTACGATAATATCTTAACACACTTTTTTAATGTTTATCTAGCAAATTCATGCAGGTTTTTCACTGATTTAATTTTAATGCGTTTCGTTACATTTTTTAATTCTAATCTTTGCTAGTGGCTGCTTTTGGATATGTGTTTTAATTGTTTGTACTGCTATATACAGTGTGCTCCCAACTAATCATTTTTATAATAACCTATTTACTCTTCTAATATCTATAATTATATGTTTCTGTTACTTGGGAGTTTCCCTTGCTTATTCTACGACCCCAATGACTTAACCTACTCCTAAATTAACCCTATAATTACAGCTAAATATATATATATATATATATTGATATGATAACGCCGTATTCGGTGTAATAAACGTTCTACTAAACGTCACCTCTCTGTGTTTTATTTTATATCTTTTAATTTTATTATGCCACGGCTAGCCCTTTTTAATTTACACAGAGTGCACAACGTTACGATGATCAATTTTCGTTTACCCCTTTGTGATCCCCTGTTTGAAATGATAAAACGAAGTCAATCAACATTCATATAATGAAAGGAAATAATATTTACACTTCACAAACTTTGTAATTCTTTAAATACATCCTTCAATCAATTAATATTATATACATTATTTATCCCAAAATTTATATATTTTTAATTTAATATAAAGTCACCAAAAACAACACCCTTTTACCAAAAAATCTGGAACGTTCGAGACCTTTTTATGATTTTTACGTAAGTTTCTACGTATGCAATGTTCCTGTTGACTCTTTACAAATTAGTGAGCAAATTAATATATTCAATGTTAAAATTTAAATTTGAAAAGATTCCTTAAAACTAGGTAGGTCTGACCTGATTTGTTTCGTGTTGTGGATCAACACCCTCTCATTATCTTTAATCGAAACCAATGCTCTACCGTGTACTCCTTATGTTGAACCAATAATTCAGTACGGTTACCCTTTGTTTCCAAAAATCACCTCGTACTTTATTCAATATTTCTCTGGATACGCCTTAAATACCACTTTAGTATTATGAATTTCTGAAAACCAGACTCGGTATCTTGGATTATAATTGTTTTAGACGCAGATTAGAATTAGAATTGTCCCAGAATTCCAAACTAAAACTAGAATTGGAATTTAGAATTGCTTACGACGCAGATTAGAAGCCCTATATCATTATGAATATTTAATTTAAATTAATTACCCAATTTCTACTCACGTTTTCTAAAAAAAAAAAACGGCAAAAGCTCTTCATGTATTCTTAATGCAGCACTATTTTCACTATAATATAAATTTTACTTATCTGACGCGTACATATTTGGTTAAAAGTGTTGTGGATTCGACTTGCTTCAAGTTGAGACTGACCGTGCCTTATCACCGGTGAGTGTTATATAGCTTTTTCCCACTACACTTCGATTGGTTTTTCAAGCAGTCTTACAGATTGTTGCAACCAATCACGTTTTTTTTTAATATTTCAAGCTGATTTCCGAAGAAACTATTTCGGATTCTCATATCATGCTGTTATTTGCTTTTGTTATCGTGGCCGGTCTGTTATTTTGTGTAGATAAAGCTTTTGGATGATTGTACAAAATAAATGATGTAACACGAATGCTGTATTCGTATTTATTTAAACTGATCTTTGAAAGTGCGTTTTCTTATCAAAGCGTTTATTGTTCCTTCTTTATTACAAGCGTAAGCATGAGGATTTATTAGGTTTTCTCTTATCCTTTGAGTATTTGTTTTATAAACTTGTTAAACTCTTCTCAACGTAGTTTAATTACAGGTACGATTATTTCTCTGCTGAATATGCGTTCTAGTATTGAGAGACATGCTTACTGGCATTGATTAAAGTTAATTACGGTCTATATACAGGGTGTTAAATTCTTGTTGTTTACATAATGTACGAATTACTTATTTTTTTGCTAAATAAATGCAGTTTTCTGATTTCCATTGCTATTTACAGTTACTACACGACCCTTACTACTCAATACACCCTTAAACAACCCCTTATTACAGCAATATATATATATAAGGAATAATGCAGAGTTAATGATTATTTCAAATCGAGCTGGAATAATTTAGCATAATAGAAGAAAGAAAATATAAAGTCTTGGACAGAATTCGTACCTTTAGCCCTCCAATTTTTACTAGAAACGTTAATTAATCCCCCCATTAAGACCTGTAGTGCATTTGAAATTACCGACAAATTTAAATCGCATGCTCAATCATATATCAACCTAACTCAATTAAATTTGACATTTTTTTTATCATATCTGACAGTGTCAAATATAGACTGGAAGTAATACTCAAATTCATGGCTAAAGTGAACTGCATCTTTTTACGGAACTATACTAAATGGTACCTAAATTTACCGTAATAAAATTTCGTAACATCGTACAAAATGTAATGTATGCGAGTTAGTATCGTTCATGAAGTGTATAAGTTTATTGAACATCTTCTGTTACTTCTGTTTTGATGAGTTCCAACAAGGATGAATTTTCATTCATATTTTTATAATCAGTTGCTATTAATAGTTCTGGGTTATTAACTTGGGGTTCATTATTGTGAATAATTCTCTGACTATGGAAAAGTACAGCAAAACCGGCTTTTCTCCGCACCTGAATGCCGACACTTGCGATGTCACCTTCAATGACAAAGTCGTAAAATGTAAGAGAGGTAGTTCTTTACTTTCTCGATTTCAATAAAATGTCCGTTTGCGTTCCTGTCTTAATGTCTCGATAATAGCAAAGCTATCTGGAAGGATGCTCCTATGACAATTTCTTTTTATGTCAACGATATGCAAAAGGCAGTTGAGCCGGTACTTTGCTGCACCAGCTGTTTCTAAAAACCTAAATTTTAGATTTAGCAAGAGACGCAAGTAATCCTATACTTTTCATTAAGTGTATTGCTTATTTAACATATGTTGGAACTCCTATTCTCATGCACCTCAATAAAGGCAAAATCCGTCGACCGAATAACCCTTACCACCATTTGTTTGAGACAATGGCAATTAAAATCTCTTACTGATTTGTGTTCCAAATTTCTTTTTTAATAGGATTTTGCGTCACGTTACCAAACTTAGTTATTTTTTAGAAATGTGCCGGTACCTACATTATGGACCCTTTTTATTTGAAGTAAGCCTTTTTAAACTTGAACAACTGCATCTTTGAGAAACCTTCATTACTTTTTCTTGTCAAACTCTAAATATTTCTTAAGGAAAAGATATTGAGCTTAGTTTAGTGATATACTTTTTTCTTCAGATTGAATGTGCTCTATACTATGCACACGTATAAAACGTTCTGCTAGAGCTTTAGTTCCGTACGATATCTACACGAATAAAAGTTTCGCAAAATTTTTTGTCTCATAGGAAACTATAGCGCTTCAGTTATAGAAGAAATTTCTCACTTCTTACACTAATCCTGTATCTTATGGTCGTGCAATCAAATTCTCGTTTCCTTTTAGCAACTGCAATTCGTTTTGCCATTTTTTGCTTTTTATTTAGCTAAATTTTAAAACAATATCTTTAGCTATTGTCAACGAGTATTTAGATATTCGATTGTAAACACCCCAAAATTAAATAACAGCTAAAGGCATTCATTGCAATCCGTTAAGTTCTATTTTGTTAAAGCTTTATTTAAAGTTTTAGTTATTTTTGTTAAGCATTTTATGCATTGAAATAGTTCAGAGTAAACCTATTTTAAATAACTACAGATGTTATTAGAGCAAAATCGAAGCTTCAAGTTGTCAATTACTAAAAGAGCAGCCAAAATAGTTTGCAAATGGATGCCATTACTTTGTGTAAATTAGAAATGAATGCACTTCTATGACCCGAGGGCACTCCAAATACTTAAGCTAACTTTAAAGCTTGAATTCAGTAAGTAACTTTGACGTTTCTGGACGTCTGTATTATAAAGCATATAAAATACGCTTAATGTGGTTACTTTTGATAATACCGGGTGTTACGGATGAAATGAGCGTTACGTTTTAAATTTAGATTTACCTCGAAGAGGCGGGGACCCCGGGTAACTACAATGGTGCGGGAGCCGGTGCCTATGAAAAAAAATATTTAAAAAACATTTGGGATGGATAAAATACAAAAACTACGTTACAATAACCACTTACTTCAAAATCCGCTTTCTATTGTCATAATTAAGGGACACCTAAGTCTTGCCTCAGCAATTTCTTCGGCATTTGCCCTATACGGGAGACGGATATTCAGGATAGATCTACTTGGCTTTAGTTTTCTAAATTTATCATATTATACTCTACCTTGGTTCTGTTACACCTTGCAAACGTTTATTAAATTTTGACCTATTAAAGAAATTTTTTAAATAAAGGGCATCCTCCTAATACGACTTCAAAGCTGGGGTGCCTGGATATCGTTTCACAAATTTATTAACTTTTAATTAATTCATAAATAAGTCCAAATGATGCTCAGCCATAATTTAATCACTATTAACTTTACATAATTGCAATGCTAATACAAATATGTTTTCCTTAAAAAATCTAATTTCTACCATCAAACTGTTCAGATATTACTAAAGGAAATCCTAAAGAAGAAACGTTAAATCAATCGCTAACACTACCACACCATTGTTCCAGTTTTCAATATTGATATACATGACATTCTATATCCATTTCTAAAAATGCCATAAATAACAATACCTAGAAACATAGCTCAATAGTAATTTTTCCTTTTAATCATTCAATTATCTATTAAAAGTAGTTTACAATTAACACACATCATGCTTAATTTATTTGGAATGTTCAAACTCCATTTCCCGAAAATATTTTATTTAAATTTAAAACAAAACGAGTTTTGTCGCTACTCCATAGTGCAACGAAATAATCTTTTTTACGTTTTGTTAATTTTCAACTCCACAGATACAAATCATTTACTATTAAAATCTACATGTAGATAATGATAAATTGTATACAAAAATCAAGCGAAGATTTTACACAACGCTTAATTTACAGTGTATTTTTAAGATTTAAGGATCAGTTTTTAATTTCTTCTCCGGCTAACAGCAACCACTTTAACACCATTAAAACCCACTTTTTGAACTATACCCTCAGATAGCCATTTTATTCGGGCACACACGTTTCAAACTACCGCACATAACAAACATTCTCTACCAAGTTTGCAAGCAAAGTTATACAAAAACTCGCGCACTGTTTAAGGCTTTTTTTCTGAAGAAATCTACGTTAAATCTTGAAGCTGCGATGCGTTCCCTAACTGTTTACTTGTTTTTGTTTTGGCCCATACGCTTGTCAAAATTTACGAGTCGTAAAAAAATTCTTTCTGCACTTGACTGCAGCAAAGGTTTCAACCAAAGCAATACCCCCTACCTACTACATGCGTGTATTACTACATGTAGGCCATCTAAATAACTTCCTAAACTTGAGTTTTAACTTGTAGTAGGTAGTTGTTATTTATTATTTTACCTTCTGCCAATTTCGTTCTTACAATGTAGAATATTTTATCTATGATAAATAGAAAGTTATTGTCACGTTAATTATCTAAATCGTTATGTATTTTGCATGTGTTTTGTAGTATTGTTGTAATATGGTATCATTTTAATGACTATGGTCGGCACGAATGACATCTGTATATTTATAATCTATCCTTTTATGGGAAACACATACGTGTATTCATGTATCATTTAAATCTGTTTTCCTTAACGGTTTTAAAATAAGTCGTTGTCCTGGAGTATTACGTTAACAATGTATTTAAAAAAATAATGTTTTACTTTATTATCTGAGTTACCTTTATAGAAAAAAAAATTGAAACACCGTACTTTATTAATATTAACTATTCGTAAAATATACAACATAGGGTGCCGGTATATTTAGTTTGTCCATCCAAAAATTAATTTGTTTCTTTTCTATCGAGTTTAGATCTAAAATATCGCAAACGCATTACAATGGTGTACATAAAGTCTTTCCGTGGTTACAAATATCTATTACGCGAAAAATATAATAGCTACAGCTTTGCGCCAACTCACAAAAAGAGAAATACTTCAAGCTTTTATTAAACGTATCAGAAAACCTCAACATGTGCGCCATGTGTCGCCCGTAGAACGTTTAACCGACAGTCAATTTTACGCTATATGTTGAACAACATTTTTTTGGGCGACAGTAACTACAGCATCCGCTGTCTTGATTTTTAATGTGTCCATATAAGGTACGCGTGTTGCATACACTTCGCCCTTTACAAAGCCCCACAGGAAAGAATCTAGGGGGGTTATCTCCGGCGATCTTGGTGGCTAGAGTGATATTATAAAAGACATTGGGTCTTCGCTTAACAGCGAGTGTAGTGCGTCCTACTAAACAAAAACGTACATAATCAGAGAAAACGAAACGTACACATGCGGAAAAGTAAGAACACCAGAATATCTACTCAATAAATGCAAGAATATCGAAGACAACACCAACACAGAAAAAAACATCCTAAAAGCGACACATCTATCTAAATACCATGGAGCGAACGTCTGTTTCAAACTCTAAATACGCTACGTATACAGATGCTCTATCGTTAACACTACATTTGATTTTCCAATGCTCCATCCGAAGGTACTACATTGGCCATGAAGTGAGTTTTTTCCTGAAAAATTTTGAATTTTGCCGAACCTTTGCTGTTGCACGCAAGATAGAGATATTTAACTTGTTTGACAATACTCACATACGGTACCTACATTTTAATTCTTATCCAAGCGAGAGTGTGTTATTGTGATAAATGTTCGCCTAACATTTTTCACCGACGCGTTGTGCATAGTAGTCACGCGCATACTAAATACGCCACGGAGCCGCCTCCGTTAACAACAGTTCATTTGATTTTCCAATGCTTTAACCGAAGGTACTACATTGTGTTTTTTTTTGTCTGGTAAATTTTGAATTTTGCTGAACGCCTGCTGTTCCAAGCAGGATAAGAAACTTTAACGTGTGTGGTAACATTCACACACGGGACTTACATTTTACCTTTCATTTGAATAAGAGCGTATTTTGTGAAAAAATGCTCGTCTAACATTTTTCAAGCGGACCGTGTTGGTCTTCGAATCCAGGACATTGAACATAGTGTAACATATAAATTTTCTGTAAATTTGTTCATTGACTTTAGCGCGGTGCATCTGTTATTTTAGTCGTTATTTAACAACATTTATATAATTCATTCAGTCATTATTGCATATTTAATAACCAATAAACTCCCAAAGCACACTTTAATTATAATTACAATTAAAATCTACTACATACTACATATTCCTTACTGATAACATTTATATATACAAACTTGTTAACGTGTTCCTACATCTTAAAGTATCTAAGATTTCAAATTGTTCCGACGATTGGCGATCGTTTGTCACTTTTCGTTTTTTAGTTGAACTGGAAGGTCGCTTGGTGTTGAAAACACTCAACATGTGCATGAAAATCAAGTTTTCCTGGCGAAGACGTCGTAACAGACGGACAGAATGTGAAAAGTTGTCCAAAACAACTAAACTAGAAATGTAGTGTACAAATCCCTTGGCGAACGGTTTGTATAAATGAGTAAGCATATGAAATTAATTATTTTATTATAGTGCAACTTTGAAAACTCTGAAATGTTAAAACTCTGCAACTCTGCAACCCTGAAACTCTGATATTCTTAAACTTTGAAATTTTAAAACTTTGAAAACTCTGAAATGTTAAAACTCTGCAACTCTGCAACCCTGTAACTCTGATATTCTAAAACTTTGAAATTTTAAAACTTCGATAACTCTTGAAATGTGGATGGTCTTGTAATAATTTTGATGTAATTTCTCGTAATTTCGATGCAGTCTTGGATCAACGAAAATATTTTATTTGGTTTGATTTAATTAAATTTATGGAACTCGTTTAGAAGGTAAATGAGTAAACTACTGTGATCCACACGTGGCCGACGTCGCTATGCAACCACCGTGTTCTACTGATGCACAGGTCGTTTGAAGGTTACAGGTCATTGCCGCTATCGGTAAGAAAGTATTAGTTTCTAAAATAATGCTAACGTTACAAAGTCCATTACGTAAATTTCGCATGTAATGATATCCTTTTGAAACTTGTTTTACTTCAGGTTGCTGTATGCAATTTATTATGACTTGTATAAATATTTTTGTCAATTAATTTTCAAAAGATCCTTTTGTAAAGTATAAAGTACAATGAGTACTATAACCTATTTCTAATTAATAGTGTGTTCAACTTAAGGTATCATATCTCACCGATTGTACAGGTGTAGACATACTTCGTCACAGTTATCTTGTTTATGACGAATTAAAATACTAATATGTTAATTTATAAGACCTGAGTCCTATATGATGAAAATTGGAACTTAAAGTAATCTGTCAATTTTGATAATTGCCAAAAGTTAAATGAGAAATATTTAAACATTGTGAGGTCGAGTAGCGCTACAATGACTACCTTATAAAAAAATAATGTCCATAATTAAATATCTGATTTAAAAATTACTTTCATAAGAATTGAATTTTATTAAGTACTCTTATTTATTATGATGTTATTTACTTTTCTTAAAAGAGAATACAGAATTATTTTTATTGGACTTTAGTTCATTTTTCAGTAATATTAAATTTTCCAAATTTTGTTCGGTGTTTACAAAGTAAACTTATCCGAAAGAGTATCACGATAGTAGAAACAATTGAACTTAATTTAAAAATTACATATTCATACTGATCCGTAATATATATAGGGTGTCTATGTTGGTAGAAATTATGTTTCATAGTCACCCCACTCATCGTTAGATCCTCGAAGAAGACGATCAGATGTAAGTATGATATGTGTGACAATCAAACTTTGTATTTAAAGTGGTTTGTGATAATTTAGGTTTCCAAATTTTCCTTTAAGCAAATTCATTTAGTCAGTCATTTAGGTGGCGTCCTTTATTTTGTTTTTTTCAACTTAAATATACCCACTGACCCAATCTCATGCGACCGTGGGCCAAAAACCCAGTTAGCTAAATGTCTTAAGAGTGTTCTTTTACTATAAGCCAATTTCCATCCAAACCTTACCCTGGGCTTGACACAGTTACATAAGAATTCTCAATAGGTAATATTAATCTACCACAATTTTATTGTGGAATAGATTGATAGAAAAAATATAGATAATAATAGTAGTCACCCGCATAGCAACTACACCACGGAGCCACCCTTCATTAACAGCAGTGAAAACCCCCTTAGATATTACAGGAGCAAAAGCTGTTGACGACCATGCGAAACAAACACAAATAGAGCACACACTACATACGCAGCATTACACAAACTACATATGGCAAATTAGATTGTAAGCAAATCAACAATAGTAGAATAAGGACTTTTAGTTATGCTTATAATAACTTAAAATAAGGTTATTGTAAATATATGACGTACACAAAACTGTAAAACCCCAAAGCAATCCAATCTTCCTCTAAAACAATATACGCAGAGAAATCAAACATAAAGTAAATATCGTACAAATAAAATGCAATCCAACAACAA
This sequence comes from Platerodrilus igneus, assembly GCA_036346225.1. Taxonomy (NCBI): domain Eukaryota; kingdom Metazoa; phylum Arthropoda; class Insecta; order Coleoptera; family Lycidae; genus Platerodrilus; species Platerodrilus igneus. The sequence goes on from JARFIW010001599.1 coordinate 4,418,291, forward strand.
TCTGGTGAAGCAAATGGACCATGCATGCATACTCGTCTACACAAAACACTCAATAGCATAGAACACCATACACAGCAGGGCCTGTGCACGTGGCCCCAGTTTTGGACTGCTGAAGCCGGGAACGTGTGCTACAAATACACACCGCCTACTTCGTAATTTACGGCTGCCGATGATCAGGAGCTGAACTAAATGCAATCAAAGAAAGTACCACCATACAAACAAAACTGATCCCACACCCAAACAAAATCACATAAAAAACCCAAAAAAAGTTAGAATAAACACACGAAGTTAGGGCCGTTTTAAGATATCAGTGTCCGCAGTTTCTTCAGAATTAGAAAACATAGTTTTCTGTAATTTTGATCTATTGCTTTTACGGCATCTAGTATCACCTAATATTTTTACAATCAAGATTCAACCCTTTGTATTTAGCTCTAAACAATCAAACATTAACTCCCAACAATGCGCTAAAGAAGAAAAACCTATGTGGTGTCTCTCGCTGCCGAAAAGATTTATTGCAAATAAATGGCAGATATCTTTCGACGGGTTGGCAGTGCCTTCATCAACAAATTTAATGGTTAGGGTCAACTGATCGACATGACATATCAGGACTAGAGTCAATGCATATTGATAAACATTTTGCATTGTTTATGTTCTGAACCATAGTACACTGCACCTTTTTTTCCCTGTAAATTAATAAATTCCCCTCAAATGGTTAAGGACGAGTAAGAAGTACTTCCTCTGCTTTCATTTCCATATATTTCAACTTCAAAAGTAAGGAACGGATCAAACTGAGCAACGTGTTCAAGCAATCCACGTAATTTCCGTTCTCCAGTGATCCTAATTGTTTAGTCCCTCCTCGAAAAAGTAAGGTTTGTTCAGCAAGATATTTAACTGCAGCTACAACTCATTTTAAAACTTCATAACAATAACGTTTTTCTTGCTGCAATTGCTGCTTCAACTGAGTATCCTATGCAACGCAATTGACCGAAATAATCCATGATACAATCATGTGTTCATTAGAGCTTTCGTGCTGCTTAAGAATGACCATACCATGTTTCCAATCGCCGAATAGTTCTTCAGATGACAACGCACAAGCTGTTTTTTAAACAAACGTAAATAGAAACAGTAAATCAAGACTCTTGATGGTAAATAAATAACGAACTCTATGAAACCACTTTTCGATCGGATGCACTTTAGTTCCCATCTATAAATTTCTACATAAAACGAATTCCTTCTCACACCAATAATCTAGTAGGGAATTTTTATTCTGTTCGTCACTCCACAATACAAGCTCTGTAGAAATTGCTAACTTCAATTTATTTTTTTAACGTTTTTTATTGTGTTGCCCAAAATGACGGCTAGGAGTGTACGAGTGAAAAATATGAATACCAAGTCAGGCTAAACTGCAGTTGTGCCTTCGGGAAATATTATACAAGCTTAACAACCATTGATCATGATCTACACGGCAGAATAGCTTGCGTCGGCAACAAGAATTGAAGGATTCGGTGTCGTGGCGGTGGCAGTTAAATTCCTTTCATTGTATCTTTGTAAGTACAAAAGAGGTAAACTTCCATACCCATGATAATACCTAATACCATAAATATTGTATAATACAGAACGATAATGTGACTTTATTAGTCGCACTATATGTTTTATAAGTGCAGTGAAATTTGTTTCGGTGATCCAGAGACTAGAACAACAAACCAAATACAATAATAGACATCCAGTGGAATCAATTTTTTGTCAGCAATATTTATTGTGTCGAATTTGCACATAATGTAGAACCGTATCGTTATCAAAAGTTGTATGCTACGCTACTAAGCTACTAAGGCAATTGTAACGCTCTCGCGTTATTTAAGCATATATTCGTCAATAGACAAATATTAATCAATTTCAGCTCTCTCGTTAAGGAGCTTTAGTAAGAATATACTCGTAAAATTTTATAGAAGATGGGCGTTTACGAACATTGCTGTTTCATCATGATATTTAATTTAGGACAAGTAGATACACCAAAAAGTCCCCAGTGCATTTTGTGTATAAACAGTAAGAATTATAGGAGTTTTACACCCTTCATACTCAATTAGCAACACCATCGATGAAAATTATGAATAGTATTGAACCGCAATAGTCTCAAACTCATAAAACTAGTAATCTCTCACACAATCTGAAAAAGTGAGCTCTACCCTAAGAAAATTTTAGACGTTTAATGTGTGAGAACCAAATGCGGAATTGTAACAAAAAGGGCAGAAGATTAACAGGAAGGAGTTCAAATAAAATTAGGACAGGGAAGTAATCAAAAGAGAACGATATGAGTCAGTGACAATGCACGAAGTTAAAGACCGTTGGTCGTTGGATAAATAAAAAGAACAAATACATAGTTTAATGGTAAAGGATCTGTTTAGAGGTTAAGGCCCGTAGGTCGATCGCAAATTATATTGAACTTTGCTTGATGAATTAATCAGGAAATTCCATCACACCTTTTCGTGGATTTAAATCGCTTTAGTGGTAAAGTGAAAGGGTAAAAAGTGAAGTTTCACTCATCAACTGTGTTGCTTAAATTGCTGAAATAAGGTCTCCAAACGCGCCGAGGAAATAGTCTATTAGTAGAGTAACCTGAAAATTCTTAAATTACAAAATTGTGAGTATTGTTCTGAGCTCTTTTATTGTATTTTGATTGAAGCTTGAAAAATTTGTACATACGAACATATGAATATAACTATAATTGGTTAGTAGAGCGACAAAATCAGTTAGTTACATTTAATGATAAGATATTAGAAAAGGGGTTTAAAGCTTTTGAAACTTTAATTGTAAGGTGTATTGTTAGTAAATTTTTGTTAGTAAATTTTTGTTAGTAAATTTTTGTTAGTAAATTTTTGTTAGTAAATTTTTATTTTACAAGGACCTCGGAATGGTGGATTGTGCTAAGTATTTCTAAGTCAGTCGTTAAGGGTATTTTCAAATAATTTAAATTTTCCATTGTCGTATAAGGCAAATTAGGAATCTAGTGCGACGGAATTGTTGTCTTACTTTCAGATTAAGGTTTCCGTAGAAGTTCTGTTAATAATACCAAAGGAGATTAGATTAAGTTTTGTTCACTTATAAGGTTTATATACGTATACTAACATGTTTTAAAGTTTACTGTTAGATATAATACAGGTAAGACGATCGTTATGGGAGGATATCCAGTTTCTTCTAATAAAAAGGTCATAGTTGAGATAGGTCGTTACTTTAAGAATTTCAATAGTTGGATATATAATAAAGAAATGTTTTTAACTAGGTTAGAAAAGTTAACAGCTAAGGTGATAAGAGTTTAGAATCAAATTCAAGGAGAGCTATTTGGAACAACCGTCTTCTGGGCAGCAAATATATCAACGCTAGGATATGGCGATTTGGTGCCCTAAATTTTGACAGTTAGTAAAGCCTTTCAAAGTAAGTTGCATTTGTAAAGTAGTTTTATACTTTGGGAGTTCTACATTTTAGTTAATATTACTTTTTTATTGTTTTGTCTTAAGAACCCATCCCCGCACCAATGAAAGTTGTTCGGTGCACCTATTAAATTGTTACGGGATTTCCACCTCTTCTGGGCAATTTATAATGCCATTTTTACCCGTAATACAATTAGTATTACAACCAATTCTGTATTTAATTTTATAGTATAAGAAAACCGCTACAATATTTAGGGGGTGACTGTTACCAATGGGTTCTTGACAAATGTTCATTTTGTGCAGTGGGTAAGGCGGCGCTGCACGAAGTATCTCGCAAATCATAAACTAGAAACACAAAACACACAATACAACTACAAACCCAATAACGTCACAGCACAATAAACCAAACAAGCACATTGTTTTAGAGGAAACAGGCATGTTTTACCACTGAGCATGGTATGCACATGTTAGAAATTAAATTTATAAATAACCCTCTACTAAATCGCTACCTGCAACAAAGAAATTAAAAAATTCCTTGATGGGTTTCTCTTTTTTTGCCGGTAACCTCATAGCTGTGATCGTTTTAGTTCTTCTGTAATAGATATTTGCAGCTGCAGATAGACTTTATGGCCATCCTATATATTAAGTTTGTTGTTTTGCCGTGTAACACAGTTACACATACTCTAAGTCAATTATCTTGTAAAATAATCAATCCTCTTTACATAATGAAATATTGATGCAAAGAGTGGTTCTTGCGGATGCAACTTCAACCCTATTAACTCCATTAGAGACCGCCCCAGCCTCCTTGATACAATTAGGTGTGAAGTATGACTAACGGTGTGTCAGTAAGCTACTTACTTTTTCCCCATCGAGGATTGATCGATTTTATGTTTTTGGTTACTAATACATTCACGTCAGATCTCATTTACATATTAAGAGAAACCGATGCTCTAAATTAATGAACTGTCGAAAAATGTTTTGAAACATTTATAAATGATAGCAGTGCTATACTCATAGCTTTTACAGATAGAAAAGTTTGCTTTTACCGCAACTATTTCTTGAAGTTAAAATTAGTAAAGCGGAAAAAATACGAATAAAAGCAGGACTTCTTTAACCCGCAGCCACCCTTTCAAGAGACAGGAAAATGACAGAAGTGTAGACTTTTTGTTGAATAAATTGTTTCTGTTTCCGCAGGAGCGAAACCACATGATAATAAAAATACTAAACGACAAAATTCTTTGAAACTCAGTAATCTTATAGTCTATAAGCTACCACGTACGATAAAATTCAAAGGTTATAAAGCATATAACGAATCTGATATATTGTAAGATCTCAAACAGTGTTCAAGATTGAATGTAATTTACTTACTGTTTAACGGTTTCTTAGAGATATAATTTTGTACCACAGAAATAGACGATTTGGTTTATAGTGACACCTCCTCTTTTCTCCAAAACTTGCTCCCAACTCCTGTAACTGATAGACCAATTTTTTAAACAATTTTATAATTTTAGCAATCTCTAAGTCTTATTATTTCACATAGGTTACTAACCCAATAGTCTTAAAGTTCTGGTAATTTCCTTATTTATGAGAGAGGTTAGTGCTATAGAAATGTATCATATCAAGAAACTTGATATTACAGATTTCAAATTCTTTGTTATTTTCTAGGTTAGATCAACTTTCAGCCACTGTTTGCAAAATCAGACGCTAACTTTGAACGCACATTCTGCAACCAAAATCACTTTCGCGCTTCGTTTTTATTTTTAAAATAAGTTGATTGACACTGTTTTAATTTTGCCATAATCTTTACCATAGAATCAGTTCCAAGTGTAATTGGTAAACGCATGGTTCCGGCAAAACCAAGTCCTGTCCAAGACCCTATATTTTCCATCTTTCAATTACTAGCTCGATTTGAAATGATCATTTGGGCTTTGCTTAAAAGTGTATATATATATATATATATATATATATATATATATATATATAATACTTTTTCTTTGTAGGTTTTTTTAGGTCTGCTGGATTTAAATAAATACTCTTTTTTATGGCCTAAATTTTCGCATATATTTTTGTATGCTTGATCACAGGCTACAACTGTATTAACGCTTTATAAAGGATGAATAAAGATAAGAAAAACTTACAGTGAGGATGGTTGAAATTGACATTGCAAGGTCGCCAAGCATCATATTATTTATATATATATATATATATATATATATATATATATATATATATATAGAGAAGAATAATCCACATTTGGAATGCAAATGAATGCTAAATATATATTAATATTTATTAAGATGAAATGAAAACCCAACTTTGTATTTAAAGTTGAATTACCATTTCAAATCGAACTAGTAATTGAAAACCACTAAAGAACGGCTACAGCAGGACTTGAACCTGCAACCTCTGATTTTCCGGATCAGTGCTCTAACCAATTGAGCTATCTAGCCTAATTGTTTAGATGATGTTATACTTAATACTACTGAAGCTTGGCTCTTGTTAACGATTTTTCAATTACGTCTTGCATTTAAGGAAATTGAATCTAGTTATATACATAATTCATGTACTAATAACTTGATCATCCCATTTTTGCAACGTTCGGAATAATACAAACATGTAATTATATTATTATTAATAGAGAAGAATAATCCACATTTGGAATGCAAATGAATGCTTAATATATATTAATAGTTATTAAGATGAAATGAAAACCCAACTTTGTATTTAAAGTAGTATTAAGTATAACATCATCTAAACAATTAGGCTAGATAGCTCAATTGGTTAGAGCACTGATCCGGAAAATCAGAGGTTGCAGGTTCAAGTCCTGCTGTAGCCGTTCTTTTAGTGGTTTTCAATTACTAGTTCGATTTGAAATGGTAATTCAACTTTAAATACAAAGTTGGGTTTTCATTTCATCTTAATAACTATTAATATATATTAAGCATTCATTTGCATTCCAAATGTGGATTATTCTTCTCTATTAATAATAATATAATTACATGTTTGTATTATTCCGAACGTTGCAAAAATGGGATGATCAAGTTATTAGTACATGAATTATGTATATAACTAGATTCAATTTCCTTAAATGCAAGACGTAATTGAAAAATCGTTAACAAGAGCCAAGCTTCAGTAGTATTAAGTATAACATCATCTAAACAATTAGGCTAGATAGCTCAATTGGTTAGAGCACTGATCCGGAAAATCAGAGGTTGCAGGTTCAAGTCCTGCTGTAGCCGTTCTTTTAGTGGTTTTCAATTACTAGTTCGATATGAAATGGTAATTCAACTTTAAATACAAAGTTGGGTTTTCATTTCATCTTAATAACTATTAATATATATATATATATATATATATATACATACATATATTGCTCTGAAGCCTTACTGGACATATCCTGGAATAGGCCGGATCACTAATTCAAACCCCACTGTTGAGTCGACATAAATTTCTCTGAAGCTAAGCTGGATTGAAGCCCCACGCTTGGGCTGCTGTAAATGTTGCGGAGTTAACCTGCAAACAAGTTCTGAATCTCATACCTTCCTGGTCTAATAAGACTTATCTTCTTCAGCGAAGTTCGCCACGGCTGCGCTGCTACTTATACCTAAAAATATTCCCTACTATACGATGAAAGAAAATTAGAATACAAAATTTTACCAAAATTTATTTTAACAGAAAATTTAATACCCAAAAATCTTCGTCTTATTATTGTTGGTTCACACATAGATTACATAACAACCGTCCCCACCTTAAAATAATTCATTTTAAATATTAAATTTTGAGATTTACCTTTGTTCATCAATAACTATTGAAAGTAACTGGGCTTAACCGTAAACCTAATATTAAATCTTCGGTCTAATAAGAGCTCATAGTAAACCTTTTTGTACATGTGTGCTAATTTTAGCACTAAAAATCACCTATAACCCGTATACTTTTTACGTAAGCAGAATTTTCACAATTATTTTATAATACAAATTTCTACATAAACATATTTACATACCTTCGTATTAAATTCAAAAATTACAGATAGAAACCGGGAATAATCGTTCATAATAAAGTTATGTGTACAAATTCACACAGGTTCAAGGAATTGAACATGGGACAAAACATTTCAAATCCACAATAGGCCTAAAACTGCCATAAAAAAAATGTTAATAATGCAATGAATGACGCAGACTGTCGGTATTACGAGGCATAGTCTTGGGAATGAATTAGAGTTTACACGGACCGACTGACAATAATCTCAAACATAGAACGGTATGGACGCAAAAACTATGAAAATGGAAACCGTATTCTGAGCGCACGAAAAAATTACAATTAAAAAACCCACAAATAGTAAGAGGGGATGAAGATCAGATCATATTACTGTTAGATATCAGGCATCACACAGCCGATTTTTGAATCGCACTGCTGGACGACTTTAGAAATCAGGTACAAAAGCGTAATATAATGGTATTGATAACCGGATCTGTTAGTAAAAGAACAGCTTTTCGGTCACGAAGAAACGCGGACGTGAATATACCGATTCCGTGAAAGTTGCCGCTATGGAAACAATGTTCAACAACAAGTTTAAGTTTTTAACCTGCAACGATTTCCTGCACTGTATGTCCATGCAGTTTTGAGGAAACTACAACTGTAAGTCGATTAAATTGTGGAGTTTTTTTTAATTTATGCTTAAAGGTGTGCGGGAGGTTCAATCAACCTCCAGCTGCAGTCACAACAGCTAAATAGTTACTCGGAACATCCATCTTTCCAGTAGGCTTTATTATTTTTTTTATTCAAGTGTGTAGCGCTGAAAGGTTTAACATAGGCAAGAGACCTTAAACAACTTTCAAGGTAAGTGTACATGTATTTGTAAAAGTGTCACAATTTGTATACCCCTTGTGGAATTATATCCATCCATCTTTCCCGTAGGCTTTATTAGTTTTGTTTTATTCAAGTGTGTTGCGCTGAAAGGTTTAACATAGGCAAGAGACCTTAAACAACTTTCAAGTTAAGTCTACATGTATTTAGTAAGTGTCACAATTTGTATACCCCTTGTGGTATTATATTTGTTTTTATAGCAACCACCCCGCACCAATGAAAGCTAGGAAGTGCACAAACTAACCGTTAGGTCAACTCGGTCCTCTGTAGAGTAGAAACAATTAAGCAATATGACGTCAATTCGTCACGTAGCACTTTTTGTAAGAGATTCTCCTTTCGAACATACGTAAAGAATACGTCTTTCATGAACTATACCAATTCGGTGTGTTAGGATTTCAATTTCTTCCGCCGGATATATTTTAAATTATCCTGCGTTCGCAGTTTTTTTTTTTTGAGTTCTTACCGAGTAATGGTTAGCATTCATTTAGTTACATTCTACTATTTTTTTTTATTATTCGTGTTTAAAATGACTGATTGTGAGATTAGACTGTTTAATAATATCTGCAATATACAGCAGGATTCATCAGAAAGGATTACTGACTATTTCAAGTGTATGACGGCCCTGTTTCATTGGAATAGTTCTTTAAATAAGGATGATCAATTGTTTATTTCGCTTCGTAATTTTGCTCCATTTTATCGAACCCATTTGCTTACCATCCGCTCCTTACAAGAATTAAAGAACGAATGTGTGAAGTTAGAACTGGAAAGGATTCTGGCCGATAATTTCGTATCCCATGGCCAAGACCAACATACTTTTACTGCTGAACCGGATTTTGCTTATAAGTCTGCTACAATTGAAAAAAATGCTTTTACTTCACATGACCGAATTGTTAAAATTTCTCCCACGCCTACGGGTAGATCAAATACTTCTTCTGTACTTTCTGCTGTTCTTATTCCTAGTTCTACTTTTATTCGTCAGGTCATATGCTTTAATTGCGACAAACCTGGTCATGTTTCGACACGTTGTACTCGTCCTCAAGTACTCCATTGCTATCGTTGCGAACATAAAGAAGTTTCTCGCCGCAACTGTCCGAACTGCGATTCTACTACTAATAACAACCAAATTTCTTCTGCTTCTGGTTCTACGTTCTCTTCTGTACTTCAACCCGGTCATCCTACTACTATTACCAAAACAGGCCCTTCTTCGACAAATATGACTTCAAACAATACTCCGAATTCTGTCCTTAGCGATAGGAACCAGATTTCTTCCGTCTCTAGTTCTAAGTTCTTCTATGTACTTCCACTTTGCTCGCTCTACTACCACCACATCATATCCTTTTACACCATATGCGTCTTCAAATTATAATATTGATTTTTACGGGTCTGGAACGAATGTTTGAAGTTAGAACCGGAAAAGATCTTGGCCGATAATTTCGTATCCCTTGGCCAAGACCAACATACTTTTACTACTGAACCGGATTTGGCTTATAAGTCTACTAGAATTGAGATAAATACTTTTACTCCACATGACCGAATTATTCAGATTTCTCCTACGCCTTCGGGTAGACCAAATACTTTTTCTGTACTTTCTGCTGTTCATATTCCTAGTTCTACTTCTAGTCGCCAGGTCATATGCTTTAATTGCGACAAACTTGGCCATGTTTCGACACGTTGTACTCGTCGTCAAGTACTCCATTGCTATGGTTGCGGACAAAAAGAAGTTTCTCTCCGCAACTGTCCGAACTGTCATTCTACTACTAATAACAACCAAATTTCTTCTGCTTCAGGTTCTACGTTCTCTTCTGCACTTCAACGCGGTCATCCTACTACTATTACCAAAACAGGCCCTTCTTCGACAAATATGACTTCAAACAATACTCCGAATTCTGTCCTTAGCGATAGGAACCAGATTTCTTCCGTCTCTAGTTCTAAGTTCTTCTCTGTACCTCCTCTTCACATCATATCCTTTTCAACTATATGCGTCTTCAAATTATAATATTGATTTTTACGGGTATGACGCCCCTACCTACCGCACACCTTCTAATAAGAACAACATTTCTTCCGCCCGTAGCTGTTCGGACGATGATCAGAAAGATCCTACGTGTTGAATTCCACCTCAGTTTGTGCCTCCTCCACCCTTGGAGCCCATTCTTCAAATTAGTGACTTACAAATAGCTACTCAGGAGTTTGTTCCTACTTTCTTGAATGAATCTACTAAAGAAATTCCTGTCGAGTCTGCAATGGCAGATAACAATAACTTCTAATAGTTTCAGAAAAGGTTGTTGAAATTAGTGAACCGGTATCGTTAATGCCTGTTGCTTCAGTTGTTGAGAAAGCAGTTCCTATTGTGACTGAAGTTTTGCTTGTTCCTACTTCTTTGTCTAACATTAATGAAGGCTTACTTGATTCTACTCTATTACCGGAACTTGATGAAACGTTGCCTACTCTTACTCATTTTTTTAATGTTGAAGAAGTTTTACTTGATTCTGTTCCTTTATCTAACGTAACTGAAGTGTTCTCTGATTATGTTTGTTTTTGTATGGTTGATTCTCTTACAGCCAATACTGTTCCTTTTTTTAACGTTGATATTCTCACAGCCCATGATGTTCATTTTTCGACCGTTGACTTTCTTACAACCAATCCTAAAAACAATTGACTTTCTTCTATCACTCGTTCTGAGTTTCCTAAACCACAACAATCACTACTACCTCCACACTCGCCACCACCTCCAGAACCGCGTACTACAACTACTACATCCCCTGCTAGGCCTGTTTGGCAGAAAAATGTCCGCTCAATACTACCTAATTGTAATTGTAAATTGTAAAAATTTTCTTGGTTAGTGTGTTCTATAGTTTGGCGAAATCGTTAAGTTACATGCAGTTTCATACAATAAACAATTTATTTTGCTGTTATAGAATTAGTGTATTTTTATTACAGGTTGAACTGCACTTTTAATTTTTTTTTTCAGGCAATTTCTTTACTTTTCGACTTGTAAAACCCCGCCTACTCGCCGATTGAGCCCGGTCATTCTTTTCTTTTCTCTTCAGTTTAATTCTAGATCGTAGCCAAATGTCTGATAGACTCCAAATGGTGCTACGATGTTCGTAACATAAATTTTTCGTACCAATTCGCCAATCCTATATAAATAGCATCATCGATTACTTAACTACAAAGAAGATCAGATAAAAAAGATTAGTACTTTAACACGAATCTGAATTCCGTATAACATTACACATTTCAGAAACGCTCACCTAGAGATTGCGTTTCTGCCATTTGAGAAGTAGGAATTTCAGACACCGACGTGGCACTGTGACATCTCTATTACGGAAATCACGGTTTTCATAAGAATATAACCACAATGGAATATCAAAGTAATTTGTATTCTAACCTATAGCTTGATTTGCTTTTACTGCACGTTTTCGTCTCCACTTATCCGTATAAGATCTAAGCAATACCATAGCACACAACCGATAGTCTTTCAGATTTAAGAAAAGTCAATAGTAAATGCCTTTTTATTCAAAATTGGTTAGCGTGTAAACTATATATTCCTTCAGGGTTTCTTTTAACTTATTTAAGTCGCATTATATACCGCCTTTTCGGTGCATGGAATGTGAATTTCATCAGCATGCAAATCTATTTCGAGAAGTATTGTTCCCTAAGCTTTAAAGGTGTCGTGCAGTTAATATAACTGACGTTATTATTTTTAAATGTATATTACGATGACACTAAAAATTTGGCAAGACTGAAAGTATTTTTAACTCTCGTATGTTTGGTGTCATTAAATTTAGAAGGAAAGCAATGCTGAAATAGGAAACTCTTAGTCTGCACTATGACTAATGAAAATACATGTTTCAAATTGTCATTTGGTTTTGGAAAACGTATAATAAGTTATTATAGACTGGTTGACGTAATATTGCAATTTTGTTGGTAATGCCTTTCTATTTAAAAATGTGTGATGCAGTTTTACAGAAACGTTGACCGCGACACAAAAATAATGTTGACCGTGACACTTGCTTTAGCACCCACTAGAACGTGGGACAGAAGTGTATAAATTCCCGCAAGCCAAATTTAAAATTTTAGTATTTAAATATAAACAATTTCGTCTTTACATTATCACTTAATATTCCATAGAGCATTACATCCTTTCTCTAATGTACTAATTTTAAAAGCAGGGTCGTTTCTAGAGATTGCCCTGGCCGTGTGCTAATTTTATTATGCAGCCTCCCCACTCTTACACAAAAATATTGTTTAGTTTAAAACGTTTCAAAAAGAATTTTAAGTTAATGGTAATGATTCTTCTTTGAAAACCGCTACGTAGTTACATACAGCAAACGTTCATTAATATACAATATCATATATAGAACCTACTAGCTAATTTAAATATTATACAAAAAGCATGGAATCTTTGGATATATAAATTGCCTTGTATAAACTAAGTTTTTATTGCTTTTTTGGTTCAATAATAGTATAACTTAGAACACAGTAATTTATTAATATAATTACATTATTAGACCGACATATTTTTAGTATCACACCCCATCTGTCATTAAAACAGCCATACCTTCATCTATATCATTGTCTTAGGAGGCTTTCAGAATAACATTGCGTGAATTAGAAATTACTACAGCAATTTTTCATTACCTGAAGCTAATACAATATACATATTACACTTTTCACCTTACAAGAGATATACCAAACTTAAGTAACATGTAAAATAATACGTACACATATAAACAATAGCTATATAAATTTCTTTTCTCAAAGACAACCTGTCAGAAACCTTTTGAATGGTTTCGGATTTCCTGATACTTGTTTACATCGACTACCTCAACAAGTATTGATGGAATTACTTCTACTAAATCTTTTCTAAAGACAACATTTCTTTTCTTTCAAATGGGATATTCGTTTACAGTTGTGTAAGTGGAGTTTCCAGACGCATTAACTGTCTGGTTGTAGTTTCCGCCTGTTCATCCGGCAACCTTTGGTCAGTATCACGTACAATGCTTATTTCTGGATTTAATTTTCTACTAATTTATATAGTCTACATAAATCTGTTTAATAATATTATCAATCATCATCATTAGGCCTTCAGTCCTAGAACTGGTTGGACCAGTACCCTCATTGTTTCCTAGTCTTAGCCAACCTACACATTTCCCTGAAATTTGCACAGTCTGCAACTATCACTATTTGTGTGCGAAAGTCTGATCTCGGTCTACCTCTACCTCTCTTTTCCTATCCCTGCTTGTAATATATCTCGTACTATTCCCCAGAAATGTCTTAGAACGTATCCTGTCCTTCTATTTCTCCTATTTATTTCGTTTTTCATAGATATCTTTATTCTTCTACTATTCCTACAACCTATTTGTTATTAACTTTGTCGGTCCATGCTACCATCCTCATACATCTGAAGCACAACATTCCAGTAGGTTTCTATCTTTTTCTGTCTGTTTTTCCTACTGCCCCTATTTCATAGACGTACTGTGCTGTGCTCCACACTATCCTTTGAACAGTTTTCTTCTTGTATCTATGTTCGTTTTCTTTGAACATAGCTGCTGTTTGTTCATGTTTGATGCAGTTCGGTCACCTTCTATTGTTTTACAGTTATATACCATATTTCCCCGATACTCAGTGGTATGTGAAGAGGGTAAGCAGTCTTTGGCTGACAAGTTCCCCCAGCACTTGAACCTTTGTCGAATTAATAGTTTTTCCAATTTATCCTTTCTCACAATCAACATTAGTTGAAAATATTTTATAACCAACACTTGTAGTTGTATATAATAATCATCAGTTTAAGAGCACTTATTTTTTCGTCATTGGGTTTTACGTCTCGAAACTGGTTGGACTTGAACCTCAGCTTATTTATGTTCTGAGCTAGCCTACACAGTTCCCTGCAATTCTCACAACAGCCTATATACAGCTCGATTCCCTTCTATTGTTTTTTAAATATATGCCCTATTTTACCGAAATTCAGTGGTATGTGAAGGGGGATAAGCAGCCTGTGGCTGCCAAGAATCCCCCAACACTTATACATTTGCCGAATTAAAATTTCCTAGTAAATCTTTTTGCACAATTGGTATTAGTTAAGAGTATTGCAAAATCAATATCTGTAGTTGTTTATAATAATCACCATGTTTAAGTACAGTTATTATTTTTGTCGTTAGTTTTTACATCTTGCGACTGGTGGGAAGCGTACCTCCATTGATTTCTATTCTCAGCTAGCCTACACATTTCTCTGAAATTCTCACAACCTACATCTTTCACTATCTGTGTGCAGTAGTATAACCTAGGTCTACCTCTACTTCGCTTTTTTTCCTATCTCTGCTTCTAATATATTCCGCACTATTCCCTCATGTCTTAGTATGTGGCCTATCATCATCTCTCCTATTTTTTACTGTTTTCCACATACTTCTTTCTTCCCTACCATTTCTAGTACCTCTTTGTTCTTAACTATATCTGTCCATGGTATCTTGATCATACGTCTGTAGCACCACATTTCAAAAGCTTCTACTTTTTTCTTGTCTGCTTCTCCTACTGGCCAGGCTTCACAGTCATACAGTGCTGTGCTTCACACATATGTTTTAAGCAAACTTTTTCTTGTTTCTATGTTTGATGATTTTGAACACAGTAGTAGCTTTTCTTGTTAAATGTTGCACGACGTTGTGCTAATCTTTGTTTTATGTCCTTTGTGCTTTTCCCATCTTGCGATATTTGACTTCTTGGGTAGCAGAAATCCTTAACCTCTTGTAAGTTCTCGTACCTATTTGTATTCTTGTTTGTGATTTATTTTCCCTTCTTTTGCATGCTAGATCTTTACTTTTATTTTTGTTAATTTTCATACCATATCTTTCCGTTACAACTGTTTCCATTTCATTAAGGGCAACTTCTAACTCTTATTTGCTAGATGCTAATATCGCTATGTCATCTGCAAATCTAAGCATATCAATCTTTTGTCCATGCATATTAATTCCAAATGTCTTCCTGCATTTGACAGTATTCATTATCTCTTCTATGTACAAGTTAAAATTTAATGGGTATAAGGCACATCCCTGTCCCACCCCTTTCCTAATATTCGCTTCTCTACTTTCTTGCTCTAATTCTATTACTGCTGTTTGCTCTTTGTATAAGCAATGTACTATCCGTCTATCCCTAAAACTCATTCCAATCTTTTTCAGTATTTCGAACATTTTTTCCATTTTACATCGTCGTATGCTTTTTCCAGATCTACAAACCCTATATATACGCTTTCTCCCTTTCCTATTGTTGTCTCCATTATCACCCTCATAGCTAAAATAGCATCCCGTGTTCCCCTGTTTCGCCTAAACCCAAATTGATCTTCTCCCAGTATTTCTTCAGCTCGTTTTTCCATTCGTTTTTGAACTACTCTAGTTAATATTTTTAAAACCTGTGCTGTCAAACTTATTGTTCGAAAATCCGCGCCTTTTTGTATAGTTACTATGATGTTACATTTGAAATCTTTGGGTGTCTCGCCTGCCTCATAGATATAGCTTTCAAGTCGGAAGAGACAATCCGTTACTGCCTATCTAGCGGCTTTTAGAGTTTCTGCTTGTACCTTATCTATACTCGGCGCCTTAACATTTTTCAGAACCTTTAATGCTAATTCAAACTCATCTCTAAGTATAGGATATCCTAGGTCATCATTTTCAATGTCTGATTCCTGTTTTAATGCTGTTAGTTCCTCTCCTGAATATAAATTTCCAATATATTCCTGCCACCTACCTACTTTCACTACATTTTCTATAATGACGTTTCTTCCCGCGTCTCTTATATTTTTGCTATATGGCTTTATATCCCTAAAATTCATTCTAATTAGTTTGTATGCTTCGTCTATCTTTCCTATTTCCATCTTAATTTGTACATCTTTGCACTTTTCATCAATCCATTGTTCTTTAGCTTTCTTGCATTTGCGAATAATTTCCCATTTTATGGCTTTGTATCTCTGTTTTCCTGTTTTGTCTGATCTATTTTTGTACTTTCGTCTTTCTTCTATTCAATTCAGGATATCCTTTGTTATCCATGGTTTCTTAGTTTCTTTTTGTGAATACCCCAGAATATCTCTGGCCGCCATGTCTAAGTTGGATTTAATGTTATTCCATTCTGTTTCTACTTCCTCAGTATCAGAAATTTTCCCGATAGCTTTCAGCAATTCATTTGACTTTTTTCAAATCTTTCGTGGATATTTTTATCTTTTAGCTTTTCAAAGTCAATGTGTTTTTTTTCGTTCTTCTTTTTCAGACTTTTAAATTTAAGCGCGGCCTTCATAAGTACGATGTTGTGGTTTGTGTCTATATCTGCTTCCGGGTAGCTCTATAGTCTTTTACTTGATTTCTAAACCGTTGTCTAACAATAATGTAATCTATTTGATATCTTCCTATATTTCCTGGCATCTTTCACTTCTTCTAGCATGATGTCGAAATAATGTATTTGTGATTGCTAAGTTGTTCTTGTCACAAAACTCTACCAGCCTATTTCCTCTGTCATTTTTCGCGCCTAAAACAAATGAACCTACTATCGCTCCTTTCCTACCCTCACCTAGCACTGCATTAAAATCCCCCGTAATTATTAAATTTTCATGTCTTTTTACGTATCTTAGTATGGTTTCGATATCTTTGTAGATCGCCTCTACCTCTTGCTCACTGTAGCTAGGGGTGGGCATGTGTATTTGTATTATTACTGTATTTACCGGTTTAGATTTTAATCTAACCATGAGTACTCCTTTGTTCTTTTGTAAGTAGTTTTCTACACGTCGTCCTATCTTTTTTCTCATACCTATCCCCACCCCCAAATTTCCTTCCTCTGATCTTGTATGAATTACCCTGAAGTCTCCACTTCAAAAATCCCCCGCCTCTGGCCAGCGGACTGCGCTGATTCTTACTATGTCTCGTGCTAACCTATCCATTTCAAGTTTCAGGTACTCTGGCTTACCTACTTGCTTCATACTTCTGACATTCCACGCTCCGACTCGCAGAATGTTCACGGATCTTTTTCTATACTTTTGGATCACATCCTCCGAAGTAGTCCCTTCCCGGAGATCCTATTGGAGGACTATTTTACCTCCGGAATTTTTTACCCCAGAGGATGCCATCATGTTTACTGGTAATTTCTGTACGCAGTGTACTTGGGAGGTAATGTAGTGGTTTTCCGTTGCCTTCCACATCGCAGTAGTGTGTCTTAGAATGTCATACCGACCCCTATGGTCTTTGCCACTCTAAGTACCAAAACAGCTGCTGCCCTATTTCGGGGACCTGTTTCCTTACTAAAAATCCCACTAATTTGGTTAAACCTATAGTTCGGCTTTTTAGCTCACTAAAACGCGCAAGCCATTCTATCTGTTCTAGTATTTCATAACTTCGTCAAGGTGTAGGTCCGTTCAGAATGGAATAATATTATTAATATCAACTAAATATGTTACAGAACTAAGGATTTTCAATACTCGTCCTACAGACTATCATTCCCCATTATTTTTAAGATTTAAAATTTTGACCATATCTTCCATTTGTAATTTTTATAAAAGTTATATTGTTTTGACTTGATAACTTTAGACTGATTTGAAATTAAAAATAATAAATGAGATTTTGGCTGCTGAACAAATATTAAATCTGCAGGTGTTTTCTTTATTTTAGACTACTGCGTGTTTCCCCATGCAAATAAGAAGATTAAGATTCTATGTTGGAAGGATGAGTTTTATTCAATTGGACATATTTGTCTAATATTCGTTCAAACAAAGCTTGTTTTTCATGTTTGTGTCCTTTTTTCTGCTGAATCATTATGGTTAGGTGGCCTAGATGTTAATTTTTTATTCCATTAGAATTGCAAAATCTTTTAAATTTGTTAGAAGAAAGGGAAAACTCTCGATAATATTAGTTCCTTTTCAACTTCATTCTTAACATTTTTAAAATTTATAGGAGAATTATCGTTTAGACTAAACAAATCTATGACTTGATATTCATGATTCGGGTAATAATGGTAATGGTAATCCTGGCAAACGATCAGCATACGACCACTTCTTTCCTTTACAATATTTTATCTAATACGTATAATTAGACGATATTAATGCCCAAAGTTTTAACCTACAAGGAGTCATAGGAAGCATTAACCAAAATAAGCGTTTTCTATACAAATATTTATGGAACTTCTTTAAACCGAAGATAGTGCCTAAAACCTCACGCTCAACCTGACTATACTTCTTTTCACCATCGTTTATTGTACGAAACACAAACATAATTGGCCTTTCTACCTTATTTTCAAAAGCACGCGACATAACTGCTGCAGGGCAGCTTTGTGGCGTAGTTGGTATGCGTGTGATCACACAGTCCGCTTGAAAAAATGTTGGGCGAGCATTTTTCAGAAAAATACGCCCTCGTTCGAATGAGAGGTAAAATGTAGATCCCGTGTGTAAATATTGTCACGCACATTAAAGATCCCCACCTTGCTTGGAACAGCAGAAGTTCGGCAAAATTTAACATTTACCAGGTTCCTGGCCAATGTAATGCCTTCGGGTAGAACATTGAAAAATAAATTGTAGAGACATAGCTGTTGCACATCCATAACTGCTACAACCGGTTGCCACAACAATTAACAGATGCGGGTCAAAATGAGTCAAAATTGAGTTACTGACTAATAATTTCTTACACTCCTCAAAAGATGCGTGAGCTTTAGTTGTCCAATTTCAACTAGTTTTTTTCCCCTATTGTTGTATACACAGGATGAACTAATGTAGATACATTTAGCAACAATTTATGCTAGTAATAAACTAACCCTAGAAAGACTTTAAACCTGCTATATTTCCAGAACCTGTAACCTGTAGCTGCAAATATGGCTTGTCGGGATATGTACACCAACTGAATATATGACAAGACCTAAGAATTGAATAGATTGTTTAAATCCACACTACAATTATTGGTGAAACTTTTAACTATTATAAAGCTTATCAGAAAAATGGTTAAAATATTTCACAGTATGAAGTGACATTACGTGAGTTAGCAAACGTATTTGATTTTGAAAGTTTTTTAACACGAACGTTACGTGATAGAGTTATGTGTGAAATATGGAGTGAAGCAACTCAATATAAACTATTTACAATTGCAGATCTAAATTTTGAATAAGCGGTTCAAATCGCTTAAAATATAGAATTAGCCGAGTACCAATCTAAATCGTTTCATCCAGCTAGTTGAGATCGCCCTGTCAACCACACTGAGAGTGGTCAAAAAAAGACCAAAGATCACGTTCAAGTACTCTATATGCACGGTCCAACTCAAACGAAGCAAAATCGTCTTATAGGTGCACCAGATTTCATAATCCACATACTTGTCCTGAAAGGAATTGGAAATCTTATGTTTGTCATAAAAAAGGGCACAGACCAAAAGTTTATCATCTCAAAAAGGTAAATTTTTTTTCGTTAAGCGGTAAGGAATAAAAAGATAACAATATTGAATACGCTTATATTACTCTAAATAGTGTATTACATACATAAAACCTTTATGTGACAATTTAAATGTTTACGATGCAAATTTAAAATTATAAATTAATACAGGAGCGTTTGCTCAATTATCAATACGTCAGTTTATGAAAAGTATTTTTTACATTCAGAACTTCAAGGCTGTGATCTTGTTCTTAAACCATACTAGGTATAAAATATACCGTTGTTAGGTTGCATTAACGTAAGGGTAAAATACAATCAGTTTAGTGAGATGTTACTATTGTTTTCTATTCTGCGCTAACCTGCACATTTTCCTAAAATTTACACAGTCTACATCGTTCACTATCTGCGTGCAATAGTCTGATCTAGATGTACCTCTACCTCTACCTCTCTTTTCCTATCTTTGCTTATAATATATTTCGCACTTATCCCTGAAAATGCTTAAAACGTATCCCGCCCTTCTATTTTTCTACTGTTTTTTTTTGTTTTCCCGTAGAATTTCTATAATCCCTGTGTTCTTAAGTTTGTCTGTCCATGCTATCATCCGCATACATTTGAAGCACAACATTCAAAAAAGCTTCTACCGTTTTTGTCTGCGTTTCCTACTGCGCTTATTTCATAGACGTACTGTGCTGTGCTACACATATATGCTTTCAACAATTTTCTCCTTGTTTCTATGTTTGTTGTCTTCGAATATAGCCGCTGCTCTTTCATGTTAGATGTAGTTCGGTTCCCTTTCTAACGTTTACAAATACATAACCTATTACCACGTAGTGTGAAGGGGGTTAAGCAGCCTGCGGCTACCAAGATCCGCCAACACTTGAACATTTCCCGAATTAATAGTTTTCCAATATATCCTTTCGTACAACCAACATTAGTTGAAAATATTTTGCAACCAACACCTGTAGTTGTTTATAATAATCATCAGATTTAAGTGCAATTATTTTTTTCGTTATTAGGTGTTACGTAAGCCATAATACAATCGGAAACAGCAGGTACCGGGCTGAGTGGGAAAGTAGAGGTAGGTTGTAGGAAACGACGAAAGGCTCCCGTGCGCGACTGTAACAACAGTCGTATTGTGGTAAATATCTGAAATAAAATAAATAGTAATAATCATGTAGTACTGCTACTACTCTACTACCCTTGCGTAATAATTTTAAATGTTTTCTTGCATTTGACAGTATTCATTGTCTCTTCGATGTGCAAGTTAAACATTAATGGGGATAGGGTACATCCCTGTCCCACCCCTTTCCTAATGTTTACTTTTCTACATCCCTGCTCTAATGTCATAAGCTCTGTCAATATCTTAGGTGGTGGCTTCTCATCTTTAACGGAAAGTTTTTGTCTTTTGTCACGCATAACCCTTAATTTAAACTGTGATAAATTCTAAACAGCAAAAGTTTTCATAATTACACAGTAAAATAAGAATCGTCGATTGTTACAATGTTGTTTTCGACAATCTGCCTCGTTGTCAAGATAGATGAACAGCTGGCGTCAAGTCAAAGTGATAAAAGAAGCTTACCTTGCAAAGTGTTGTTCTAAGCTACATTGAAACAATTACATTGTTGGGATCAGATGTGCTGGCATGCGATCCTTTGACAAACAACTGACGTCAACGTACTGTCGACATTTTATTGCGTATTATACTGAAACTTTACTGGAACCATTTACACGAACTTAGTGCATCTCACTTATGCAAATAGAAACAAAACCAAACCGTAAAACAGGCTATCCAAGATACATCATTTTCAACATTCTTCAACTCGTTTTAAAGACAGTTAATTTAACGGTGATTCGGTAAATTAAATATAGTATTTGAACTTGTAAACTCTCAGTTTTATCTTTACTGAATGTCCAGAATAAACATTATTACAACTACGTTACGGATAATAAACTTGATAATTACAAAGAGCAAACTTTAAGAAAATTATTATTGGAAATTCTATAAGACCATAACTAGAAAATCCTCCAAGCACGTTTTATAAATTTCGTAAAATCAAAATTAACAAATTTAGACAATTCTTTATTAAAAATCTATAGAGCGTTTAAACACTATCTTACAAAATATTCATAGAGCTTTTGAATGCTATCTTACAAAAAATTATCATAGAACGTTTGAGTGCTATAACAAAATTATTTAGTTTTATTTCACAATAAATTAATATGTTTACCATTATTAAAATACACTGTGAATTAAGTGCATCTTGCACCTGGCTAAGCGGCAACGCCTATCGCTACACGAAGGTTACTGGTTACTGCCCAGTTTAACTGCATCGTGCTTCTTTATCAAATGGTCGTGCCAGACTGAATCGTCTGCTCAATGCGCACAAGTAACATCAAAATCGCCTCACATTGATGATTCTATTTAAACGACCAACGTTTACTAATAGTAACTAACCCAGTATTAGGGAATAATTTTCGGCTCGTGATTGGGCTACTCTGCCTCGATCTAAATATTTAATTACATCGCCTTATTTTAGTGTTTATTTAAGTAGATAATGCAGTGTACTTAATGAATAATTTTAAAGGATTTGCAGTCACTAAAAAAAAATTGTTACACGGTCTGTGTCAACTTTTTGTAAAGCGACTGCTTTTTTAAGAAATTTTGAATGTATTTGCAGCCAGAATATTCTTTAAGCTTAATGATATAAGGAATTTTTCAGAAATAAAGAAAAGGGAAATTTGAAGACTGTTTAAGTAGTCTACAGTAAGTCTTCAAAATGTTTTACCGTCCACTTAAATCTAAGGTTGATATATTTCAACGTTGATCATGATAATTGCAACATTTATTATATTTCTTAGTTCCCGTAATGTTTGATTTCCAACAGGCTAGACCACATCCTTGAAAAGATTTTCAAGAAAAAAATCGATAAGAATAAAAGTCTGGTGAATATAATGGCCGTTAAGCAACACCTTTTTGCCTTACCAAGCAATTTGCATGTGTTTGATTCGTATGATGTTTGGTTTGTTAGACATCATGAGAAGGCATGACATCACGTCGTAGCCACATTCTACGTCACGTTTCCAAAAACACATCTTACAGTAGATCCAACAAATGATTTCACGGGAATTACGATAGGCGTTGAGGTTCAGTTGCATTGATAACGCAATAGGCCGAACCAATCCTTCTATGATAATTTCTGAAAGTATTTCTAGTCATAGTCAGGTACGAGCAACCATATCTGAAAACTATAAAGGTTTCGTTACAATACACAGTTAGCCAACTTTAACCGCTATAATCCTGGTTCTTGTAAAAGGAAACAATTATTGAGTAGAAATTGCCTTACAAAAGCACCATGGAGCTTTTCGTTAGGTACTGGCTACCAAACAGGAGATTCTCCCTGTATGTTTGTTGTGGATTGTTAACTATTCTTTTTAATTTTTCTTGGGAATAAAACCACTTATATTTGTTAAAATGATCTTTATTTAAGTTTCCATCCATGACCTAGGGTCGTTGTCAAATATGACAACGATCCTAGGTCATTAGTTTGACAACGATCTTAGGTCATGAATCGAAACGTAAATAAAGATCATTTTAACAAATATAAGTGGTTTTATTCCCAAGAAAGATTAAAAACAATCAGGAGATTATTTGTTATTTGTACATTACCTCAATTGTATAGAACAAAACTAATCGATATAACTAACCTACTCAACTTACACAAATATATTTTTCTCTTCAGTTAAGGTAATATAATCGTCATAGGGTAAAAATTAGAGGGTTCTGCAAATTCTAAAATTTAATTAATAAGTTTTAAATACAAGAAAGTGTTTTACTATTTCACGTGTAACAATGAAAATCAAATTTACAAAATGCTTGGATAAATGATAAGACTTCTTGAAGACTGTTAGCCGGTACGAAAAGTCAATATGTCACATTGCTAGTACAAAGTCTTGGATTGATCTGAATTGCAAAATCAACGACTCAGTCGTTAAATGAGCGATCAATAAATTTAGAAAAGGGGAGCCGGAACCCCAGTTTTAAAAGTAATTATTTATAGTGCTGAAGTTTTAGCAACTCGAAGCTAAGCTTTGAAGTAAAATTAACAAACTTTTTGCCCAAACAATGTAAATATCTTAAAGGTGGCAAAACAAGTACTTCTTGACGCAAAGTTAGATGGGGTACACTTGAAGGGGTTAGAATTTTTAAAAACTCTTCACTAATAGTTAGAATATCGTTAGTACCCACCAAATCCAAAATCTCATTGAGAGTACCCAAAAATTACACACCTTATTAGCAATTTAAATGGACCATCTAGAAATAGTGTGCTTTATTAAAGGTTTAATAAAATCCTAGACAAATAAATTATATGAGAAACCAAATCAATCATCAATAAATCAAAGATGCCTTAAATTTATGTGAAAAATTTTAAATATAAAACTTCAATCCCTATTTCGAAAACATTTGTAGGGAATGAATCAAAACGTCAATAAAGATTGTTTTAAAAACAATGAGTGATATTATTCCCAAAGAAGAGAAAGAAGAAAAAACCAGAACAAACTTACAGGGAGTATGCATAAGTAAAGTATCTTCAAATGATAACAAAGCAATACAAAGAGGTTGCAAATTTTTTAAAATTGCATTTTCTTATTGACTGTGATCGCATTTCTATCGGTTTCTTTCTCCGCGACTTTATTTGTTGTCTGTTTTTTTCAGCCGGCTTTCTTCCATCGCTTTTTTCCCGGCTTATTTTCATAGGCCTTTTCCGTGGCTTTTTACTCTAGATTTATACACCACGATCTAAAACAAGTTAAACTTAAATCTTGAATAGGGCTAACATAAAGAGAAATAATTACTAAGAATAACTAAAAAAAATTCAAACTTTTATTGGAAATAGCAAAAACCATAAGTTATGAAGATTTTGAAACTTTGATGGAACTGTTAAATAACTTAATAATAATCAAACCAAAAACTTAATTACTATTTACACTATTTTGTCTTGTAACAATAGCTAATACAATTAAACAAAAAGAGACAATAAAAAAATTGAACAGAGCATTGATTTTTGGGAACGGTTAAAATTAGAACTGGCTCGTAATAAGAAATATACTAGCTCATAACATAATATGTTCTAGAATATTTTGAACATTTTGAAAGAAGTTTATAACTTCTGAATCAATGTAAATTGGAACTTTTAAAGATATTTAATATTGAGAAAAATATAACAGTCCTGAAATTACACCTACGTTGAAAACAGGATACTTGCCAAAATTATATAAAAGACGCGAGCTTCATTTTTTCATTATATATATGACTACTATAACAATATAAGTACTTGCAATAGATGCAAAATATTCAAATTTCACCTTCTTAAAATTTTCATTTTATTTTGGAGGATTTAGAATATATGCTAGCAAATGAGGAATTGCATTTTTTGGAGAAGAAGTGATTGACTTTTTTAAATCATCAATACATTGCCACCCGAATTGTCTCAACACGTGAACTGAACGACATAGTGAACAATAAAATTCCTATTTAGTGGTAGTTTGAATTCAATGAAAAATTTAGTATTGTCTTATTTATAGAAATTTGCTTAGGAATATCACCTACAACCACTTTTTCTTCTTCTGCTTCAAGAAAAAAATGTCAAACAATATTATCTGTTTATTCAAGTTATAAGTGGTTTCTAACTTATTATGGCAGTCTTTACAGTTTTTATTTTTAATAATTTGGGATGGAGTAATTTGAATAGTTTCCTGGAGTGATACCAAGCCAAACATCGATAAAATATTTTTAATAATGTTTTGGATTATATAAGAAATATTAGTTGCGAAATATTTTTGATTAACTTATTTGTTGTGTTAGGAAATATATTCATCAATATTTTAACTCTTATTTTGTATACGGATAGTGTGGCTCCGTTTAAAAGTAACTCAATAATTAAGTTTAAAAAATTATTTTCCTTTTGCTTTTCTTTAGTTTTATTGTATAATTCAGTATCATCACAGCAAGCACTTATTAAATAACGAAAAACAGCGTCAAAGGAACGCGTATTTTGTAATGTTATGGTCTTCTTTTGTATTTTCAATGGTATACATAAGTGACCTTGTTGCATTATACTAATATCCTTAAATTTTCGATTAATTGATTCGGTTGTCCAGTTCTCCTGGAGATACAAATATGAAAAATGTCGTTTCAATTTATTTAGATTTTTCTTTTTCCAATTCTCCTCCAAATATGGGTTGATCTGAAAAATAGATTCTTTATAAAAGGAATGGTCTAGTTGATCAATTTTATTGTTCGTTCTTTTTCAAAATTTTAGCAATTTGAATCTGTAGGTTTATTAGAAAGATTAGTCGATTCTTCTAAAGTACTATTCGAACTTTTTAAATCACCATCTAGCAATTGTAGGTGTTTCAGTACAAAATCGTCTATTCTTAAAGAAAGTTGGTTCTGAAACGTTAAATGTTTTAAATCTTTAAAATAACTTTCAACATTTGAAGAAGTTGCTACAACTGATGCATTATACAAAACATTGCTCCAAAGTGGAGGTTTATAGCAAATTCTTTTTAAAGGAGGTATGATTTCTGGGATGTAATATATATATATATATATATATATATATATATATATATATATATTATTATTATTATTATGTGTAACGACCTTTAATTATTATCAATAAGAAGTGCAGTAACGGTTTATAGGTCTACGTTCATAAAGATAAAATTAAAAACTCTTTGTTCTTTACCAAGCTTTCGATTTAATTTTAAATCTTCCTCAGGGTGAAAAACTGGGTGTAAAATAGTAACTACATTGAAACATACTAGGTTAACATTCTTAGCACTAAATTGTTTATTTAGTGTTTTAGTTTATTTAGTATGTTTCAATGTAGTTACTATTTGACTACCAAGTTTTTATCCTTGAGGATAATTTATAATTATATATCATATATATATAAATAAAATCTATTTGATTTTCTAATACTATGTTATGTACACGTTTTAAAATATCATCAAACCAGTCACAAATAATTTCTTCTGTTTCTTTGTTATCATATATATATATATATATGGATAATCTCTATTAAATTTTTCGATTACGTATGTTATGTACATGTTTTAAAATATCATCAAACCAGTCACAAATAATTTCTTCTGTTTCTTTGTTGTCATATTGTAAATTTGGATATTCATTAAATTTTTCGATTTCGTATGTGTCCAGCTTTACTTTAGCAACATGATCAATTGCGCAATTTTTTGCTGTTTTGCATGAATCATTATCTTCTTCTGCTTCATAAGGCGAGATTGCGATAATTAATAGGCTATGTATGTATTATTTTTTAATTTCAATAAAACTTCATTTTTCCACCAATAGACCAATATCGGGACAATCAAATTTTTTTTAATCTTTTATCTTTATTTTTATAGCATTTCTAAATTGTTAAACATTTTATAAAGTGATTTCTATCAAGTCGTACATAACACTGGTGCAGGCAATACGTTATATTATTTTGCAAATATCGGTAGCATTCAAATAAATATTCGTCTATTCTAGTGCAACATTAAAGCACTCAATGCAAGTATTTATAAGTGCTGCTGAACAGTCAATTATTACAAAATATGTTCCAAGATGACCGAAAATATAAGAATTTGTAACCCAATACTTGAATTCCCAATGGTGCTGCAGCGACCATGAAATATAGATATCAAACAGCTAGGGGTTCTAACATGCTTAATATTACTCACACACTCACCTACGTTTAATCTCTCATCCGCACTGGTGTGACTGTCCTGAAAAATACTCGCTAAACATATTTCACGCTATCCGTTTCGAGAACCGAACCCGGGACCTTGGGATTAGTAGTCCCACCTCAACTTATTTAATCCGCAAAGCCGTTTTATCTTATACCTAACCATGTTAAGCAGACTAAGATGTATAGTACCATTATGCATTTTTATTTTGTTCTGAATCATCTATAGACAGTGTTGTGAATTCAACATAGAAATCTCGCTAAATTTCTTGGCAAAATGTTATCCATAGATTATTCTTATTACAAAGAAATCTGTGTTTATGCCGATAAAGTAAAATTAACTAGTAATGCATTAGAAGTTGTTGACTTTTTAGCTATCTGGAACGCTCTTGTAACATAACTAACGGGTATTAATTTTTATCCTCGATATGCAGTTCATATTCACTCAAGAATCCTTTGTCAATTTGCAGTTTTATATTTCCCTATTTGTATTCAGTTAAATTACAACAGAAATTTATTATACAAGGCAACCCCTATAATTATTGAGTCACAACTTAACCCAGTTGGTCAGCGTTATATATGAAGGTGCTATTCAGTAACATCACTAAGATTAATTTGGTAGGATTATTGGAAAGCTCTTGTTTCGAGGAGATGATTGGAAAGGAAGTAAAGCATCTATTATTCTGGTCCAAACTTAGTAAACTTTTGCTTGGGGCCGACTAATGTCATCGTTTACAACTCGATTTTCACATGAAGGAATTAGGGGTGATTATTTTGATTGATTTGGTAAAATCAACCACGCATATACTACCTTCGGAAAAGATCATTCCAAACCACTCGTCGAGAAAATAATACGCTTGAATTATTTTCTTCCGGCTGGTATATTTCTAAAAAATTTTAAAAATTAATTGATTCTGCTTACTAATGCAATAAAGGTATGCGTTAGCAGTAATTTGTTAGAATAAAATTGCATTTTTATAACATCGTTAAATATTGTAATTCGTATAATGCGCACACTACAGCATTATAAGTATATAAATTTACAAATCCTAGTACTGATGCTTTTGACTCGTGTTTAACTTTAAGTTAGATTAGTTGGTTTGAAATTTTTTTGCCCCATAAAAACACATCCCGTAAAATTTTCAAGCTTTTTATCTAATTCACTCTATACCCTGCGCAAAATTTTACAACTTTTTTTTTTAGAACCAACATTTGAAATTTTTAACGCTTTTTCTAAAATTTTATTTCTGGGCAAATTGTCAACCAAGAACGAACCGAACTCTTCACTTTGAGACTTTCCCCTTAAACAGGGTTCTTTTTAGGCGATTGAAATAGAGTAAATAATAACAGTTATGCTTATGTATAAACCTTTAATGTAATGATCTTTAATAAAAGGTATAAAGCAAATAATGAAATCAACTCGTATAACTAATTATTAACTCGACCCTACACTACTTAAGAAACTACTATAGTTCATCGCAAAATGGTAGATATTAATTGCGATTGTTCTTAAATTTACTAAGTCCGAATATCTAACCGTAATACACGTAACATGTTCTAAACTATGCTTGGTCCACAACCGGTTCGTCCACCTTCCTTGTAAACAACAAACTCCCCGAATGTTGACTGCTTCGCTATTCATAAGACCCAGAGCGCCGAATGACTACTTTACACAAGCTCCAGGTATAATAATGAAAATATTTATTAGGATCGATCCTACCTTATAATAGACAAAGTGTCCTACGGAAATGCTTTCAACGAGCTTCATCGCTAGGCTGCATTGTTTGACACCTTCCGTACGCACTTGCTTACTTTTTGTCGTACTTCCCTAACACACTGCAAACCCGAACGACCGGCTCGCCGTCTCTTCATAAACTAAACTTAAAAATACTGGCAGAGCTTTTGGGATTCGACTAAAAACAGGTTTCTACCCTGTACTCCATATCTGATGCTAATGCTATCTTATACTACTAAATAAGAACGGTTAAACCTACTGCTAAAATGAATATTATATACAACAACTGGCGCAACACAACTTTCCAAAATTGAAGGAAAGTCCACACATTCAATTTTCTGTAGGCCGTTTCTCAAAATTTAAGGCATATATTTAAGATGGAAGTTTTAAAATGAACAAGCCTTATATTCAATATTTTTTCGAGTACATTAAACCACGTTCTTATTTTGAGGAAGACAGCTGCCGTTAAAATTTAATCGCGATCAAAAACATTAGCTTAAGAAGGAAAATTTGTTAACAAAATTATTGTCATTGGATATTTCCGATGTGCTACAAAATAGACATTTTGATATTTTAAGAAGAACAAAACATTTAGTTGCGCAACGAACTCGACGAGAAGGTCAGCGCACATTATCGTGATATTATAAAGGGTATATATACAAAAATAACGGAATAGAGTAAATATTATTTTAACAGAGGCGTCTCTAGCTGCTGCTATCTGCAGAGCTTAGGCCAATAATGGACACCCATAAAATTTATAATTTGCATTTTAGGTCGCAGGTCGCAGGATAAAGGATAAAGGATAGAAGAGGTTACAGGATTATGGAGGACGGAAGAGGGTGGAGGATGATGGAGGACAGAGTAACCTTGAGGACGATTGGTGGTAGGGGATGGTAAAGAGCGAAAGAAGTTGGAAGATGTCGGAAAATAGAGGTAAGAGGATCATAAACAACAAACAAAATTAGAGGATTATGATGGGGGTAGACGATTTGAAAATAATGAAGAACGGAGGAGGTAAGTGGATGAAAAAGGACAACGGAGCTTGTAGAATGATGGATGACGTAAGAAGTGGAGGGATGGTGGAAAACGAAGGAGGTAAGAGGATGCTGGATGACAATGAGGTTAGAAGATGATGAAAGACGGAATAAGGATATCATAAAAGACGGGCAAAGTTGAGGGATGATGGATAGCGTACGAGGTTTGACTATGATGAAGGAGGGAGGAGTTGAGAAATGAAGGACATAAAAAGTTGGAGTATGTTGGGGGACGGAGGAGGTTGGAGGATGATGGAGGGCGGAGAAGGTAAGAGAATGAAGGTGGATAAAAGAGGTTAAACGTGGTGTGTCGTGCCTCTGTCCCTTAGCCATCCATGTTTCGTACTTGCAACCTATTACAGTTTCACAGTATTAGCTACTAACTGATGGTTACATATTTGTCCATCAGTATAAAAGATGGCGAGTGCGTCAATGGAATATAAAAATACAAAAGAATTAAATTAGTAAAGCAGCGCCAGTGCACACGAACTTCCTATCACTAGGTGGTAATGGTATCATGATGTTAGAGTTAAATTGAAATTTAAAAATGCACATACTGGATAATCACACTTTAGCAGAACACTGTTTGTACTACAGCACAATCCCCACAATTAGAGTAATGATAAATTGTAGTTTTGAGAACTATTATAATGATAGTACTTGCTCTACACAATTTAAAAGCAATTTAATTCTATTTAATCTTGGTTTTATTGATAAATCAAACACAAACTGTGGTTTGTAAACTACAGCAATAGTGTATGGGAAATTAATAGCAGAAACTTCTTTACTATATGTATTTAATCAAAATAGTGTGGTTCGATTATGGGTAAACCACCAAATACATGCATAACATTTTAGTAGTATTCCATAGTGAATAAAACATTATTATTCATTTCCTACTATGAACCGCCATTTATACGTTTTACTAGTTAAAAAGGTTTAGTGTTTGATTGATATACCAATATGCGCATCCATTATATGCAAGAATAACTACATTTTCGTGCAAATATAGTCTAGATTATCTATTTAAATGATGGATCTATAGAATTCGAGCTAATAGCATGAGCGAAAACTGATTTCAGTTTAATAAATTGTAAAAATAACATGAATACACAATGATAACAAAACCTATTTATTACCTTTAATGACTAATTTACTTCTGCCGCGATTTGAAATGAGTTATGGCTAAAATAGACCCTTTCAAAAAATATGATTAAAGTACGTGATGCTATTTTTATTTAGTTTTTAGCATTAGGAAATCAAAGATTGGTGAATTCCGTAAAAAACTAAATTGAAAAGTTAAAACTAGAAAATTCACATAAAGAAAATAATAAGCAATTGCTCTTTTTAGATACGTTAGCGGTCTGAAATTTAAAGTTTTATTTGTAGAAAGGAAATCAATGTAAATTGCTTTTCTTTATCTTCCAACCACTGTTTACAGCGTATGTGATACCTTTGTAACGCGTTTGCGTTACATCAAAAATCAGATAAAATAATTTGGATATTAAATTGGGATGGACAGGATAGATACAGATACATCCTGAATATCATCATTTAGCTAATAGTTAATATTAAGTAAACATGCTATTTCAATTCCTTGTTTTTAGGATATATAATTTCAATTAGGGCAGTTGTTATAATCAAAGCAGTAAAATAAATTTTATTTAAAATAAATTGGGACAATAAAAATACAATACTAAGATATTGCATTAGTCATTAAGTAGGATTAACTTCGCGACAATAAATCCCCTGAAATAAAAAATTCCATAAAACATACAATGTAATAAATATGTAATATATGAACACTAAATATGTGAAACTTAAAATTACAGTTAAAATAAAATGCAGGCGTCATGCAATAAATAAAACCACAGAGTATACATTGATGAAATAAACTATTACGTGAGAAACGCAGAAACCGCTAACATGCAAAAATTTTATCTAAGACACGGCTAGATATGCAAGGACAATTGGAACAACAATACAAAGTATGTGACCTTTATGCAATCAAAGTGCAATTACCGGTTTCTACAGTATAAATAAAATATGTTACATTGTGAGAACAAAAATTTGTAAAAAAGGAAACTGATATATAACAACCAAGTATCTACAACCACTTTGAAGTTAAATTCAGACAATATTTTTTAAAAAGGTCGAAATGTAGTCATACGGGCATGTAAAAAGGCGGAAAAGCCGACCTGCTGGGAAAGGATAAAGAAACGTTAAAAGTTACTAAATGGAACACAGCTTCAATGTAACTTCACTAAAAAGAAAAAATTCAACAGTGTGCGAGCTTTTGTGTAACTTTGCTTGAAAGTTTTAGAAAGGATATTAAGCGTGCAGAGGATTTAGGAGACTCGTTTGTATTGTAATACAAAAGACTTTGGTTGTTTTAAGGAACCTGCAGTTAGCTGGGGAAAGAGATAAATGAAATACTGAACATTTCTAGACATCCTTAAACTCGTCGTGGATAAACTAAACCGTGCGTAAGGTTGAGCTTTTATGTTTATAATCTATAACCATGTACATGTAGATGTTAAACCTGAACGAATTTATATACATGTAATAAGAAATTTATAGAATAAAAAGATTATTATTTTGTCGGACAATGAGTAGACGATCAACCAGTTTGGTTTAATTTAAGCATGATATTGTAGTGCAAAGTAGTTTAGAACATTTGAAAATATTAAGAAATATGCGCGTATTGATTTTAAGTATACGCACTATTGGTAGAATTCAGTGTTAATTAACAAATGAAAATTTAGCATTTTCAATAAACAATGAAATGATGAACGGAAAAGTTGGTATTTAATTGTTTTCAATGTATTGTTATTAATGACATTTCCAGAAATGGGATTTAGAATGTCATGTACATCAATATTGGAAGCACGAACGATGGTGTGATAGTATTCTTAATTGATTTTACGGTTTTGTTCCATAAGATTTCTTTTAGTTCCTAGCCAGTCTAATGTTAGAAAATTAAGCTTTTTCCAGAAAATATTTGTATTCATATTGCAATTATATTAAAAATGAAAGTAAAATAAAAATTTCCCACTCAGCTATATGGAACTGTTTTTTCGCTATAGAAAACTTTACAAATACAAAAAATTTTGAAAACTGTATCACGCATATCGTCCACTGAAACTGTAAACTTTTAACTTCTAGCATGTTAAAAATTTTAACATTTATAAGTGCATATTTACAAATGTGCTAGACACTAGTTTGTTTTAAGAAAGTTTAAGCTTTTAACACAAATATAATTCCATACTTCAAATTGTTAAATTGTTCCACAAATTATTTTTGTATATAATTGATCATTGCTAATCACTACTAATCAAAATTTGAGTATATTACACATATTTCTGTAATCTAGTTTTAGAAGTAGAGTATAACGCACTATATAAATGTGATCTAGTTTTTCTCCTAGCACCGTTTAGGGAAAATACTTTTTATTATTATGTGTTTCGTGGCAAAAAAACTGTAAATTTAATTTCCCAAGGTTTGAAAGTATATACGTCGTTGTTCTCGACCAATGAAAACACACTACCTACAACAGTGGCTTGCAAGTTGGAAACAACGAGAAGCCGTCGTTTATTCTGAACGTGATTTGAAGAACTGTGGCAGCAGTGCTTTAGTTTGTAGAGTTTCCCGTTAATTCTTTTCCTATCCCGCTATCACCTATGCTACTTTGAATGTTATAGGTGATACCAACGAACTCCGCCTAAAAATTTAATATAGAAGAGGATTTACGCCCATGATCCGACCCAATAAAGACTGGAAAATCCGGGTTTTATCAGATAGTGTGCGACCTTACATTAAAACAATAGAGAAAATCATTATAGGCGGTCGTAATGTATACCAAGATAACGGGTACCTGAAAGAGGATATAACTATTTAGTTGTTATATAAACTTGTCGTTTCAAAGCAACTAGATTTAAGGTGAGGAATTTATTCCAAAGCGTGTTTATTATTAATTATGTTGAAGGATTTAACAGTAGAAACAGAATTTATTCGAGCGGGTATTGAATTAATAAGAGAGAAAAATAGGGTAATTAATTTATGCTGAAAATAAACGTAACAATTCTTTAAAAAATCCTAGAAATAGGTAACAAAGGTACAAAATGTTTAGCAATTTTCAATGTTTATGAAATTGTACGCTTAACGCACCTTATAACCTTTATAATAAATTTGCGTCCGCTTTATTTTGTCGTTCCTACTTCAAAGAATTGTACTAAAATTACCTACTTGAAATTAGAGAGTTGTTGCAAACTCATTCCAAGCAGACTTTATTAAAAGAATCTTCAAATAAAGTATCCTTTTTTAAAAGTTTGCATCCAATCTAAAGGAGTGTTAGTGCAAGTGTTTTTTCCCTTACTCTTTATTCTGACATATATATTGAGTATACTATATCTATAGGTTATGTTTTAAAAATGAATAAAGAATTAATCTCTATTGTGGTAAGGTGACCTATAATACATGTTTAACTATATTGGAAAAAATCAAAGAAATTGTATTCACACAAAGATGAACCTTTTTTTATTATTTGAGTCTTTTATTTCCCACTGATTCGATAACATTTGTATGTGTTGTCAAAGTTTTTTCACGGAATACTTTTTGAGTTTACTTCAAGACACCGTTTTTACTCCTTTCCAAGCATATAGCATATCTGTTTTCAAAAGGATTTTTACAATTTACTACTAGGAAAAGCATTACAAAACAGCATCCTCGTATTTAGAGCGTTGACGTTTTATATCTTTTTCGTGTTAGAAACTTGGACATTATATTTCTAAATTTAATTACGGAAACAACACTACAAAAAACCATTTATTTCGCTATATTTATACACAAAGCAGACAATTAAATGTAAGTTTGTACGATAAGCATTTGGCATATGTCAAAATTAAGGCGTAAAAGCATTCCCTGCCTGTATTTAAATTAAATAAAGGTGTCCTGTATTTTAATAAAGTACAAACATTAAAGGTGTAATTGCGTATGTGCAAATGTCAAATAAGGGAAAACTTTATTAAAAAATTGGTAAAATGAACTTTGCAATAACTCTCTAGTGTTTTAGGCGGTAGACATAAATTATACACGCGATTGATAGTATCGACGTTCGCCGCATGATTGAGATTTGGAGTATATACATATTCATAATATAAATCGTGCAAACTTTTGAATTATGAATAAATCACCTAGTTTGATGTTCTTGGGCATCTTTAACTTGCCTAAAGTACAACATGAGGAACATTAAATAAGACGAGAAAAAATATTCGGTATAAGAAGTGAGTTATAATATCACGTCTCCTTTACACTAAACAAGACGAAAAACTGATTATTAATGGGTTCATGAAAACACTACGAAAAATATAATTAAGAACTTTTACTTACTCAATGTGAGATAGAAGTGAAGGGACGATGGAGTATCTACTCCTGCGTTTTTCGGCCCAAAAAGTTCGGGCCGGCCCGAGTCGTTTGGCCCGGCCCGGCCCGGAAAAAAATAGGCCCGGCCCGGGCCCGGCCCGAATAAAGTAGTCAACGGCCCGGCCCGGATTGGAGTCCGAAATCGGGCCGAGCTCGGGCCGGCCCGGCCCGAAAGCCCGAGCCCGAGTCCATCCCTACTCAGTAACCGTAATCAGTTTTTATAAAATATATATATATATATATATATATATATATATAAACCTCACGAATTGGGCGTCGAGAATGCTGTGAAACGTAAAAAAAAAACTATTAACTTAACTGGTCCGTTGACTTTCTTCTGTTAATCGCCTCTTTACTCTTTTCCGCCTCGGCTGCTCACCTAGTTAAACCTTCATCCTCATTCATAAAAAAAAACAAACACATTCCTACCACAAACATCAACGTTAACTCTATTTACATCAATATTCACAATACATTAAAATTTCAAAATTAAAATTCAGCATAAATTTCAGTATCAGAAAATTTCAAGATTAAATTTTGTTATCATTTTAATGTGCATCCAGAATTAAAGTCCTTGTAGGATGCCTACTAATTAATATAACAATATATGCAGACCTGAGTCTGAGTACAAAGGGAGCATCTACTACCCCTTTACGTTAATTAACCAGGTTCGTCTAATTGAGCTCAAAGACATACCCAAATTTTCATCATAATCCAGAACATAAATACTAAATACCCCTTTCTACTTAAACAAGAAAATGTCACCTTAAAATTAAAAATTTGTTGTTAGTACAATTTCACTACTGTCCATTTTAAGTAAATCAATTATAAAGTTATTCAACACACACCAACACATCAAAAACCATATTAACCCGGGTATATATAGAGGTTAGCCCGTCTGTCGGTCTTGTTCCCAAAACGGCCAGTTTCTAGAATTTCGTGTACTATGTTCCCATCTCGCCCGCCTGTGCGTCGGTTCTTATTAAATTTTGCACTCGCACCAGTTAAATCTTAGAAATTTCGACACGGCTTGCAACGTCTGGAAATAACTAATTAATTTTTATACAGAAATGTTATTTTTCCTTCTCAAGTTTGCCTTTTATTTTCAACCAATCGCAACCCAGTGACGTTGCTCCACTCACGCCTTTTACTATATATGTCTCTGTCTTGCGCATATTATCTGTCTCTATCTACCCTGTTCCGAGTGGTACAAATTGATATTCTTTATTATCGATTATTTCAGTCCATGTGGACTGTGAAATAACCGACCTTATTAGCATTTCCCGTAAATATTAAGCAACGGTTTCTCCAACATTCTCTGTAACCATTTGTTATCTGCAAATTTTACGCAGAATGAGCCTTTTAAAAATACGCAGGTGCTCAAACATATACTTCTACGATTTGAATATTATTGGGTTTTTACAAGCCTTTATAAATATTATATGTTACTAATGGTTCAATTAACTTCAATTAAAATAATACCCTTTAATTTTTAGTGACTCCTAATCAAATATTAATTATTATCTGTACATTTTGTTTAATACCGGTTACTTAAAATTGAGTTAATTAATATAAATTTTGCACGTAATTTCCATTTGTTTCTTTACTCGGAATGATTTAAATTACACGTAGAGCATTTTAATACTGCTTCCTTTTATAGCAAGCGTCTTGTAAATGATTTAAATCTCTTATTTTTAATGAAACGAATGAATTTTTATTCTCCACGGTTTTTTTTAATAACGCGAGTTATAGTAACCCCCATCTAATATATATATATAAAACTAATATTTGTATTAGGAAATATTAGGAAACTAAGAAATGCTAAAGACAAGTGCAACAATGTCGTTGCAACATATTATTACATATTATTATGATTATTTCAGTTCCCATGAGTGGAAACGCTACAAAGTAGCCCAAGGATAAGTGACACTGCAAAAGTCAGGTCACAGACGGTCGACGGATGTCACGTACCGTGATTACGCAGAATAAGCCTGCAACAATGTAATTTATGAATAGCTCTTAAGATAGCAACTAAGTATTACAAAGTGTAAGCGGACATTACGTCCGCAGGTTCCCACAGTATTGTGAGGGGGAGAAAGTTATATAAGGACCAGGAGCTCCACTCCTAGTCAATTCATCAGACGTTCAGCTTTAACCTTGCAGTTCACTGGTAACTCACTGTACAAATTAATTAAGAACTTCGACTTAGAATAAATTAGTTTAAATTGTTATTGTTCAAATCCGTAAATCAAATAAATGTGTTAAGGACCAAAGAAGTCTTTTTAAAAAGGACCGCTCGAAGCCACGAACCTTAACTGGCGCAGTCGTAACGGATGTCAAAAGGGCACTAGCGAATCCAACTTCGAGGAACTGGTGGTGCGGGAATTTCAATTCCGATTTTGGCAGAACAAAAACTGGAGAAGAAACACGCATCGTTCAGATCCAGCCGTTGAAGGAGAAACAAGCATAGTTCAAATTCAACAAAAGAAAAATTGGAGGCGATACAAGAATAGATCAAATCCAAGAAGCAAAAAGAAAAAACAGAAACAAAGAAAACAAATCAATGAAAGCAACCAAGCAAATAGTGTAAGTTCATTTTCCTAAACCGATTGAAATTTATTTTATTATTAACAAAGACAATTGATATTTGCTAGTTTATGATTTATAATTTATTTATGTATATGTTGACTATTGTTACAAATATTTTATGCCATTTTTTTTTGAAAATAATCGACTTAGCAATTGCTAGAGATTATCTTCAAGCATTTATTGAAATTTTATTATTATTATTTTACTTGTATATATGAAAAATTTATGAAAACTTGAGACAACAAAAAATTCTGAGACTAAGAACTGAGAAAAATTATTCTGAAACAAAAACTAGAGACAATTATTAAAAAAGTCGCAAAGCGCAAGAGACTAGAACACATTTTAATTTTATAGAAACAAAATCAAACCTCTTAAGATTGCGGAATCAAATCTTAACTGGCGCGAAAAATTTTAAAAACCTCTAACTCGACAACCTTAACTGATACAAAATTTTAGAATTATTGAATCAAAACTTAACTAACGCGAGAAATTTTTAGAATCTCTAATTTAACTGGCGCAACAAATTTTAGAATTTCTAATTCAATCTTAACTGACGCACAAATTAATTTAAATACACCAAGAAAAAACGCGAAAGCAAAACGAGCAATTAAAAAGTCAAAACCTTATAACACCACGATTCAAACTCAAATACCATCCATAAATAGACAAAACGCATTCTATTAATTAAAACCCACATCTTAATACAAGAATTAACAAAGCGCGAATTCAAATTGAACGTAATATCTCATCATACTTCATAGAAACTAACCTTAAATAAACACGCAAAAAAATCTAATAATAAATCACCTACAAAAGATATTTAAATACATCGCAAAACCTTTCAGCATTTTAAATTAAAAACAACATAAAATTACAATCGAAAACTTTCAACCTAAAACTACTCAGAACGAATAAATTATTACGGTACTAAAATTTAAATTACAACCTTATTCAAACGTGAAAACATTTCAGTAAATCTCACAAATTGTATTATAAAAAACACTGAGAGTAATAATTTACACCCACGCAAAAATTAAATATAACTTATAATAGAGACGCAAATGCAACTAAGTGACTAAGCACATCCTGCAAACAGCAGATAACAACATTGTAAGCATTACAGACACCTTACAGTCGCATAAACCAACGAGAGAATTAATACGCATCTAAATAAAATCGACATAACGAAATCGATTTAATTAAAAAAGTAAAGAAGTTTTAAAAGACGCAAATAAAGCAAAACATTTACACCCGATAAATTACCACAAAAATAACCCAGCCCACTGAAACTTCAGAAATTAAAATTAAAAATCGGCAAATCAAAAGTAAACTCAACCAAACTAATACCAAGCGTAAAACTCATCAAATAACACCCAAAAACTACCAAATTTTTTCAAAAAAAAAAAAAAATTTTTCACTTTTTAAAATTACCCAAATATTACCCCAGCCAAGATGACTAATGAAATGAAGCTGTATCTCGAAATGATCCCCAGCTTCGATGGAAATAATACTTGCTTACTCAGTAATTATATTTCGGCAAGCGAAATATTCTTAAAGACATTTTATAAGCCAGGCGATAACGACAGAAACACTCTTCTTATCCGCCTCATAACCAGTAAACTAACCGGAAGGGCACTAACGCTAATAGCCAGTCGCGAAGACGTAGATGAGTGGGAAAGCTTTAAACGGATATTAATTTCATATTTCGGCGATCAACGTAACTTAAAATGTTTAATAAGGGACTTAACCGGACTGAGAATGGAACACAACCAGTCACCCTATCAATTTGGAATGAGATGCCAAGATGTAAGAAGTTTAATCTTGACAAAACTCAAAATCGAAGAGACCGACCCAAACGTAAGACTAATAAAAACTAAAATGTACGACGAGATGGCATTAGACACCTATCTAAATGCACTACCCGAGAGACTTTCAGACAAAATTAGATTTCAACATCCCCAAAACTTAGAACAAGCAATGAATATGATAATTGAAGAAGAAAACGTAATGTACAATAGAAACCGACTATATAACCCCAACGCGAATAAAAGCTATACGCCAATGAAAACTATTCAACCCGCAAGACAAATAAATCCACAACCAAAATTTAACTCATTCAATGCACAAACAAACCAAACGCGAACAAATAATTCACAATTTAATAATTCAAACTTTAACAACCAATACAAACAATTTACAAAACCAACATTTTACCCGAACTATTCGAAACCCACCTTGCAACCAACATTTAACTCGAACTTTTCAAGACCCGCATTTCAACCGCGATTTAACCAAAGTGTAAATCAACAAAGACCAGCATTTAACGCGAATCCTAACAGAAACTCACCGATGATAAACACTAATAATTCAAATAACTATTACAAACCTACACCAATGGATACCTCATCTGGTAACACCAGACCTAACACAAAAATAACGCACATAAGACCAAACCCTAATCAAAAACGCACTTTCACTTCAGAAGAGCTATTTCATCAGGAAGTAGAAGAGTATGAAGACGAACAGAATAACAATCAACCGTGTACGAATAACAAACAGAATCAATCAAACCATTATGAACGCGAAGAATCACACGAAAATTACGAGGAAGACGACGAAGAGAACACATGTTCAAATTTTCAAATGGACCATTTTATAAGCGACCTAACGTAATAAATCTAAATAATATGAATCACCTTGTATTACCCTATATCGAAATACCCCACGCTGAATTTAAATTACTAATCGATACCGGATCTTCTAAAACATTAATAAGCCCGCGAACAGTAGAAAACACTATCTAGACTATGTAGAGAGAACCCTTTAAAATTAAAACCGCCCATCAAACAACCATACACCAATTCGTAGCAAACATACCTTTACCAAAACCTTTAACGTAAAGATGAAACATAAATTCTGCATATTTGAATTCAATGACAAGTATGACGGACTATTAGAATGGACCTTCTAAGAAAACTAGGAGCCAACATAGATATCAAAACCGATTATTAAGAACCAAGTATGGACGAATCCCCATTAAATTTCAAAATACCCAAATAGACGAAAAATATAAATTAGAACCCCGAACGGAAAAAAAAATAAGAATCCCCGTAGATTCAAATAAAAACTTAGGAATAATAAACCACATAACTTTTCAACAAGGAGTAGAAACCCCAACCGCATTAGTAAAAATCAAAAATAATTACGCCACAACAACCATAATAAACTCAAACGATTACCCCGTAGAACTATCTTTAACAAACCCGATAAACGTAGAAGAATTAAACTTTGACGAAATGGAAATAGATGAATCCCCAAACGAAAATTATAACCCCGTAGAAAATGACGAAATGTTAAAACAAAATTTAAATAACATCCGATTTAACCGCGACATAAATCACGAAGAACAAAAGGCAATACAAAAATTATGTTATGAATACCGCGATATATTCCATTGCGAAGGAATACCCCTAACGTTTACAAACACAGTTAAACACAACATTGAGCTAACGGATAACAAACCCTATTCACCAAAGCATACAGATTACCCCAGGCAAGTCAGGAAGAAGCTGACAGACAAGTAACCGATCTATTAGATCAAGATATTATACAACACTCCAATTCACCATGGAGCAGCCCCGTACTAATAGTACCAAAGAAACTAGACGCATCAGGAAAACGGAAATACCGAATGGTAATAGATTACCGCAAATTAAATGAAAAAACGGTAGACGATAAATACCCGTTACCGAATATCACAGAAATATTAGACAAGTTAGGCAAATGCCAATATTTTTCGACGCTAGACTTAGCATCAGGATACCATCAAGTAGAAATGGAAGAAGGAGATACAGAAAACAGCCTTTAGCACACCTAGAGGACACTACGAGTATAAACGGATGCCATTTGGACTGAAGAACGCACCCGCAACTTTTCAACGAGTAATGGATAACATACTACGAGGGATACACAACGAAAAATGCCTTGTGTACCTAGACGATATAATAGTGTATTCAACATCATTAGTGGAACACATAGAAAGATTAAGAGAAGTGTTCGAAAGATTAAGAACCGCAAAATTTAAAGTACAACTAGACAAAAGCGAATTTCTACAGAAAGAAGTAACCTTTTAGGACACGTAATAACACCCCAAGGAGTGATGCCAAACCCCGATAAAACAAACACTGTATTGAATTACCCTATACCCAAAACAAATAAAGAGATTAAAGGATTTTTAGGCCTTAGCGGATATTACCGAAAATTTATAAAAGGTTATGCTCAAATAACTAAACCCTTAACCAATTGTTTAAAGAAAGGAAACAAAATTGTACATACCCCAGAATTTATAAAAGCAGTAGACAAAATTAAAAGCATTTTAACAAATCACCCCGTATTAGAATACCCAGACTTTTCGAAACCATTCATTTTAACAACGGACGCATCAAATGTAGCCTTAGGCGTAGTATTAAGCCAAGGAACAGTAGGTAACGACAAACCAATCAGTTACGCATCAAGAACCCTCAACGAAACAGAGCAACGATACAGTACGATAGAGAAAGAATTGTTAGCCATAATTTGGGCAACAAAATATTTCAGACCGTACCTATACGGACGGAAATTCTATATATATACCGATCATAGACCATTAGTTTGGCTATGCAAACTCAAAGAACCTAACTCGAAATTACAAAGATGGAGAATCAGACTAGAAGAATATGATTATGAGATCATATACAAAAAGGGAATTTATAACAATAATGCAGACGGTTTGAGTAGAATCCAACTTAACGCACTTGAGACAGAATCATTAGCAGGAAACGTAGACGAAACCGAAGTCAGAGAAGACCCAGAAGAAATGGAAACTATACATTCAACACAAAATGACGAACCGGAAACCGCAATAAAAATTTTAAACGAAGCTATTGACACGAAACCCAATCAATTCATAATCACAGAAGTTTTAAACAACCCCAACCCTGTAAAATACACGAAAGTGGATAATAAGAAAATTTACCAAGTTCAAATAACTAAAGACGACAATGAATCACAGATAATTAAAATATTAAAGGAATACACCCCCGAGAAAAAACGATTTTACTTTTATTTTAACACGGAAAACTTATATAAACGATTTTCAGAAATATATGTAAAACTATTTAACAATTCTGGCCCCGAACTTATAAGATGCACAAGAAAATTAATAACATTAGACGACCCAGACGAAATAAATGACGTAATAAGAAACCAACACGAAGGTAAGACCAACCATCGAGGAATAAACGAGACCCTAAAACAAATTATGAGACGCTACTATTTCAACGACATGAAAGAACTAACGACCGACTTTATCAATCAATGCGAATTATGTGATAAAGCCAAATACGACAGAAAACCCCCAAAGATACCCTTAATGTTAACGAAAACACCAGACAAACCTTTCCAGAAATTACACGCAGATACTCTAGTAGTAGAAGCACAAAGTTACTTAACAATCGTGGACGCATTTACGAAAATAGGAC
This sequence comes from Platerodrilus igneus, assembly GCA_036346225.1. Lineage (NCBI taxonomy): Eukaryota > Metazoa > Arthropoda > Insecta > Coleoptera > Lycidae > Platerodrilus > Platerodrilus igneus. The sequence continues at coordinate 4,462,008 of JARFIW010001599.1, forward strand.
AAGCAATTCCAATCACTTCTAAAAATAGTATAGACGTAACCCAAGGATTTCTACACTATTTTACATTTTACGGAACACCCGAAACAATAACATTAGATAACGGAAGCGAATTCAAGAACGAAACGATTCAAAACACTTTAGAATTACACAAAATAAAAATACACTTTATAACGGAAAACCACCCTGAATCAAACGGACTAATTGAGAGACTACATTCAACCCTATTAGAACAGATCAGACTATTAAGAATAAATTACAAGAAAGAACACATAAGCAATTTAATGTCATACGCATTAATCGCGTATAATAACACGATTCATTCAACTACAAATTTTACACCCTTAGAACTAACCTTAGGACATTCAGATTCACGCAACACCTACGATATACATTATAACAAAGAAATCTATCAGCAATACGCTAAAGACCACAAGGAGAAACTAAAAATAACCTATGACAAAGTAAAGGACAAATTAGATAACGATAAAGAGCGAATTACCGCGACCCGTAATAAAAACTCAGACATAAACAAATTTTCCATAGGACAAACCGTATTCGAGAAAAATTACCAAAGTAAAAGACATAAAACGGCACCGAGAAATTTAGGACCCTTTAAAATAAAACGAATATCAGACAAAAACGTAGCCGCGATAGACGACGGCAAGATAACAAAATATGTTCACCTCAAAAATTTAAGACACCCTGTACTTTCAGATGGACAATCGTCACCCTTACCGTCAACCTCCACCCAGGTAGAACGGACACAGAAATTATAATTGAAGACATAAAGAACAACCCCGGTATACTACCAATAAAATTAGGCAGTATGCAAAACACTATAGATTATTGGACCTTTGCACAAAAATTCGATTTAACCGAACTAAAACGAGAATTTCAAATAATCAAAAATAATTATTTTTGACTAAAACAATCAATGGACACAACAAAATTCGGAAAAGAATACGCAATAGAAATGATGAACTACGACAGTATAACAGAAAGTATCTTGAAAAATATCGAAGACAAATTTAATCGACTAATACCTACAGAGCAGATGACTAGAAGAAAACGAGGACTAATCAACGGATTAGGAAACGTAATTAAAGCAATTACCGGAAATTTAGATAACCAAGACGCAGAACGCTATGATAACGCGATACAACAATTGATAGAAAATCAAAACGACATTAAAACCATAATTAGTAATCAAATATCGTTAACACAATCAACGATCATCAAATTTAATGAAACCCTTAGAAAATTAGTTAGAAATCAAGATAGTATAGCCAATCGAATAGAAACCTTAGAAAATAACATGCGAACTACTATGTTAGGCATGCGATATTTAATCAGATTCAATACGATATATAACCAGATAATATCAACCCTAACTTTAATTCAACAAATCCTAGCAACATTAGAAAACGCAGTAACCTTTGCAAAATTAAATACCTTACATTCAAGTATAATAGAACCAATAGATTTATTAACAGAATTATTGAGAATAAAATCTTTTATAACTAATAGTAAATTACCTTTCGAAGTATTAGAATCAAACATTTTAATATTTGAAAAAATAGCCATAGTCAAAGGCTATGTAAAGAACAACGATATAACATTTTTAATAGAAATACCAATAGTAGAGATTAACAGTTACAATTATTACCACTTATTTGCTTTTCCAATGAAAATGACTAGCACATACCAAGTTATTATTCCAAAAACCAAATTCCTATCCTTAAATGAACAAAGATATGGTTATACCAACGACAAATGTAATGAAGTCACACCCAATCAATACCTATGCAAATCATTAACAACCACAACAATTCAAGAAGACAGCCCTTGCGAAGTACAACTACTAAAATTTACCAATCACTATGAAAATTGTGAAGCCAAACCGGTATCAATCAACAACATGAAAATTCAAAAAGTAACGGAAAATAAATGGATAGCCATTTTTCCCACCGAAGTAATCGCAACAATGTATTGCAACCAAGATGAAAGTAATTTAGCATTAACCGGAAGTAAAGTAATCACCCTTAAGGAAAATTGTTATTTAAAATTAAAAAACGAAATAATTAGAGTTTACCAAGATCCAGTACAAAGCAAGAAATTAGCAAATCTACCCGATCTGCAAATCAAGATTACCCAAGAAGAAGATGAAGCAACCCTTCAAAACCAATGCAATTAGAACACCTGGAATTAGACAACTTAAACCACGCCATGAAACTCATGGAAGAATACAAAGAAAATTAAACGAGATCAAGACGCCCAAAGTGCACTATGATAACATTAGTGTATGGACAATTATATTGATTTTATTAACTATTTTATTGATCATTTATGTAACTTACAAAATATGTATTAGAATTAAGAATAATAAAGAAAACAGTTTTAGATTTAAGAAACCCAAACAAACAAATGTACCCTAGAAAATATGAATTTTAAATGAGATTAAACGAAAACGAAAATGATTTAATTAAAATCAAGAAAAGGTTAAAACCCTTAATTTTTAATGTACGTTGGGAGGAGTTATAGTAACCCCCATCTAATATATATATAAAACTAATATTTGTATTAGGAAATATTAGGAAACTAAGAAATGCTAAAGACAAGTGCAACAATGTCGTTGCAACATATTATTACATATTATTATGATTATTTCAGTTCCCATGAGTGGAAACGCTACAAAGTAGCCCAAGGATAAGTGACACTGCAAAAGTCTGTTCACAGACGGTCGACGGATGTCACGTACCGTGATTACGCAGAATAAGCCTGCAACAATGTAATTTATGAATAGCTCTTAAGATAGCAACTAAGTATTACAAAGTGTAAGCGGACATTACGTTCGCAGGTTCCCACAGTATTGTGAGGGGGAGAAAGTTATATAAGGACCAGGAGCTCCACTCCTAGTCAGTTCATCAGACGTTCAGCTTTAACCTTGCAGTTCACTGGTAACTCACTGTACAAATTAATTAAGAACTTCGACTTAGAATAAATTAGTTTAAATTGTTATTGTTCAAATCCGTAAATAAATAAATGTGTTAAGGACCAAAGAAGTCTTTTTAAAAAGGACCGCTCGAAGCCACGAACCTTAACTCGCGTACCTTTTCCCAAAGCTTCTACCCGGTGATTAAAATTATTTGATGTGATTATTTAATTTTCTACCCTGGTCTAAATATGAGTAATATATATATATATATATATATATATATATATATATACACATATATATATATTAATAGTTATTAAGATGAAATGAAAACCCAACTTTGTATTTTAAAGTTGAATTACCATTTCAAATCGAACTAGTAATTGAAAACCACTAAAAGAACGGCTACAGCAGGACTTGAACCTGCAACCTCTGATTTTCCGGATCAGTGCTCTAACCAATTGAGCTATCTAGCCTAATTGTTTAGATGATGTTATACTTAATACTACTGAAGCTTGGCCCTTGTTAACGATTTTCAATTACGTCTTGCATTTAAGGAAATTGAATCTAGTTATATACATAATTCATGTACTAATAACTTGATCATCCCATTTTTGCATTCCAAATGTGGATTATTCTTCCTATTAATAATAATATAATTACATGTTTGTATTATTCCGAACGTTGCAAAAATGGGATGATCAAGTTATTAGTACATGAATTATGTATATAACTAGATTCAATTTCCTTAAATGCAAGACGTAATTGAAAATCGTTAACAAGGGCCAAGCTTCAGTAGTATTAAGTATAACATCATCTAAACAATTAGGCTAGATAGCTCAATTGGTTAGAGCACTGATCCGGAAAATCAGAGGTTGCAGGTTCAAGTCCTGCTGTAGCCGTTCTTTTAGTGGTTTTCAATTACTAGTTCGATTTGAAATGGTAATTCAACTTTAAAATACAAAGTTGGGTTTTCATTTCATCTTAATAACTATTAATATATATATATGTGTATATATATATATATATATATATATATATATATATATTACTCATATTTAGACCAGGGTAGAAAATTAAATAATCACATCAAATAATTTTAATCACCGTGTATAATGAATATTATTAGATAATACGCGTTATTAAAACCGTGAAGCATAAAAATTTATTAGTTTCATTAAACATAAGAGATTTAAATCATGTACAAGACGCTTTATATCAAAAGAAGCAGTATTAAAAGCTCTGCGTGTAATGTAATTATTCCTAAACAAATGGAAATTACGTGCAAAATTTATCTTAATTAACTCTATTTCAAGTAACCGGTATTGAACAAAACGTACAGATAATATCTATAGAAACTTGTAAAAACCCAATAAAATGCAAATCCTAGAAGTGTTAGTTAGAAGTAGGATGTTTGAACACACCTGCGTATTTTAAAAGGCAATTTCAGTTTAATTTGTTTAGATAAACATGTCGATTCTAAGGATATTGGAAACGGTCAGATGCTTTAGCACGAAATACAAAACAGGGTTTATTTAAAAGCTCTGAGAATTAATATTATTTTGAACACCTGCGTAGTTTAAATATCACGTACGGCGAAAATTGTGTAGATAACAAATGGTTTCAAAGAATCTTGGAGAAACCGGGGCTTAATATTCACGAGAATGTGCGATACGGGGTTATTTAACCCAGATAGTCCACATGGACTAAAATATAATCGATAATAAAGAATATCAATTTGCACCAATACGAACAAGTTAGAAAAGGAAAGAGAAAATGCGTCAAGCAAAGACACATATAGTAAAAGGCGTGATTTAAGCAACGTCACGAGGGTCACAATTGGTTAAAAATAGGATGCAAATATCAGAGGTAGAAACAACAATTTCTGTACAAAATTAATTAGTTTTTCTCGGACATGTTTGCGTGCCGTGTGTGAATTTCTGAGTTTTAAATGGTGCGAGTGAAAAATTCGTAAAAACCGACGCGAGAGCGACGGACTGGGAACATGGCATGAGAAATTCTTTAGAATTACCCGTTTTGGGGAACAGACCGACAGACAGGCTTTTTGCTATATATACCGGTGGTAATATGAATTTCGGCCTCTTAGACTTTTGACTATTCGATGCGTTAAAAGCTCTTACATCCGCGACTTGATTCAGTACGTTAAACAGTGCATTTTAGTTTGATAAAATAATTTAAAGTTTGCTCGTATATTTTAGTGATTCAAAATAGTTTGTTATTTACGTGCTAACATGAATGTACTTCAGTGCACTTAGATACAAGGTAATAAAATTTAGTATCACTGTACCAATTAGCAAAATTTACAACGACAAATGTATACACAAAAGTTGGCAGTTTTGGCGTATATTGGTGAAAGACGCATGAATTTCTTTGCTATTTTTCGGGGTGTTAATAATTAAATGGTTCAAATACGTGTCTGGATCCACGAAACAAGGGTCAGATATACACAGATGAGTTCCGGAAAAGCCCAGAAACAACTTTAAATAAATGGTGATGGAGAAAATTTTAAAAGCGTTGAGAATTAGAAGCCGTAAATATAATCCTGTTGGAATGGTGTGATTAACTAAAGGTACGATGTACATTGAAGCTACGAGGACAGTAACCTTCAGGTAAATTATACTATTTTGTTTGACATTTTGTGTGTGTTGAATAACTTTATAATTGATTTACTTTAAATGGACATTAGTGAAATTGTACTAACCATAAAATTTTAATTTTAAGATGAAATTTGCTTGTTTAAGTAGAAAGGGTATTTAGTATTGATGTTCTGAATTATGATGAAACTTTGGGTATGTCTTTGAGCTCAATTAGACGAACCTGGTTAATTAACGTAAAGGGTGGTAGATGCTCCTTTATACTCAGACTCCGGTCTGCTTATATTGTTATATTAATTAGTAGGCATCCAACAAGGACTTTAATTCTGGATGCACGTTAAAGTGATAATAAAATTAATCTTGAAATTCTTTTTAAAACTGAATTTTATGCTGAAATTTAATTTGAAAATTTAATGTATTCTGAATATTGATGTAAATAGAGTTAACGTTGATGTTTGTGGTAGGAATGTGTTGTTTAATTTTATGAATGAGGAGGTTTATAAAATTAGGTGAGCAGCTGAAGCGAAACCAGGATCACAGCAGTTTATGACGCCCAATCGGTGGGACTTGAATTTTTTTGTTGAAAGGACCCAGTTCCCGCATTCAAAAAAGAATATCACAGCAGTTTATGGCGACCACAGCGTGAGGGCTCGAATTCCAGATAGTGTTTAACTATTCCAGGAAACTGGCAATCTGAGAGAGAGAGTTTCTGTGTGTGTATAAATTTAAGAGTATTTTGAGTGTGTGTGAGTGAGTAGAACGTATGCAGAGAAAGGAGTGGTTAAGGAGTCAAGGAGTGGAAATTGGAAGTGACGATAGTGCATTGTGTGGGAAAAATTCGAAAATGGAAGAAGCTGGAGGCAGTAGAGATCAGTCGAGGACGGAATCAGGGGATCAAGGAAACGAGATGATAATGAGGATGCTTGAAAGAATGAATGAGACGTTAAGTGGGGTTAGAGAGGACTCAAATCGAAAATTTGAGCAAATGAGTGAAGAATCGAACAGGAAGTTAGAGGAGATTAGTCAGAAAATAGATAAGACGAATCAAGAAGTTACAGAGTTTAAAAATAGTCTTACCGTGAAAATGGGGGAAGTTGAAAATAAGGTAGATAAAAATGAGCGGGATATTACAGGTCTTCGACAGGAAATGGGACATTTAAGGTCCGAAGTACGCATTTTCTGTGAAGAAGAGATTAATATAAAAATGACTGAAGTAACGGACTCATGTAGGGATCAGTTAGGCAGGGTAGAACGCGAAGTTAGTAGTATCAAATATAACATGTCAAATTTAACGGGGGATGGTCCCAGATTTTCTACAGGTGGAGTATCATTGGACCAACACATGAAATTTTATGGCGATAACAGGGTAAATCCACAAATTTTTATTAATAGTGTAAGAAATCTAGTGGGAAATTTATTTGACGAACAGACTAAACTAAATACGATAAAGGCTTTATTAAAAGACAATGCGGAAGCGTGGTACAATTTAGTAGGACAGGACATAGACACGTATCAGGACTTTGAAAACAAATTTTTAAAGCACTACTGGAGTGACCACAGACAAGACCAGGTACGAGACGACTTAATCACAGGAAATTTAAGGAGAATTTTCAGGAAGTAGGGAGCAATATGCTATACGCAAGTATAGCATAGCAAAGCAACTGAACCCACCACTGACGGACCGACAAATTATTAAGTATTTATCACGACACTTCGAGGTAGACATAAGACAGCACGTAGCACTACAGAACATAGTGGACAGAGAAATGTTTTTGGAATACCTGCAGACGTACGACGACGTAAGTAGTGGACGACCTCGGGAAAACAGGGAAAGACAGATCAACACAGTTAGGTTTGACAATAGACGGGACAACTATGCTAGAAGGGGGAATAATTACGGATACCAGCGACAGAATTGGGAACAGAGACGACCATATGTTAGGAGTAATAGTTTAGGAAGGGGACCTGCACCGAGACCGGGACCTACCAGAATGAATAGTTCACCAGACATGAGCGGGACTGCTAATACAGACACGGAACGAGTGGAAACGCCTAGGACGTACGCTGAGGTGACGGCTAGACCAGGACCGAGTAGGGAAAACAGACCTGGACAGGATTTTTAGAAAGCGACAGACCACTAGATTTCAGTGTAAATGTATATGAACATCCACGTGAATTTTTCAAAATTGAGGAGGAAGTAGAGCCAGAAACTGAGGAAAAATTATGTTTGCCAATTATTAATTTAGAAATTTTGAGAATAATGTAGAAGTATTACTTGATACAGGGGCAGAGGCGAGTTTAATATCGGAGGAATTCGTCAGCAAAATTAGGGATAAGGTTTGTGATAGAATTATGCCTATAAAGCGTACCATTTAGTAGCTCCAAATAAAAAGAAGTTTGCTGTAGTAAATAGTGTTGTGGTGCTTAGGATAGATATAGGAGGTTTAAGCTGTGAACAGGAGTTTGTAATTGTGCCTGGACTGAAGTTTCAGAGCATTTTAGGTGTTGACTGTATGATGAAGTTAGGGGTGTTGATAGATATGGAAAGGAAGGTAATAAGGATTAATGATAGGGTAGTGCCATGGAAGGGCAGTTATGAAGTCACAGAGGATGACACGGGGTTTAGTATTAATGTAGTAGAGGTAGAGGATGATGAAGGTAAACAGATCAACACAATAAGATGTCCAGAGGAAAGGAAAGTTGAGGTTCAAGCTTTAGTACAAAAACATGCAGAATTAGTGGGGGTAGAAGCAACAGCAGCATATCGGGAGCAGGTGAAGGCAGAATTATTTTTGATGAGGTTAAGTGGCAAGTTTGTTTTTAATAAAGTAGATTTAAGGAATTCATTCTGGCGGATTCCATTACATAAGAATTCTAGGAGGTACATAGGATTTTCCGTAGAGGGAAAAATCGATAATTTTAAAGTAGTATCGTTTGGTTTGTCGGCAGAAAAGGAAACAATAATAAATAAGAAACAGACAAGTGTAGGGACTGAAAAAGAAGTAATATTTAAGAGTCAGGATAAGAGGGATGATAAGTTTATTGTATGTGAGATAATAGAGATGTTAAGTATAGATATAGAAGGGGGAGAGATAGGGATGAAGAGTATTAGGATGGTAAGAAGAAAGACTTGGAGGGTCAAGAAGAGAGTTAGATTTAAATAGAATAGGGATAGAATAGGTATATAGAGAAGAGTAGAAGTAGGTGTTTATAGAAAATAAAGCTAGGTATAGGATAAATATGGGAGATAATTAGGAATAGGTTTAGAATGAGAATAAAGATTAAATGTAGTAAGAAAATAAGATAGGTTAAGTGTAGATATTTCATATAAGATTAGTGGAGAGTTAGGAATAGAGTAAGGGTAGGATAGGTATATAGGATTAGGTAGGAAGAAGTAAAGTATAGTGAAGATTAGTTAAAAGTTAGGAATAGGATAGGTATATAGGATGTATATAGGATTAGATGGATAAGTAGGATGAAGTTAGGGATAATTTCAGTTTATAGAATTAGGTGAGAGTTAGGAATAGGATAGGGATATAGGATAGGTGTAAATATTTTTTGGATTGGAGACCAAGTAGGTAAGTTAGATAGATAAGGGTAGAGAGAGATAGGCAATTTTTTTTGTAATTTTTTTGTCTAAATGCTTTATATTTGCATTCAAATAAGTGGGATTATTTGTATTCAAATAGGGGGAAAATACTCATATTTAGACCAGGGTAGAAAATTAAATAATCACATCAAATAATTTTAATAACCGTGTATAATGAATATTATTAGATAATACGCGTTATTAAAACCGTGAAGCATAAAAATTTATTAGTTTCATTAAACATAAGAATTTAAATCATGTACAAGACGCTTTATATCAAAAGAAGCAGTATTAAAAGCTCTGCGTGTAATGTAATTATTCCTAAACAAATGGAAATTACGTGCAAAATTTATCTTAATTAACTCTATTTCAAGTAACCGGTATTGAACAAAACGTACAGATAATATCTATAGAAACTTGTAAAACCCAATAAAATGCAAATCCTAGAAGTGTTAGTTAGAAGTAGGATGTTTGAACACACCTGCGTATTTTAAAAGGCAATTTCAGTTTAATTTGTTTAGATAAACATGTCGATTCTAAGGATATTGGAAACGGTCAGATGCTTTAGCACGAAATACAAAACAGGGTTTATTTAAAAGCTCTGAGAATTAATATTATTTTGAACACCTGCGTAGTTTAAATATCACGTACGGCGAAAATTGTGTAGATAACAAATGGTTTCAAAGAATCTTGGAGAAACCGGGGCTTAATATTCACGAGAATGTGCGATACGGGGTTATTTAACCCAGATAGTCCACATGGACTAAAATATAATCGATAATAAAGAATATCAATTTGCACCAATACGAACAGGTTAGAAAAGGAAAGAGAAAATGCGTCAAGCAAAGACACATATAGTAAAAGGCGTGATTTAAGCAACGTCACGAGGGTCACAATTGGTTGAAAATAGGATGCAAATATCAGAGGTAGAAACAACAATTTCTGTACAAAATTAATTAGTTTTTCTCGGACATGTTAGCGTGCCGTGTGAGAATTTCTAAGATTTAAATGGGGCGAGTGAAAAATTCGTAAAAACCGACGCGCGGGCTACGGACTGGGAACATAGAATGAGAAATTCTTAAGAATTGTCTGTTTTGAGGACAAAAGCGACGTGCCGGCTATTCGCTATATATACCGGTGGTAATATGAATTTCGGCCTCTTAGACTTTTGACTATTCGATGCGTTAAAAGCTCTTACATCCGCGACTTGATTGAAGATGTTAAACAGTGCATTTTAGTTTGATAAAATAATTTAAAGTTTGCTCGTATATTTTAGTGATTCAAAATAGTTTGTTATTTACGTGCTAACATGAATGTACTTCAGTGCACTTAGATACAAGGTAATAAAATTTAGTATCACTGTACCACTTAGCAAAATTTACAACGACAAATGTATACACAAAAGTAGGCAGTTTTGGCGTATATTGGTGAAAGAAGTATGAATTTCTTTGTTATTTTTCGGGGGTGTTAATAATTAAATGGTTCAAAAACGTGTCTGGATCCACAAAACCAGGGTCAGATATACACAGATGAGTTCCAGAAAAGCCCAGAAACAACTTTAAATAAATGGTGATGGAGAAAATTTTAAAAGCGTTGAGAATTAGAAGCCGTAAATATAATCCTGTTGGAATGGTGTGATTAACTAAAGGGACGATGTACATTGAAGCTACGAGGACAGTAACCTTCAGGTAAATTATACTATTTTGTTTGACATTTTTGTGTGTGTTGAATAACTTTATAATTGATTTACTTTAAATGGACATTAGTGAAATTGTACTAACCATAAAATTTTAATGTTAAGATGAAATTTGCTTGTTTAAGTAGAAAGGGGTGTTTAGTATTGATGTTCTGAATTATGATGAAAATTTGGGTATGTCTTTGAGCTCAATTAGACGAACCTGGTGAATTAACGTAAAGGGGTGGTAGATGCTCCCTTTATACTCAGACTCCGGTCTGCTTATATTGTTATATTAATTAGTAGGCATCCAACAAGGACTTTAATTCTGGATGCACGTTAAAGTGATAATAAAATTAATCTTGAAATTCTTTTTAAAACTGAATTTTATGCTGAAATTTAATTTGAAAATTTAATGTATTCTGAATATTGATGTAAATAAAGTTAACGTTGATGTTTGTGGTAGGAATGTGTTGTTTAATTTTATGAATGAGGAGGTTTATAAAATTAGGTGAGCAGCTGAAGCGAAACCAGGATCACAGCAGTTTATGACGCCCAATCGGTGGGACTAGAATTTTGTTGTTGAAAGGACCCAGTTCCCGCATTCAAAGGAGTATATCACGGCAGTTTATGGCGACCACAACGTGAGGGCTCGAGTTCCAAATAAAATTTTTGTTATTTTATTCCAGGAAACTGGCGATCTGAGAGAGAGTTTCTGTTTGTGGATAAATTTAAGAGTATTTTAGAGTGTGTGAGAGTGATTTGAACGTATGCAGAGAAAGGAGTGGTTAAGGAGTCAAGGAGTGGAAATTGGAAGTGACGATAGTGCATTGTGTGAAAAAAATTCGAAAATGGAAGAAGCTGGAGGCAGTAGAGATCAGTCGAGGACGGAATCAGGGATCAAGGAAACGAGATTATGATGAGAATGCTAGAGGAAATGAGATCGAGTAGGAAGAAGCTAATAGGAAGTTTGAGGAGATTAGAGAAATGAGTGCTGAATCGAATAGGAAAGTTGACCGAATGAATGAGACATTAACAGGAGTTAGGAAACCCTAAGTGAGAAAATAGATAAGACGAATAAAGAAGTTTCAGAATTTAAAAATAGTCTTACCGTAAAGATGGGGAAGTTGAAAATAGGGTTGATAAAATGAGCGTGACATTACAGGTCTTCGACAGGAAATGGGACATTTAAGGTCCGAAGTACGCATGTTCTGTGAAGAAGAGATTAATGTAAAATGACTGAAGTGACGGACTCATGTAGGGATCAGTTAGGCAGGGTAGAACGCGAAGTTAGTAGTATTAAATACAACATGTCAAATTTAACGGGGGATGGTCCCAGATTTTCTACAGGTGGAGTATCATTGGACCAACACATGAAATTTTATGGCGATAACAGGGTAAATCCACAAATTTTTATTAATAGTGTAAGAAATCTAGTGGGAAATTTATTTGACGAACAGACTAAACTAAATACGATAAAGGCTTTATTAAAAGACAATGCGGAAGCGTGGTACAATTTAGTAGGACAGGACATAGACACGTATCAGGACTTTGAAAACAAATTTCTAAAGCACTACTGGAGTGACCACAGACAAGATCAGGTACGAGACGACTTAATCACAGGGAAATTTAAGGGAGAATTTTCAGGAAGTAGGGAGCAATATGCTATACGCAATTATAGCATAGCAAAGCAACTGAACCCACCACTGACGGACCGACAAATTATTAAGTATTTATCACGACACTTCGAGGTAGACATAAGACAGCACGTAGCACTACAGAACATAGTGGACAGAGAAATGTTTTTAGAATACCTGCAGAGGTACGACGACGTAAGTAGTGGACGACCTCGGGATAATAGGGAAAGACAGATCAACACAGTTAGGTTTGACAATAGAAGGGACAACTACGCTAGACGGGGGAATAGTTACGGATACCAGCGACAGAATTGGGAACAGAGACGATCATACGTTAGAAGTGATAGTTTAGGAAGGGGACCTGCACCGAGACCGGGACCTACCAGAATGAATAGTTCACCAGACATGAGCGGGACTGCTAATACAGACACGGAACGAGTGGAAACGCTTAGGACGTACGCTGAGGTGACGGCTAGACCAGGACCGAGTAGGGAAAACAGACCTGGACAAGATTTTTAGAACGTGACAGACCACTAGATTTCAGTGTAAATGTATATGAACATCCACGTGAATTTTTCAAAATTGAGGAGGAAGTAGAGCCAGAAACTGAGGAAAAATTATGTTTGCCAATTATTAATTTAGAAATTTTTGAGAATAATGTAGAAGTATTACTTGATACAGGGGCAGAGGCGAGTTTAATATCGGAGGAATTCGTCAGCAAAATTAGGGATAAGGTTTGTGATAGAATTATGCCTATAAAGCGTAGCCATTTAGTAGCTCCAAATAAAAAGAAGTTTGCTGTAGTAAATAGTGTTGTGGGGCTTAGGATAGATATAGGAGGTTTAAGCTGTGAACAGGAGTTTGTAATTGTACCTGGACTGAAGTTTCAGAGCATTTTAGGTGTTGACTGTATGATGAAGTTAGGGGTTTTGATAGATATGGAACGGAAGGTAATAAGGATTAAGGATAGGGTAGTGCCATGGAAGGGCAGTTATGAAGTCACAGAGGATGACACGGGGTTTAGTATTAATGTAGTAGAGGTAGAGGAGGATGAAGTAAAACAGATCAACACAATAAGATGTCCAGAGGATAGGATAGTAGAGGTTCAAGCTTTAGTACAAAAACATGCAGAAGTAGTGGGAGTAGAAGCAGCATATCAGGAGCAGGTGAAGGCGAAATTAAGTAAAGATGGCAAGTTTGTTTTTAATAAAGTTAATTTAAGGAATTTATTCTGGCGGATTCCATTACATAAGAATTCTAGAAGGTACAGAGGATTTTCCGTAGAGGAAAAATTTGATAATTTTAAAGTAGTATCGTTTGGTTTGTCGGCAGAAAGAAAAAGAATAGTAAATGAGAAACAGACATGTGTAGAGACTGAAGAAGAAGCAATATTTAAGAGTGAGGATAATAGGGATAAGTTTATTGTATGTGAGATAATAGGGAGGATAAGTATAGATATAGAAGGGGGAGAAATAGGGATGAAGAGTATTAGGATGGTTAGAAGAAAGACTTGGAGGGTCAAGAAGAGAGTTAGATTTAAATAACCTAATGAACAAAGGATAGAGATAGGTGAACTTTAGTATAGATATAGAACAAGTGATAGAATAGGTGGATAGAAGAGTAGAAGTAGATGTTTATAGAAAATAAAGCTAGGTATAGGATAAATATGGTAGATAATTAGGAATAGGTTTAGGATGAGAATAAAGAGTAAATGTAGGAAGAAAATAAGATAGGTTAAGTATAGATATTTCATATAAGATTAGTTAAAAGTTAGGAATAGGATAGGTATATAGGATGGATATAGGATTAGATGGATGAGTGGGATGAAGTTAGGGATAATTTCAGTTTATAGAATTAGGTGAGAGTTAGGAATAGGATAGGGATATAGGTAGTGTAAATATTTTTTTTGAATTGGAGACAAAGTAGGTAAGTTAGATAGATAAGGGTAGAGAGTGATAGGCAATTTTTTTTTGTAATTTTTTTTTGGTCTAAATGCTTTATATTTGCATTCAAATAAGTGGGATTATTTGTATTCAAATAGGGGGAAAATACTCATATTTAGACCAGGGTAGAAAATTAAATAATCACATCAAATAATTTTAATCACCGTGTATAAGGAATTTTATTAAATAATACGCTTTATTAAAACCATGAAGCATAAATAAATTCGGTCGTCTCAGTAAAAATAAGAAATTTAAACCATGTACAAGACGCTTTATATCAAAAAAACAGTATTAAAAAGCTCATTCGGCGAAAATTGTGCAGATAATTAATGTTTACAAAGAATCTTGGAGAAACCGGGGCTTAATATTCACGAGAAGGTGCGATACGGGGTTATTAAACCCAGATAGTCCACATGGACTAAAATATAATCGATAATAAAGAATATCAATTTGCACCAATACGAACAGGTTAGAAAAGGAAAGAGAAAATGCGTCAAGCAAAGACACATATAGTAAAAGGCGTGATTTAAGCAACGTCACGAGGGTCACAATTGGTTGAAAATAGGATGCAAATATCAGAGGTAGAAACAACAATTTCTGTACAAAATTAATTAGTTTTCTCGGACATGTTTGCGTGCCGTGTGAGAATTTCTGGGATATTTAAATGGGGCGAGTGAAAAATTCGTAAAACCGACGCGCGAGCGACGGACTGGGAACATAGAATGAGAAATTCTTAAGAATTGTCTGTTTTGAGGACAAAAGCGACGTGCCGGCTATTCGCTATATATACCGGTGGTAATATGAATTTCGGCCTCTTAGACTTTTGACTATTCGATGCGTTAAAAGCTCTTACATCCGCGACTTGATTGAAGATGTTAAACAGTGCATTTTAGTTTGATAAAATAATTTAAAGTTTGCTCGTATATTTTAGTGATTCAAAATAGTTTGTTATTTACGTGCTAACATGAATGTACTTCAGTGCACTTAGATACAAGGTAATAAAATTTAGTATCACTGTACCACTTAGCAAAATTTACAACGACAAATGTATACACAAAAGTAGGCAGTTTTGGCGTATATTGGTGAAAGAAGTATGAATTTCTTTGTTATTTTCGGGGTGTTAATAATTAAATGGTTCAAAAACGTGTCTGGATCCACAAAACCAGGGTCAGATATACACAGATGAGTTCCGGAAAAGCCCAGAAACAACTTCAAATAAATGGTGATGGAGAAAATTTTAAAAGCGTCGAGAATTTGAAGCCGTAAATATAATCCTGTTGGAATGGTGTGATTAACTAAAGGGACGATGTACATTGAAGCTACGAGGACAGTAACCTTCAGGTAAATTATACTATTTTGTTTGACATTTTGTGTGTGTTGAATAACTTTATAATTGATTTACTTTAAATGGACATTAGTGAAATTGTACTAACCATAAAATTTTAATGTTAAGATGAAATTTGCTTGTTTAAGTAGAAAGGGGTATTTAGTATTGATGTTCTGAATTATGATGAAAATTTGGGTATGTCTTTGAGCTCAATTAGACGAACCTGGTGAATTAACGTAAAGGGGTGGTAGATGCTCCCTTTATACTCAGACTCCGGTCTGCTTATATTGTTATATTAATTAGTAGGCATCCAACAAGGACTTTAATTCTGGATGCACGTTAAAGTGATAATAAAATTAATCTTGAAATTCTTTTTAAAACTGAATTTTATGCTGAAATTTAATTTGAAAATTTAATGTATTCTGAATATTGATGTAAATAAAGTTAACGTTGATGTTTGTGGTAGGAATGTGTTGTTTAATTTTATGAATGAGGAGGTTTATAAAATTAGGTGAGCAGCTGAAGCGAAACCAGGATCACAGCAGTTTATGACGCCCAATCGGTGGGACTAGAATTTTTTTGTTGAAAGGACCCAGTTCCCGCATTCAAAGGAGTATATCACGGCAATATATATATATATATATATATATATATATATATATATATAAGGTGTCCACATTTTAATTGCACACTATGAGAATATCCTGAACTATAAAAGATACAGTGGTGATTAAATTAGACAAAAGTTACCTACTTATGAGGGTGTTTTATAGCTGATCTTGAACTACAAATGTTATCCATAGATTGCTAGATATTGGCTAAAATGCAAATTTTGCGATTTTCAACTTTTCTTATTAACTTCGTTGTTATTATAGTCAGAAAAATGAAATTTGATATGGTAATATAAGACATAATTTTGCATTTAATGACGATTTATAAAATTTTCTAGATCTATTACATTTTTTGTCGCGATAGTCAACTTTTTTTTTGTTATGGCCGCCATATTGGATTTTTACATCAACGTATAGAAAAAAAAATTACAATTTCAACAATGTAAAACACATCATTAATTTTTTAAAATGGGGAATGGTTTTTGTGAACGTTCAACGATAGGTTTGCCATCTGCAAACGCGATGTTCATTACCGCCGGAATCAAAGACATATTTTGAGATATAAAATATTCATACAAATGGCGTCCAGCTATGCTACACTTAGCTCGTGTCTACATACGCGAGACCAGTTGAGCCGTTAATACACAAAGTAACGGACGATTCACGTCATTCATGTTTACATCTGTTGTCAGAACTTGAAATGTTGCAGCATGTTGTGTCGTAATCTTACTTCATTGTGCACAATTTGGACATTGCGATTTAATATAACCAGGCAGACTACAACCATAGCAAAAAATACTTGAATTTCTACTAACATTTTTTACGGGCGTTAAGGGTTCAGCTTTAACGACAAGGCTCTGTTTTACCGGACTTTTCACAGATTGTTCAACAGCGAATGCATATTTCCGACAGTCAGCATGTAGATGCCAAAATTATGGCAATATTTGCATTTTCACAAAATTTTGCATTTCTTCCGGTTTGACCGGATTGCAAAATTTGAATATTCGACTTAGCGCGATTTTGATTTAATTCATCGTAAGTTTCTTCTAGGGATCTAGCCTTTAAAATGAGCTGATCAAATGTTTGTTTAACTGACCGTAAACCATATCTATTTGATATTGTTCAGGTAAAACGGGATTTTTCGGTAAGTGTGATAATAAATCGCGTCACTTGTTCACAAAAATATCGGTAAGTTCAAACTCATTTTGTTCTTTTGAATAAAGTTCTTTAAAAAATTTTTAAGACGGCTTTGTACATCCGAATGCATGCCGTAATGCGTCTAAAGCGAACTTCCACGTGTCAATCGACGATATTACACCTTGCTACCACATACTGGCATTACCGTCTAAAAGCATGGCTAATCCTTTTAACAATTGTTCATCGGAAATTCCCACACACTCTCGTGAAATTTCAATAACGTTAATAAATGCATGGACATTTTCTGTTTTCGATCCAGAAAAGCGAGAATGGAATTAGAGAAGTTAGCTTGATTAACAGCATAATTTACTTGGATAGGTCCTGAAGCAGGTCTACGGGATTTCTCCGCAATCCTCCTTACTCCATCTAACAGCAATTGTAGATGCTTCTGAGTCTTCATAATCGGTTGAGTTACCTTTGTAGAATCAGCACAATCAAGCACAATACTTACACTTACCAGACGCGAACGTAAATTATAACGAAGCCCTTGAGAGTTATCCGTGATGACTGTTTTCTTTTTAATTAAAACAAAATACAAAGTGTTGTTTCATATGAAAACAAAACAAACGCGATTAGAGCTCGAAATTAGAAGATGTTTATTCATCTGCTAAGTTATTATTAACTTTAATTATTTTACATTGATGCGACCATTTTCGTACCGAAACACTATAAGCAAAAAAAAACCACGTTGGTGTTCAATTTTTTGTTGCAATAACCACAATAAAACATAAAAGCCACGTTAGGCGCCAAATTTTTATTGTTGTAGTACGGCAGTATTGAGTTATTGGGCGCCTTTAATATTATTTTTATTTGTTTAAACTCAATGAATAGGATCGTAGGGTTTGGGCTTAAATCAATCAAAACAGAATGTAAGGCCATACTGAATGTTTAATAGTGTTCGTGTGACTTTGTTTACAAGTTGTGTATAAACGAAATAGCAGAGGTTTACAACTACCGAAAGCAATAACGTTAGTTATTGATATTATTAAATAATTACAAAGGGTTAACATAACACAATGCGAACTGTAATAGTAATTACAAGAACGAATAATACAATAATTTGAATTGGAACGCGAGATTTGTTGCACGTCTAATCATAACCGCAATCCGAAACAGACTATTGGCATCTTTATCTTGTCTTTGATACGTACGATAGATGTGGCGTCAAGGGTTTGCTACCCTATAGGCGAATATACAAGTGAAGGAAAGAGTAAATAATATTTTTGTTACACATAAAAGCAATTATTATATAGATTCGTTAATTATTATGACCTCTACCCTCCAAGGTATTATACTGAGTTTTGCCAAGGGATGGTGTGCTATGTTTCTGCAAAAATTTTCCATGTAATACATCTAACAAGCCCAAAGGTGAAACGTATTTGTTATGGTCATCTATAAAAAAATCTATGCCGCATGTACGCCATACAACCAAACTTAAAGCCATTATGTAATAGAAATTCACACAAGTTTATTTTTTATATGAAAATTTTATTATTAGTACTGTAAATCATTGAAAGAAACAGAAATTAGCTTTTATTTTGTCTTTATAGTCATTATCGTCACTTTCGTCACTTTCGTCTTTACCACTCATTTTGTGTTTGAATTGTATTAAATCTATTTGTTTATAATTAACTTCGTAAGTTTGGTTGAAAAAACTGAACAATATTTATATATCATAAGTATTTTAAAAAACAATGGAAACAGTGCAACGGACGACGGCGACCACGTAGCGATCTTATTAAATTTTTTTATAAAATTTTTCGAACATATTTTTCAAAGTCGAATAACTCGAAAACCAATCGACATAGAGTATTGATGCTATGGAAAAATATGCTCAGGAGGTCGATATTAACCTAAAAATAATATTTATATTTTGTTATATTGAAGTTTTATATAACCAAAATTTCGACTTTAAAGTCGAATTACTCGAAAACTAGATGAGATATCGAAAATTGGCTAGCATATTCTTAATTATCGTAAAAAACTGAACAAGATCCATATATCAAATGTTTGTAAAACGAAAAAAACGTGCAACGGACGACGGCGGCGACGACGGCGACGTAGCGATCTTATTAACCTAACTTACCTTCGTAAGTTTGGTTGATATTGATTTAATTTCGAAATTACATCTGTACTTTTACTAGTATAGTACTAGTGATTATCATCTGATGGCGTTCCTATTTTACTCTTATCATCTCCCAGAGGTTATATCGAAGTTATTATTATCAATTGTTTTTGGTTGTTTCATAAGAGTTATAGACCACCAGAGAGACCGAAACTAGTCGATGAATGTTTATTCCCTGTATGAAACAATCAAAATCATTTATTTATGGCTGTGCAAATATTAGCTTGATTTGTATAGTTAAACACTCTTTTTCAATTTTTCCCAAAGTGGATGTTTCTTTATACATCTTAATACTATTTTGTTTTAAAACCAATAAATTGCCAAAAGCTATTATTATATAGATTCGTTATATACATACGTGTTTCAAAAAGAATATCGGAATTTTAACGCTTTATAATTTTTATAACCATAATCTTACAGTTATAAATGATACCTCAAACGAAAGACCAACTCAAACAGTTTTACCTAAAAACTTACAACTGTTCAATGTGACCACCATTCGTCGTACGACACACATCATGGCAATAGGCGAGTTTTTCTTAATGAGCGTATCTGGAGTAATTGTTTCAATAGCAGTCGGGAAGGTAAGCTGTTAGTGGAGGCACATACACACGATTCTTTATGAATCTCCAAATGTAAAAATCGAATGACGTCAGATCGGATGAACATGGAGGCCATGCAGAATAAGCTTTGTCAGTAGGCCCTTTGCGGTCAATCCAGCGGTCGGGCACAGTGACGTTCAACCATTCGCGTGCCGCGTTCTTCCAGTGGGGGGACGCACCATCTTGCTGCAAAATGAAGTTCTCTGTTTCATCACCAGCTACAGTTGCTTCGGCCAAAAAAAGGCGCTGTACCATAGCGTAAAGATTTTCTGAGCCCCAAATCCGCACATTATGAGTGTTCACATGTCCACTAATATGAAAGGTCGATTCATCACTGAAGACGACGTGATCCAGAAAATATCCATCGTCATGCAACAACATTTCGTTTACGAAGTTAGAACGTAAACCATAGTCTGTAGACGTCAGAGCCTGTAACAACTGCAAACTCTAAGGACGTAGTTGCAAGCGTCTCCGTAAAACTCTCCAAACAGTCGTCACAGGAATTGTTAATTCACGACTAGCCTTCCGAACTGATTTCTTTGGGCTACGCATGAGCGACTCGTTCACTCGCTTGACATTCTCTTCGACAACTCTTGGTCGTCCCGTACTCTTCCCCTTACAAAGGCAGCCGATATCTTCAAACTTATGATGCCATCTATGGATGTTATTATCACTTGGAGGATCACAACCGATTTTATGCGGAACGCTCGTTGCACAGTAACTACCGATTCGGTGTTTGCAAACTGTAAAACACGAAAGGCTTTCTGTTCACTAGTAGCCATCTTTGCTACTAGCGCTTTTTAACGAATAGCGGCGCAAACGTCGCGTGCACATGCACACTGGTGCCAACCAACAAAACTGTTTGAGTTACTCCTTCATTTGATGTATCATTTATAACTGTAAGATTATTGTTATAAAAATTATAAAGCGTTAAAACTCCGATATTCTTTTTGAAACACGCGGTGTATATATAATGCTGCGAAGTTCACCTGCATGAATTGTGTCATAAATTCAACGAATCTCACCTCGGCTGCTCTGCTCCAACACTATAAATCTTATGAATCTACCTAAGAAGCTTACGTGGGCTGCCATAAAAATAGAACTTCCCTTAACTACAACTTTGCTGCAACCTGAAAAACACTTCCCTACAATCCTATCCAAAAATACACAACTACCAAAATTCATCACATTCTATTTACACATAAAAATTATTACTTCCAAAACTTTTTGATTATAACGATTCACATACAAAAAAATCGATTAGGAAACAATTCATTTTCAAAAAAGTTGTTAGATAAAATTTTTTCTTTATACAAGTACCATATTTAAAGTAAGTGGGTTAACCTCATACCTGACTTTAACCCCTATCTTAATATGAGCTCACAGTAAAACCTTTTTAAACCATTGTGGAAAATTATAGCACTGCAACAACAAACGTCCCCTTTACTTTGAACATAAACAGCCTTTATATCATTATCTTAAATAACCCTCTCTACATAAACATATTTTCATTTAATTATAGAGTTCAATAAATTCTTAGGTCCACAGAATTCATAAAAATGCACTCAAAAAGCACAAGATATCAATACACATCAAATAAGTTCAACAACAATTTTTCTATAAAAATCAATTACCTGGAAACCATCACACCACATGTTGAGTCACACCAATCCTGTCAGCACGCAGCTATCCAAATCTTTCCAACTAACCATTGATCGTGCATCCAAACTTACTAAATTCCTCTAGTGTTCCGTATACCATCAGCAAATCACTACTCGAAGTCTTCACAATCGCTAATCCATCTTAGG
The DNA here is from genome assembly GCA_036346225.1 of Platerodrilus igneus. NCBI lineage: Eukaryota > Metazoa > Arthropoda > Insecta > Coleoptera > Lycidae > Platerodrilus > Platerodrilus igneus. The sequence goes on from JARFIW010001599.1 coordinate 4,484,072, forward strand.
ACGCCTTGCAAGCCCAACAACCAAAGTAACAGTAGTCTGTACTTACATGATTTTGATAAGCTTCGCTTTAATTTCTAAACGTACTTCATGATTTTAAAATACGACAGTTACTACAGCACACCAGCTTGTGTGTAATTACAAATAACAACTTTTTAAAAGCGTTCAATAATATTGACTACTACTTGTATTCACGTCGGTGACAAGCAAAGAAAAAAGAGTAAGAGATCCTCTCACCTATGTACCCTCTCGTAAGCTCAGACTGTCGCGCGTCTCCCTTCTACTTGTAACGTCCAACTACCTTTCCCAATTTCTCTTCCCATTTAAAAAGATATCTTGTACAAACATCTTCCAACTCACTTTTGCTTATAGCCTCGAACCTATCTTTGTTCCCTGGTTAATTATCAAGTCTAACCGACACCTGACATTTGCATCTCTTTCTTTTATATGCTAAAACCCTCTGTCCTTGTTTTCATATCGATCCCTGCTTGCTTTAACTTCCACTTGCATTAGTAGAAAATATTGATTTTCTTATGAGGTCATTTACAACGCGTCCCGTCCTTGAAATAAATTGTTACCCAGAACGTGCCTATCGTAACCGTCGAGTTTTGTTTATCGAACACTTTCATACTCTAAAACTTTCTCCTTCTACCCCCCTCATGTTTTTTAAATGCTATTTTATGCTAAATTCTCCCTGATAATATTTACTAAAATTATGTCCGTAAAATTATTGATCTTTCGCTATAGTAAAATGAAAAAGCGTTTTAACTATTATGCGCTGATTATACTATACTTAAAGCTGTATTCTTAGCCTGTACACTAATGAATCGATCTTTATGATAAATGCTTAAAATTAATTGTTTCTGCTCTATTTACTTATAATCAATAACAAAAAAGTTAAATCATACGTTCAAAGATTTTTCCGACAACCCCGTATAAAAACAACAGATTGCACACTACTTATTTATTTTGAAAGTGGCGTATATTACTCTAGAGTTCGAAAATAGATATCACTCTAGAGTGTGTAAGTAAACAACACTGTAGTGTTGAAATAGTTTTCAATTCTAGAGTAATATGACGGATGAGATATTAATACGTTAATTACCTATACGACTCAACATGCCCAATGTCAAAAGCACGATGTAAAGTTTGTTCAACATTACTACTAGACAAACTCACGACCTTGCATCTAGGTAAGGTATTTAAAAGAAAGACCAACAGTGTACATTTATTGAAAGTAATTTTTCTAATTCTTTTCTTTACTTGTGGTCGTCGGAAAAATCGTGTACAGTACTCGTGTGGAAAGTGCCATTTTACATTTGTGGGTAACTTTCCACACTAGTATTGTAATATACTATTTCCGACGACCACGTACGAAGACAACAGATTGAACACAACTTATTTCGAATGTGGCGTATACCACTCTAGAATGCGAAAGTAAATAATAAAGTGTGACAGTAAACATCACTGTAGTGTTGAAATAATTTTCTACTCTAGAGTGATATGACGAACGAGATATTATTAGGTTAATTATCTAGGTGACTCAACATGCCCAATGTCAAAAACACGATGTAGGGTTTGTTCGACATCACCACTAGACCTTGCATCAAGGTAAGGTATTTAAGAGAAACACCAACAGTGTACATTTATTTAAAATATGTACATGTGTACAGTACTCGTGCCGAAAGTGCCATTTGACACACGTGGAATTGTCACACTCGGCTGTCCCATTCGTGTGAAATAGGTCACTTTCCACATTAGTAATGTAATGTACTAATTCTATGTTCATTTGCAAAACGGTACAAAATTAGTAGTAGCACTCTTTTTTCATTTCTATAAATCTATTAACCTGTTATTGAACTAGAAGTTTCCTCTTAAGCTTAATTAAAAAATTGTTGTTCTCTTAAAGAACAGTTGTCATTTAGCTATTCTCATGCAGTTAGGCTCAATCAAAATTTGTTATGCAACTCTTATGTGTTAATTACTGAGTTACTAAAAACCCGTCTGCTGATACAGTAGATTATAGTATTGCTTAACAACCCCAAAATCATTTCTTAAGGTGAAAAAAGTACTCGCTTGGTATATGCAAAAAATTATAGAAACGGAAGCAAAGCTTTTATTACTATATTGATTAAATGCGACTTATACAACTCTATTTTGACACTATAACGAAGGAAGATTGCTGTAATTGATTCGATCAAATCAGCAATCGTATTTATCGTCATTGCGTGTGAATATTTGTAAACGAATGCCTAGAGAAACTGATATATTAGAAATCGTTTTCCGATATTGTTTACAAATGAATTTCGTATGTATATCTAAATTCTTATACTTTCAAATACCTTTCTTTCAAAACAAAGGGTATAATATGATTACATACATACTAAGGTTGTGGAGTAGTGAGATTTTAGATTGAATTTGCTTCCACGAAAAGCAATTCTGAAATAGGAATCGATTATTGCGTGCAACATGACGCAAGATTTATTTAACTATCTACATGAGGTTGAAACATAAACAACTAGCTGGTAGGAATTAATACAAAATCAGAATTCTACAAGCAAACTCCGAAAAATCAGTGTTTAAAATTTTAACATCATCATCATTATTTTGTTTTCGACCTTACTTAAGGTCGGTTTGACGCAGCTCTGACTTCTTTTCTATTCTGTGCTAATCTAAAAAGCTCTACATACCCTTCACAACCTAAATTTCTAATAATTTGACTAATATAGTTTGGTCTAGGTCTTCCTATATCCTTCTATCTTTTTCCTATCCAGCTGGCTCTACATAGATATTTTAACCTATATTTTAAATTTTCTAATTTAATTGCCCAAAAATTCCAACTATATCTGATAAGTTGTATGGAAAATTTCTTGCTTTCTTGAACTCAACTGTTTGTCAGTGCAAGAAGAAAACAATCATCAAAAATTTTGAAATTTTAATGGTAAGCTAATTTCAGCCTATAATTGTTAAAAATACAACAGTCCAATAAATTAGTATATTTGACGCACCGCCATACCCATTCAGTTCTCTTTATTTAAGAATAACCTTTATGAGCCGAGAAGACATCGTCGGTAACCCTTCGTCATAAAGTACCAGCATGACGACACAGTCACTGTGTAGAAAAACACAAAAGTAAAAGTATAAAATGTTTGTAGGCCGAGGTGAAACCTAGCAGGTTGTATACAGTTATGAAGAAATACGGAACTCTATTTATGTCAAAATACGTAGTAAGGCTCCAACATTGAACTTTATCTATACGATATGACTCCATAAGTATTGCTAGAAAAGCATGGTAGACCGCACGTCTACTTGGCAGTTCTATCTGTCCGGCTGATTTGGGGTCGCATTCGGAGATGGCTTCTACTTCATCAAACACCAGTATGCAGCCATTGTGGACTTGACCGACCTATTACGAAACACACAGATCTGCGAGTTCTTAGTCTAGTAGGTTTTCTGTCCGACCAATATTTTGCTAGTGTCAGCGATATTATTTTGATATTTTTCTTTTTTATCTTACTTGCTTCTGGTTGTCATGTGGAAACCTACATTCTGTTTTGGCCTTGATGAACCTACTATAAAATCCGTTGTCTGTCTGGGTCCAGAACGTAGTAGTTATTATGTTCGACCAATTATACGTTGGTATTCAGCGATAGTATAATTCAGGGAAACATCGGATGGGTTCATAAATCAACATTTATTTACACTTTTTTATATACAACCTGAGATTATAGTCCTTGACGACCCGACAACTATGAATTCTGTTCATCATTCTGAGTTTTACTATGGGACAAATCTGAAATGGCGAAAAAATTAGCTGTTCCATAGGCTGTTCAATAGGTTTGAAGTTTTTATAGCACACGTTTTTTTGTAATTTCAGAATTGGTTCCATAGTAAAAGTTACTCAGAATGATGAGTAGGGTGCTTAGTTTTTGGTCGGCAACGACAATACTGTCTGCTTGTATAATACAATATTTTTACTTACATTTTACAAAATTAAACGATCTCATAATTAAAAGCTAATTTAAACTACCCTAAATCAGCATTTTAATAATGAATGGTCGAAAGAGTTGACGGTAACAATGTCATCGTCAGCATCCGATTCGTTCAAAATAACAGTGGTTTATGATCACCCTCACATCAATTAATTTTAAAATTATTCTCTGCTCTTACCCATCCACAGTATGTGGGAGACCAAATGCGGCAATTTTTTTAGTAGCATTTTGCCGCATCGATGTCATAAAAATAGTTCTCAGAATTTTTTCTCAAGAACACGACTGCAAGGCGGTACGGTGTGAACGTCAAAATTAACAACTTTTTTTTAAATGTGCCTCGTGTGTCTAATGAGCCGTATTGCTTTTCAAATAATTTATGTCGCCCAACGTTTACGTCATTACAGTCTTTGACGCCATATAAGTCATATGGAAACATTTGAAGTTGATGCATTTTATCTGAATTTGGTAAATCTGACAAATTGTTAAGTGTGGCAAACACATTTGGATTTTTTTTTAGTTTTTAAAATCTATAAAGCTTCTATTCTGCCTGTCCTTTTAAAATTGACCGTGAAGTCGCATCCAGTATGTGCATGAAAGGCTGGCAATATCTTGCTCAGTTCAAATCCCATTAAATTGTATAGTTTTGTTAAAGTAACTGCAGCGTCACGTGGTCCATACGCCAACCATATCGTTTTGTTTACAAATTTGTCCATGTAACGTAAAGCAATCACATCAGTGTTGCTGGTAGGAATTACAGCTTTTGCCTCAGCTGTTACGGGATTCCGTGCAGACAAGAAAGAACGCAGCACAGTATGTAGAAAGAAATCGTCTACACCGAATACCGCAACATACCACAGTGATGGAATGGTTAAATCGGATTTCAAAAGTATCAGAGTTTGGTCTAGCTCAAAACGTCGTAGAGTGGGATGGGAAACGTAGAAAGAAATGGATTGGAAACGTCTGTAACAAAAGACTATATCACCAACAGGTAGGAAAACATACAGTCCCGAAAGAATATTTACACAAAGCGTCAATTTTCAAATAATACAGTATAGACTTAAGCACTTAAAAATATCGAGAATAAAATCTTACTATCTAAATTTAATCATACTTAAAATATGTTTCAACCTTAAATATGTACAAGAAATAACAAAATAATGATACAGTAAATAGCATTTGCTGTAGGAAGCGCATCTCGTAACACCAAAATTTTAAACAACCAGTTGTTGACGTTACCTTTAATTTATGTAAAAAGGCAAACAGTAGAAATCGCTCCAACGCACTAAAATTATAAATAGCCAGTTTTTCGAATAAGTACATCATTATTCATGTTGTGAGCGCCCGTACGGTCTACAGCTTATTTCGGAATCGATCAAAAGCAAGTGTCCATCTTCTAAAACAGCAACACAAAATAAAGCAAACAGTAAAATACACTGTACCTGGCGCTATCTTTTTTTTTTGGTACCATATTAGGATGAGGAAATGCGGCTGTGTTCGTCTACAGCTGGGTGCCAGAAAAACTTAACTATCTGTACTAGTACCAACGCATTTTAAAAGTACGACTTTACAAGGCTCACAGGACATTGCCTAACAGAAGTATCGTACAAGTAAGACGAAATAAGTAAAGAGCTTTTTCAAAGTTGGACTTATATTTATAGAGCTTTGAAACTATGGAAGAAAATATAAAACCATTTCCAGCACTACAATGTTACATGTCCTACAAGAGAATTCGAAAATATATATTCAAGACGACAACGGCGAAACCTTCCTAGAATGCAAGCAATAAAGAAAACAAAATTCCATAATTAATTTCATTGGATTTCGTTGTTCGTATGAGAAAGCGAAATACATTTTAAAACATCCCTACGATTTAGGCAACTAGAAACACAACCAAGCAAATAATTTGTCTGAATTTTTTGAAAAGAAATTGTATGATTATCGATCCACGCTACAAAAATACCACGAAATAATTTAATTAGGATGATGATTTTATTGCCCATAAAATTTGAGCGACCAAACACGTGCAGATTTAATGAAATAGAATTTTAAGATAAACGCGCATGTTTAGCGCGGGGGTCTTATAATTTTATATATGGACTTACCTCCGCGCACTTTTTATTATTCTAAGCTGCAGTTCCTTGCTCCTCAACTAAGTGGACTGTATTGGAGATTATAGTACGTGTTCCTTTGCACTTGCACTGTGTTTTTTAGGGGTTTAACAAATAAATTCACATTCAGCGGCACTATGACTAACTCACATTACCAAACGAAAAACCGACTGTTCTGCTTCGATATCGATGAGAGAGTGTTTTTCGTCACTACCCTTAGTCCCACTTATTTACACATGCACAAGGAATTTTTACGACAGGATATAAGGGAACAAGGGTTGACAGTTTTACTATTAGATTTACAACTACAAATTTACGACTTAAAATTAACCACGACAACGTGCGACAAGAGACCGAACATCCCGCCCACCAAAATAAGTATGAACTAACTTATTTTATAATTAAAAATAATTATAGCTATTAACTACGAAACCTAAACCGACAAACTTATATAAGTGACTATATGAATACATACCATTAAATACTAAGTGACTGGCAGTAAACATAGTTTTACTAGGGGGCGGTTAACTAGCCCTTGGGCTGTCTTGATTGTGGGTATCCGAACGATACCGTCCCTACCAGGAAGTAAATGTCTTTCATGGCAATCTAAGATAATAATTTCAGTCAACCGATGCGACCGAGGAAGCAAAATTGAAAATTTTGCATCATGCGACAACTCAGAATTATGTAGGCGACCGCCCACCCTCAACAAATCACGACTGTCTAGAAACGGACTAAGGCTACGAAGTTGTATACTAACAAGTTTTCTAAACATTTATTTGAACTTTCTTAATCAATAAATGTATAGCCTCTTGCTGATGAGCTAGAGACAAACCATCATAACATTTTATACGCAAATCTGCCGGACATTGAACATTACAAATGAAATGACGAATAAATATAATAATCCTACAAATTTTCTGCAGTTTTGAAAATTTATCCAACAACAAATCTAAGAAATTCTCAGACATAACGACTGTTAACGACAAAGTACGATATTTGATGTCCATCTGAGATGAGTCGATAAGTTTTGGCAGCGATGTTACTGGCCATTCTTCATTACGACGCACTAACCAGGAAGGTCCTGTCCACCATAATGGATGATGAACCAATTCTGAAGCCAAAAGTCCACGTGAGGCACAATCCGCAGGGTTATCCTGGGACTTAACAAGAAACCACGAAGATGGAGGAATAAGTTCTTGAATCTGCGAAATGCGATTGCTAACGAATGTCTTCCACTTATGCGAGGAAGACCGAATCTAAGACAAAACAACAGTAGAATCTGACCACGCGAAAATATTACTAAAGGATAAAATATCTGTATAAGTATTTTTGACGAAATCTACTAAATCTGCCAAGAGTACGGCAGCACACAATTCGAGACGTGGCAATGAAACGCGATTAGTAGGAGCAACCTTCGATATTGCGCATACTAAGGACATGGTAATATTACCTTCTAAATCGAACGAACGAAAATAGATGACAGCTCATACCCGGCTTCAGAAGCATCGCAGAACCCATGCAACTCCACCTTTTTAAAATTGTGACATACGATGCGACGCGAAATCTCAATATTCGAAACTGCTGGCAATTCACCCAAAAAATGTTTCCATTTCTGTATGACTTCCAATGGAGGTTCTTGGTCCCAACCGAGACCTAAAAGCCAAAGATCTTGAACTAAACGTTTAGCGAACATTACTAAAAGTGCTATATAACAGAGAGGATCAAAAATTTTTGCGATAGCCGACAAAATATTACGCTTAGTGCAAGTGCGCTCTTCAACGTCCAAGTTGTATAAAAATGCATCCGTAAGAGCGCGCCACGAAAGACCCAAATTTTTTATTGAACCACTATCTTTATCTTGAAATCTAATTGCGTCCGAACTGGACAGGGACTCCCTCAAGTTGGACATCACTTCTGAGCAATTACTACTCCATTTTCTTAACTGAAAACCACCACTAGTGCAAATACTATTCAATTCACCAATTAATTGATTAGCAGCTTCAATCAAATTGCATCCAGTGACTAAGTCATCAACATAGGTATCGCTCGCCAATACCGATGACGCGAAAAGAAAATTAATCGATTCTAACCTTGCCAATTCTTGAACAGTACGAAAGGCCAAAAAAAGCGACGACGAAACTCCATAAGTCACAGTATTTAATTTAAAGTCCATAATTGGATCCTACAGAGAAAATCTCCAGACGATACGTTGATAATCACGATGAGTATCTTTAACCAAAATTTGCTGATACATTTGTTTGATGTCAGCTGTAATTACGATAAGATGTACACGAAAGTACAGTAACAAAACTGCAATGTCCGAACACGAAGCATCGAAAACCACACGCAATTTGGTGGTAGTGCTATTACGCTTATATACAGAATGATGGGGAATGTAATACATTTTCTCCTGACCCGACGAATTTTCAGGCGATTTCACTTGAACCATGTAACCGCTTGTCAAATAATCCTCCATAAATTTTTTATAATCTGAATACAATTCAGGATCTTTTAGCAAACGACGTACTAACGACAAAAATCTTTTAATACAAATTGATCTCATACCCACGAATGAGGGTTCCGAAATTTTAAAGAGCAAAGACACTACAAAACGACCGTCCTTGTTACGTCTATAATTTTCCACAAATTGATTTTCACACTTTTCTTCTTCAGGAGAAATGTGTTTCTTGAAGGGAATATTTTCTAATTCCCAAAATCGACGAATGTCGCTGTCTAAGGGCTCAACAAAAGCACACAACGACGTAATAGAACTATTCGGGGAAACGACTTTTCCCGTTAAAACCCAACCAAAGGTTGTTTTAATAGCAACTGGTTCGTTAGCGACACCCAAACGAGATTCGTTCAACAAAATCTGAGCAAAGATTTCCGCTCCAAATAGCATGTCAATTTTACCAGGAATATTAAAATTAGGATCAGCTAAGGCCAAACCTTGAGTATGCGACCATTCCTTGACTCCTATCGACGACGAAGGTAATTGGTTACAAATGTTAGGTAAAATATAACACTTAAGTTCATATGCTGGAGTCCGTGCTCCCGAGGGGCTGACTACACACGATAGTGCACCAGACACCAACGACGAATTCAAGCCAAGTCCTTGAACAGTGACATTGGCTCTCCGTTTCCTTAAACCTAATTTCTGACGGCACCTTTCAGTCATAAAACTTTCCATGGATCCGTTATCTAAAATTACACGAACAGGTTGCAATTTTCCTGTATAATCTAGCACCGACACCATTGCCGTAGCTAACAGCGTGGTTGTGTGTTCTAATGACGTCGAAATCAACGAGCTAGTGGCAGGTTGTTCATGACAACCGACGACGACAGATTGTCTTCACTGGGTCTACTAATAGCAGTAAGTCTAGGCGCCACTCTCCGAGGAGACGCTGACCTTTGACGATGAGTTTGTCTGCGTGGAGACATCGATTTTTCTCGTTTATCGAAATGAAATAACGAATTATGCGACTGATGACATTTTCTGCACGACCAATTTAACTTACAATTTCTCACCGAATGTGAAGTATTTAAACATTTAATACAAAGCTTTTTAAGCTTTACCACCTCAAATCTTTCTTGAGGGGTTTTATCGAGAAACTGCTTACATCTATAAATAGGATGCACAGTTTGACATAAACTACAATTTTTACCATCATTGGTGGTACCAACTAAAGAAGTTTTAGCCGAAGTGCTAACGAGCTTTTCCCTTTGTTTCACGGAATCTCGAGATTTCAAGCATGTCCCTGAAGCAATATCATTTATTTCCAACACTTTACATTGTTTTTCAATGTACGACCTTAAACCTTTGAACGAGGGAATCTCGTCATTATTTCCTAATTCGAAACGCTTTAAAATGTTTGTATCTAATTTTTTTGATAACAGATTAAACAACATGAAATCCAATAAATCTATTTCCATCTGCCTTAACGCGAATATATTTTCATCAAAACAACTAATTAATTGCCGGAGTTCCGCATGCAAGTCTGAGGAACTGACCATATGGCATTTTTCGAGAGCATTAAAATATGTTGAAAGTAATAACTTCTTGGACTGAAAACGATTAGTAATGATTTTATAGGCTTCCTCGTATGCATAATCATTTAATGGCAAGTGTTTTATTAAGGCACGCGACGACTCATCTAGTGTATCAACGAGATGGCAAAATTTTTCAACGGGTGACAAACTGACCTTATCATGAATCAATCGCTTATAAATTGCATGATAACTCTCAAAATCTGAAATGCATCTCGAGAACCGTGGAACAGAGAAATGTTTTAAGCAAACCCCACTATTTAGCGACAAAGAATCATTCATATTTTCCACCTTTGGCTTATATTCTACCCGATCTAATTCGCATTGTTCAGCGATAATGCGAATATCTAATAGATAATCATCGATTTTCACCCTAAGGGCCGAGAATTCGTCCAATTCTTCACTCTCCTCATCAAAGAAAATACCCTCGCAAAAAGCCTTGAAACGAGTCTCAATTTGCTCGACACTTTTAATCGATGCCCTAATTAAAGCAATCGATACATTTTCCGGTTGATTAATTTTACTGTATATATGATCCAATCTTTTAACTACAAATCTAGCTTCAAGAATAGCTTTATCAATTGATATAACCATATTCGATTAATGATTAATGAACGACAATAAAAATTAATGTAAAAACAATGCGTACTCAACGCTACAACTAATTAATATACGAAATTAAATTATTAATGGACAAATGCAACTAATTACAGTGCTCGCCCGACATAAAACGTTTCACGTTTCAAATAAATTCCAACCCCTTTGTTATACATTGAACCGGATGGTTCTTCGAACTTGACACGAAAAATAAGGTAAAGATCTACAATGCAATAACGTTCATAAATAGTTTACATAAAAGACACCGACGATGACACTAATCTTTACGACAAAAGATAAGGGATGTATTGTAAAATCTACTGTTATAACCAAATGTTTCTACCATTAAATGTGTAAGCAGAATGTTATTCTCTTTGTAACACGTTTAAACATACTCAAAACTACGACAATTATTAAATTTTGGTATAAATGACGAGCTTAAAGGATATGAACTAATTAATTAATTAATAATCCGGTGATGAAGGCCATTTGTTCAGCGCGGGGGGTCTTATAATTTTCTATATCGACTTACCTCCGCGGTTTTTTATTGTTCTAAGCTGCAGTTCCTTGCTCCTCAACTAAGTGGACTGTATTGGAGATTATAGTACGTGTTTCTTTGCACTTGCACTGTGTTTTTTAGGGGGTTTAACAAATAAATTCACATTCAGCGGCACTATGACTAACTCACGTTACCGAACGAAAAACCGACTGTTCTGCTTCGATATCGATGAAAGAGTGAGTTTCGTCACTACTTTTAGTCCCACTTATTTACACATGCACAAGGAATTTTTACGACAGGATATAAGGGAACAAGGAATGACAGTTTTACTATTAGATTTACAACTACAAATTTACGACTTAAAATTAACCACGACAACGTGCGACAAAGAGACCGAACAGCGCAGATGAAAAACATTAAAGTATTTAAACGAGCGACAAGTCTTCAAAAGCAAAATGTTTGCTACTTTTTAACGAATAACTATTGAAAATAACGAGCAGCGGTTACGAATAAATGCTAAGGCGAGCTTCTAGGTTTTAGAAGTGGTTATACGATACCATTATCGAGAATTTATAAAGAATTATAGGATATATTCCACATACCGAGGGAAATTTATACAGGACGGCTTTAATACGTATTTGTTAAGTGTATATTATTTGAGAATAACATAAAAAAAGGGTTTAGATTAGCGGATTTAATTAAGGTAGTTGCCATTTAATGCAGAATCTCTCTATTTCGAAAAGTTACCGTAACACAGCATCATATCAATATGAAATATGAGCCTTGTGTTTATCTCTTCGTGGTCACGTTGTTACGTTCAGTTTATACTGCTATGACTTTTATGTATTCCCAAATAAAATATCACATTACCGCTACTTTTGTCGCTTTTCCTAACTTCAGAAAGCATTGTTATTAGGCAACCCATGTTACTCGGTAAATGCATAAATACTAAAATTTGTTATATCTAGTTAGCGGTGCTGAACATTTGACAATTGTCATAAGAAAATAATTTTGATACCGTTGTTAGGGTTTTACTTATATTTCGCCTTGTGTTTGAAATTTAAGCGAGAAATTTCCAATTCCTATTCGAATTTCTTTCTTTTGGTTAATTGGTAAGTAACCGCCATTTAGTTGTATAGTTTCAAAAGTTAGTGCCTGATTTTTAGCTCGCTTATGGATGGATTTCCGTTGTATTATATAGAAAGTGGATAATTCACTTTATACTGGTACTGTTTCTACTTACCTGAGGTCTACCTTTTGGTTGCTACTCTCCTGCTGTACTGGAGTACTGGTTACTGTTTGTGCGGATTTGTTACCGTACTAACGGCTGCTGATTGGTCACAATTCGACTGTCCGCAGAGCAACTCGAATTGGTGGTGCTGCATCTGTTCTTCATCACTTTTGGTGAGATCCTTCCAGAATATCTCTTTTTATTAGGTTTATATGTACCATGTACTACTCAAATCGTTAAATACACTACTGTATAATGCTGCTAGGAGCCCGAACTCCGTTACTGATACTTTTGGGGTTTGTTCGTGTTAACATAGTTCCAGTCGTCCGCTATACGTCCATGAATTTAAGATTATACTATGTGTTAGATCTTAAAAACTATAGAAAACAGAGTTTAGTATAAATAATTCTTTTCTACATTATTACTTTAAATTTCAATTAGAGATTGTAAAGCTGGTGCGTAACTGGAAACGTTTCTACATGTGTATAGAGCTCTTGCAGTAAATTGTAAATTACAAATTATTAGTGATAGGGTTACATAATTATGGTAACCTATTTCTTTGAGTTAAGCATTAACTGTCCTTTAAAATTGTAAAGAAAACTGTTATACGTTTGGTACCTATAAATAATTGTTATTAACCAACCCCACTCAACCTTCCACGAATAAACTATCTAGTCAGGCTATTTTACTTGTATTATTATAAATACTAATTAATATCAGACCGATTAAGATGTGGTCCTGGTTTACATTTCTACATAACCTAAACGTTTTCTGTTTCAGCTATTTGATATATTCGTTCTGGTGAATCCTACACCCACTCCCAATCTACGACTACGTTAGTCCGGCATCCTTTTCGTTTATGCTACGGTTTTACCGTAACAACGTTATAAGCGACTTCTTCTCTTTTAAAATCCTACTACCTTCTCTCTAGAAGGAGAAACATTTGCTTCCTTGGGTAACGTAAACTTTTTGGTTATAAGAATTGATTTAACGGAATCATTTTCTTAATATTCACAAAGAAATCTTATAAATGCTTTTTTGAACTTTATGTTATTTAAACGTTTATTAAAGTCTCCGTTTTGTTTTTAGGTTGGGTTCACTATTTCATACTAAGCATTTAGGTCTGTCTCCTTTGTCTTTAGGCATTTTTATGGAAGGAGATCTTTAAACAAACTCATAGTAGTTTAAGGATACAGATATTGTATAATTGCTGAAACTGAAGCTGGTAATTTAGATCAACCAACCTCGTCTACCTCACAGAAACTCACGGGAAGTGAGGACGTATTGTATGTAATATTTACACGTCTAAGTAGTAACACAAATCTAAATTAAGGATTATGCGTACACAATAAACACAAATTAAACAAATTACACGTCTGTTTTAGGCTGAAGATATTGCTGCAGAATCTGATGCAATTACAGAAGACTATGCGTCCGACGGCCGACGTCCGACTTTGATGCGAAAGAGACTATGCAGCTATTGGAGTTAGTTGGAGTGGTAATGTTCTTTTTGCCGTAAGTGACTGTGTAAAATGTGTTCCACTCAATCTATCTTTATTAAAGGATGTGTCGACAACTATTGACGTTTGTGATTATAAGTGTCTATTGAAGTCGTCTTGTTTAAACATATTGAATATCTACATCCCTCCCGATTCAAAACTGCCAACTTTACTATACTTTTTTGATGCACTAGAACGTTGGTATTTGGTAAATAGCAATTATGATACTCTTATCTTAGGCGACTTCAATTGTCCACATTACGGCAGTATGTAAACAAACTCGTATAGTATTTTACTGAATTAATTTATTATCACCTGTGAATTTAAACAATTCAATTATATACCTAACTATAATGGCAGGTTACTTGATTTAGTCCTCAGTTGTAAATTTCACTGCATTGTTAGCAAAGGGGTGGCACCATTAATCACTGAGGACTTTCACCACCCGGCATTATCTATTGAGGTGATACGTTCTACATCTCACTATAAAATTTTGTTCTATTTTCAAGATTCAAATAAGGTGTATAATTTTCAGCATGCCGATTATTTAAGCCTTTATAATAAGTTACTTAAAACGAATTGCGATTTCTTAAATAAATTTGTTAACATTGATGAAGCGTGCAATATGTTTTTCTCTATCGTATATAGCGGTTTGGATCCATACGTGCCATTTTTAAAAAGAAATCTTGTAAGAAGTACCCACCATGGTTTATGAGCGATATCATAAAAAATATTCGTATCAAAAACAAGTTCTACCTTCGTTACAAAAATTATAACAAGTTAGATGATCTAAACGAATTTAAATCGCTGCGTGAGTCACATACCCCCAAATCAATATATGTATAATTAAATAGAAACTATTAAGAAACTTAAGTTAGATGCAACAATGTATTTCAAGGATAAATAAAGTTCACAAGCATGTTCTGAAAACTGATGTGAATACAATGTATTCCAGACGTAAGTGATACTGTAGGTGTAGGTCACACACGGTTATAAAACCGCAATTATTATAATTAAGATTACTATTTTGCATTATATAATTGAATAAAGAAATAAGCAGACATGAACTCTGCAGTTCCCAAAGAAATGTTAGGGGCAGGGACAACATAAGTACCCCGATAGCCTCAAGAAAGTCAGTCTACTCGCCCAAATTTAAATCCAGTTAACAGTAATTTCGACGTAGAGTAATTTTCTATAGTTTTGTAAAATTCCATTTGTAATTTCTGATTAAATAAAAATAGTAACAAGGGTTTTTGAAAAAAAACTTTTTAAAGAGGCAGCTCCCAAGGCCCAAAACGTAACTGGAATAGTCGTACGGATCCAGAAGGTCACTAAAAAACCCAAATTCGAACAGCTGGTGGTCTGGAATTTCAATTCCTAATCTGGAGGAACAAAAAAATTTGAACAAGCCCAAAGAAAGAAAACAGATGAAAGCGACGATGAAAATTATGTAAGTTCATTTCTCTTAACCAATTTTTCTTTTCAATTATTGATATTAGCTAGTAACACGAAATAAATTGTATGTACAAATTTTTTTATTATTATTATACCAATTTAGTATTTATACCATTTATGAAAAAAATCTACTCAGAGAATTTATTTTTAACAAGAGAACTATAAAGACGCATTTATATGTGCAAATTATTACAAATTATTACAAACAGAACGATCTATTCAGCAAAGTTTAAAACCTAATGTACAAATAAAACGCAATTCCTATTATAGCAATTAATTACGGAAACGATTTATTCAAAATTTTTTTATCAAATTCTATAAATTAAACACTTCAGTGCAACAATTGCCGGATGTGTATAACTGTAGAAGCATTTCTGTAAATTATTATTAAAGAAATTTACTTAGCACAAGTTTGAAACAAAGCGTGCAAATTTATACCGCAATTCACATACAGATTGCTACCGGAAACCATCACTGAGATAAAAACCATTTAGAAAAACCGAAACTTTATAATAAGACAATTCAAGGTAACGAAACTGTACAATTATAAAGGAAGCATTCACGCACTTACTTACTCAGCAGGACTGAAATAAAAACGTACAAATTATAACGCAGTTATTGCAAAAGATTATTATCTACATAAAACCATTCAGAAAACTAAAACTCAATCCGCAACAAATGTAACATCTGCGAAGTATAAAAATATACAAATTCAACGCGACAGTAATTGACGAGACATTACCAAACAGAAATTCTTTAATGTAATTATATCAATTGATAACAACATATAAAATATAAGTGAAGCGATTCTTGAAATAACGAATACAATCCAAACTGAAAAGTAACCATACAAATTGCAAAGTTAATCTCAATTTATACAAAAACTTGATATTAATTAGAACTGAAAGCGACTATTAATTATTAGAACAATGATGAATTCCGATATGAAGCTCCATATTGAGAGTATTCCTCAATATAACAGAGATCAAGCAGTATAAGTCAACTTTATTACCGCGTGCGAAGTATTTTTAAAAACCTTTTATAAACTAGGACACAACGAATGCAATGTTCTACTTTTACAATTAACAATAAGCAAACTGACCGGATGGGCACTAACACTAATTGCCAGCCGCTATAACGGGACGTGGCGCTCGCAATACAACGAAAACGAGCAAGGAGGGATTTCAAACTGAATTCTAATTTACACTAAAATCGCTAATGAGGTAAGCAAGGTAAATGCTTATCGGGGCAGTCGGAGCAATCAGCTTCAATGTACCCTGAGCTAACTCAGCACCGAGGCGGGAAGTGGGGTAAACCATCAACCAAACCTCTTACCAAAAATGAGCGCCACCTAACTCTAACAGCTGGGCTCCGACGGAACTGAGATAGGAAATTCCTAACGATCAAAAATAATACCCACACAGCATACAATCCAGCTAACATACGTTGACACACAGTAATGTAGACCTCGTAGCTATTCAATACATTTACTATACAAGAATATATCAAATTAATAACAATAAACACATAAACTATAATTTAATTAATAACTGGACTTACCCACTTGTTATGGTGCAACTTTAACGATACATATACCAATACATCAGTTGACTAATTCAAATTTTACTTTAAAATCAAATATTAACACAGCCAACAAGGCAACATAAATTGCGACCATACGGTCAATTTAAAAAGACTATTACGCAAATAAAGGGTTGCACTAGGATCCTAGCAGGATAACCCTTAAGTACTGAGGGTATCTGCAATAATACCTGTGATAATAATAGGCGGGTCGTTGGCTTAGTTTTACATACTCTATTAAGTATTGTGAATATGCAATGTTCAACACCCTAAATTAATAATATTACAATGTAATTCCCAGCATGCAAAGTCAACCAAACGGTTGCGATGAAAAAAAAAAGATATGGAACGAACTCACCAACTGCTGATGTGGATGGCGATGTTCCAGCTCAAATGGCGCGGGCAGGTAGAATATCGCCACCAATTATCTCGCATGGGTCCACTGGATTCTTACTTGTAAACATCTTCTCCTTTTCAATACAGATGCCACATCTAGAACTCGAAATTCAACATACAGGTTGCAACGGTACGATCCACAATCGGATTCAATGTGCAAACAAACAAAATGTGTAACAGGTGGTTACCAAATAGCAGTCGAGGACTCAACTTTTTGAATCGCCGTAATCCCAATGAGACAATAAGGAAAATTATATTCAATTACCTCAGAATAATTTCCTTTCAAATTAATTTACTAAAATCCCTTCAACGAAGGCGGGCATATATACGAACCCAAAGCATAAATTAAAAGTGTACGATTCAAATGAAGAATTATGTGAAGATGATACCACTAAAGCTGGTCTGCAAACTCGTACCTGATAACGCGCTATCAATATTAAAGTATGTACAATCTAATACGGAAAGAATTAACTATTTAATACACTGCTAAAAATCAAAAGTCGTCGTGAAAATTTCAACCGTAACATCCCCATCTTACCCAAAAATGATTAACCTATGGTGGGGTTCGAACCCACGCACAAACATATCGAGACATCTAATCCGAAACTTCTTCGCCTCCAAGCAACTGTAAGCAATCAAGTCACTCGAAGTCCAGCACAGGGAACAGATCCAACAATTGTCGAACAGTACAACGTAATATTTCCCAAATACTGAAATTCAAACTCCAGAATGGACAACAAAAAAAACAACAACACCAACAACAAAAGACCTCACAAACATAGTCAAGGATCAGGACGCAAATCCTTGGCATGCCAAACACCAACCTTACGACCTTCAGCAGATTCTAACTGATAGGTCCACGGTGAAACGCATTCGGACACGATAAAAGGACCAACATATTTGGGTGCAAGTTTACTTGAAAAATATTCGGCGGCATTCGATTGCACGAAATTTCTGTGCCATACTTTCTGACCAACAACATAGCGATCGGGACGACGTCGTAAGTCATACACCTTTTGCTACGTTCAAATACTTTATCTAGACGAGTACGAATATCTTTAAACACTTTGTCAAAAATTGGGGGGCGATCCACAGGAAGCACGGGATCTTGCTCAACCCCATCCTCTAAAGGGACTGTTGGTAAGTCGTGACTATCGCCACTATGATGCATCTCACGACCAAAATTCACGAAAAATGGGGTGAGATTAGTAGCCTCATGTCTCGAAGTACGAATTGCACAAGCAGCCTTCTGAAGCAATGACGCCCACTAGCGCTGGTTGTCTTTAATAAAAGAAATCAATATAGTCTTGAGAGAGCGATGCTGTCGCTCGGCGGCATTCGGCTGAGGATGATAATTTGCAGTATGGCTAACCTTAACACGGTAAGCATTCATCAAATTTTTGAACTGTCTGCCCTGAAATTGGTTGCCATTGTCGCAAACCACAATACGAGGGACACCAAACAACAAAAACACATGATCCTCTAATAATTCAGCAAGCTTAGATGAAGTAGCCTCTCTCATGGGTAAGAAAATACAAAATTTACTTAAATAGTCCTTTACACTCAACACATACTTATATCCGGAAGTAGACCTAGGAAAAGGTCCAACGATATCTACAAAAATAAGTTCCCAAGGTCTGGAGACCTTCGGACGACCTAACAGATAACCAGCAGGTGGCTTCTGTTCAACCTTGCTAGCAATGCAGGTTTGGCAATTGCGCACATATTTCGCAACATCGCTTTTGGCCTTCGGCCAATAATACTTAGAAGTAATCCTATGGTATGTTTTAAAAATGCCTAAATGGCCGGAAGTAGGTTCATCATGGTTACTCCTCACAATATCTAGCCTATGTGATTTGGGGACTACGATCTTCCACTCAGAAGTAGCCGATTCTAGATCAGGATAAGGGATTTTACACTTCTTAAATAAATTTGCCCCGTCAAATCGCCATGCGGGAAAATTAAGGGGTTTATTTAAAACACGATCACACATTTTGTGGAACCAACGATCTTTTATCCCTTTGAAATACGGTTCCGGGTTACTAAGAACCTTGACCTCATTAACAATAGGTACACAACGGGATAAAGCGTCGGGGACAACGTTGTCTTTGCCACGACGATGAACAATATCGAAACTGAATTGTTGCAAACGGACACTCCAGCGCGCTAAGCGACCGGCAGGGTCCTTTAAATTATCTAGCCAGAGTAAAGCAAAATGGTCCGTAACAATAGTGAAATAGGATCCTTCAATATAAGACCTAAACTTGCCAATAGCCCACACTACAGCAAGACATTCTTTTTCAGTAGCGGTAAATTTCCGCTCGCTAGGACTTAAAGATCTACTAATATAACTTATAACTTTTTCGCCATCGGGATGAAGTTGGGACAAAACAGCGCCCAAGCCATAATCACTGGCATCGGTTTGAATTGTAAACGGCAATTCAAAATTGGGACAACTCATAATGGGAGCTGACACAAGAAAATTTTTGATTTCGGTGAATGCGAGTTCGCATTCATCAGTCCATAAAAATTTGTGCCCTTTCCGCATCAATTTATTTATTGGAGCCACTACCGTAGAGAAATTCGGTAGGAAACGACGGTACCAGCCGCAGAGGCCTAGAAAGCGGCGAACTTCAGAAACATTGCTGGGTTGAGGGAGGTCTAAAATAGCCGTGACTTTCTCGGGGTCGACATGTAAACCATCTTGATCAACAACGTATCCCAGATATTTGATTTCGGGTCTACAAAAGTGGCATTTTTCCCGAGCTACAGTCAAACCAGCCGATCTTAAACGACTGAAAATTTCTTTAGTTACTTCAAGATGTTTATTAAAATCATTTGTGGCTATAACCAAATCGTCAAGATAGACGTACACGTAGGAATCGAGGTCGAGACCAATAACGCGGTTGATAAGTCGCTGCCAAGTGGCAGGGCTGTTATGCAAACCGAAAGGCATTCGGTTGAACTCAAAGAGGCCTCTATCCGGGACGCTAAAAGCGGTAATCGGGCGGGACGTTTCGGCTACAGGCACTTGCCAGTATGCACTCTTAATGTCAATGGAAGTAAGGTACTTGGCATCTCGTAGTTTGTCGAGGGTCGCTGAAACTAAAGGTAAAGGGTAGGCATCGCGTTCGGTGACTTTGTTTACTTTACGATAGTCAACGCAAAATCGATAACTACCGTCTTTCTTCTTGGCCATAACAACAGGGGACGACCAAGGACTAGAAGAAGGACTAACTACACCTTGTTCTAACATAGCGTCCAGTTGGGAGTTTACAATTTTTTTAAGAGCAGGTGACAAAAGGTAAAACCTTTGCTTTATCGGTTCGGCATTCGTTCTTATCAGATGTTCTACCATATGAGTGCAACCTAATGTGTCAGACATCTCTTTGAACAATTGTTCAATAGTCAAACTTAAAAGTGCAGTTTGTTCTGGGTTAAGTTTATCATTCGATTGTATACTAGATAGGGTGGGCGTGACCGAAGAAAATTGCCACAAGCCGTGACGTAAGTCGGGTACTACGCCCATACTAAACCAAAAGTCGGTACCAAGAATCAATGAGTCCGGGATAGACGGAATCACCAGAACTTTAATGCAAACAACTTTGTTTTCTAATTTAATTGGCAGATTATAAGTGCCAATAATGTTACAAATTTGACCATTCGCAACACGGCATGATGTAATGTCACTCGGTAGGAGTTTCATATTTAGTTTTCGGAGCTTATCGTAGCCCGTTTGACCTAATATGGTACGGGATGCTCCACTGTCGAGTAAACCGAGCATAGCTATACCATATATATTCACTTTAAGATAAGGGCGTTCGTCGTCTATGACTGCCAAAACAAAGTTAAGATTGGCTTGGATGGTGGGATTGAGTTTTTATTAAATTTATTTACTTTAGACAAATCGATCGGGTTTGGGGGCGACACAGAGCACGCGGACCGATCTATCGGCGGCTCAATCGTCCGTTTTCCGAACATTGCGGACAATTTCCTACTGTGAAATTAGCAGTACCACATTTAAAGCAGCGTAATCTTTTTGGTTGAGGGCATAATCGAAACGGTGCCCTTCCTTGTCGCAATTCCAACACTTAATTGCAGACAAGCTAGGTTGAAACAGGGTTTACGGATCGAGTAGGTGTGTCGGATAACTCATAATCTAAAAACGGATTGGTATTAGTCAGGTTAGGTTTCACTTCGACATACTTGGGACTACTGTCCTCTATAGGGCATAAAACAGCTTTGTGTTTTGGTTTACGGTAGGCTAAGTCAGGTTCGAGTAAACCTTGTGCGTTGGACGGGGGAGGACGGTATTGCTTTGCTCTCATTAATGTTTCCTCAACAGTTTGTCCTAATTCCGTTAATTCAGCTATAGTACGTATGGGGTGTAATGCTAATTGCGCTTGAATATGTGGTAACAAATTGCGTCTAATTAATTGAACTTTACTATCTTCGGGGGGAGGGTGACGTAATCGACTAAACATATTTTCCATCACCGAGATGAATATAACGGTTCTTTCATCGACGCCTTGCGTCCGTGATCGAATCTCTTCTTGGAGGGTAAACTCATAATCATAAGGTAGGAATGCTTGGCGTAATCGGATTTCTAAGTCTTGCCATGAATTAATTGTATGTTTGTTTGCTCTGTACCAGATAAGTGCTTGGCCATGGAGCAGTTCGATTACAGAACTAAAAAGGTTATGTTTCGGTATACCGCGCGAGTTGCATAGCTCTTCTACGCGCTGTAGGAAATCATTAACGCTAGTCGAACCATCAAAAGTGCAATTCCATTTGTATAATGGAAGGTAATTTTTATTAGTGTCCGAGATATTTCGCGGTATTGGGCTTGAATGTAAAATTCTTACTGGTTCAATAAAGGGATTATCGTCATTTAAACTCATGTTGTTAACATGTGTTACTTCAGGTAGTAATAGATTGGGCTCATCTAAAACATGACCGGAACTATTTTGTGGTATACCTAAATCAATCAAGGACGTTTCAATTGACACTTGTCTTGTTACAACGGCTTTATTCTGAATTTCTGTTAGAAATTTTTTTAAAGTCAAACATTTGTTTATTAGTTCACTTTTTCGGCTTATTTCGTCTTCGTCTGAGCAAGTAATTCGTTGTAATCGGTTATCAACATGTACAAGTCGCGTAAATATCCGTTTAAATTCATTTACTTGGTTAGAATAATTGAAATTGTTTAAGTCAAGGTCTATGTCGTTAAGCTTGGCTAAGCAAATAGCAAGCTCCGTACCTGCTGAAATATTTAAATTATCATTAGGTATTAATTCACACGTAATACCTTCTAGTAATAGGTCTCTTAGTAACTTGCGCTTATTATCAACACTGCCTTTGGTTATACAAAGACCACGTATCTTTAATTCGTAATTAAGTTCATCCGATAATAGCCGGTTTACATCCATATCAATTAACAATAACAACTTTCGAAATTCAACACAATTTCTACTTGTACCTCGTATGTACAACAGACCATAATTCAATCAACCAACAGGCCAATTACATTGGACAATCAAAATATGTAAGACAAACGGCCTACCACGTTGGGCGACCAATATAACGGGACGTGGCGCTCGCAATACAACGAAAACGAGCAAGGGGGGATTTCAAACTGAATTCTAATTTACACTAAAATCGCTAATGAGGTAAGCAAGGTAAATGCTTATCGGGGCAGTCGGAGCAATCAGCTTCAATGTACCCTGAGCTAACTCAGCACCGAGGCGGGGAGTGGGGTAAACCATCAACCAAACCTTTTACCAAAAATGAGCGCCACCTAACTCTAACAGCTGGGCTCCGACGGAACTGAGATAGGAAATTCCTAACGATCAAAAATAATACCCACACAGCATACAATCCAGCTAACATACGTTGACACACAGTAATGTAGACCTCGTAGCTATTCAATACATTTACTATACAAGATATCAAATTAATAACAATAAACACATAAACTATAATTTAATTAATAACTGGACTTACCCACTTGTTATGGTGCAACTTTAACGATACATATACCAATACATCAGTTGACTAATTCAAATTTTACTTTAAAATCAAATATTAACACAGCCAACAAGGCAACATAAATTGCGACCATACGGTCAATTTAAAAAGACTATTACGCAAATAAAGGGTTGCACTAGGATCCTAGCAGGATAACCCTTAAGTACTGAGGGTATCTGCAATAATACCTGTGATAATAATAGGCGGGTCGTTGGCTTAGTTTTACATACTCTATTAAGTATTGTGAATATGCAATGTTCAACACCCTAAATTAATAATATTACAATGTAATTCCCCAGCATGCAAAGTCAACCAAACGGTTGCAATGAAAAAAAAAGATATGGAACGAACTCACCAACTGCTGATGTGGATGGCGATGTTCCAGCTCAAATGGCGCGGGCAGGTAGAATATCGCCACCAATTATCTCGCATGGGTCCACTGGATCCTTACTTGTAAACATCTTCTCCTTTTCAATACAGATGCCACATCTAGAACTTGAAATTCAACATACAGGTTGCAACGATACGATCCACAATCGGGTTCAATGTGCAAACAAACAAAATGTGTAACAGGTGGTTACCAAATAGCAGTCGAGGACTCAACTTTTTGAATCGCCGTAATCCCAACTAGGCAATAAGGAAAATTATATTCAATTACCTCAGAATAATTTCCTTTCAAATTAATTTACTAAAATCCCTTCAACGAAGGCGGGCATATATACGAACCCAAAGCATAAATTAAAAGTGTACGATTCAAATGAAGAATTATGTGAAGATGATACCACTAAAGCTGGTCTGCAAACTCGTACCTGATAACGCGCTATCAATATTAAAGTATGTACAATCTAATACGGAAAGAATTAACTATTTAATACACTGCTAAAAATCAAAAGTCGTCGTGAAAATTTCAACCGTAACACCGCGACGACCTTGAACAATGGAAAGACTTCAAATGTTTCCTAATTGCATATTTCGGAGACCAAAAAAACATCAAATGTCTAATCCGCAATTTGATAAACCTTAGAATGGAAAGTAACCAACCACCATATCAATTTGGAATGAAATGTCAAGACGTACGAAGTTTAATTCTGACAAATCTAAAAATTGAAGAACCCGGCCAAAATATCCGATTATTGAAGACAAAAATGTACGACGAAATGGCATTAGACTCCTACATAATAAGATTTCAACATCCCCAAAATTTAGAGGTGCCAATGAATACGATTATAGAAGAAGAAAACGCTATGTATTACCGAAACAGACTATACAACCCTAACACAAATTAAAACTACTCACCCATAAAAACCATACAAGCCGCAAGACAACCAAAATGTACACCATTTAACGCACAAACGAATCAACGGCGAATTAGTAACCCAAATTTTAGTAACACAAATTTCAATAATCAATTTAGACAATTTCCGAGACTAATATTCAACTCAAATTTTACAAAATCCACATTTCCGCCGAGATTTAACCAATACGTAAACCAGCCAAAGCAAGCATTCGGCGCAAACCCCATCAGAACCACACCAATGACGAATAACAACCACAACAATTACTACAAACCAACTCCTATGAACACTTCATTTGGTAACACCAGACAAAGTACAAAAATATCACAAATCAAACCAAATTATAATCAAAAGCGAAACTTCACTTCCGAAGAACTATTCCACCAAGAAGTGGAAGAATTCAATAATAATCATGACAGGTATAATTACACAAACTCCGGTAGAGACAATGAACCAAATCATTTAGAAAACTACGAACGTGAAGAACCATGTGAAAATTACGAAGAAGACGACGAGAAAAATGCGTGCTCAAATTTTCAGTTAGACCTATTCAAATATGACCAAACGTAATTAATTTAAATAATATTAATAAGCAAATACTGTCATACATAGAAATACTCCACGCAGAGCTTAAATTATTTATCGATGCCGGATCTTCAAAAACGCTAATTAGCCCCCGAACCGTAAAAAAACATTATTTAGATTTTGTAGAAAGAAAACCCTTTAAAATTAAAACATCTCATAAAACAACATTACATCAATTCATAGCGAAAATACCTTTACCAAAAACTTTCAACGTAAGAATAAAACATAAATTTAACGACAAATACGACGGATTGATAGGCATGGATCTTTTAAGAAAATTAGGAGAAACATCGATATAATATCCCCTAATTAAGAACAAAACACAGGCAAATCCCCATTAAATTCCAAAACAGTAATATACAAACCGTGCAAAAATACACCATAGAACCCCGAGAACAAATTAAAATTTTAGTAAATTCAAAAACGACATAGGCATTATAAACCACATGTCATTCCAACCCAGAGTAGAAACACCCACAGCATTAGTACAAATAAAGGACAATTACGCCATTACAATAATTCTAAACTCAAATGACTACCCCGCGCTGCAATTAAAAAGGCAATTTCTAATGCGTATAATTTATATCTATGGAAAGTTCGGTCTAATATTTCTAAGTACCCACTGCAATTTTGTAAATTTGAAAAATATAAAAAGATCATACTAGGATTCCAGCAGTGGTAACGGTTAATGATGCGATTCAAGTGAAAGACAAATGACGAATGTTTTAATGATTGGTTAGAGACAATGTCTTTGTTTATCCATTTCTTCGTACCCTACATGTGATTTTCCAATGCTCCACCCGAAGGTACTACATTGGTCAGGAAGCGAGGTTTTTTTACCTGAAAAATTTGGAATTTTGCCAAACCCTTGTTGTTCCAAGCAAGGTAGGGATCTTTAACGTTACACTCACACACGGGACCTCCATTATACCTCTCATCCGAACGAGGGCGTATTTTTGTGAAAAATGTTCGTCTAACATTTTTCAAGCGGACCGTGTCGGGATTCGAACCCGGGACCTTGAGCGAAGTAGTCACACACATACCAACTAGATATAGTTTCATCTCTTTCAATCTTTGGCGTCGACATTGTTTATGTTCTCGCAGAGCAATAGACAAAAAATCGTAATGCGATCACCCGGACCCGCCGTTATTTCAGGTCAATATAACTTTTGCATGACGTCTGGTTGGTTGCATAAATCACTGTTTTTTATTTAACAATTAATTAACTTGGTATTAATTAGGTGATTTGTCTAAAAATATTAATGATACATATTTTTAATCAGTATAGTTACTGGAACGCGTTATATTACACCATCGGTAAAGTGGAAAATACAAATGTCAAAATAATATCATTGAATCAACATAAAATGGGGCGGACAAGAAAAACTACCAAGCTAAGGACCAGCAGAGCAGAGGATTTCAAAATAGGTTGATTAGGGTTACAATAATAAGTTGGTTGCGTATTGGTACTTGTAGAAACCACCACCGAATGCGACTCCAAAATCAATCGGACAGACAAAACTGCGAAGTCGGAGCGCGGTCTACCATGTTTTTCTAGCCATACTTATTGAGTCATATCGTATAAACAAAGTTCAATGCTTGAACCTTATGACATATTTTGACATCGATAAAGTTTCATGTTCTTCATAACTATAAGCATTCTGCCAGGTTTTACCTAGACTAACATTTTTAAATGTTACTTTTTGTTTTTTCCACACGGTGACCGTGTCATGCTGGTACTCGATAAGGGAGGGTTACCTACAATGCCCTTTCGGTCTATTACAGGTTAATCCCCAATTTTTATCCTGAAAAAAATCCAACCTTTGCTTTCCCGAGTTCAATTGAATAGTTTCCTTTTTAGAAATTTTGTGTTTAAGTACGTTTGTTTCTGCCAATTCGCGATTTTGTTGCTGTATTTAAAAATAGATTTATTGCCTAAACATATAAAGTTTTTAAAACAATTGCATTAGCTGTATTAAGTGTTGGTGTGACAACAGAGGAACCGACGTGGTACAAGAATAAATCACTGATTCTATAGATTAAATTGGTGTCCATCTGATAAACGCTATTCATGTTAAAATCAACATAATTTGAAATCCTTTTCTACCCTCGCGTTAGGAGAAACATAAATGTGGTATTGTGGTATGAGAAACCACCGTTTCATTTTTAAGCTGCAATCATCAAACAATTTACCTCTTTTTAGTATGCCGCCAACTTCTGAGTTAGTTCAAAAACCACTGATAAGTGGAACAGAGAGATCCATGTCTGTAACAAAAGGATTAATGCAATTAATACAGTGCTTTTCTAAACAGTACAAGAAATGATAATAATTTATCCTGAGGATCAAAAGGTATATTTTTGTAGCCGTATAGATATTTGTTGCCAGATTTCAGAACAAGAATCATAATCAAAATAGCACATCTCCGGCATAAGCATTAAATCTCTCACTTAACCCTAACGTCATTTTTATGGATTAAAATCATCTGAAAGGTTTACAACTAACTAATTTATTTAACATATGTGAACTCGTTTAAGCCAAAATCAATACTCGAAAAAAAATTGTCGTGTACATAATGTATGATGTACGTAGTTACTGAGAATCTCGGAGCTTTTTATTGACTACACTTATGATTAGTTGCTGTATAAGACTACTCACATATAGCATTCAACCCGCAGATAACATATGGCGGGTTTCGTCAGCGTAATGCTGATGCAAGTATTACCAGGCATCATATCAGTTCAAGTAATCAAGTAATTTTTAACCCATCGCTAGGGTGCCGCAAATATTATTGATATTTTTTTATAACATATTTTATTAGATTTGTAGGAGTATGCAACCAACCATACTCCTCACTAACTGACCAATAAGTACGGAGTATACAAGCAAATAGCTCGCACGCATAAAACACCCTCAATCAATAATGGATTCTTTCAACACCTATCGAATAGAAAATGGAATCGTCCTAATGTACAATACAAACAAACCTCGATATAAAGGGGGCTCCAAACGCTAGAGCAAGTTACTTCTTGCGATTTCTCTTTAAGAAAGCCACCAAACTCCTTTGAGGGAACTCGAGAATAGTGCAAGATGGAAGACACCAAGCTCTTTGTACAAATAAGGTTTTCCAACAGATTATCTCGTTACGACCGTCACACCTATCGGCATAGAATCAAGTGAACTCCCACAGCACTACGAATAGGATCCCATCATAACTTGCACCGATCCACCTCTAAAGCTATCACGGTAATAGGCGCAGCCAAAGTCTTTTCAACCAAAATATTGTTCTGCGCACGGTAACGTAGCCAAAGCTCATGTCGACAGCAACAACCCACTACAAATACGGAGCCGCAGCATGTAAGTGTACACAGTCTTGTAATCTCACGGACCAAGAAACACCGGCACACAAGAACTTAGAGGCGGATAATCTTTTCCTGCTAGTACATAAAAGATCGCACTACATCTGTGGAATTTTTAATCAACACTGGTGCAGATTTCTGTGTATTCAAGAAGCGAGGTCTGTACAATATTCAAACCGACAAACTATTAATTATTGGTAGCAAACGAGACGAGCACAATACAAAAGGTACTATCACATTAACATTATATTTGGGACTCAGACGATCATTCACTAGATAATTCGCCATGACCAACATCAACAGCCCATTATTGGAATGGATTTCCTCGCATACCATGAACTACTGGATAACGTAAAAACTCGAAAATGTCGGCCTAGAGACAAAACTTTCAACCAAAGTTCAACCCGCCCTACATTTAGTGGCCAAACACAACAAAGAGTGGCGACTCTGTAGACACTACAGAGCTTTAAGCGCTCGAACAATTCCTAATAGGTACCATATCCCATTTGTGAAAAATTTTACATAAAAACTGCAAGATACGAAAATCGATCTTGCCAGAGCCTATCAACAATTTCCCGTAGTTGAAAAGACACAATAGCCTGCGATAACAACGCCTTTTGGTTTATTCCAATTTCTTAGGTGACAAAACGCCAAAAAAACTTTTTAACGATTTATGAACGGAGTTTTAAGCAAATAAGAATTCAGTTACGGCTACATTGACGACATTCTGGTATCATCTATGTCTGAAGAAGAACACGACAGAGGTTCAGAAATTTTCTTCAATGGATTAAAAGATCACAGCATAATCAAAAACCTTGATAAATGCATCTTTGTGCACGATGTAGTCAAATTTCTTAGCTACCTCATCACGAAGGATGTCACCAAATCACTACCAGTAACAGTCAGTATTATACAGAATTTCATGAAGCCTGAGACAGCCAAAAACGTCAGGCGATTCTTAAGCATGTTGAATTATTATCGAAGTTTCATACCAATAGCAGCAGACTCACAAGTTAGACTCAACGACCTACTGAAAGGCAAAATAAAAGACAAAGCATTCATCAATCGGACAAGCAAAGCAAATGTATCTTTCGAAAAGTACAGGGAACAGCCATAGTCCGTTCCACGAATCAGTGTAGTGATGTCACAGATAATAATTTTTGTTGCCAAATGTAATCCAAAACCATTTGCGTGTAATATTTAGGAGAAAACAAATACTACGGATTGGAATCACTTTGCGCAGGTATCGTTAGCACATTATTATATTCCATTTCATTTTGCATCCGTCGGCAGTCATTTGCAATTTGTCATTTTTAGCGATTTACCAATTTTTCATGTTTATTTTGTATCAAGACTGTTCTCTTCAGATTAAATTTGCTTTTTGTATTGTTATTCCAGAATTACAGCGTACTATATGACACTCATTCGTAAAACAAACTATATCAAAAACCGTGCTACTCACACATCCACTCTAAGACACAAAACTATCTATAACAAAAGATGCTTTAAACTTTGCTGTCGATGGAGTAATTCAACAATTGAGCTACCAACAATGGCAACCTTTAGCTTTTTATCTCAAAAACTAACTAATGTTTAAACAAAATATTCCCCATATGACTGAGAACTTCAAGCAATTTACCTAAATGCCAAATAGTTTAAACACATGTTAGAAGGTAGATATTTCACAATCTACACACACTACAAATCTTAAACCTTCACTTTCCAACAGAAAATAAAAAGTGCTCTCTAAAATCGATAGAATAAACTTCAAACAGCTATCCACTTCACAGCAAAACGATAAAGAGTTTAAAAGTCTCAGGAAAAACAATAACTCAAGTTTGACCTACAGCTTGATACAGTTTCTAAATTCTAATCAAATTCATCAACGATGGCTCGCTTGTTCTTATCAAAAGAATTACGTAAAAAAACTTTCCCAAGCATTCACAACTTATCAAACCCAGGAATAGAAGCAACCACGAAGCTGGTAATCCAAAAATTCGTTTGCCGCGGCATAAAATATAACTGCCGCACTTGAACAGGAAGTTGTATCTAATACCAAAGAGTCAAAGTTGCAAGACATGTGATCACAGAAACACAAAATTTTAAACCACCGTGTTCACGACTCGAGCAGTTTCACATAGACATTGTCGGACTATTACCCTTATCTAAGAGATACCGATATATATTCACATGCATCGGCCGCTTAGAAGATGCCCGGATATGACACTTCTGTAATACATTGAACGCGAAATCGTAACCAAAGCATTTATAGAATAATTGATCGCACGCTTTTGCGTACCACTCAGAGTCACAACAGATCAAGACCGTCAATTTGAATCGCAACTATTCAAACAATTAGGAACCTCAATTCACAGGAATCCGTACCGCATATCACCCAGAATCCAGTGGCATGGTGGAATGATTCCACATACAATTGAAAACTGCATTGATCTACAACGTGACAAAAAAAATGGACAGAAGCATTACCTTTAGCCCTATTTGAAAGAAATTCTGTGAAAAGGAATTAAACGCTGCAACTGCAGAGCTTGCTTTTGACGAAACTCTACGCTTATCAAAAGAATTTCTCACTAGCTCGACCAAGCTAATGAAATCCTTGCAAACCAGCCCATTTCCACTTTCAAATACTACAACTAGTACAAAATACAAAGAATAACAGAAAACAAACCTTCATATTTATAGAATTTAAAAATTCAAATCACACTTTTTTACACAAAACGGAGACAATGAAAAGGCTTTATAAAGTACTTACGATGGACCATGCAAAGTAATTCGTATGGACGATAAAAAAATCACCATTGACAAACAGGGCAAGAAAACTACTGTTTCAATCGACATGGTTAAATCAGTATACATAGAGAACAAACTCCCAGAAACGATCAACACGTGTTTAGAAGAACAAAGGTTGTTAAACGACAGTTACAAGAAGCGGAAGAAAAACACAGTTCCTAAAGAAATATATAACACTTTATCGTGACTAATGCATTCACTAGAAACAGGATATGCTGAGCTATGCAACCAACTATACCCCTAACTAACTGACCAATAAGCACGCAGCATGCAAACAAATAGCGCGCACGCTTACAACAACCCTCAGCCAATAATGGATTTTTCCAACACCCTTCGGATACAAAATAGATCCATCCGAAATACAATACAAAAGAAAAGTCGGTATAAAGAGAGCTCCAAACACTAGAGCAAATCACATCCTGTGTTCTCTCTTTAAGAAAACCACCAACCTTCTTAGAGGGAACTTAAGATTAGTGCAAGATGGAAATTACCAAGTGCATTGTGCACTAAGGGTTTCTCTTCAGATTATGTCATTGGGACCACCAAATCCAACAGGATAAAATGTGTTAAACTTTTACAACACTATGAACAGGATCCCGTCGTAACTTGGACCAATCTTCTTCCAAAGTCATCACTGTCATCAGGACAATCGCCTAGAACACCTGACGCCAACAAGTACGAGAGTATTGGGAAATTTCGCCATCAGCCTGCTTCAATTTACACCGACCAAAAAGCCGCCCGTACACAAACGTCAGCCCAACAACCGTAGCTATAAAAATTCGAGTACAAACACCACCACAAGCTACCGCATTACTTTTATAATCATAGACGCCTTTACCTAACACCACCGTTGTAAAATTTTAATATACAAACTCGTTCCGCAACTTTTCAAACTAAACTGATTTCAGTTCTGGTGTTAAAAACATTTGCAACTTAATTACGGATACAAAGACTTGTAAATCTTTCCTGTGTGTGTTATACCTTTAGTGTTAATGTATAATAAGTTCATATCAATAGTTTGACTTGTAATATAAATGTTATCTCTATTGCTACGAAGCATTAAGAAGGTGGTCCCAGACAATCAGAACACCACAGAATTAAAACAATATTTAGAACCAACAATACACTAAGAGCACAATTAACAAAAACAAAACCCAAAAACGCAATACAAAGTTCGAAAAACTGAATCCACAAAATACCGTGCGAATGTAACAAGTTTTATATAGGGGAAAGTTCCAGACCATTTGAAGTTCGATTAAAAAAACATAAATCATACATAGAAAATAGAAAATTTGAAAAATCCATGATTTGCCAACATTCATGGGACTCCAGTCTTAAAATAAAATGGGAAAACGCAAAAATTATCGACAAAGAAGAAAACCACCAAAAACACAAAATCAAAGAGCTGCTTATATAACCCTACATAAAAATAACTGCGTTGCAAACGAATCCGTGAATTTCAGTAAGCAATGGATTCCATTACTAAAAGAAATAACAAAAGAAATAACAAATGAAAATCAAGTGCCGACAATATCTAGGTAGCATTGCTAGTTCTTCCTGTGTTTTGGTTGCGATATCAACATGAAATACAGCTTACATACTTGATTTCTATTTATGCATACAACAACTAATTACTAACAATAGGCATATTAGCAGCCCCTGGCTGCTTAGGCTTTACGGTAACGTAATCACACACTTCTTTAATAACCATCCTCTCAACCGTATAAATAGAAACATGTTAAAAAATGTTTTCGAAACCTCAAATTATTGAATTTAATTGAAATTACCAATAAAAATTAATCAGCTGATTTCACGTTAAGTGTATTAGCTACCTAAAAAGTCGGTCCCAGGCCGCAGCACAAATTGAAGGCAATCATTCTTTTAAACTTTAAAATTTTTACCTAATGTACTCAAACCAAATATATCGAACATCAATAAATCAAAGTTACCTTCAATTTATGTCATAAATGTCAAACTTGAACTTTTTATTATTTTGACAACGATCCTAAGTCATGATTTTTAAAAACTATGAGTTTAAGATTAAGAAAAATACATAGATTTTGCTATCATTTTTAGCACGCATAAAAAATTTTCCATTATGCACCATAAATTCTTAACATTTGAGGTTGCTTAAACTCACGGGCCCTCGTAAACAGTGCTTGATTAAAAGGAGTTAAGAATCATTTATATATATAGACGTGATAAGAGTTCACGAGAGTTCATTGAACCCCAAATTCTAAAAATAAATCCCACCAAAATATAATAGAATTCGGAAAAAATTGAATTTTCCGTAAATACATGGTTACGCCCTATATAATACAAGTGTACCCCTTATTCATTAAAGTGCCATGCAAGAACGCAAATTGCGCGTGTATAAATAATCACCCTGTACGATATAAGCATATTGTAAATAAATAGCAAATAACGTTATATATGTTGTATATGTAAAAATTATTAATAGTAAGATACCTTAAAACGCATTTAAATGCGAATTCAAATCGATACATTTTTGATAACATTTGCTGTAACTAGCATAGAATAGTACAGCTTTACGCATTTAACTTAAGAAACCACAATCAACGTGTATCTTAAACCCAAAACTCCTAAATTATTGCTAATTTTATATACTGGAGCACGAACGCAAATATTCCTATATAATGCAATCCTTTTTACAGTAGAAAGTAATTAAAGTTTTAATTAATTACTCCATAGATTATGGCAGTTTGTTCTAAATAAAGAATTTTCTAGAATGTAAAACGATGAATCATCGGTATTTTAGAAATACATAAGCAACTTATTAATAATAAACATTTTATTCCAAGAAACCGCCCGATCATTTAAAAAACCCCGTAAAATCCCTGGAACAACTGATAAAAAATATTTATGATTTTCGCATTCACTGTTGGTAAGAAGTACGCCACAATAATGGTTCATGTGAGACAACGACAAACAGCGTACGTTACGAGTAACAAGAACGAAATTACAAAATAATAAATGCCGCAACTTTAGACGCTAATTAAGTTTTCTGAGACACCTTGCATCATAATGTTCCACAATATTCGAGGAACATTCTAGAAAATAAATAATTTGTATATAAAAAAAGCGTTTATTTATTTGAGATTCGTTCATTGATTAATTTGGTTCGATTCACTCCAGCGCGAAATGTTATTATAAATCGCGAGCACTTGCTATGCGGAAATAGTATTTGAGTATGCAGTAGAGCTTACTGTAATTTAATAATGAATAATGAATAAATAAGCAATGTTTTAAACGTAACTTACAACGAAAAATGAAAATTATTAATTACAAGAAGGAAATTTCGTCAAGATAACGCTATTTTTAAAAAATCGAAAAAATAATTTAACCAAAAATGTACTTTGGTAAATGCTGTTTGAAATAAGAATTTTTTTATGCAGAATCTTGTAATTTGATTTGACGTCAATTTAAAATAAGAAGATACTTTACTACGAGGAGAGTTTTTGCGGATTCTCCAAGAATCACTTTTAGATTTATTTTTAACTGATTTATATTTAATGTAAGGTATAATAATAAGTGTTAATCATATAATATTTTTATGTAAAGGTTTTACCAGGAGAATTTGTGGTCAGAGTTCGAAACACTCTGAGCTATTAATAGATTATCTGTCAAGGATTTTTTGGGCAACCATATTTTACAAGCGTGGCAATAAACATAACAAGGAAAACCATCCTCAAAAGAATACGTTTAATTCTGTAAATTTAAAATAAAGTAAGCAAAAATATTTTTTTGTAATAAATACTTCTTAGAAATTATTTTATGTTTGAAAAAACAATGTTGTAAATGCTCTAAATGCTTTTGTATGAGAGAAAATATTTATTATTGTATAAATGCTTTATAATACTGCTGTGTTTGATTTCATTTTAAAAAACTCCGTCAGTTCCGTTAAGCTAGCCAGGCAAAGTTAATCAGGAAGGTAAGTGAACAATTCCAAGTTTTACAAATTCTGTATCTGTATCACAGCACCCTTTCAGTAACGCCCCAAAGCGAGACCTTACCATAGCGGTCTTTAGGTGGCATCTCAACGGGCGGCCATTTTCATATCACCCTTTTAGTAACGCCACAAAGCGAGATGCTGTCATATCACTCTATTAATGGCACCACAACGTGCGGTCCTTACCACATCACTCTTTTAGTGGTTCTATCTCTTTCAGCGGCGCACCAACGCGGCCTCTCACAGCTATATATATATATATATATATATATATATATATATATATATATATATATATTGCGGTGATATTTTCTTATTATATTTAGCCCCGCGATTTGGGCGTACATAAAATGCTGTGTTATTACTTTTGCCCCACGATTTTGGGCGTCATAAAATGCTGTGTTATTTCCGCCCCACGACTTGGGCGTATAATAAAATGTTGTGATATTACTGCCCCTTTATATTAATCAAGCACTTATGATATAAAATGTTAAATTATGAATTTTCTTTGCCTCAACTAGCTGATTCGATTAAAAAAAAGCAATTCTACAATACATTATATAATGATTAAATATTGACAACCTTTAAAATCTTCCCCTTTTCAGTACCAGATTTAAGAAATTGAAGCCAGCAAAACGAGCCTTTTTGTTTATATTTTAGAGACCTTTTGAAACGTTTCAAAATGCCTATTACCTTTCATAAATTGATCAATAAAACCACTGTTTTGTTGACTCTTACATATGCGAAAAATATTGAATTAAAACAGTTTTCTGTAATAAATTATATCAATATCGCTAACCTGGAATGGTTCATCCCCAAAAGTTTTCGTGCCCAGTCTGAATATTTAGAATCGAATTTGGAAGTCGACATCAAAACCAAAATATTATCCAAATCGTTATTAAAATCCCATAAGTTAATCCAATTTAAGATTCAATTTGAATATCAGTAAATAAAAGATTTTCCATGTCCGTTATTAACAAGACAGTAATAGAACATTTACCATGTCAGTAATTACCAAAAAGTAATTAACCAGTGATGCGTAAAGATTGCGAAATTCGAAGGACCTTTTAATATGTTTGTGATTCAACACAATGTGTAATGACATATGGTTATCGGCAGTATGGCTTTCAAATTTATATCAAAATTATTATACAAATGTAACAAGTACAAATTATTAATAGGTTATAACAATACGAACATACCTCCAGTAGTTTTCTGAGCAGTTACGGTACACTGAAAACGGCGATGATTAAGCGGTTTGGTTCACTTGAAATCACGCACTTCAGCCATATGGAGCAGCTGCACTTGTTGTTGCTTGTAGTTCGAAATTACGAAAACGAATGATAACAAATGCCAAATCGTCTTCTTCTCTTCTGATTGGAGATAATTCGGCATATTTACGACAATTGGCGATTGTAATGCACCAATTTCAAAATAGTTTTATTAACAACTGGAGTTGTTTAAAAACGCGAAATAAATTGTGTTTTATTTTAAAATGAATAAAACGGGAATACGAACCATAACTGCCCACCAAAAATAGCATGTAAGATGCTATTTTTTCAAATACAAAATTTTGACTTATAACTGCTGGTAGCTATAAGTTACACGAATACAATACAACAATACGAGTTTGGTTATGTACATATGTATATATAATTTTTTTTTTTTTTATAGACACGAACACAAAATATTATTAGTATATTTACATAGATGCACAAATTAAAATTTATTCATTGTGATGGCAACGGACACAATTTGACCGTTCATTTACATTTCCAATGCTCCACCCGAAGGTACTACATTGGCCAGGAGGCGAGTTTTTTGTTGCCTGGAAATTTAGAATTTTGCCGAACCCTTGCCGTTCCAGGCAAGGTAGGGATCTTTAACGTGCGTGACAACACTCACACACGGGACCTCCATTTAACCTCTCATCCGAACGAGGGCGTAATATTTGTGAAAAATGCTCACCTGCCATTTTTCAAGCAGTCGGCCGTATCGGGATTTGAACCCGGGACCTTGGGATCCGTAGTCTTACGCTTACTACATTGATCCACGGCGACGCCACACAATTTGACCATGGGACGTTTTAGTATTCCCTTGAACGTTTGAGCAGAAGCTACACGAGAAACGCCATTAGTTCCAGGATGTAGCTGAATGATGCGAGCTAGTCGCCAACAAAGGGGAGATACTGAATTCTCCTTTATGATAACGAGAGTACCAATGTCAATGTTGTCTAATTGTTTAGATTTGAACCAACGAGCACGTTGATATAATTGAAATAAATACTCCTTGTGCCACCGATCCCAAAATCCCTGCTGCAATGCTTGAATTAATTGCCAGCGCGACAAACGAGACTGTTTTATATGAGAAACAATAGAATCAGGGAATGACGACAAAGGTTCCAGGGTCAAAAAATGACCTGGAGTCAACGAACAAAGATCATTAGGATCGCTACTTAGACTGCAAAGAGGTCTAGAGTTCAACAGAGCCTCAATCTGAACAGTAAGAGTTTGAAACTCTTCAAGGCTAAGTATTTCACTACCCACAACACGAGCTAAATGAGTTTTAACGGATTTAACTGCACTTTCCCAAATGCCTCCAAAATGGGGAGCAGAAGGGGGGTTAAAATGCCAGACAATGGCTTCTGACTCGACAGATTGACGAAAATATTCTTGTAGTTGTCGATCAGCACCAACAAAGTTTGTTCCACAATCGCTGTAGATGTCTTGACAGCGACCGCGGCGAGCTATAAAACGTCGAAGACAGGCAATAACTGAGTCAGTAGACAGATCCAAAACAACTTCAAGATGCAAGGCCTTGGTAGCCAAACAAACGAAAACACAAAGATACGCCTTAAATGTTCTGGAGCCCCTCTTACGATATGGCGTAATAGTAAAGGGACCAGCAAAATCTATTCCGACAGAGCTAAATGGTTTAGCCTGGGAAACACGATAATGGGGTAAGTTACCCATAATAGGAACAATAGGTACAGGATTGATTCTATAGCAACGATAACATTTCGACAAAATGCGACAAATAGCACGACGAGACGAAAGAATCCAGAAATTTTCCTGAATTAAATATAAAGTTGTATTCACTCCAGAATGCAGATTCTTGCAATGAACTTGTTCTATCAGGAAGTCCGTAAAACGATGTTTACTAGGTAACAAAGCAGGATACTTAGAAGAATCGGGAAGGCTAGAATGAGTTAGTCTACCGCCCACTCTCAAAATATCATTGGAATCGAGGAATAAACCTAAACGCTGAAAGTGTTTAGGTAAAAGTTCATTTTGACAAAGTGCTTCTAATTCATACTTAAACGATGTGTGTTGAACTACTTTTGTGATAACCATTAGAGAATTTTGTAGCTCTAACAAAGACAATGATAACGAATTCAGAATATTTTTTCTCGCGTGAAATACTCTTAGGCAATATGCAATTATGCCTTGAATTTTACGTAAAGACGAAAATCTTTCAAAGAAATTATCAATCCATGTCGATTCTATAGTAGCGACACACACAAGGTGTTTCTCTTCAACAGATGCTTCTGGAGACGAAACACATGACAAAGGCAAAGGCCAATTTGCTTCAGGAATTGACAAAAATGAAGGACCTGCCCACCATAACGGATGCCAGGGCAGTTCAGAAGGAAACAAACCTTTTGTGGCACAATCAACAGGATTGTCACAAAAGCGAATATAACACCAACATTCAGGAGGAACTCTTTCCTGAATGAAACTACCACGATTAGCTACAAATGTTTTCAAACGATAAGCAGGTGACTTTATCCAAGTCAAAGCCACCGAGGAGTCAGTATAACAAATGATTTTTTCAAAGGTTATAGACGAATAAGCACCAATTACGAATTGTACCAATTTTGATAAGAGTACCCCAGCACAAAGTTCCAGCCGAGGTACAGATAAGTATTTCAGAGGAGCTACCTTTGATTTAGCTATAATAAAACGAACAAAAATATTCCAGAATGAAATACCATACGAAAATAAACAATGGCTGAATAGCCCTTTTCTGAGGCATCAGCAAAACCATGAAGCTGCACGCTACAAGCTTCTTTAATAGCTAGATAACGTGGTATCTGAATTGATTCAATAATTGAAAATTCAGAAACACATTTTTTCCAAAACATGACACTTACATCTGGAGGATCCTCATCCCAGTCTAACCCAAGAACCCAAAATTGTTGAATGAGTCGCTTGAGGGCGAAAGTGACTGGTGTAAGAAATCCCAGAGGGTCATAAATGCGAGCAATCATTGAGAGAAGTATACGTTTAGAGATACGATTCTCTAAAAGTTGAAGATCGAAAGAAAAAATGTCTAATTGTGATTGCCAACGAAGTCCAAGTACCTTAATGAAAAAAACCACCATCACTTGCAACAAGATTTGACTTCGATTGTTGGTGTTCAAGAGGAATATCTTCCAAAAGTACTGGATTATTGCTAGCCCATTTACGTAATTCAAAACATCCTGAACCAAGCAACTGGACAAGCTGACATTTTAGTTCCTGAGTTTCTGACAGAGTGGAAGCACCACACAAAATATCATCAACATACAAATTGTTTTCCAACGCTTAGCAGCCAAAGGATATGTATTCTTGCCAAGTTTGGCTAACTCCAAAATTGTTCGAATCGCTAAAAATGGAGCTGATGACACCCCATAAGTGATGGTGTTCAACTGATATGTCTGAATAGGCTCAGACGGATTCCACCTCCATTGTATTAGCTGATAGCGACGATCTGATTCTGTTATCAATATCTGATGATACATTTGTTTAATGTCACAAACGACAACAAATTTGTAAGTACGAAAAGCTAACAATATTTTAACAATATCGTTCTGGAACTTAGGTCCAGTAAGCAAGGTATCATTTAATGAAATACCATTAGTTGATTGTGCAGAGGCATCGAATACAACCCTCAATTTGGATTTACCATTTTCCATCTTAAAAATTGCATGATGCGGAATGTAGTACGAATCACTACCAATAGGAGCAGACGGTAAAAGTGACATGTGACCTGAAGATTCATAATCACACATGAAATCAACATACAATTTGCGAAGTTCTGGATTGGCTTGGAGACGATGCTCTAAACCCAAAAGACGCTTAACTGCAATAGCTTTTGAATCTGGAAAGTCGGGAATATTTTCCTTGAACGGAAGACTTACTCCAAACCTACCATTGAACAAACGAAATAACGATTTATCGAATGACTGTTGAGCCATAAGGTCGTCCGGAGAGGACCGTTTATTACCCGGAATATCTTCAAGTTCCCAAAATTGTTTGAGATTAATATCCGTGTAAGGATCAACCGAAAAATGAATTTAAGCGATGTGCTGACATGAAATCTATAGGAACAAAAACCATGTAGCCGAAAATTGTATTAATTGCAACTGGAGAATTGTCATTACCAGTGATTTTCCCATCTAGTATAATACGAGAAGCAACGTCTGCACCCAACAACATCTGAATAGGAGCTGGCTGTCTCCATTGTTCATCTGCAAGTTTAATATTCTCCAAATGAGACCATCGAGATTGTATAAGTTTCGCTGGAAGGTCACCGCAGATGGACGGTAAAACCATAAAAGTTACCTTTAAATTACTATCTGTAGGGACAGAATCATATTCCTAAATGGGTCGTATTATACCAGAAATCATGCATAAAATTTTATGCGAAGTTTGACCCAAACCAGAAATAGGAACATGCGAAGGACGAGATAACGACCCAATAGATTTACGACAATCTTCAGTAATAAACGAGATTTGACTTCCAGTGTCAACAAGAGCACGAACAATTTGAGGTCGATTTCTCTTGTCAAGAATTTCTAAATGAACTGTGGGTAACAAAGCAAGACAAGTTGTTGCTGCAGAACCAATAATGGTTGTACAAACATTAGTAGAAGTACTAGCTTGAGGTGTCTCTTGACGAATTGGAGTATTCGAAGAGGACAAGTGCAAAGTAGTGTTAGGCGAAACAAAATGAAGAAGTGAATGATGATGTTTACCACAATGTCTACAGGATGACTTCGAAAAACAAGACGACATGCTGTGGTTAGGTCGAAGACAATTCAAACATAACTGATGATGTTTGGCTTGTTCATAACGCTGAGTTGGAGACAATTTAAGAAATTGCTCACACGAATACAACGAATGATTGCCTTTACAAATAGTACATAACGTATTACTCCTAGAATGAGTAGTAGTTTGTGCTAGAAATGTTTTAGGCTTCGAATCGAAATTAGAACGTGTAGGACTTAGTCGACTATACGCTTTAGCAGCAGTACTTTTAGACAATGGTGATTTCGAAATCCCACTGGGCACCAGGTTATCTAAAGCAACGCATTGTTTCAACAAAAACTCTTTAACACATTGATAAGTTGGCACTTCAAACGAATTAAAGTGCAACTCAAATCTTTTATGAGTAGCTTCATCAAGTTTGCTTAACAAAAAATCAACCAGAACAAAGTCCCAGCTATCTGTATCAAATTGTAACGATTTCAATATTGACAAATTTTCATTAAACCCATCAACCAAATTCCTAAGTTGCTTTGAATTCTCTGTAGTGAGAGACGGATACTTTTTTAATAAAGACCAATGATGGTTGGCTAAGAGCCTTCTATTCGAAAAACGATCTGTAAGTGTTTTATATGCTAAAGGATAATTATCAGAGGTCATTGGAATGCTCTTGATAAGATTATATGCCTTATTTTTAAGTGATAGTAAAAGGTATTGAAATTTCTCGATGTTCGACAAACTTGAATTATGTATAAGTGTGTCAAACAAATCTTTAAATGTACACCAATGCTTCAGATCACCAGAAAATGTACTTAACTGGACTCTGGGAAGCTTGACATTAGACAATTGAGACGAAGTTGCAGCAGGCACCTGTGTATTAAAACTCTCTGACGTGCTGAATGAAGAAAAAAGTTTATCTTCCAAAAGATTTAATGAATAATAAATTTTGTCAAGTGACAATCGTTCTTGCAATAGTAGTTGTTGAGATTCTTCACTTGTTGCATGAAGAATTAACAAATAGTTTTCATTATATTCTTTGTAAATTGATTCTACATTTCTATATTGTATTTTAAATAAATTTCTAAGTGATGGATCATCCACCGAACGATTTGCACAATCTAAGATCTCTTCCAATCTTGCTTTATGCAAGGAATTGGCTAAAATCAATTGATCTTTCTTTGGAGCCATTAGAATGTCGCTAATGTCCAAATTTATTCAAGTAAACAAACTAAATAATGCAAACAACAAACCTAACCTCGTTTTAGACTACAATACA
This sequence comes from Platerodrilus igneus, assembly GCA_036346225.1. Classification (NCBI taxonomy): domain Eukaryota; kingdom Metazoa; phylum Arthropoda; class Insecta; order Coleoptera; family Lycidae; genus Platerodrilus; species Platerodrilus igneus. The sequence continues at coordinate 4,526,824 of JARFIW010001599.1, forward strand.
ACTTTAAACTTTACCAGAGATACTAATAACAATAATTATACAATAACTCACCTGTGTTTAAATAAGATTAAACAAGAACAAACAATTTTCAATTAATTAATCTCTGTAAATATGTATTACAAGAAAGTTGCAAACATATATGTAAACATTTAATTACCATTTAATTATACCTTTTGAATAATGTGTGTTTGTAACAAACAAACAACATATATTAACAAAACTGCAATAACTTTTGATAAATAATTGTAGTAAATCAGTATTTTCAAGAAACACAACCTACAATGTTTGTTTACAAATGCAAATGATTTAGAAATGAAATTATGTTCGACTTAATGCGCCACCTTATGGGTATTGCCCGAAGTCAAACATTCAAAATAATATTCGCTGTAAAGAAAGCGATATAACGCCGGTAATAAAATCTGTAATGCAGGTGTTGAAGCACACTATACTACAAATACCTTAATTTATTAAGTACATAACCAAAGTCGAAATTATTGTTTTTAATGGATGTAAATCCAGGACTGTTGCAAATTCAGGCTGAAGTGACCAAGAAATGATGCGTACAGATTGCGAAAGATTGCGAAATTCGAAGGACCTTTTAATATGTTTGTGATTCAACACAATGTGTAATGACATATGGTTATCAGCAGTATGGCTTTCAAATTTATATCAAAAATTATTATACAAATGTAACAAGTACAAATTATTAATTGGTTATAACAAAACGAACATACCTCCAGTAGTTTTCTGAGCAAGTACGGTACACTGAAAACGGCGATGATTAAGCGGTTTGGTTCACTTGAAATCACGCACTTCAGCCATATGGAGCAGCTGCACTTGTTGTTGCTTGTAGTTCGAAATTACGAAAACGAATGCTAACAAATGCCAAATCGTCTTCTTCTCTTCTGATTGGAGATAATTCGGCATATTTACGACAATTGGCGATTGTAATGCACCAATTTCAAAATAGTTTTATTAACAACTGGAGTTGTTTAAAAACGCGAAATAAATTGTGTTTTATTTTAAAATGAATAAAACGGGAATACGAACCAACCAGAGTAATTAACAGGAGGTGATTAACCAGAGCCCTGTTTTATTTATGTTAGAAATTGTATTTTACTAAATCGTTGTTTACTTACGTCTATAATAGATCGGCTCACACTTGCACAATTTGTACACTTTTCAAAATGATTTTAATTTACTTTCGTATCACTGGTTACGAAAATAATTTAGCACTTCAGAGTATCGTCGTAGTCCAGTTTAAAATGTATACTAAACTCGTCGCTCAATTGTTATCGTATTTAAAGGCCCTACCTCTCTTGTGTTCCATTCGTTTCTTGACGTGTTGGGGCAACACCTTCTGCCTTTATCTTTGTGTACTCCGGAAATTTTACCAATTGTATAGTTCAAATATTCGGATGAATGCTTGACTTGTCAAGTATTCATTCACATACCATAGTATTTAATTGATAAATCCCACGAATTTCCGTTTATTAAGTCACGTATACATTGTTTATTGCTTATTCTAACCTAAACCAAAATAAATTTGGTGTTTGTTTATTTCCTAGGTAATGTTGGATTTTTGAACAAATGTAATACTTTATGTCACGTACGATTTTCAAATAATGCATAATTTTATACTGCGTATACGATGATATATTTAACGCACTTGTTGAATATTTATCAAGCCAATTCATATAAGTTTGCCGTTGATTTAATTTTGATGCATTTTGTTACGTTTTTAAATCTTATCTTTGCTCGTAACTACTCTTGGATATTTCTATTTCTTATGCGTTTAATCTCTGGTAGTATTATATACAGTGTGCTCTCAACTAACAATATGTATAGTGACCTATTTACTTTTATAATATCTGCAATTATGTGCTTTTGTTAACTGTAAGTTTCTTTTATTCATTCTACGACCCCTGTGACTAAACCTACCCCTAAACTACCCTATAATTATAGCAATATATATATATATATATATTATATATATATATATATATATATATATATATATGTATACATATTGCTATGTTCTCCTCTTATTTACGCCCCATCGTTTGGGCGACCATATAAATAATGCTATGAACTCCCTCCAGAAACTTACTTGGGTTTTATCTTCTAAAGGCCTTGTATCGACCAATAACAAAACTTGATGTGATACCGCCTTACTCGTTATCAATGGCGTATTCAACTTATAGCTCCTCCTTTATTGTTTAAATTATTTAAAATACACTTTTCAATTAATTAATGTTGTAAATGTCATTTATCAAAAATCATATACTATTCAATCTATCTAAAGTCACCAAAAACCAATTGTTTTTATAAAAAAAAGCTTGAAACGTTCAAAATCCTTTGGTCATATAACGCACTTTATACGTATGCAAGTCCTTTGTTTTGTAGACTTCGTCACATTAATTTGTATTAAGCAAATTTAATATTCAATATTTAAATTCAAATAGAAAAATAATGTCTTATAACTAAAAATCTAACTTGGTCTATTTTTTTCTTGCAATCAACGCATCCATTATCAGCTAGTATTTTCCATGCATTATGCCATCCATTTGTATCAAAATTATTTTCCCTCATTTCAGAATTATCATATACCCATTTGAAATACGAACCATTGCATTTAAATTATTGTCATCACCCTCTGGACTACCATTATTAAACTTAGACTTATGCACCCCAAATTATTGTCGTCTCATTTAGACTTATTCTCACCAGACTCAGAATTTATTCTCATCAATTTCCCCAAACTTAGAATTGGATTATCATTCTCCCCAGACTAGCAATTCTTAGTTTATGCTCCCCGGACTCGAAGCCCTATTATTATTACGTTTTGGTTTAAATAAATTCCCCAAAATCTACTTACGTTTAATCGGCAATCATAATTTTCATCTTCATCGCACTTAAACAATTATTTCACTTTAAAATTATTTTTACGTGTTGCACTAATGTTTCAAAGTGGCGCACCTCGGCTTTTGTTGAGTTGAAAACTGAGTTCGTTATCACTGTCCCTGTTAATATATGATTGATCTCCTACTCCGTCAGTAGGCATGGCTTACAAACTCGTCGCTAATTTTAACCAATCAAGTCTTTGCATTTAAAGTATTTTCTGATGTAACTTTCTCTGCCTTCAAAGTAATTGTGGCTTGCTCGCAGGTGCCTCGTTATCAGACATGCGGTGTTTTGACGAATCTAATCGCTTTTCCATGTTGTACACAAACAACTGATGCAATTCGACTTTCAATTTTCATATATGCTTGTTATTTACGCAATTTTTAATCTAATCGTCTTTCTTTATCAAAATTGTTAACTATTTGTACGCATTTACACTATGCTTCTCAAGGCTCTATTTCTTATCTCCGTATTAACCTAATTGTTTGGAACTCTTTTAAATGCGTGTTTAATTACACTTTATTATGTTTATCTATAAATACGCGTGCTTCCACTGAAAAATATCATTATTTGCATTGCCTAAATTAACTAAAACTGTATCTACAGGGTGTTGAATATTTACTATTTACTTAATGCATGTATTCCTTATTTCTACGCTAACTATGCGTCTTTCTGTGTCTATTTGCATCGCTTAAAACTATTTATACTTTATATACAGGGTGTTGACTGCTTACTATTTACAAACTATCTCCATTTCTCAATTTTCTATTAAACAAATGCAGTTTTCTGCTTCCTATTGTAATTTCTAATTCCTGCACGACCTTTGCTATAAAATACACCCTTAAACAACCCCTTATCACAGCATAATATATATATATATCATCATTTTATGCAAGTGTTAGTTATTCAAACTGTTACAATAAAAAAGTGAATACTGGAGTTTAGGTACCAATACTTACTAGGTTTGTACTTAATTATTTTATAAATTGCTGTAAATATTAATAATTTATTTACAATCACTATCAATATTATACTCCATTATAATAAGAGTTTAAAGGGTTCTAAAATAATCCTTCAACATATAGTTTGAAATTTGAATTTTGATAAAAGATACAATCTCAACAAAATTTAAAATCTAACTTGCATAGAATACTGAGAATATAAGATTTAGTTTTCGTAAGCCCTATTTTGCCAAATCAAAGACAAATCAAGAATTGTAAGGTTTGAGAATAAATTTTCTACTAAGCTCAGAATTCTCATTAACTTGTCGTTGCCTTCTACCCGTCATAACTTTGTAATTTTCAATAGTCGCTTAAGATTTGCTTGTTATTATATAACATCCTAAGAAAGGAACATGTGTTGCTTTCTCAAAGACTAAACTTTATAAGGAGGGATTGTCGTAAACATTACTTCCAAAAGGATTGAGTAACATTGTTACATCGTAAGCGCGTTGGAATCATCGCGTACACAATGGAAAGGTCGAATTCGCTAAATTAAGTTGACCAAATATTTTGGTGAAGTAGAAAGAGAAGTGAAAAGCTAAATGAGGAATTTTTAGTATTCTAGTCCAAACTTAACTTTACTCTTTTCCGAAGTTTGGAATCAATATTGTAAGTTATTTATGATAATAGTATATTATTTTATACGGAGAAGAAGTGGATCTTTTTGTGGCGCGTCTCTGTTTGCCCGCCAAACGCTAGTGAGACGGGCAAAGATGCAAGTCGAGAACAGTCACTTCTCCTCCACGTAAAATATACTATTTTTTCTTCAAACGTTCTGCCAAATTTACGGAAATTTCTAATTTCCAAATAATGATATAATTTTACAGATACGAATTTTCCGTGTCTGTTTAATGTCAAAAGTTGCTTATGATTATTTTTTTTTGACACAAATTCATTTAACGTAATAATTACGTGGTTGTTGTTGTATAAGAAGTTCTGAAATTGAATCTGCAGCAAATGAAGCAAGTCACGCCTCGAACCGACAAAATCCGGGAACAAACATTGTGCTTTAATTGTTATTTATCGATATTTATATTATTGTTTTGCGTCAATTATTTGATAATTGTTATGGTGATACTATTACCTTCGGCGACTGTTAAAGGTAAAGTAAAACTGTCGCCGGTAAAATGATGAAATTTTTCCCAAGCCGAATCAGTTAAATAATGACGTAATATTTTAATGTTTGAAGAAAAATAGTATTTTGTGTATCTAGTGGTAAAAGCAATACATTCCCGGACGACAATGTAAAATGTTGGCCTCGACTAGCGCCTCGGCCAACAAGCATTGAGTGTCCGGGAATGTACTTTAACTACGAAGTGCACATAAGTACTTAAGCAAGGGGCGTACCAAATCAAAAAACCTGTTTTCTTATGGGATTTAACATGGGAAGTTCAGAGGTCCATTTTAGCCAGATAAAAAGGTCATTCATATGCAATCTACAAATTCGTCGACATTCAGAAAATGCAATTTAATGTGTAGTAGACGTGTAATAGAAAATCTGCATTGAAGAATGTTAAAAAATCGTTCACGGAGATACGTTGTTATTGTTGTAGTGATTTTCGATGAAGATCGTCGTCTTTGATGAAACGTCGCAGCGACCGCGCGTCTGCACGGTCGTATGTAGGCGCTTTTGTGTTATGAGATGGTAGGTTTGTATTAAAGGATGCAGTAATTTAGTTAAAAATGGAAAACGGTAAAAAAAATAGGAGAGATAAGATGATAGGCCACATACTACGGCACGAGGGAATAGAGCGGAATATATTAGAAGCAGAGATAGGAAAAAAGAGAAGAGAGGTAGACCTGAGTGAGAAATCAATGGAGGTACGCATTCAACCAGTCCCAAGATGGATAAACTAATGACGAAAAAGTAAGAGTACTTAAACATGATGATTATTATAAGCAACTACAAGTATTGGTTGGGCAGTATTCTCGAATAATGTTAATTGTGTGTAGGGATTTACTGCAAAACTATTAATTCGGCAAATGTCTAAGTGTTGGGGAATTTTGGTAGCCACAGGCTGGTTAACCCCCTTTCACTGAATCTCAGTGAAATAGGGCATAAAATTATAAAGGAATAGAAGGGGAACCGTATTGTATACGGTGTAAGAATTTCAGGAAACTGTGTCGGCTAGTTCAGAATATAAATAAGTGCAGGAACGTGTCCAACCAGTTTTGTGACAGAAAACCTAATGACGAAAAAATAAGCGCAGATAAATCTTATTATTATTATAAACAACTACAGGTGTTGATTGTGAAATATCTGCAACTAATGTTGACTGTAAGACAAGACATATTGGGAAAAATATTAAATTGGCAAATGTTCAAGTGCTGGGGGAACTTCACAGCCACGGGCTGCTTACCCCCTTTCACAACCACTGAATGTCGGAGAAATAGGGTGTATAATTGTAAAACAATAGAAGGGGACCGAACTGCATCTTACAAGAAAGAACAGCGTCTATGATAAAAGACAACAAACCGAAACAAGAAAAAAATTGTTGAAAGCATATGTGTGGAGCACAGCACAGTGTGCCTATGAAATACGAGCAGTAGGAAAAGCCGACAGAAAAAGCCTTTTGGAATGCTGTGCTTCAAATGTATGAGGATGATAGCATGGACAGACAAAGTTAATAACAAGTCGGTTATAGAAATAGTAAGGGAACAAGGAAAAATAGAAGGGCAGAATACGTTCTAAAGCATTTTTGGAGAATAGTATGGGATATATTACAAGCAGAGATAGGAAAAAGGAGGTAGATGTAGACCTAGATCAGATAGTGATAGATGCCGACTATGCAAATTTCAGGGAAATGTGTAGATTAATTCAGAATAGGAAACAATAAGGGAACGCGTCTAACCAGTTTCAGGAGTGAAGACCTAATGGTGATGATGATGCGGTTTGGGTATACTTATGTCGGAAATCGTCAGTCTTATCAAAATTGACCAAATGCCATTTCATAGAGAATTAATGAAGATGCTTTAGCTATGGACACGTTTGTCCTAACTCTAATAGTTCCTGTAGGAATAATAAAAACACAGTCTGCAAGACATTTGATGGAATAGGGGGGAACGTAAGCGGTGGAATGGCAGGAAGTTTTCGTTATTAATTGAATACATACTCTTGATTGTATGTACAAAATTCAGCTAGTTGCCACGCAACGTAACTGCAATTTTGAACTAACAATCCTGGGCTAAATTGCCATCTATACCTTTAAGAATATCTCGTATATATAATATTTTCTAACAAATAAGTCCTAAATATTATACTAATAAGTTTTTCTTGTATGTTGCATCTAAAGTTTTTCGCCTTGACTTTGACAGATAAACTTTAAACTAACTACATTTCGCATGGAGTTTTCTAAACATACTTAGCAATTCCTTATAGATTTTAACTTCAAGGGTTTGTTAGGAGCAGCTTCTATTTGATCAAAAAGCAACTCTTCGCATTTCATTTTCTTACATGTTAATAGCTTGGGAGTTGTTACGAACACACAAATAAAAATCTAGGTTGCCAAATATTCCACGTTCTTAATTCTACTGTAGTCTGAATGATACACTAATTGATATCGTTTTGGAACATTTCCAAGCGTCGCGTAGTCGTTTGTATGTTTATGTTTACATAAATATTCATATCAGATCACAATAAGAATGTCAGTGTTCTACATTTTACGTGACTAACTTTAAAGAAATTTTTCATCCGTGGTTTAATAGTCGATTCAAACATTTGATATTTTCAGGAAACTCTTACTGTGCGTTGGTAACTATTATCTTGCAACAGCTTTAGATATTATTTGCTGTTAAAAAGTATAACGCTTTTGCCATACCAGAAGCGGTAGTTAATGTTTTTTAACGATCTTCCATGGTTATAAACATATATTTTCAATCGTTTGATGGTAAAGTTCATGTCATGCTTTGTTTACGTGACTAAGTTTTCAAAGCTTTTCATATCAATGCTATTTTATACTAAATTCACTAATAGACGTTTGTTGTACTATCAAATAAAAATCTTTTAAAAACACTTTTATAAATTTTTTGATTTATAAGTGTTTTGTAAAAGTGGATTCCAGAAAATATACCAAAAACAATTTATGAAAAAATCAATTTACCATAATATAAATTTTTCTATTAAATATTTGCAGAGAAGTAGATTTGCAAAAGTGTAATTTTGTTACTCCTCTGGGTGCGTAAAGCTTTCATTTTAATATTAGGAATAGGAAGTTTTATCATCCAAAAAGATAACTTTATATTCCTATCATTATTATTGGTAGAGTAGAATTTATTTAAGAAAATGTACCTCAGCATACGCACACGGCTAAAACAGTGTCAGATTAGACCATTGTTTGTAAATAGGCGTATTCGTTCAGCATTTCAGTGACGTAGATAATTTGCTGTTAAATGTGAATTGACATTTGTGCCTTTGACATTCTATATTTATTTCTTACGCTTTTATAGTTTTCTTTCTGTTTCTTTGTGTGTTATGCCTTGCTTATTCGCGTATTCGCCATGTGAATTTATACCACCAACAAAAGAAAACTTGATTTTTAGAATATTTACTCTATGGGAGTGTTTACAAAACCCTAAAAATTATTAAATCCGCTTCGCCACTGACTTTCAAAGTTTGCGCATATGTCAAATGACGTACAGGCTCTTTTTAAATAAATTCCACTCTACTATGCATAAAAAAATTGTGGTTATAACTTTTAATGAACTAAAGGTGACGAACCTATAAAATATTGATGTGGCTTGAGAAGCACGCATTTTCACACTTTTTGAACAGAGTGCACTTATCGCGTTTAGGCAATGAGAAGCGTTTTTATGAATAACGAGGTCATGGGTAAGACGCGTTTTAAACGGGATTTCAGGGCAGCGGCCCTCGCTTTCCTTACACCTTCCCGTCCAATTATCTTTGATAGGTTGTAGATTTAACATACTTCACTGCAGGTAGCTGAGAAAAAAATAAGCTCCTACCCAACGCAACCTGCTGTTTATTAAGAGACCGGCATGAAGTTTTCGAAGGAGCAACAGAACTTAAACCCTACCTTAAACGACGACGAATAATTAGAGGTAAGCTATTTTTAGATTATTCGCAATTTGCATTTTCCATTATATGTCAATTTTCCCAATGCAACGTCATCTGCTGAATCATACTGGTACTGAATATTTATTTACCTTTAACGGTTTACCATAATAATTTATCGAAACAAAAATTTTTGAAAACCGTAGACTTCCTTAATAGACTTTTTTATTTGAACCTTTATTTGAAATTCTGTTTTTATTGGCAGTTTGAAGCCGCATTAATTAAAGGCAACTCTGAACTAATATATTCTTGATACTATTATTTCTTATTAATACCTTTCTTTGCTTTTGATTGGTGTATTAACATAATTTCTTCTTATTGGGTATAGTTAGAAATTTAAAGAGCTTAAATACTTAAGCTCTCAATAGCAGTTTTATTTTATACGAAATTGTGTTTGAGTCAACACCGAATTGGCACCCGAGTACATAACTAGTGAAAACCACAAACATAAACCGTCGATCGACGGTTTCTTATTCGATATAGATAAAAAGTAGGAGAGAAAATATATTGTATATGTAAAAGTATTGTGAAATATAGTGAAATATAATAAACATATTACAACGGAAAACGATGCAATTGTTAAAACCAATGGAACTCAGAATCACATAGCTAATTCAACAGACGTAGAAGGACACAAGGTAATGAACACCATTAAAGGTGCTAAATATATTTCCGATGTACCACATAACATTAAATCAAACACAACTGTTTGAATCGGCTAAATTGTAGGCACTAAACTTGCAAAGGTGTGCAGCATCGAAAAAACCATGTACAAACTTGGAATCAAAGGCCCCGGTGTTACTTTCTCGCCTCAGTACTGTTCTGCTATCAGACTAATAAAAAAATAACAAAAAGAAACAGGACCAATTTATGTTGCTCGTAGAGTAGACTAAATACTAATTTTTACACGGGAAAGAACTTTCAATCTTTGGTTCAGGTTGACTATTGGTACGACAACGTAACGACTGTACCAAGTCTATTCTATCGATTATAGATACTTTACGGACTAAATCGTAATACTTTTGTTTGTTTGATTTTCGCCGTCTTGTCTAATAAAACTAAAAGTGCATATCCTCGATTCTCTAAAATGTATAAAAGCCTCATCGACAACTATCCTAACAGATTTTACTGGTTGCGCTTGTGGTATTTGTACCCCTAATACTCCGTATTATTTCATTTTCGTACATTTTTTATCGTTACCCTCCTAGTGCGCTTCCGCGGATCCCCGTTATAAAGGATCATCCTCATTTGGACTATCTAGTAAAAGGAACCTTTCCAGCAAATACTCCTCCGGTATATTGTCCATCATGTTTTTTAATGTTACTACGCTCATTCTACTTCTATTTACCTCTGGCGACTAAGTATGCGGTTTTCCAAGTTTTTTATCAGAGTTGCGCTTGCAACGCTCCTTCCATTTTGTTGTTTGCATTTCTTCGATATGTGCTTTATGCTTTCAGATACATTGGTTATGCTTGATTTTCAGTTGTTTTGGTTTGCATGCTAATACCGACGTCTTATATTTTACATTTCGAATAGTACATTAGTGAGTTCGGCAACAGTTACGCTCCTGTTGTAATCTCCTTTCGTGTGCTATTAATTATCTTTTTCTCGTTTTGTGCTCCAATTTCCGTTTCCAAACTTTCAATTTGTGTTCGGATGGAGTAACTTCGTCTAAGTTTAGTCACAACATGTTAATCCCCCCGATTATATTTTGATTACCCCTGACTTGTACTCGCATTCCTCTAAAACGGTTAGTAATATGCTGTCGTTTATTACCATTAGTTCACATTCGGTGAATTAGCCCACAGACTGCAATGTAGTCATCTTCTACACTTATGTCTTTACTCCAACCTATCTTCCTTTTTATGCTTTCCACTTAAGATACCATACCCTCGGTGTTTGGGTTATATCGATTCAAATACAATTGCGCGCTGATACATAATACTTTACTCCTGCTTCCATTAAACGGATTGTTTAATAGTTTGCACACGTAATTGCAATACTTACCTCCTTACCCCTCATACACACAAACATACACACACGCAGGCAAATACCCACGCGCGCGCGCGCCTTCACAAAATCTTCTGGTACAAACACCTATATAAACGTTCTATCGATTTAAACTTCTGCCAGAATCTTCATTAAGAAATTTCGCGTTCATTTTCTTTGTGCCAAATGTAATTGCGCAAGTTTAGTTTTTTGCACTTTTCGGATCTCTTTTTCATTGACGATAATCTATGCCTTGTATGATAGCATTTTCTCCGGCATCCGCTCGACTTAGCGTTTTGGAACATATCGACCTTGGCGCAACTACTTCTTCTAACTTTCTCCTCATCATACCTCACACAGTAAGGTCTTGCCTTCTGGCAATTTTTAAACTGCTACCGATCTTAGCGAAGGTTCCACACTAGTGAATCTCTTTCTTGAACTCTATTGAGCTGTCGCCGCTTTCGTAGCCCCTGTAACGCTGGATCATGGAGAAATGGTTTCAGGTCCGGAGTCGTTACCTCATGAGGTTTACCGCATCTTTGAGGGTGTGTACTCAAGGCTAGTGGGTTATTTCGAAGACCATGTAGGTGAAGACATCCCCGGAACCATTCCTACCAAACCTAAACTTTTTCTCAGGTGGTCTTGTAGCTTTACAACATTGTAATGCAAATGTTGACTAACGATCATCCGTATTAAATATTCGCTCTTCATTTCCCTTTCTACATTACGCAGAACACACCGCGATTCCTCCTTATCAATGTTTTCTATGGTCGAATCTATTCAATTTTTTTCAACGTTCGATTTTAGCTCTTTAGACGTCTTCATGCCTTGCACACCCTACTATAATGCCCCCTGTAACCTCGTGGGTTTGCCGCAACAAATTATTCTCACGCTGGATCTGAGTTCTTCTTGAACGTCGTTATGCCGCCGTCATCCTTCTGGCCAAAGTTCGTCAACTTTAAATACCAACATAATCCAAGCCAACTCTGCGCGATGTTCCTTACTTTACGCTCCGCCGTCTGTGTGCTCGCTCCTTAGTCCGCAAAACACAACTGCTGAATGCTCTTCCTTCCCTCTCACCTGCCACCCTGGTAAAGATTTTCTTTCCATTATCCCGGTGGACCACAACGCCAACAACTAACGCGATCAATATCAAATCACAAAAATACCTACAACCAACTGCCCTACAAAGATGCACAAGCAAGAAAGACAAAAATCAATTAATGCCCTCAAACTTAGATTTTAATTTCAATATATCTTATTTTGTTTTATTAGTTTATTTATTAACAAATGTAGATAATTTGAGGTTTCGTTCTTCTTTAGTTCACTCAACACAGGCTGATATTGTAACGGCTACTTCGTAACCGTACAAATTTGTACATATTTTTGTTCGTTAGCGTAGCCTGAGCCCGCATGTTGTTATTTTGAAATTCAACAGTCTTGATAATTTTCCAGAACATTGTTTAATTCTGATCTATTTTTGGTACCAGGCCGTGTCAGGTTAGGGTATTATTGTATTTAATGCATAGCATTTTCACTTTTAAATTCATTTGCTATTAATAGCGAAATAGAATATCGTAAATTTATACTTTCGGTTGTGATAAGAATAAATTTATGAACCTTGTACACAGATGTGATATCTTGTTAATTCACTTTTGGGTATGACGTTGTAAGAAGCAGTTGGGTCTGCAGAAAACTACGAGAATTTCTTGTTGAAATAAAAAGTTGGCTGGTGCCTATATACAATTTAGAAGTGTATACTTTTTCCGAAGTACTCGGGATTGTTCAACTAGAATCTAATTATTTCTGGAGGGTCTATTATATGATAGTAAGCAGTGGTGCATTAGAAACTTTGGTCGACAGGTGTCGAAGAAGTAGTTGCAGATTCGCTGATTTTATAGTCTTGCTTGAGAGGTAATTAATTGATATCATAATGTAACGTATTTTGAATGATTTGTTATCGACAGATAGGTAGTAAGAAGTTGAAGAAAACTGGTTCCGTACCGATTAGAAATTGTATATGAAATATTAATCCCGTGATAGCACGGTTAGTTAAATTAGGAATTCTAAAGTGTGTTCATAGTTTATTTTAGGGTTTCAGCGTCAGGTTTCAGTTCGGTGTCGTTTTAGTTTCATGGTTCAGGTTCAGTTTGATTTTCTGCCATAAGGATTGCCTACACTTAAATATCTAAGGACTAAGATCTAAAGGATAAGAATGAATAAGACTAACAAATAAAATTACGATCTATTTACATCTGTTGGAGGATCAACGCCGTGAAGGTTTGGAGCGTAAGGTCCTGGAGGCGGTTGGAAACGGATAGTATAAAACTGCGGTGTCGTGAGTACTAATATTAAAACACAAGGGTGCAAAATAGAACTTAAAGCGACTAATAGTCGAACTCTCATTATTTTACTTGATGCCTAAACATGGCAAATTAATTTGTGAGGTAAATTGTAGGCCTTGAGACTGAAGCCTAATATTAATTATTATTAGGTCGAGCTTTTGCCAAGTTTGCAAAGTTTAGTTATCCATAGTGCACTTAGTGGAAACTTACGATAAATTATTTTGTTTCGTTATTTTTTTTCTCTTAGATAAACTGGAGAAACGAGAAAAGTCAAAGTATCTTGTCTTCAGCCTTGGCAACCAGGTAATAATAATAAAATAATTATTTTCTTACAATAATTTCATTGGTCTTTATATGTTGAGTTAGGCCACATTTTGGGGTCTTGTATTTATTATATATATATATATATATATATATATATATATATATATATATAAATATATATATATATATATTTTATAGCCTAACATTTTACGCTATTCCCCAATTCGTAAATACCTTTCGGCAATTACTATTTCTATATTTTATATTTATTAACTCGCGTGTATTAATTTTAAAACAGCTTGTAATTAATTATAGATTGCATCGTTCTTGTCTGGCCGTCGTATAAATTTTGTTCCTTATGTGAATATCAAGTCTAGATAATAGGCGATAAGCGGTAATAGCAACGAGTTGAATAAACAGATGAGGAGTTGTAGTTTTGTGCTTGGTTCCTATGCATTAATTACGTTGAAAATACTGTTTCTTCTTTGCTTTTGACAATAGTGAGAATTAATGCGGGACTGTTTCTTTTTGCCTTCATGAACAAGCACGACGCGATTTTAGTTGTTTCTCCTGTGAAGTGAAAGTTGTATATTGACTGTAAAAAAGTGTAGTTCTGATTGCTTTGAAGGAAGGATGCTATATAGACAACGTGTTTTACTCAACCACACGTGCTGTTACCGATTGTTTTCTTAGTTGAGTTTCTTTTTGAAATAACGGGTGTGTACGGAACATTTGACGGACGGTTTTAGTGATACGCGTACTTAACTAATTTGTGGTTTTAGTTGTTTGTCTTGTGAAATAATAGTCGTAGAACTTGCTAAACTGACCGATTCTTTCTTTAGGAAAAACTGTGTGTGCGATCTAGTTTCGCGGTCCTTTTCTTCTCAGAGTAGCGCATACTTTGGATTATTTAAATACGTAACAAGTTATTCAAGTATGTGTAATATATAAATATTTGGTAAGAGCAGCGTGTGCTTTTATAATTTATTTTGCGACAGTGTAGTAGGTTAGGTCTTAAACATTCAAATATTACTGGACGGTGGTTGGTTTAATTGGGTGGTTAATAGCCAACGGTTTAGTTGCGTCTCAGGGGTAATCACCCTGGCGCTCATTGAAATTTTACATTTGCACTCTCTGCCCCGAGAGACCCACGCCCATCGGCTCTTGACTAGCTTACATGAAATGCAACTGTTTTCTGTATGTCCAGTGTAAAATAACAACAGGAGTATTATATACAATCTTTGTCCCTGCAAATTCTGGTTAGGGTGACAATATACAAGTAAGTTTAAAATTTTAACTTTTTTATTGTGCATGATGCTTTTCTAATTTAATAGTAAGAGAGTTATGTGATGAATGGACCTTCCGTTAGTTACTTATTTTTACTCTATATGGGACGAAGTGACGTAACAGTTAATTCGTGCAACGGCTAGTCTTCAGTAATGTGGGATAGATTTTATAAAGCATACATGTTCCTCTTAGGGATATTCAAGCTGTATCACTTCTACTAAATACTATACGCTCACCATGCAAAGTCTTTAAACTTCCTTGTCAATGTTTTACCTTTGATTATTCGGTATGTACTAAACGCTTTAAATAGGCGTACATTAACTACTCGTATATCACATCGGCGTTCTTTCTTCCGCGTCCAAAATGTGTTTTTTCATTAACGGCTTCGGATCTGAGTATTGTCACGACAACTACCGTACCTTTTCCGACATCCTAAGGTTACGTTTCAATCGAATTTGCAAGTCTCTCTTGATTATCTGGTGTTCACTAATCTGAACTGATTTGCACCTTTTTTACTATCCGTGGATTTTTATAAGTTTTACGTCACATGGTTCTTTGTATGCTATTTTCGTGTTCACGGACTGTGCGTTTAAAATGTTTTATTGTGGAGGTTGTTGCTAGTCTGTGCGTGTATACCGTCATCTATTACATCGGTTTTTAATTGCAATACGGATGACTGCGTCATTTGTAGCGTTCCCAACACATTTTCATGCATGGTTTTATGTGTGTGTGGCTTTTAAGGCGTATCTTTCGTGGTTAGTATTTCTGGAATCCATGGGAATTTGTACAAGAGAACTTTATTGTAAACGATTATTTCCCGGTTTCTGTCTGTATTTTTTTTTAATTTAATACTATGGTATGTAAAGTACAGATATTTATTAGCGTTTATGTTTATTGTAATTACTACTTTCCTATTTTAATTCTATATTTTAATTTATATTTTATTGAAATTGCATGTTATTATATGTAAACTGCCCAAACCTTATAATATTTGTGAGAGTGCTGTTTATGAAAAGCTCATCTAACTAACTGAAATTAATATACTCATTTCTACTACCTAATGTTTGTTTAAGTAGCGCACCAGCGCTATGTGCGCCAATAAGCCTCATTACCGATTTCACTTCAAAATTATTTAATTGAGTTCATCACGATCGCTACTTGCTGCAATCAATCGATTCTTTCACAAAATCGGAGTCAAGCAACACTTGTAAATCAAAGCACAAAACAATATCTATGAAATGTGCGATTATCTTTCTGGTTTAATACAAACGAGTCGCTGTTATAGTAACTCTTACAAAAGCAAATTTTTCGAAACCTTAATGAACGTTTAACGATATTTCTAATCCCAACCGCATCTAAAACCTATTGTTTATATAAAATAAACTACTATCTAATTAAGGTTAAAATGATAGTAAACAACTTTTTAAGAATTCGTACTGTAGTATATTTTATTAGCTTATACGAAGGAATAATACAAAATAAATAGTTTGTAAACGCTCTTCCGTTAAGCTCTGATTAAGATAACCAAAATTATTAAAAAATTTAAAGATTGCCCACAAAAACGTTTCAAAAATATACTTAATTAGTTTCAAATTAGTTTTTTAATTAATAGGAGCAAATGATAATATTTCAGTCCGCTTCTCCCGTCAAAAACGGTTTAGAAAACTACATTTATATTTAAATTTCAATCCATTTATCAAATTCAAATTATTAAAAAATTTGCTTATAATTTAAAATATCTTTATATTATTAAAATCCAAAAGAGAATATTTTCGTGTAGAAAAAATATAATAATAAATTTTTTTTATAAAATTACAGCTTAACGCTTTCGGCGTTAGCCATCTTTAGTGCCACTACAAGTAAGCATGTGAAAGTTATATAAATCAAAATTTACGATAGATATTTACTGTCAACGTAAAAATTAATATTCTATCAGACTATTACATTAAAAATAGGACATTTTAAGTATTAAATTAATATCGCAACAATAAAGACTAGTTAAATAATTGATTGTTCCAATAAATTTTGATTACATCTTGTCTACGTCGTTGATCAAGTCGAAAAAGACAAATTGTTATACTTCTGTAATGACAAGTAAGGAGTGCAATCCAAAATGTGGATCACTGCATTAATATTAATGAAAATAAATCAAATGTATTTGATATTTTAAGCCAATGTAGTTCGATCAATTTAGACGTTTGTGTATTGGAATAAAATTTCTATTAAGATTAATTTGGGTGTTTAAACAAGTGGTATTTCTTAATAATTCTCTTTCAATTTCTAGATCTTCAAAAAAGTCAAGTCTATTAAAGTTTTTTGAGGTAATATTATGTATTAATTGCGAATGCAAATTAGGTTCGAAAGTGTGTAATAAACACACTTTCGAACCTATGTGGTGACCAAATGCTGATTTATCCATTTGTTCAAATGTTTTTTATTCTCACCTTCAGTGGTCTGCAAGTTCTACCAATATAGGTAGCCTGACAATCTCTACAATTTAGTCTATATACACCACTTTTTGACAATAGTTGAATAGGGTCTTTAGAGTTTACTAAATGTTGTTTTAACATGTTACATGATTTGAATGATAAAGAGATTGAGTTGCTATACTTTTCTATTGCTTATTTGATTTTGTTATTAAGGTTAGATTCTATAAAGGGGATTGAAATGAAAGGTTTTTCAGATGTATTTTCAATGGGGGTGATATAAACTTGTCGAATGAGTTTTTTATTCTTTATACTATTGATCAATTTAGAAATAAGATTGGGGTTATAACCATTGATAATTGCTATTTGTTTTATTATATTAACTTCTTGATTAAAGTTTGATTTAGATAAAGGAACATTGATTAGTCTAGTAGTATAACTATGGAGAAGCTGGGACAGCCCTTTTTAAAAGGTCATAAATATCTTGTAAAGGGTGTGTGTATTATGGAAAAGAGAAGTATGTATGTGTGAAGGTCATGTATGTGTAGGTGTGTGTGTGTGTTAGTATTAGTTAGGTTTGAGGATAACGATAGTATGGCTATGGAGAAGCTGGCCGGCCCTTTTTAAAAGGATCATAAATATCTTGTAAAGGGTGTGCGTATTATGTAAAAGAGAGGTATGTATGTGCAGGTGTGTGCGTGTAGGGTGTAGGGTATGTATGGTTTGTCGGTGATGTTAACGTGGAAGTCGTGCCGCCCTCGTGATAAAAGTGTGTGTGTGTAGATATCGATCGGGGGGGCGGTGTTGTTGTCGTTTTATTTTCGAAAAGAAAGGTATGTATCGTTATGTGTATAGGTGTGTAGGGGGGGCGTGCGTGTTTTAGTCTAAGACGAAATATCGTAAGGGCGCGCAAGTGGTGCGAACGTGTTTTGTTTTAAGAGCGTGTTTTGGGGGTGGTCGCGATCGAGAATAAGTCTGGGTAAATAACCGCAAGGGTTTTTTTTTATTACAGGTGTCGATAAGAAAAAAAATTGCGATGGCCTTTTTAAAAGGGCTGTCTCAGCTTCTCCATAGCTATACAACTGACGTAATCGTATTTTTGCTCAAGATGGTTCGATCGATGACGTGTGCGTGTATTTTTGCCCTCCGAGAGAAGATGATGAAAGTGCGCTATTTAATTCGTATACAAATACAGGGTCATGATTATCTCATCGGACACACGTGCAAGACGTTTCAAGTAAACTTTAATAATTTGGAAATGTTACGCTCGATGTTTTCGTAGGCAATTATGATGAAGTATTTAAAATAACGCAGAGATTTCAGATCGTGGGGCAAGAGAAAAAAAAACGGGGTCGCGATTATCTCATCGGACACGTGCAAGACGTTTTAAATGTAATTGTTTCGGTATAAATGGCAAAAAAGTTCTTCCTTAATTTTGTGTGCATTATATGAACCCAAAGCATATACGATGACGAAATCGTATTTTTGCCGAGAAATAAAAAGTGGTCGTAAATTTTGTATAGTATACATTCATTATATAAAGCGGAAGTTAAAATATAAATAATCGAGTATGTTTGTATAATTATTTTTTATTATCGAAGTCGGGAATCGCTTTTGTTAAAACATTGTATGTATAAAAGATAGCTTCTTGGAACGCGTAAAGAAAATACTGTAGTTTCATGATTACATCATTCGTGAGTAAGTTTTAATTTCAGTACACATCGTTTTGCATCATTAATTATATAGGAACCCATTAATTTTAACAAATATGGGCTCATAAATCCTCGAAATATAAACGTTTGGGATTTTTATATTCTTTATCGATGCCGAGTCGGGGAAAATGTTTTAGTTACTTACATCTTTGAATAAAAAATATGCTCATTAATTTTTATGCGACTTCAATATCCGCATAATAAAAGATGGCGTTTTAATTTGAATGAGCTTTTTTTGTCCAAAACAAGGGCAATGCTATTTAATTCTAATGAATTGCTATCGTTAATGTCTGAATCGTGTATGTGGGGAGCGGTTTTCAGATGCGTAATAAATTGTACGTCATTCGGAGTGATATAAATAAAGTATCCCTTGTAAGGCTTTTTTATCTTGTAAAATATAAGTTTGAGAGTCGTGCAACGTGTTTTGTCATCGTGCAGCTTGCATTAAAAAACAGGTAATAATTGTAAATATATTTTTTAACTTTATGTAATTATATTCGTAATTAGAATTAAAATATGGAGTTAATTAAAAAAATCAATTCAGTAAGCCGCATCGATAGGAAGAAGACCGTAAAAGTCAAAGATCTCGAGCTACAGCGCCCTTATCCGGTTTTAAGCATCAAATCTCTTCAGTCAAAGAAGAATTCTCGGATCATTCTCGTCGAATTAGAAGAATGCGTTGTGTTCCTTCCGCAGAGAATCGCGGACGTAATTAGCGACAAAGATATCGAAGAGCTGAATAAACAGGAATGCCTTTGTTTGCACTACCTAGGATCGTTCGAAGTTGGTTAGTATTTAATATTTTAATTTTTTATTTAAAAAACTAATACGAAATTCGTTTATTTTAAAGGTAAACCTAATCCTGCAGCGAGTATTTCCTTCTGCTGCATGGGCGAAAAACAAAAGGATCCATCATCATCAGCCCTCACGGATCCTCCCAAGGAAAATCAAGAACGGCAAGAGCAAAAAAGCCATCCGTATCGTCATCACACTAGAATACCTACCTATACATGGTAATTAATTTTATAATTTTAGTATTTTTACATCTTGATTTTTAAAGTTATGAGTATTGAATATAGAATTAGATCAGCAACCCATTACAATCGTGATATGCTAATTGCGGATTATCCACATAATTTTTATAGAATCGCATGCAAGGAATTGCCTGCTTATTTAAAAGACTTTAAATATCGGGACGGTTTTTGATTGGGTCTCGAGCCCTTTTTCTATTTTGCATGCAATTTAATTTGTTCGACAATTTAACGTGCTTAGAAGATTCGTATTCTAACACAATAGCGTTTTGCTTCACCGACGTGTCTCGTATGAAAGAAAAGCTTTTAATTTATGTAATTACGACCGAAGGGCATTTTATAATATTAGCGAAAGCATCTCGGCCGGTATTAGGTTGTTTAGATTTGTAGATCAATCTGCCGTATCGCCATTAAAAACAGTGTTTAATTTTCAGTATAAATGTGAAAGTGACATTTTCTTTTATGCAATTCTAAGAACCGATTGCCTATACGTGGACTTAAAAAATAGAGAATTCGTGTTTTCAACTCAATTTATTAATTCTTTGTTGATTTGCAGAAAAACCCTCCGCATGCGCTTGCATGAAATCGGCGATTTATTTGTCTATAGTAAATGTGTTAGAACGACAGATGTATTTTCTATAAAATCAACTAAAATTACAGATTCAGAAAAATATGCTATAGACTTATCCTTTTGTATAAGATTTTTAAACTCGTACAAATTGTTAGAATAAAACGGGAACTGCATGCCGAATTAGAAGCCATTTTATGGTCCTGCGATTTATTGCCCAAAGACGATACGCCGAACGTATTAGTAAAATTGCACGGTTCAAAATACAGAAAGTTGGCATTGAAATACGAAAAAAATGTTAACTAACAGAAAAATCGAAGCGGACGCGGGCGTTTCGATGTGTTGTGATCAGATGCTACAGTTGTATCGAAAAGTGCACGCAATTTTAACGAAATGTCGTAAAACTAAAGTATTTCGCAATTGGGTTCGAATATTAAAATCACACATTCTCAACACCGAATCGATTTTAAGAACGGTGAAACAAACTTCTTCTTCGCTCTCGGCTAGTTATCTGAATCTATTCGAAAATCTTCTATGCCATATGAAAAGATATAAAATGCTATTTAAAAATCTATTAAAAAACTACTGCGGCAGAATGTTCCTAAACAATGGATGTATTCTCGGAGCACGCCTCGACATTCTGAATTGGTTTGGAAGCCGATCGTGTCTGCGTTTAAATCGAGAATTCAAACAGCTCAAATTATTAATGTTGCACATAAAGATCTTAATTTATTTATCGAAGATTGTAAAAACTAATTTTATCCAAATTGTATACGATTTTTAAAATCACTCGATAAACCTTAAAATTAATGTCGTGTTAGCGTGCGATTTTTCAAATTTTCCGTCGCGCTCAACGAAAATGAGTTTCAAACTAGGTATTTTCGACGCCCAACTTTTTAATTTGTTTCGGCAATTTAGAGAAGTTTAACGAGTGGTTTGCGTGCAATATCGCAACACGCTTGTTGGATAAAATAGAGAACGACGCAATGCACGGGTCAGGATTCACGCTATCCGAAATATTATTTTAAATGTTAATATTAATAAATGCTATGATATGTTTCACGCGAGTTGTTTCATGCCTCTTCCTATCGCAATTCAAAACAAAAGGCCTGTTTAAACATTAGAAACAATGATTTTTCATGCTTTTATTGGAGCGTTTTAGCCGGAATAATTAAGCCTACAGCAGGTAAGCATGCTAATCGCACAACTTCGCATCCGCATTTTGCAGAAATTTTAATATGAAAAATTTCGTCAGCCCCATGCCTATATCGGATATATCGAAATTCGAAAAGCAGAATGATATTTCTGTAAATGTTTTGCTCTTATTTTAAAACGCGCTCGATACATCGTAACACCGGTACAATTAACTAGCCAAAACGAGATAAACACGTTAATCTGTTAATTGTTGAAGATGCGTATGTCGACGAATCGTCAAAATTTAATTCTGACGACGGCGAAGACGTCAACGGCGACGAGGACGACGACGACGGCGACGAGGCAGATAAAGTTGGAAAAAGTTTGGAAGAATTAAAAAAAAATATTAAAGATTATAAACGGGGCGTTAGATATCATTATTGTCTTATAAAAAATTTAGCCTCACTTGTGAGAGGTCAATTAACTAAACATACGGGTCACTTTTACGTATGCGATAGATGTCTCTCCTATTTTTACGATCGCAAACGTCTCGATGCCCACGAGCAAGTATACGAAAAACTTAACGAGTGTCGTGTTATTTTACCCTCCGAAAAAAACAAATATTTACAATTTAAAGATTTTAAGTATAAAATACCTGTGCCGATGGTGGTTTATTCTGACATAGAATGCCTTATTAAAAACCGAAAGAGCTTCCGAATCAGAACGCACTTTCAAATACCAGGAACATATTCCGTTTTCAATAGGATATTATTTTTATTGTGGATATGACGAATCTCTTTCATATTACAGTTCATACACGGGCACAGACTGCATTTCTTGGTTTGTGCGACAATTAAAACATATTGCCATATGTTATGGGAGCGCATTTTTAAAACGAGCCTGCTACGTCCTCTATAGATGCCTCGACGGCAAAACGTGCTTTATTTGCGAAGTCGATTTCTTGCCGGACGACGAAAAGGTTATCGATCACGATCACATGAATGGTTCTGTAAGAGGTGTTGCGCATAGCAGCTGTAATTTAAATTTTAGGTTATTTCCAATTATTCCGTAGTCTATCATAATTTGAGCAATTATGATGCTCATTTTATTATTAAAGAGCTTGCTAACGCTTTCGAAGGCCCCATGAATATAATACCCTTGAATAATGAAAATACATAACATTTTCTAAAAAATACAACGACGCAAATGTGACGTTCAGATTCATAGATTCCTTTCGCTTTATGGCAATGTCATTGGAAAAATTAGCATGCGAGTTGTCTTTCGATGACTTTAAAGTTTTAAAAAGGAATTTAGCTCGCTAAACCCGGATCGCATTAAATTGCTAATGCGCAAGGGTATTTTTCCTACGAGTATTTGGATGACATTTTGAAATTAAGCGAAGAAAATCTTCCTCCTATAGAATGTTTTATAGCAATCTTAATGAATCACATATTGAAGAATCGGAATATATTCATGCGCAAACCGTATGGAGCACTTTTAAATGCAAAATTTAGGCGACTACGCGGACCTATATTTAAAATGCGACATTCTTTTACTTTGCGATATATTCCAAGACTTTAGAAAAATTGTCTTGAAACATACAAATTGGATCCCTTAAATTTTGTGACTTTGGCGAGCTACTCGTGGTCTAGCATGTTATTATATACTAAAATCAGGCTAGAACTAATTTGTGACGTCGACATGTTTTTAATGATCGAAAGAGGCATTCGGGGGGGCCTTACTCAAGTCGTAAAACGATATGTAGAATCCAATAATAAATATTATCCCCAAACGTATGATCCATCCAAGCCGAATAAATTTTTATTTTACGGAGATATTAATAATCTCTATGGTCATGCCGAATCTTGCTATTTGCCTTACGGGATTTCAAATGGCTAACGCCTGAAGAAATATTAAAATTTAATGTTACAACGGTGAGCATTACGAGCGATAAAGGTTATATTATCGAATGCGACTTGGAATTTCCTACGGACATTCACGACGCTCAGAAAGAGTTGCCGATGTGCCCAGAACAGGACACGCCTCCGGGCTCGAAATTTTCAAAATTAATGTGCACTCTCACGAAAAGTTCAACTACGTTGTGCATTACAGAAATCTCCAGGTTTATTTATCTGCGGGCGTAGTTATGACGCGCGTTCATAAGGTTTTAGAATTCGGTCAGTCTCCTTGGTTGAGACCGTTTGTCGAATTAAATACAAGAATGCGCACGGAAGCTAAAACGGAATTTGCACAAAATCTATATAAATTTGCAAACAATTCCATTTTGGTAAAACAATGGAGAATGTTAGGAAAAGACGCGTCATAAAATTAGTGACTCATTGGAGCGGTCGGTATGGTGCTCTATCTTTAATTTCCAAACCAAATTTCCATTCGGCAACGATTTTGACAAAAATCTGGTCGCGATCGAATTGAGCAAAACAGAGATAGAGTTCAACAAACCTATCTACATAGGTATGGCCATCTTAGAATTATCAAAATTGAATTATATAATTTTCACTACGATTTCATGAAGGCAAAATTTGCAAATAATTGCGAATTATGCTACATGGACACCGACAGCCTTTTGTATAGTGTGACGTGCAATGATTTCTATGAAGAGTGTATAAAGACGAATCTAGAAAAATTTGATACGAGCGCTTATGATCCCGATAACATCTATAAAATTCCTTTAATTAATAAAAAAGTCATTGGTCTTATGAAAGACGAAACTAGAGGTCGTATTTTAACGCACTTTGTAGGCCTTCGATCGAAAATGTACTCTTTAAAAATAGAAGGCCGTGAGATAATAAAGAAGGCTAAGGGTGTTAAAAAGTACATTATCGATCGGCAAATCTGTTTCGATCACTATCTCGATACGTTACGAAATAAAGTAGTCATAGAACGAGACCAAAATAGCATACGATCATATTTGCATAAGGTATATTCCATACGTCAGACGAAAATTGCTTTAAGTTATCAAGATGATAAAAGATACATTTTATCTAACGGAATAGATACTTTGCCTCATGGGCACTATCTAATAAAGGACCTTTGAATAAAACCATATTTTATTTTGTGAATTGCATGTTTATTATAAAAAATAATTAAAATCTTGTAACGAGAAAGAAATTGCATTGTCTTTTGTATTTTTATATTATAAAAACCGCATTGTATTTTTTTAATTTTTATATTATGTATAAAATTAATTTAAAAATATATTTTAAGCGCTGTTGTAGAGGCTCTCTTTGTTATATTGTAATCAAGAAAAAGCATTGTATTTTGTTATTTTTATATTTATTATAAAATTAATTAAAATATTGTAACAAGCCAAGATAAAAAACTGCATTGTATTTTTATTTTTATATTATGTATAAAATAAACTAAAATAATACATTTTAAGTGCTGCTGCATGTCAAAGTATCGCAGTTGTAGCGTCTCTATCTTTCTTATTTTTACAAGATCAAAAAATGTATAATAAAAATCAAACAAAAAAGAAACAAATTTTTATTTTTGAAACGTAACATATTTATATAATAAAAATATAAAAACAAATGTTTTATTTTTAAATGTAACAATCTATATAAGATCAGCTTTTTGAATCCAGGAAGGCTCTTGGAAGCCCAACCATTTGACGAGAATTTTGGTTCCTTTTCGCCTTAGTATTTTCTCGATAAGGTAAATATTTGGAACTCTCGTTTTCTGCAGCTCAGCTTCATAAAACTGTCCCAATACTGGATCGCCATGCATGTCGACGAGTAAATAAGTAGTCGGATTTGCTCGAAACACTTTACATATTTTAAACGTCTCCTCGCTCCAGTTTGCATTGTAGCCCTTAGAAAAATACTTCTGTATTTTGAAATGCGTACAAAGTCGTCCACGGCATAACGAGGTTTTCTAGTCGCCAGTTTTAATTTATCGTAAACTTTCAGACGCGTTTTCGCGGTCACATTTTGGGTTTTCTTTTAGTGGTCGAATGCACCGTATCGTTGTATTTCGATACAATCGAATCGATTATATCAATCCACTTCCATTTGCCTCTCAGACTAAAAGCTTTATACAGTTTGTTTTTATCGTTCTGATTGCACGTTCTACGATGGCGGCTTTGATTGAGCTATATGTGGAGTAATGATTAATATCGCCATATTCCTTCATCAGCCGTGCAAATTGGCCGTTATAAAATTCTGTACCATTATCTGTTTGCAGATTTTTCGGTAAAGGCGGCCGCGATCTTTTAATTTCATTTAGAATCTCGCGCATCGCAGATGTGACTTCATGACCATTCTTGGATTTAAGCGGTCTCGTCCATAAATATTTCGAATAGCAATCGATCACGAGTAGAATATACTTATGCCCTTTATTATATTTCGAATATGGAATAAATTCAGCAATATCGGCTTGGAATAAGTCGTGATAAGATTTGATGATCGTTCTTCGACGTGGAAAATTTATTCTAACCCCTCTGTGCAGTTCATCCACTAGTATTTCCTTATCGTTATATTTCTTAGACATTTTAAGGTTTGACACGAGTATGAGAGTTAGACGACGAGGCTTTATCTTGCTCCAATAACACGTGCAGGTGTCTTATAACGTCGGTATTAATTTTGTGAAATTGTAAATCGTCTCCAGCAGACGTCTTGACTCCGTCTAATTTCAAGTGGTTGAAAATCAGGAAGTTCGTGTTTAAAACAACTTCGTTCAACACTTGAACGACCGATTGCAATACATCTCGAATGATCACGTTATCGCGGTGAATGGCGACACCTTCGATAAGATTTTGTATTCTCGCGTTCACATAGAACTTAGAAACGGCATCGTGCTCATCTTCGGCCTCGCCTATGTTGACAATTCTCAAGCCTCGAGAGTCGAAGTTCTTGGCCTTACCGTCGTCGATCGTGGTTAGTTTCATAAAATTTTGCGCTTTTTCTGACAACGTCGAGTCCGCGTATCTCTTGTTAACGGCATCGCCGAGCTCTGCGGGTCGTGCAAATTTACAATGGATCGCGATTTGGCGTCAAATTTAAGTTTCTTATTAGCATGCGTTTTTCCCGAAGATGAAGCGGTCAAACATATTTCCAATGCTTTGCCTATACGCAGATTGAGTTCTTCGCTGCAAAATTTTAAGTTTACGCCGTCGTTTGATTTTTAGGATCGGCCAAATTCACTATTCTAAAATCCTTCAAGTTAACTATTTTCTCGTCCTCGTCCAATACCAAGGCGCTTCGTTTATTTACCGCATCCGTTCCGGTCACGGGATTGCCTACGTTGCAAAGTTTTCTATTTTCTATGTTGAAATCGCCTTCCGGAGTTAGTTTAAAGCCTACACCAGGAGGCCCGCGCGCAGCGGTATTACCAAACCCTCCGCCTCCAGAGTCTCTGGCAACATACGCTCTTCCAAATTTATCGACGACCATTTTATTTCTGAGACTATTCTATAGAACGTGTATATTTTATTAGGCGATTAATTTCGCCTCCTTTAATTCGGATATAATAGAAAGAAATTCGTTTTGATTCTGAGAGCTATTGTTCCCCGCCGAACGTTCGGCCATCAACAAACGAAGCCGGCTCACCAGCTCGGCCGGCGAGTCCCAATGCACGTATTCTATCTCATGATTAGAATTATCGAATTTTTTGTATCGTCAAATTCTGCTTATATTACTCGATGGCTGTCTTTTTTTCGATAAATTATCCATACCGAGACCTTTCTTTTTCTTCGTTATTTTGGATCGTAATTGCATGGGAATCGTAGGAGTCGCCGATGCTGTATTCATCTCTCTTGACGACAACGACGACGGTGACGGCGACGAAGCATGCTGCGGCGAGGAGGAGGCGTAGATATTGTAGTCGCCACGGGCGACAGTGTTAAATTCGGAACGATATAATTTTTATATTTGGGCGTTTTAGGCAGATCCTTGCGAAACAGTTTATTATATGCATTGGTTTTCTTCAAAATATCGATGTAATTTTTACATCTAGCTCGGAAGGATTGCCAGCAGGCGTTTTCTTATTCGAAGGGATTTTCTTATAAGTTAACAATCGAAGTAAGCCCTCCGTAATAGGATATTTTTATTTCTAATATTAATCGTAGATCCGTCGTCTGCAATAGCTAACTCTGAATTGCCCATAGACCATTTATTCGAAAGGTCGTCGTATTGAATGCCGATTCCGGTATCGTCTATATTGGGATCCTCGCTTTTGGACACGATGTCGGCATACTTTTAAGTAAGGCATCTGAACCGTCGCCGACATTATCAGATTCGTGCTCCGCATTCTGACGTCGAATATAATTAGGATTTTTACTTGCAGAGAATTTTGATAGCGATTTTAACGGTTCTAGTAATTGAGCATGATTCATTCCGTATTTTAATTGAGCTCGATTTTGATCTCGTTTAAAATCTAAAAACTTTTTTCTTATCGTTTTAGTGGCCTGCACTACGGCTCGATTTAAATTCGTAGAGTGACGTCGTCGTCGTCCTCGTCTCATCGCAGCCGCAGACATTGCGTTGATGAAAGTTCGCTCGAACGTCGTGATTTTAAATACATATGTAATGATCGAATCCTTTACGGTAGCGGCCCTCGTTTATGGCTTTTCTTTGTCTACCACTAAGAATCCGTATCCGGCTTTATTGCCATCGCCGTCTTTTTTCCCACGCTAGACGGCACATCTTTTGAAATCTTCGAAGCTCATGTCGGTATTAATGTGCTCCGAATAGATATGTCTTAAGTTCATTTCGTCTTGCAAAAACTATAATTAAATTTGTATTGTCGCGAATAAGATGCTTCGGTATTCTTGCATACGATTGGCTGAGGTAGAACGCGTCTATATTCTTATGACGGCTCATTGAAAATATTGACGAATCGCGTTTTGTTCGTGACATTGAATGTCGTCGAAAATGAAAATCGAATTACTCTTAGCATCTTGCGGTGAAATTATTTCAGAATTTTCGCTAAATTCGTAATAGCCTAGTCCCTTGATCGGTCTCAAAACTCGACTCAAAAATCGTATTTGGGCTGAAATAGCGACTTGGAGTAAATGTAAACGTTTTCAAATTCCAATCCGTTGGGTGCCAGTAACAAACTCAAAATCAGGTTTGTTTTACCGCACGCAGAAGGTCCGCATACGATGCATCTTATGCTGGCCGGTAAGAGATCTCCGTGCTTTTGCGCGTTCCAAAATAGGAATAAGGATCATCCTGCTCGACCGTTAGATCCATATTTGCAACCGGTAGAGATTGTTTCTGTTTAATAACCTTCATGTCTATTATTCGCTAATATGACGCGTAACGATTTCCGTATACGGATCGTATTCGAATATAGAGTCGTGCAAAATTAAGCAGTATGCTTTAGTGGTTTGATCGAAAATGTTGCTGGATTCGATTTCGAGACGTATATCGACGGCCGAATTTTTAATAGATTCTTCTTGACGACTGCAATCGATCACGAACACGGGACAATTGCCAAATTGCTGATAGTCGTTCAAACAACACAGAGCGTAGCTCAAATTGCTCGCGCCTGCATAATAGTTTTCCGGAAATTTCGAATAGTGCATGAACGGGGTCGAATAATCGTTATTGGCAAAGTCCGAATTCATATCTTGAAGTGGAAATTCTTGGGAATTAAGGTATAGTTTTAAATTTGTCAGATTGCAGTGATCGAACTGGGCTGCCGATTGCTTCGCATTATCATACTTGCCATGCTGAAGAGTAAATAGAATCCATCGAGGTTTTTCTAATTCGTTCGAATTCTTAATACGCCAAACGTGAATTTTCGAAGACGGAAAGGACGGCAACTCGTGAAGCTCCCAGCGACGAAAGTAAACCACAATTCTGGGATTTTTATGCAAATGATGGAATAAATTTAATTTCGATTCATCGCTAAGCTTTAAATGCGGAACCTCCCACGATATTTTAGTAATTTTAAATGTTAGCTCGTTTTCGTCGCTCTTGTAACAATTGACGTCGCTCTTGGATCTAATTAAAACAAGCTCTTGCGGCATGTTTACGACGGCTCGTTTATAATCCTCGCAAAATCCAAAAATATGCTTTAGAGGCACATTGCACGAGAAGCGTCCGTTCTTAAAAATGTCGGCGTTTGTATCTCCTCGAGGGTCCCAGGTGCTATTGCTCAAACCGTTGAATTTTTTGTGATACGAAGCGAGCACGTTATACCAGGCTGCTTACAAACGTCGACCACATGCGTGCTCCCCATTTTGTACTGTATTTCATCGAACAAGAATAATATTGCGTTGTTCGTTATCGTATACGGTTTACCTTCGGTTTTCACCGAAAACGTTCCCTTAATATTAATGTAACTGTCGTAGGTTGCGGTTATAGCATCGGAATTTTGGATTTCTATAATCACTCTATCGCTGTGGTCTGTGTTTCGCGTGAAGGGTAAATACGAATAATAATCTTCTTTCGAAATTGTCTCTTCGTAGCGAGGCCTTTTGAATACGTCTAATTTGGCCACCTCGTCGAAACGTAATTTCTTCAAAGGAGAACTAATCACCGACGAGATGTGATCTGCGACCATTTTCGTGCTACTACCAAAATCACCACGTATTTTACCTCCACGTTTAGCCATTTCTAGTACTTTTTTTCTATCTCGTATTCAAAAGCTTGTAGCCGAGCGCTTTTAAGAAACTTGCGTCTGCGCGACTAAGAGCGAGGTTCTTCTTCCTCTTCTTTTAATATGATGTCGCTTTTTCACACCTCTTCCGCTTTTTATTTCGTTATGGCTAACGATGATTTGCGTGCGACTGCAGATTTCGAGAACGTTTTTGCGTTTTATATAGGTTTGTTTTTGAGGAAGAAGAAGAAGAAGAAGACTTCGGCAGCAACGACGATAACAATGCCCAACGCGCGGATTTTTTCTTAGGTATATTGACGACTGCGGCTAACGTCTGTTGCTGCTCCCTTTCCACGTTATAATATATATCGCTACCGTGAAAATATCTTAAGACTTCCTCGGGAGGCCTCGGGTCTCCGAAACTATCGAAGTATATCACCGTATTGGCCCTTTTTTTTATAACCGACCCAATGCGTGCCCGGACCGGATCCATCGTCTAAATTTATAATACCACTTTCGTTTCGCCACGGCGGTGCTAAGCTTCCGTCGCGTCTTTTTAGCGGCAACTCGTCTCGCATGTACACGCCTCTAAAATACGGAACACCTTTAGCATATTTGTGCAGATCGAGATCGGTCAATGCGCGCATGGGTGGTGTATGGGTGGTGGTGGTGGTGGTGGTGGCAAGCTTAGCATTCCTCGGCACCATCGAAGTCATCCGTTTTTTGAATCCCCCGGATAAGGTTTCAAGTACAAGGCGCTACCTTTCTTGTGAGGCTTTAAATACAATCCGCTGCCGACTTTTTTCTCTTCCATGGCTCTGTTGTGACGCGCGTTCTCGTCGAAATACCTCTTTGCATTTTTGGCCGAATTGATGGCGTTTGCGACGCTCGACGCTCCGCCGGCCAGTGCTCCGAGCGCCGAAAGACCCGCAAATATCGGAATCAAAGGCAATAAGCCTTCTCGCTTGGGCACCGGTATTATGCGCGGTACTTTAATTTTTGAACGACCTCCCATCCTGTTGACTATAATTTTTGCAGCATTCATCGCGCTCGAAATGAGACGATTATGCGAAGCATCTCCGTGTCCTTTACTCTTGATGCTTTGTTTTCTGATTTCTTTAGATATTTTACTTATAAGACCGCCTCTGAAGGAGCATTTTCTGCCGACGTTACCGTTATTGTCTTTGAATTTACCTGAGCATCGACGTACTCGACGTCGTTTTTGTCGTCGTCGTCGTCCTCCTCGCTGTCGACGATCCAGTTTCACGGCCATTTTCTTGTCTATTCCCATTCCTAGTTTGCGTTTCGCTTTCATTGCAGCCGTTACGCCCAACGCTGCGAGCTTCTCGGACCACTTAGAATCTTTGGCCTTGACTCGCCGCCAAGCCGCTTCTTGCAAGACCTTGTCGGCCTCGTGCCTGCGCTCCACGTCTTTGTGATGCGAATACGCGATGTCGTGCTGCTTGCACGCTTCGTCTAGAGGATTAATACCTTTGTCTCCGCGATTTAAACGCTCTTGTAGCCTGGTTCCGGGACCGCAGAAGTTATGACCAGGAAGGTGCAGTTCAAAGGGCAATTTATTTAAGAGGTTGTTGAACAACCCTTCACCCCGTGTACCAACATTGACTAACATCTCTCCTTCAATAACGTAACAATTTAAATATATATATATATATATATATATATATATATATATAAAAATAACTGCATACAGAATAAATTTTATTTACAAAAAAGGATCATACACTATCTTTAAAATACAAAGGTTTCATTTCGACATTTAAATTCTTTTGATATAAACATAATACGTCATCGACAATTTCGTGAGGGAAATAGCGCGTGATTTCTAATAAGCCGAGTCTGTTGATGTCGTAAAGAACGTTTAGGGTACTTAGGGATGGATTTCCAAATACGTATTCGCTTATCATCTCGACTCGACATAAGATTTGATCCTGCACGTTCGAATAAAGTCCAGCATCCTCGAGGAGGGGGACGCCTTCACCTCCATCGTCGTCGCCGTCGCCGCTACTGCTCTTGCACCTGTTATACGCGTAAGCTCCGAACTCTTCGGGAAGGCAAGTGGCGACGCACTCTATATTTCTATCGTAGAACTCTTGAAAATCTTGTCCTTTCAATATTTCTAATTTGAGCATTATAAGAGGCGCTAGAGTAAACACTTTTGCAAATTCTTCGCGCAACATTGTATCCGGATCCTGTTGTTGTTGATTCTAATGCGGCGAGAGCCGCAGCAGTTTTTTGCACCTCGACTCTATGAATGGACTCGTATTCGTCTTTAAATTCCACTTCCAAGTATCCGTCGATCGTCTGATGCATTTCACGCCTCCAGTGCCATACGTCTGCGACTACGGAGGCGGCGGTAGCGCCTGCAGATGCAACCGTGGCAGTATCCGAGCGGTTGGAAAAAAATTTTCTAAATTTATGTTCGATATTGATAGACGACAAATCTTTCCACTCGTTTTCGTCCATTTGCAATTCGCCTTCTTTACAAAATCTGTTGGGGCATATAAGTCTGATAACAGGGCTAAAATCCATATTGCTCTTTCGTTTGGTTAAGCCCACTTCGATCGTATGACCGTGAGCGCACCATTGCGCATTCTCCTTGGAGGAATTCAATCGGTATTCGGTGCTACATATCAGGGGATCCATCGCCTGATCGTTATCGTAGACATGAATACCTGACAAAACTTGCGGCGATCCAGATACTGCACGTAGATGATGATGATGACGAAATTACGTCATCATCATCGTTATTTAAAATACTTGACTGTCGTCACCACTTGTATGATTATTTTCGTCTTGAATACACTTCACCATAATTGCTATTTAATTAAGTGCAAAATTTCACGCACACATACACACCCTGAACGAAGATACCTCCCGGTTAGAACTGAAAATTATTTTGCATGCGTAGGTTTTCGTTCGAGCTCAAACGATGTTGCTCATGCGCGCATAGTTTATTTTTATATTTGTAATAGATGTAGTATGCCCACGCTCCTATTAATTGCATAAGTACGATGTGTTCTAAATACGTCCATACACCATCTGAACTATCAAATTCTCGATCTTTTTTTTTTCTCGCTCTCTCTTTCTCTTTCGAAGGCGATTCGTTTATGATTCCATGGCATGACGTACCATTCGGTCTCCGTAAAACTGCTATTATATTTAAATCTTATTTTAAACATCAGAAAAGGATCGATGCCAACTCCGTCTCCGACACAATCGCCCGCGGATCCATTGTTCAACCATTCGGCACCGTCGTCGTCGTCGTTGTCGCCGTCCTCGCCGTCGCCGGATCCATCTACGTTTTCTATTTCTCGTCGTCGTTGAAGGCGTCCTCCTCCTCCTCCTAGATAACTTTTATAAATTAAAAGGTCTCTCGATACCGCGGACGATGACGACGACGACGACGTCTCTGATGATGGCGATAAGGGAACCTCTTCCGAATGGTTCTGTTGCTGCTGCTGCCATTGCTGTTGCAGCTGCATGGTAATTAATTCCATACGTTTCCAATCTTTAGAGCGAGAGCATCTTATTTGTTGTTGTTGTTGTGACGACTCGGACTTCGACAATGCCCAAACGTCTTTATTTTCAACAACCTCGAAACATACGAATGCATTCGGAGGATCTACGGAACCGGATTTCTTTGCCAGGAGGGCACGCTCGGTTTAAATATGTATAGGTAATTATTACATATTAAAGAGTAGGCGAGATATGCTGCGACGGCTGCGGGCGGTCCTTTAGGAGTCATTTCGAACAATGAGCATTTTTAATTGCATTCATAGGTTTTATTGCAGGGCTGCGATGTGCTGTTGTGCGCGCGTACATATGGGGTAGAACATGCGCATTCAGGGCACGATTTTATTTGCAGAGGAGGTCCATCTATCTGATCTGCATGCGACGACGATTGTAAGCCATGCGCTAAACAATAGCGATGCGTCCATAATTGTTTTTGCAAATACTCCGGTAATTTATCGAAATTTCTGGCGACGTCTTTACTTGCATGCCTCTCGATATACAAACGTATATGATTATTAAAAATAAACATATCATCTCGTAGACAATTTTCTTATCCCCCTTCCTTAAGAATGCATACTATAGGTTCCTGCATGATTTATATTGACGCCTAAATTTAATATTCTCGAAAGAGCTAACCCGCTCTGCTTTTCGGTATATTCGTCCAGTTTATTGTTCAATTCCTGAATGGCTTCGGGTTTAACTTGAGTTTGAAAGTCTTCAATTTTTAAAATTTTATAATTTTTAGTAGTAAATTGTCTGAGCGATGACGACGATGATGATGATGACGATGTATCCACGGCTTCTGAAGACGATGATGTTGATGCGTTGGGCTTTACGTATTCACCGTTAAACACGAAATTAATTTTAAGAGATCCAAATTCTCTCAAACATTTTCTCAAACGTCGCTCTATTAGGGCGAATGCATCTTCTAAAAATTGCATGGGATCTATGTGATATAAATTGACCACAGCACTCGAACGTATCCTGCGGGCGAAAGCCGATTTCAAATCGACCCACACGATATTGTTCGACGTTCTACGTCTTTTGACATTCTTCTTTGATGTTAATCTATCGAAATTTTCAGCAGGATCGTCGACTTCGACGTCGTTCGCATAACCCTCGTCGTCGTCCTTCGCACTAGTATTATCGCCGGATCCATTCTTTTACTAATACCTGCCCTCTGATCGCCCTATCACGCTTGCTTTTGCATTAGAAACGATCTGATTACATTTCAGATTTAGCAGCATCGATTTATAGTGACGTTTTCGACCTACGTTGCAAGCACTTTTCAATTGTTTTAAAATTGCACGCGTTGAGGTAGCGCGTCTGGAATTTTAATTCGTCCGAAGCTTGAGACATTTTTACACTTTCGACACACGATGTTTACCGTTCGAATAATTACACAATAATAAATAGAAAAATATTTTGGATATTCTTTTACCAAGACGACGAAACTATTATTCGTAGTAGGGGAGAAATTTTTTTCAAATACAAACGCAGCACGCAATTTTTCTTATCGACACCTGTAATAAAAACCTTGCGGTTATTTCCAGCCTTATTCTTCTTATACTTCATCATAATTGCCTACGACACATCGAGCGTAACATTTTCAAATTATTAAAAGATTACTTGAAACGTCTTGCACGTGTCCAATGAGATAATCCCGAAAACACGCTCTTAAAACAAAAACACGTTCGCACCACTTGCGCGCCCCTTACGATATTTCGTCTTAGACTAAAACACGCACGCCCCCTACACACCTATACACATAACGATACATACCTTTCTTTTCGAAAATAAAACGACAACAACACCGCCCCCCCGATCGATATCTACACACACACTTTTATCACGACTTCCACGTTAACTTCACCGACAAACCATACATACCCTACACCCTACACGCACACACCTGCACATACATACCTCTCTTTTATATAATACGCACACCCTTTACAAGATATTTATGATCCTTTTAAAAAGGGCCGGCCAGCTTCTCCATAGCCATACTATCGTTATCCTCAAACCTAACTAATACTAACACACACACACACCTACACATACATGACCTTCACACATACATACTTCTCTTTTCCATAATACACACACCCTTTACAAGATATTTATGACCCTTTAAAAAGGGCTGTCCCAGCTTCTCCATAGTTATACTACTTAGTCTGTGTATATAACAGTTGAAAGCTGTCATTTTATGTTGCCAAAAATGGTTCGAAGTTGCTGGTATAATGTGATCAGTTTGTGTAAATTTCCAATAAATGTTGTAATGTAATTGATTGTTATGTTTAAAGATCGTCAAATCTAGAAAGTTAAGCCTATTTTCTGATTTAATTTCCAAACCGAATTTAATATTAAAATGAACTTCATTAATATGAGCAGTTTCACTTGCACCTTTAATGAAAACCAAGCAATGATCAACGTAACGAAACCAGTGTATAATCTGTGAATTCCTCGCGGTTAAAATAAATTTGTTTTCTAAATAATCCATAAAAACATCTGCAAGAAATGGAGATAGCCTACTTCCCATCGCTAATAATTCTGATTGTTTATAGTATTTGTTATTGAAAAGGAAAAATCTTGAGATAAACAAAAATGCAATAAGGTCAAAGTTGCAATTACATTGTCTTCTCCAACGTTGGCAGATCACAGAAAATCTCCAACTAGTGGTAAGGTTTCTGATTTAGGTACAAAAGTAAAAAGGTTACTTACATCAAATGACAGCATAGTGAAATCATCTTGCACTTGTATATTCTGCAATTTCTTTACGAAATCCAAAGTATTACTTACTTGGTTTAAATTTACTCCAATTTGTAATTAAAGTTAAAATAAATTTCGACAATTTTTCTACTGGAGTATTTATGAAACTTACAACTAGCCTCATGGGAATTCCATTTTTGTAAATTTTATCCAATCCGTACAACCTAGGTGTAATAGGGTTGCCAGAAATTAAGGATTTAGAAGTCTTATGACCTGTTAAAAAATCACTAGTTGTTGGCAAAAAATTTTGTTTTTTGAATTAGTTTATTGATAGGGTTTCTGTCTAAAAGTGTGATGTTATATTCTTCCAAAAAGGTTTTAACTTTTTGGATATATAATCTAATTTGTCGAAAATTACTAAACAATTACCCTTGTCTGCTTTGGTAACAATAAGATTATGATCTTTAATTTTCTTCTTAATAGATTGTAATAATTTATAATTATGTAAGGCATTTGTCGACAATTTATTATGGTTATCACTTTTTGTTTTATGTAGGATGCAAAAGATATCATCTCCCAGAGAAAACTTCTTTACCTATTCTATTGTAATGTTATTAGAAAAAGCAAATTTAAGACCCAAAGTAAGCAATTGACGTTCCTTTTCAGTGAAGCTGACTTTGGAAAGGTTTTTATCCTATCGTGAAAATTAAAATAGTGAGATTGATGTCTGGATCTATTAATTTTAAAATGGTTTTTTCTTATTAAGGAATTTAGTTTCTTATTTAATTTTTCAAATTTCAACCGTCCCAAATTTTCAACTTCATCATCAACGTCGTTCAAAAAATGTGTGAAAGTTAAAAAATCATAATCTGTAACTAATCTATCATACAATATTTTAAGTTTACAATTAATTTGATTAAGTTTAGCATAGTGTTTGCAAATTTCTTTACATAACAACTTAAGTTCAATCTCATCTATAATATTACGACTATCGTTCTTTGAAAATTTAACATGAGCAAAGACCGGAGTAACTTTCTTTCTTCTTGATGCAATTATTGACTACGTTAGATCTGTATTACTTCAAACAATTATCGAAAGACGCAAACACACGAAGTTTAACTGGTGCAGAGCTTGGCAAAGATGCATCTTTACCACTTCTCGACTTGCGCTAAATTGTGCAACAGCCGTAGTAGGACATTTCTTAATTTCCCCACAAACACGCCAAAAATTGATATTGATTAAACAAAAGTAGTACCTCGACTCGTAATCCAAAGACTGATAGACACTTTACTGATAAAATGTATTGTAGCATGACGTACAGACTTGTTTCGTTTATCGAATTTTCAGAACGTGGTCTGGTAAAAGTTCCTCCTGCACTTGCTTCTAAAGCTTCAAATTTTTCAGAAATTTTTCAGTACTTAATATAAACTAACATTTCGCCTTTCGCAGTTAAAACTCCCAAATCGAAACAAATAAATATTATAGAGGATGTGAAATGCGTGACTACAACTAATCGGTAGATTATAAAGCGATTATGCATGCAAAGGTTAAAGTTTGTAAAGAATTCAATCATAAACATCTTACTGCTCCTAATAAGTGTAGGGAAAGAAAACCTATTTTGTAATATTAAACCCCTAACAGAGAAGATGGGACTTGATTAAACTAATTTGGAAAATCGGTACTGCAAAGAGGTCGAGTAGATAGGAAACCATCTAAACTTTTAGTATTTTCGAACTGGATAGATGTAGTCGTAACGATGAAAGAATGCATTCACGTCTTAGATTGCTGAATTAATAAACCGACATACTTTTAAATCTTATCCATTATGTATTCCCCGATAGATCCTGTAAAAGTATGTCGTGTTTTAATTTAGAAACTATGACGCGAATGCATTCTTTCATGATTTGAACTAAACCTCTAAAACTTCTTACTACGAATCATGTTATCACACTTTCCCTATATTTATGATACAAAATATCAACATATACAGTATACAGGTAAATTTTTTTATACTTTATTTTGGATGAACAAAATATTGTTATTGGTATCATTTGTATAGTGCCTGAAAATCTGTAGATGTAAATTTTTCGCAAGAGGATTTATAGGTAGCAGTGGTAACTGAATTTACTACTTATACATGTTCCCCGAGATGTCTATTTTAAATTCAATAACGTTACGTTCTATTTGA
Organism: Platerodrilus igneus; assembly: GCA_036346225.1. Classification (NCBI taxonomy): domain Eukaryota; kingdom Metazoa; phylum Arthropoda; class Insecta; order Coleoptera; family Lycidae; genus Platerodrilus; species Platerodrilus igneus. The sequence goes on from JARFIW010001599.1 coordinate 4,565,558, forward strand.
GTAGCAATTTCAATAAGTACTGATATGAATAAGGATCAAATCAGTTCCTTCAAAACCTCATTTAGTTTTGAAGCTTTGAGCCTTAAACGTTCAAGTTTATAATATTACCAATAAGAAAGAGTCAAATAAAACTGTGGTGACCAGTGGCGGACATAATATTTGCCCAAGTGTAAGTGTACAGATACCTCCTTTTTAGAAGCACAATATTCACCTATGGTTCAAACAAATCGAATCACAGTTCCTAGCAACAGGTATATCCACAGATGTCACCAAATATCATACAGTCGTCGCCACAATGGAATCAGATGTTCTTCATCAGGTGAGCGATATGATTATAAATCTAGCATCATCCAATACGTTTGACGCTTTAAGCAACGGTTAGAATCCGTGTTTACTGACTCCGAGGGGAGCAGTTTTGACCGCCTTAAACTTAGGCGATAGAAAACTGTCTAATCTACTTAAGGAAACGCAGGAATTAAGTAAAAATAAACTGCATAGTGATTTATTAAAGACAATATGGACTCAAGCACTTGCCAATTCAGATTCAAGCTATTTTGTCTGTTAGCAAAGAAGAATTAGAGACGCTGGACCCATTGGCTAATTAAATTACAGAACCTAATGAAATTAACTCTGTGGTCAATGTTACAACAAATAACCCAGTTAATTTAGACATCTTACAACTTTTAGAAAAAAAAGTAAACAATTTAACAGAATTATTCGAAAAAAGTAAAATTGCTTCAAGAAAATATGAAAGACGAAATAGAAAAACTTAGCAGATGGAAGAGAAACTCTTTTGGACGGAATGAGCGTAACAGATCCGAATCTCGCGAAAGACATCGAATAAATAACAAGATGAGTTGGTTCGATAAAAAATTTGGGAAACAGACTACCAAATGTAAAGAACTTCGCATTTTCAACAAAAAACGGAAAACTACGTACTCGATCGTTAGAAACTACGAATGCTCGAAGCAGCAATAAATCAAGTCATCTTTTCATGATGCGCAAGAACTCAGGTATTCCTATTCTTATAGACACAGGGAGACTAATGGCATAACCGCTTCAGGTAACAAGGCCTCAATCGCAGGTGGCCAAACCTAACTGGAACAAGTCCTACAATTCAACTTTCAAGAAAACTAATTGCCAGAAATCCTTTTCCAATAGAAAATTAAAGAATCCATAAATCAATAAAAATTCTAATAATCTAAACAAAGACGATGGCTACTACCTTTCCTTTATTTGGAAAACAAGCCGATGTTCACAACAGCGGAACCGTGACGTTCACTGATCCCCTACGACAATCCTCTCTACTCATGATCACTCATGCATCAAGTTCTCGCCCTATATAAACCGCCACTTACGCTACTTTCACCAGTTACTTCGCCACAAGACATCTTTTGACTTTGAATAGGCTAGTGAGTCTGCTATTAGGAGTAACTCTTCTCTTTACACTTTAACTTGTCTATTTGATATTATCATTCTTATCTTTATTATTTTTATATTTTGTTTTATTATTTATTTTCTTGTTCTGATGAAACCCCTTAAAAAGTGGGCGAAACGTCGACCTTAATTTATAAAATGACACGGTCTCAACCAGGAACCATAAATAATTATAACAACCTAGTATTGACATGATTAGATAGCAACTGTTACAGCGTTCCAAACTATGAAAAATTTGTTGGAGAACGCGGTCTTACTTTCACACTCCTTACCAAATACACAACCTTCCTTACATGTCGATGCTTCTAGCGAAGCTGTCGGACTGAATAATAACAACAAAAAAGTATAAAGCCTTTGACAGAGAACGGCTGCTTATCTGGCAATTAGACATTTTAAACGTTTTTAGAAGCACGCCCGTTTATTTTATTTACACACCACAAACCTTTATCCTTCGCTTTTCAAAAAAGGTCCGATAATAATACTTCAAAGTAAATTCGAAACTTGCACTTAATAGGTCAATTCACGCCAGACATTAAACACATCTCTGGATAGTTAAATACCGTGGCTGATACTCTTTCAGGAATCTCAATAATATCTTTACCAAGCCTGGATTTTCGAGAATTGAGCCACGAACTGCAACATGACTTAGAACTTCAAGGTTTTTTATTTTCTAATTCTTCCTCACTTCAAATTTTAAAAAAATGTATTTCCGAATGTAATCAAGAAATATATTGCGACACTTCCTCTGGTATCTGTTGGCTCTTTTTAACAAAAAATTTTAGACACACTGCATTTAAAATCGTACACTCCCTGGCACATCCAGTAATTATGCCATTCATTAAATTAGTTAAAGATAAATCCGTTTGGTCGTCCATAGAAAAAGCTTGCAATCTTTGGACTAAAGAGTGTTTGTCTTGCCAGGAAAGTAAAATTCAAAGGCATAAAAAATAATCAGTTAATAATATTTCCACCCCAGGAGAACGTTTTTTCCACATGAATATAGATATAATAGGAAAGATTTACATATTGTTTAACGTGTATCGACAGATTATCGAGATGGCCAGAAGTATTTCCTATTTCAGACATCAAACCGAGACTATTTTAGAAATATTTCTTTCTAACTGAATCGCACGTTTTGGAGTCCCCCTTATCATCACATCCGATCAGGGTTCGCTATTTGAATCGTACTGGAGTTCAGAATTTAACCAATTATTTGGAATCCAACGTTGCACCTTACTCTTTTCTCGATGTTGTAAAAAGAGTAATTGCACGACGAAGTATAAGAAATACTTCGGCACAGCTTGCATCGACCTTTATGGTTGCGGAGGCTGCATGAGACTTGAAATCACAGGGTAAGGGGAATGTTTAGAGAATATCTGAATGTTAAATTTTAAATATCAAGACACTTGTTTACACAACTGTAAAATAACTTAGAGAAACAAAAGTTAAACCACGATAAGAGAAATATAACTAAATATGTAAATTAATACTCAGTTATTAAAATTCCAAAGGCATGTATAAGATATACGCTTGTGTCATTAACATTGTAGACATCGCTATATATTTTAACATGATATAATTCAAATATTTAATAAATGTACACCAGAAAATTTCTATAGAGAAATCAAAATAAATAAACTCTGTTTAGAAACTCAAAATTTTACTTAATGCGGAGTAAATCAAAAAGTGATCATAATTGTAATAATGTCATGTAACAAATGCACATGAAATAAAAGTTCACGTAATAAACCTTTTTACCATAAGAAGCTTCACGAAGTTCCGAATGTTTACATATTTTTAGGTTAAGTATTAGAGAATTATATTTGAAATCATTTAAGATAAGTAAAATGTAATTAATAATTAAAACAAAATATTTGTAGTGACAAAGACAAATTTAAATAATCAAAACAAAATATTTGTAGTGACAAAGACAAATTTAACAGAAAAACAATAAGGTAAAAGTTTTAATCTCATACCTGTAGTATCAGCAACTGAACAAACACTAAGTTACTTAATTTATAGGAATCCTTCAATATCCAGGAAACTAAGTCATCCTGCATTGGTGGATTTCCTAGTGTAGGTACAAAACAACATGTGGCCGACTTCAAATGTTGTCTTTAACAGACTTCTGTTCCATAAAATTAAACTTGTAGATATTTTTCAATAAGATAATAACTGAACGGCAATATGTAAAGTAGAATGAAACGAAATATAAAATTCTTGTAATGAGGAGTATTTATTTTACATCATCTGGTTGTGCGAAAACACGAGCAACTTTTCCATGTAGAAATCTGAATGAGGAAAACACGTCGCCCGTAACATCGGTAACCAAAACACAGGTAGTCGGAACATAAGGTAACCCGAGGCATAAATAACCGAAGCCATAGCTAACCGGAGCAGCATATGTTACCGGAGCATAAACCGGAGCACCCTAGAAAATTCAGTTGTGTTACAAAAGTGAAAATTTAACACGAGGTGCAAAGGAAAATTAATCTATTAATTTCTTACCATCTGTATAAATATTTGATGGGCTTAACGAATAAACAACTTCATCCATTATACAACACATCTAAAATTATATTTAAATGTTAATTTACGATTTATGCTTAAAAAATTTACATACCAGGTAAGCATATGAGGCAAGGTAGAAGTTCAAATCAAAAATGCCGAACAGTACCAGATAAGCAATCAGATATCATAAAAGAAATGAAAATTTGACACTTAAAATAAATTATTTTCGGCCATCTTCGGGATAGACGATCTCTAGCGATTATTCTCAATAATACAAAAATAGAACCACACCAGTTGTGCTTTTGGAATAAACACTTCACAAATAACCAATAGGAAAATTTCATATAGATATAATTATTTGTACTTATGTAACAAATTAGGAACTTGTGGATTAAAACTAATAATCCAGGATTGTGCGAGATAAATTCTTATAGAAAATATTATTATATAATAAAGAGAGTAATTTTATATTTAAATGTAGGTATAAGCATTTATATGCTAATAGTGTCAAGCACAAATATAACATGCTAAAATATACGCAAAAAGGCATGTTACAACGTATTCATACGACCCCTAGCTACCCACAAGCAAACGACCTTATTGAACGGTGCTACACGACTCTAAAAATAGCTATCAAGTCTCATGCCACCAACCGCTGGTTCACAACTAAGGCTTTCAGGAGAATCTTTTTCATCATCACCTATTAAAACTGATCCTTCTTCTTTTATTTCTCAACTACGCTTTCATATGTTCACTCTGCAGCCCGTTTTGACATCATATTACGAAACCAATAAAATATTTATTGTAAAGATTTGCAAACTTGCTCCCACGTATTTATTTATCAAGGTGCGATTATCACGGCTTTTCAACCTCCATACGAGAGACCTTTCCCAGTGATTTCCCTACCATTAAAAAATTTTTAAATTTTTGTTAAGTCAAAAGATAAAATGATTTCTATCGATAGGCTGAAACCAACATTTTTACTCCGAGATGATATCCAATCATATCCAACGACATTTGAAACACAGGAAGTCCCGAAACGAATCAAAAACTCTCAATCATGAGGGCAGCCCAACTCGTTCAGGTCGTAGGGTACATTTTTACAAACGCTATCTCGAGACGTTAGCCACTGGGGAGGGAGAGTAATACGACAGGCAAAATATTTTCCCAGGTGTTCTTGTTCATCATTGAAGGAGTTTTGATTATTGCTGCCTAGAACAGGTGATTTAATGACGTTTGAGAATTGACAGATTTTTGATGTCGATATTTCAATTTTAGGTTTTGTATTTTAATTCAATGGAATAAAATAAACCAGGTTATAAATTACTAAATCGTTTAATTTATTTTATATTACAAACCCTAAAACTATAATTGCATTTATCACAACTGGCAGTTACTAAACTGCATTCATTACATTTGACATATATAACCTACAATATACATGTCGCGTTTAACGAGTATGAAAACGCATTTATAGAACACTTATTTGTAGATAGTTTAGATTTAATGCCAAAACTAGGGGTAGTTCCAAGCAAAGGGTCCTCTCGCCAATTAAAGTAAGTAATATGTCATTTTGTTCAATTTTTCGCGCTAATTCCAAACATAAAATTAGTTTTTGGCAGAAATTAATTATTAAAAAGTTATTTATAGTCAAAGTTAAAGTATTCGCACATTTACAAAATTTCTTTTGTTTCAAATAAAATTCATGTTTAAATTGAGACTATGTAATATGCTAATTAATATGGATGATAAAATGCCTTTGTTTTCATATTTGCATTTTCATTTTCATTCGCAAACTTGAAATTCTTAAATTTATAATCTTATCATTTTTTCAATTATTTCATCATTTCATCATGAAAAGTGGAATTTAAAGACAATATTCATAATGTGGAAAAAGAAAGAATTGTTAACTGTCTACAATCTATGGATTTCCTCAAAGACAAAATGGTCCGTCCACGGTGTCATTTGCTCATGAATTTGGACCTAAATAAAGATGTATGGAGGTGTCGAAAAACCTCAATTAAAAATTTGGGAAAAGTAAAATGTGACAGCAAAGTGTCAATTAATAATTATAGTTGGTTCAGTTTACACAAACTAAACTACGTTTAAGTAATTTCCCATACTCATATGCTTGTCCGTAATTATAAGCATATGGACATTTCCCGAGGATTGGAGATTTCCCTCAACACATTGACAGATTGGTCATCTTACTGTCGACAGGTAAATAAATATAAAAATATATTTTTTGTATATTTATGTATATTTGATGTCATATAATATTTATTTTTATGTAATATAATATTTTTTAGATCTTTGAGGATTGGGCAATTAATGAGGCTAAAACTCTAGGAAGACCGGGAAAGATCGTCGAAATCGACGAATCAAAATTCGGAAAAAGAAAATTCAATAAAGGACACTATGTTGAAGGTACTACTTACAAAATTAACATATATTAAAATATTACATATTGAATTTTTAAGGTCAATGAATCTTTGGGGTTGTGAAACGCGGAACAGGAAGAATGTTTATGGTTCCAGTGGACAAGAAGGACTCTGCCTTACATGTGATTATCCAATGCTCCACCCGAAGGTAGTACATTGGTCAGGAAGCGAGTTTTTTTTTAACCTGAAAAATTTGGAATTTTGCCGAACCTTTGCTGTTCCAAGCAATGTAGGGATTTTAACGTGAGTGACAACACACACACGGGACCTCTATTTTACCTCTCATCCGAACGAGAGTGTATTTTTGTGAGAAATGCTCGCCTAACATTATTCAAGCGGACCGTGTCGAGATTCAAACCCGGGACTTTGTGCGTAGTAGTCACACACATACCAACTACGCCACGGAGCCGCCTTAAAAGGACTCTGCCACACTTATTTCCATTATCATAGAATGGATCGCCCTTAGAACTACTATTATAAGTGACTGCTGGAAAGCTTACGACATTTTGAGTGAGGAGCACCTTTACCATTTAAAAGTGAATCACTCCCTTAATTTTGTCGATCCGAAAACTGGAGCCTACACCAATACTGTCGAGTCAAATTGGAGGCATACTAAAGATGTTATGCCAAGATGTTGCCGAAAAATAGAGTCGTATAGTGGATACTTAGCCCACTACATGTTTCAAACCAATTGTAAACATAAAAATATTGACATTATAGTCAAATTTTGGGATGTGGTGAAAAATATTGATTTTAATACTGATTAATTAATTACTCAATATTTGAAAATGAATAAAACTTTTGATTTGAGTTGATTTAATATTATTAAAGGTCATCATCATTTTGTTTTCGACCTTACTTAAGGTCGGTTTGACGCAGCTCTAACTTCTTTTCTATTCTGTGCTAATCTAAAAAGCTCTACATACTCTTCACAACCTAAATTTTTTAATAATTTGACTAATATAGTTTGATCTAGATCTTCCTATATCCAGCTGGCTCTACATAGATATTAGCAACCTGATGGTTGTTAAAGAACTCTAACATGTTTAAATGATTACCATTTATAAGGTAATGAAATATAACCTGGTTATCCGCTTCAAAAAAGGAAAAGTGTTAAATTATATGTTATCGTAAGGCTTAAGCAACGAATCGCTGCCATCATGCCAGACCGCTACCTAATTGTGAGTTATGTCATGGTGACGTTTATTAAATTATATGTTAGGGTAAGGCTTAAGCAACGAAACGCTACCAACATGCCAGACCGCTACCTAATTGTGAGTTATGTTATGGTGACGTTTATTAAATTATATGTTATGGTAAGGCTTAAACAACGAAACGCTACCAACATGCAAGACCGCTACCTAATTGTGAGTTATGTCATGGTGACGTTTATTAAATTATATGTTATGGTAAGGCTTAAACAACGAAACGCTACCAACATGCCAGACCGCTACCTAATTGTGAGTTATGTCATGGTGACGTTTATTAAATTATATGTTATGGTAAGGCTTAAGCAACGAATCGCTACCAACATGCCAGAGCGCTACCTAATTGTGAGTTATGTCATGGTGACGTTTATTAAATTATATGTTAGGGTAAGGCTTAAGCAACGAAACGCTACCAACATGCCAGACCGCTACCTAATTGTGAGTTATGTTATGGTGACGTTTATTAAATTATATGTTATAGTAAGGTTTAAACAACGAAACGCTACCAACATGCCAGACCGCTACCTAATTGTGAGTTATGTCATGGAGACGTTTATTAAATTATATGTTATGGTAAGGCTTAAGCAACGAAACGCTACCAACATGCCAGACCGCTAACTAATTGTGAGTTATGTCCTGGTGACATTTAGTTAACTGATTTTTATTTTTTCTTTTGTTTTGTTTTCAAACTTACTTAGAGTCGGTTTGACGCAGCTCTAAATTCTTTTCTATTCTGAGTAGGGATGGCCACGGGCCCGGGCTTTGGCCCGGCCCGGCCCGAAGCCCGGCCCGAATATCAAGCCGGGCTTCGGGCCGGGCCGGCAAAAATTTTTTCGGGCCCAAGCCGGGTCAAGCACGTGTCGGGCCCGGGCCGGGCCGGGTCAGACTGCTCAAGCTTTTCGGGCTTTTCGGGCTATTCGGGCCGGCCCGAAGTTTATATAACGAAATATACAATTTTTCAAATAACTGATTAAACTTTTATGCTCGTTCATGTCGAGATATAAAATATGGGGGTTCAATTATAAAAATTAGATAATTTTTCAATTCTGAATTTTTCACCTCCTAAAATTGTAAAAACTATTTTATTGTTTTTATTGAAAAACATTTCTTAAGGTGTAATGGAAACAACCTACAATCCGTTTTGATTAAATGTTTATCAACACGATTTTTTAGATCAATAATTCCTGGATGCACAACAATTGAAGATACATGCACTTAAATCAAAATAACCATCTGCTAAAGCACCATTTATATATGCCATAAAATACAGGATGTGCTATTCAAAATAATTAACATGACAGATATTTGCAAGACTTCAAAACTATTTTAGCTATAGTTTCGCCTTGTTCGGTAACTCCTACACAAAGTTTCAATTTGCCAGTAAAATTGTAGTTTTTAAAATACTTTTAATGGAAGCTCGGTGTGGGACATCCTGTATACGTCTTTTTTTATATTAAAGAGCTAGATTCTTTGTAAGTATATGTTATTGTTTTACTCAATACGTAGCAGATTCTCTATATACGGCGAAAGCAGCCTTTCCATACTTTCGAAGAACCCTTCATATATTAATATTGAACATTTTTATAGATAAGATTGTCGGCATTTTTTTCATAATAATTAAGATTTCCAGTAAAGCATGCGATAAAAAAATATTCATTGACAACAAAGTAATGTCTACCTGATACGAGAGACTTGAATAATCAGTTCTCTGAACGGTTGCTAGCACATTCTCGAAATGTAGACCTATACACAAGCAATCTGTAAAATGGAAATTGGCAACGTTCTTTGTTTAGAATATGAGGAAACAATATTCAGTCAAATTTTGAATACTTTCCTTGAAATATGTTACTATATACTAGTAGTAGTACATGAATTCTAAAATGCATTTTGTTACTTAAGGTTGAAATTTGACGCAAACCACCTTCTATTTTGGATTGCCTGTGCAAGTGTGCATCATCTCCAAATACCTTTGAGATTCTTCGAGGTTAAAATGATACTATAAACTATATTTTATTAAGGTTGATATATTCAACTTTTGCAGAAAAACATAATAATAGTAAAGAAGTATTTTTATACAACTGAAAATACATATATTAACAAATGATACGTTCCATTTGGATGTTGAAAAATCTATACATCTCTTAAGGTTTTAGTTACATTCCGGCCCGAATCGGCCCGGCCCGGCCCGAAGCCCGGCCCGAAATTCAAGCCGGGCCTCAAGCCGGGCCGATGCGTTTTGGTTCGGGCCGGGCCACCGGGCCGGGCCGGAGCAAATTATTTCGGGCCGGGTCGGGCCGCATCTAAAACCCGGCCCGGCCCGGCCCGAATCCATCCCTAATTCTGAGCTAGTCTAAAAAGGTCTACATACCCTTCACAACCTAAATCTCTAATAATTTGACTAATATAGCTTTGTCTAGGCCTTCCTACTCTATTTTTATTTGGTAGTCTATAATCTAAGACTTTACTAAATAGTCCCTCATGTCTTAACTGGTGCCCTATCATTCTATCTCTCCTGACCTTCAATTGTTTCCACATACAGGGTCCTCACCTATCCTTCTATAAACTTCCTCGTTTGTTACTCTATCTGTCCAACTAATCTTTAACATTCTCCTATAACACCAAGTTTCAAAAGCTTCTATCTTTTTCTTATCTACTTCTTTAATTGTCCAAGTCTCACTACCGTATAGTTGAACGCTCCATACGTACGACTTTAAGAAACTTTTTCTATTATCTAAACTAATACTATTAGCTATTAGTAAGTTTTCTTTTTTAAAAACATTTTTCTAGCTTGAGCTATTCTATCTACTATATCCCTTCTGCTACGTCCATCCTTTGTAATTATACTACCTAAATAGCAAAATTCATCTACCTCCTCTAACTCGGTATTACCTATTTTTAATTCTGGTTTAGAACTAGGCTGTAACTCACTTGTCATTATCTTTGTCTTTACTGAGTTAATTCTCATACTATAGTTACTCTGTAGTATCTCATCTAAAATATTTAAAAACTCTCCTAACTCTTTTCTAGACTCTGCTATAATGGCTATATCATCTGCAAAACGTAACATGTCTATTTTCTGTCCCTGTACACTAACACCTATCTCTTTTCTCTCTCTAGCTAAGTTTAAAGCTTCCTCAATATAAACACTAAAAATCAAGGGAGACAGTATACAACCCTGTCTAGCACCATTTCTAATCTTAGCTTCCTTTTCTATTTCATCAAATCTAATTACTACGCTTTGGTTTTTATATAGACTGTAAATAATTTTTCTATCCCTATGAGAGATTCTTATTTTTTGCAAAACCCTGAACATAACGATCCAGTTAACCCTATCAAATGCTTTTTCTAAATCTACAAACGCGAAATGAGTCTTTATTTTTTTGTAACCTTTTTTCGATAATTACCCTAATCATTAGTATCAGTTCTCTAGTCCCTCCGTCTTTACGAAAACCATATTGGTCTTCGCCTAAATAATTCTCAGTCAAAGCTTCTACTCTATTTTTAATTATTATTGTTAGTATTTTGGAAGCATGAGAAGTTAAACTAACCGTTCTAAAATTCTCACACCTATCAGCTCCTAACTTTTTTGGGATTGGGATAATAATATTTTCTTCAAAATCTATTGGAACCTTACCTGTGTCATATATTACTTTTACTAATTCATATAATCTGTCTAAAGTTTTCTGACTTGCATATTTTATTAATTCTGCGGGAATATCGTCTATCCCTGGCGCTTTATTTAGTTTAAGATTCCGAACAGCTCTATCAAATTCCTCTCTTAATATTGAGAACCCTATTTCCACATCCTCTTCTTGGTCGTTCTCTAACTCATCCATATCGTCTCCCTTATATAAATCTTCTAAATATCTTTTCCATCTATCTGCTACCTCAACTTTATTTATTAGAAGCTCATTATTCTCGTCTCTAATACCATTATATTTCTTCCTATCTTCCCCAAAAAACTTTTTAACTGCCCTGTAAGCCCTGTCTGTCTTACCTACTTTCAAATTATCTTGTATTCCCTTACAATTCTCCTCCATCCATTTATTTCTAGCTTTTCTACACTCATGTACTATCTTATTTCTAACTGTATTATACTTTTGCTTACTTTCACTATCCACTTCTCTGAAAGGTTTAAGCTTTCTTCTATTCTCTATTAAATCTAATATCTCCTTTGTTACCCAGGGTTTTCTGGCTTCTATTTTTTACTTACCTATAGTCTGTGTTGCTGTATCATGTACAGTCAGTTTTATTTCTTTCCATCTATTTTCTACGTTCCTTCCTACAGCTATCTCTTTGCTCTTATTATCTAATACTTGTTTATATTCCTCTTTTACCTTACTATCATTAAGCTTACCTAGATCCCATTCCTCTCTTTTAACCTTTCTCAATTTTTTGAATTTTAGTTTACACTTCGTTTTAACTAAGTTATGATCGCTATCTATGTCAGCCCCTGGATAACTACAACAGTTTTTAGCTTGGTTTCTAAATCTTTGTTTAACTAAAATATAATGTATTTAGTATCTAGCCCTATCACCTGGCGCTTTCCAGATATATCTTCTCCTAACATGTTGTTCGAATAGGGTGTTTACAGTTACTAATCTATGTTCCTGGCAAAACTCAACTAATCTTTCTCCTCTATCATTTCGTCTGCCATACCCAAATTTTCCTACCATTTTTCCCTCACTACCTTTTTCCACTGACGCATTAAAATCGCCCATCACTATTAAATTCTCATTTCCTTTTACTTTTCTCACTATACTATTTATATCCTCGTATACCTTTTCTACTTCCTCATCCTCGTACTGAGTTGTTGGCATGTAAACCTGTACTAAAACAGTGTCTGTGAGTTTTGTACTCAATCTAACCATAATTATTCTATCACTAAATTGTAAGTACTCTTTAACTTTATGCCCTAATCTTTTACCTAACACTATTCCTACCCCTGCCTGTCCATTAGTTGAAGAAGTTGTAATTATTCTATAATTTTCTTTCCAAAAGTCATTACTATCTGGTCATCTCACCTCACTAATACCTAAAATGTCCAGCTTTTCCTTTCTCATTTCGACTAATAAATTCGTTAACTCTAATTAATGACCTTACATTCCAAGTCCCTATCACTAAATCGAACTGTTGTTTTATATTCTTACGATGACGAGCCCCAAGTACCCCCTCCCGGAGATCCGAATGAGGGAGTATTTTACCTCCGGACAAGAATTTTATTTGTGAGCTCTCCATCATATGTATTTCGTGTTTTAGGCCACGCACACCTGGGAAATATTATGGTTGGCTCCCATATCTTTCCACAACGCAGTTTTAAAGATTTTAGCAAAAAACCGTATCCATCACGGCCAACCCCCAACAAGCTTGTAAATTATTGAAGATCATCCGAGACCAACCGACCCTCCTCCAATATCTTTTAGCCAGCAAGGCTGCTGCCCCTTGCTGCGCCTTTTAATCGCCTTTTACGATAAGCAGGCTTACTATAGTAGTATTCTTTATTCTCTACTATAGGGATATTATTAAAAGTATATCTTTGTATTTGATTAGGATAGGTTAGGTTAGGTTATGTTAGATCAGGTTTCATAAAGGGAAATTACACCGCACGCAGCGCGGTTAGGAATATTAGGAAAGGGAAATTGCACCGCGCGCAGCGCTGTTAGAAATATTAGGAAAGGGAAATTGCTTAGATTAATTAAGTTGATAAATAAATTAAATGTTGAAAAACCAAAATTTGGAAAAATTCGAACTTTGACTCTAAATAACTTTTTAACAATTAATTTCTGCAAAAAACTAATTTTATATTTTGAATCAGCCTGAAAAATCAAACAAAATGACATATTATTTACCTTAATTGGCAAGGGGACCCTTTGCTTGGAATGTTCCAAAACTAGCAATGGAAGTTCTATTTTAAAAGAAGGCAGCTTGTAAAACGCTACTTTACAGGCTAGTAACATGATTGATAGATAAGAGTTAATTTTCGTTAGCTGTCATGTTAAAAGTGAGAGTGGACGATGAAGAAAATTGCCTTATGAAGTTGTGAATAGTTTTGTATTCAAATCCATAATACTATACAGTACACAAAAAGATGTTTGCAGACGAGGTGTTTGGGTCGCGTATCGGCTTGCCAGTTAACTGCTCGTATCACCAGTAAAAACCCACATAACTTAATAATAATGTGAAATACTATTAGTATACACCACCGTCTAAATTACTTCCGCTATAGATTATTCAGCGAAGTTTGCAGTCATAGTCATGCTAATGAAATATACACCTCAATGGATATTTCACCGCCATAGTACAGTTCTGGACGGACCGTATAACTTGCCTGTTACTACCATACTCAAGTTTATGTAAAGAAATCGTTTTTGGGCTGCCATATGTTAGCCAATTCTGCTGGGCACGCGGTTCTGTGCACAACCGCATCTGAGGGCGCTTTTGTGTGCACTTGACAAGAACTTGAGCCCCCATATCCCAATCTTATCAAGTGTCCTTGATGTCAGTCGACCGTGCGTTAACCTATGCCTATTGACCCGAACTGTAATCCAGCAGCAAACAGTCTCCACCGGGGTTCAGCACGCATCAATTCCAACCCTTTACCAAAGCTTAACAGCAATCACTGCTAAATTGTCAGTTGTACTTATGAGACTGCTATTCACCATCAGCAGATTTATAGTAGAACATGCTTGCAAAACTTTGGAAGGCTACTTCTACAGAAGTAGCCATCATGTCCAACTGACTCTGACAGTGAGTGAATATACGTCTGACGTCTGTCACAACTTAGTGAAGCTGTGTATCCAATAGACTGTGGCGTTTACTCCCATCAAAAATTTCAAAATATACCGAATTTAATGAATTAGATAGCAGTAGCGGGTATCCTGTCCGATTTCTTCGTTAACAAAAAGTTTTCCTAAACATTTTGGCGGTGGGAGTAGAAAGTATAGATGTTTTCGTTATGAAGTAGTTAACTTTTCTGAAGTACTATACTCGGATCGTCACCGAAAGCTAGTCGTTGAATACCCCAAAATATCTGTATGTTGAATGAAATATAAAAGTTTCTCTTATTACTTAAACCACAAGAAACTTTATGTTATACTTGTTCTCAAATATCAAACGCCAGTTTAGTTGTTTCATTTATACAAGCATACTACTCTGAGATTTATAACAAACACAATTACAAATACAAATCTAGAGTGTCAATACTCCGCATTCTTGAGTGAGTTTTAGATTGAATAATACAATCTATACGATTTTTAAGTATAATACAGAATTTGTACCATTCCATTTAGATAAATCGCAATAGGAGCTCCAACTCTATATGTTATACGAAATAACATTTGAAAAAATGTTATGGTCGTTTGAACCACTTTAAATAAGTTAATCCTTAGAATTTTGTTGTTACTTTTATTGAATTCATTTATCTATTAAACCGAAACGTAAGGCTTTTCACATCACTGGGAGATACATTTGTTTAAATATAGACCATTTCAAACACAAACTTAACAAAACAAAACTTCATTTACAAAACAATCTAAAACACTGAAATGCTGCGCTTTCTTCTCGTAGGAAGCTACCCTGCAAAGTTATGTTAAAATAAAGCAATAAAGTATGCCTGTTAATAATTTTGATAGAGGTTTTATTTAAAATTTTTATGCTTGAATTAAACAAACTTACGTCAACTGCATTAGGGTTTAGGTAATAGAACAGACCTTGTATCACTAGGCATTGAACCTTTTGTTACGTGTGGGCTTGACGTTACGTTAGTTAATTATTTTTACTCTTCAGGGGACAGAGTAATGTTACAGTTAATTTGTGCACCGGCTAGGTTTTAGAAGTACGGCGTGGGTTTTATAAAAGCAAATATAATACTCTTAGGGGTATGCCAGTTGTGATACTTTTACTTATACGCTTGCCTTGAATGGTTTTTAACCTTCCCCGTCTGCGTTAAGCCTTTGAGCGCCAACATACCTAAAGAAAACAACACAATAACGCCTTCTCGGAAGGTGTGCATTTCGAGTAAGTGTTTAGCTGGTTTCGCCGCTGCTAGAGATTGCGGAGCCTCGTCTACACGCTTCTCACCTCCTACCACTTTAAAATAAGTACAAATACAGCTCCGCGTCACCTAACCTGCAATCTAGAACATGCTTATATCAGTAAATAACAACAAAGAAAAAACTGTAATCTACCCTAATTAACCGAACATGGGTTTAGCTAAACACTTAATGTTGTCAACGATTTAACTCTAGTATAGAAATTAACTAAATTTGAATTTAAGGTGTAAATTGCAGATACAATTGTGAGCTTCTTTTTATGAGAAGTCGGTATGTACAGTGTGTCCCAAATTGGATGTATTAAATGGGTAACTTAGTTGTTATTAAAGATACAATAAAACTGTGTGCGCAGTCATGGGCCAACTTTTTGAGATCAATTCAATGGTGAAATCACAAATGAGCGATCTTCTTTTGTTTTCGAGTTATAGCCAAAAATTGATATTTTTAACAATTCTATTAATTCTCATAACTCGTTTGTTTGCAAAAATATCAAAAAATACTGTAATAGTTTTTTATACGGTTTTTTACGTAGAATACAGTGGCGGACGCAAATATTTAATATTTATAATACTTTTGAGGTTATAATATAAACTTGCATTTTTTTAAATAGAAACCACAATTGGTTGTCACTTTATTTAAAAGCTCTTTTTGACAGCTTTTCAAAAATATATAGTATAATATAATTATCTTTTCAAATGGCCGAATTATTCCATGTTTTTGGTATAATAAAATAATTTATTATATTGGTAATAAATAGTTGGCCGCGAAACAAAAGGTAAACAAAAAACGACAATTGTTTGTATAACAAACGTCAACGAGCTTCAATCATATCTATTGCACATGCAATAAATTGTATTGTTAGTTTGTAAGTGAAGCATCAGTCTGTTACTAAATGGCAAAATTTGAAAATTACGAAAAAAACGATATGCTAGTTGCATTTATTGAGTCTGCGAGAATTCCTCTATCAGCAAAAACTTTATATTTTAACAGGTAATTGTGTAACTAATAGCAAATAATATTACTATGTCTTTGTAAATAATACAGGTATCCTGAAGGACAACAACCTAATATTAACATGTTTAAAAGGATAGATAGTAATTTACAACAGTTTGGCTGTTTTGACAAACCTAGAACGAAACAGTATGCAGTTTTTAATTAAGAGCAAACTACTGTTTCAACCATAGCATGTGTGGAAACAAACCCAAGAACATCATGTAGGAAAATTGAAAGGGAAATGGGTGTTTCTAAATCAGCAGCTTCAAGAATATTGAAGCGTAATAAATATCGACCTCATAAAAATAAAATTATACATAGTTTGTTTCCCGACGATTTTCAAAAAAGAAGGCAATTTTGTCAATGGTATCTTCGTAAATGTGCTGCTACTAACAATTTTGGTAATAACATTATATGGTCTGATGAAGCACTTGCTGGTCGAATGAAAATACCTATCAAACATACTAGGCGTCAACAAAGCCGTTATGGTTTGAATATTTGTTGCTACATTGTTGGTGGTACATTTCAATACCATATTTTTGAAAACAATCATTCAGCTTGTCGCTATATTGAAATTTTGTATACCAACTTGCACGAATTACTGGAGGACATGCCTCTCGAAAAGACAAATAGTGTGGTTACCAACTTAAGATGGTCACCCACACAACGCTATAATTACTCGTTGATTATTTAAATAGAGATATTATCTCAATTAAATGGATGGGTACGTTAAGCTTTTGCCACCTATCACTGTGGAGATTGACATTTGTTTTAAATATAGACCATTTCAAACACAAACTTAACAAAACAAAACTTCATTTACAAAATCGAATCTAAAACACTGAAATGCTGCGCTTTCTCGTAGGAAGCTACCCTGCAAAGGTTTATGTTATAAATTATAAGCAATAAAAGTATGCCTTGTTTAATAATTTTGATAGAGGTTTTATTTAAAATTTATGCTTGAATTAAACAAAACTTACGTCAACTGCCATTAGGGTTTAGGTATATAGAACAGACCTTGTATCACTAGGCATTGAACCTGTTGTTACGTGTGGGCTTGACGTTACGTTAGTTAATTATTTTTACTCTTCAGGGACAGAGGTAATGTGTACAGTTAATTTGTGCACCGGCTAGGTTTTAGAAGTTACGGCGTGGAAGTTATTATAATTAAGCAATATATTAATACTCTTAGGGGTATGCCAGTTGGTTGATACTTTTAACTTTATACTTGCTTGCCTTGAATGGTTGTATAAAACCTTCCCGTCTGCGTTAAGCCTTTTGAGCGCCAACAATTACCATAAAGAAATATTTATACCAAACAGAATAAACGGCCTTCTCGGAAGGTGTGCATTTCAGTAAGTGTTTAAAGCTGGTTTCAAAGCGCTGCTAGAGATTAGCGGAGCCTCGTCTACACGCTTCTCACCTCCTACCAACATTTAATAAACTAAAGTACAAAATACAGCTCCTGCGTCACCTAACCTGCAATCTAGAAAACCATAAAGCTTATATCAGTATTTTGATTTCAAACAAAGATAAACTGTAATCTACCTAAATTAACCGAAACAATGTTGGTTTAGCTAAACACTTAATAGTTGTCAACGATTTAACTCTAGTATAGAAATTAACTAAATTTGAATTTGAAGGTGTAAATTGACAGATAACAATTAGTGAGCTTCTTTTTATGAGCAAGTCGGTATGTATGTACAGTACGATTTAAATAAGCATGCATCAACGTTAGTAGTGCTTCACTAATAATAAACTTCAGACATTATTATTACCATCTATTACAGTTATAAGATACCACAAAAGCAGCATATGGAACTTGCAGGTTGTACAACAAAATTTTTAACGATTTATAGTTTTTATTCTCTCCAAAACTCTATCTACACCTACGGCAGGAATCGTTGCTGGTAAAAACATTCAACTTATTGATGCTAATAAAAGCTTTCTAACCCTGACAATTTTTTTTTTTACTAATAGCTCCGGGTATGAATACTGTTACGTTAATTATCGTACCTGTTCTCTACGTCGTTCCGTACCGCATTGGTTGCATGTCCATCGAATTTGCAAGTATATGGAATGTCTGGTATTTACTAATCTGATTCCCGCTTTTACTGTCTATGGCTTTTTTTAAGTTTCTCGTCTCAGAGTTCATTGCAAACTGTCCACTTTCTCAGTGATAATTTTTATTTCAGTTTTTCTAATCAATATGTTACGTCATCATCGAACAATTCGGTATTTTGTGACAATAAATACCGTCAGTGCGTGCATCCTACAGTTGTCAGTGAAACATTATATACCGGCAGTGAGTGCGTGAAGACAGTCGTACTCGAGCCTTTAAAGAAGCAAGTCGCCTTCGAACCCTTGCAGAGGACGGTCGTATTAGAGCTTTTGAAAGCGAGACCATCACCCGGTCGAGCGTGTTACTGGTTCTCCGTCGGAAGCTCTTTGTGTGTGAAGGTTTATTGCCCCAGCGGCACAGGACTTAAGGTATTTATACCCTTCCTTAATTAGTTGGTAGTTGTTTTTAGTTATTACATAACCGCTCCACCATTATCGTTATTGCTATAAAAGCAATTGGTCCTTCATTATAATTTGCATATTTATATCACACATTTATATCAACCTCCTTAACCCCCCCCCCCCAATCAATCATTGGTCCTAAAGTCGATCCGCATTCACCAGTCTTATGGTATTCGCATGTCCTAAATTAAATATTATTTTGCATTCCAGCGAGCTTTTTTAATTAAGTAAATATTTTAGCTTTTAAAATTTGTGTTCAAGCCCCATTTAGCGGGTTAAAATATGTACGATATCAGCTACATACTTTCGTTAGACTAAATTAAGTGATTTCGCCGTAATTAAAACCAGCAAGCGTTTTAATTACAAACAAATCCTTAATATAAAATTTGCTTTCTTTGCATTAAAAGCCAGTGCGCGGTTTTTAGTTTTCACATGCAACCTTTTCAGTCGGTTTACAACGTAAAATATTTAACACATTTGCAGGAGTAATATAATGTAAAAGCTGCATTCTTCTTGCAAACACGTTAAGCTGCATCTTTCGGCAAATATGTTAAGCCACATGTTTTTAAACTTTCCTGTGATCTTGTGAAGTAAAGGCCGACCGTAACCGTAAACTTTAAGCTGTAAATCTTATCTTCAAGCCTTTGTTTGACAAACCGTTCGGTTCTATGTGTTGCTTAGTCATAAAACGTGATTTATTGGTTTATACCCTATTTTAACATTTTTCGTGTACATCTGAGCGTTACGGTTTTATAGCATTTATTGTAGTCCTTTCAGAATCTTTGAGAATGGCTCCAAAGAAGGCACATGTGGTAGAACTAGAATTACTGAAAACACGTATTTTAGAAATGTTTGAGCTTTGTAATACTATACAAAGTGACCCAACTTTAAAGGCATTGTTCCTTATTCAAACAAGGGGAATACATGACCTTTATACAAATTTCAATACAATTTTAGTTGCTGTCTTGGCGTCCTGTGACGAGGCAGAATCATTAACTTACAACGCTGTACGGAAGGAAGTAGATTCCGCTTATTTTTGCATACTGCTGCATCTCGAAACGTTGCAAGAAACGCGGGCACAAATCATCGAAAATGCTCCAAGCAACTCGGGATCAAAATTGGTACCGTTAAAGCTCCCACTCTTTAAGAATGAAGCAACGGAATTCGCGTCTTTCATCGATTTATTTGACAGTCTGGTCTATAACAATGCGTCACTCACCAATATCGAAAAATTAAATTACCTTATCAATTCTTGTACCGGGGAGTCTTTAAAAATCGTTAAATCTGTACCCATTTCGGGGGATAACTTTATTATCTCATATAACGCCTTGCGTGAGAGATTTAGCAACCCGCGTTTATTGGCAACTTTGCATTGGAAAGCAATGAAAGACTTTCCACCTTTAAAATCAGAAGACCCTAAGAAACTTAGGGCACTTATTGATTGTTTTCAGAGAACCTTGCTGTTCTAACTAACTTAAAGTTTCCCACTGAACATTGGAACTTTATTCTGGTCGATTGTCTTTTAGAAAAACTCGATCCGTTCACTAGAAAACGCTTCGAACTCCAATCGGATCCGAAGCAAATACCCAATTTCGAGGATTTGAGATATTTTTTAACTCAACAATGTGCAGCGTTGGAAACCTTTTCTTCAACCGCACCTGTTTCTTATTCGACGACTGTCCATACATCGCACACATCAGTGCCTAAGAAATCCTCAGCGTTTCAATTTAAACCAAAGGTTTCTTCTAACGTAGTTTCACTGGACACACCAAGTAGCTCCAGTGACTCAAATAATTCATTTTCGCACCATTGTCCTTCCTGCAAAGGCAATCACTTAATTTACAGATGTCAATCGTTTCTAAAGAAAACTCCGACAGAACGTTTCGACATTGTCAAACGCTTACGCCTTTGTTTAAATTGCTTACGAACAGATCATGCGTCCATGCAATGCAAATCTTATAATTCCTGTCGAACTTGCGCCAAGCCGCATCATACCTTGCTACATTTTGAATCGCAACCTGCTTCTAGCCGTTCAGCTGAACCGATCGCTACACACATGCATAAAAATGCCAATAGGACGCAGTCAGCCTCTCCTATTCCGGCAAATGTTTTGTCTTCACAGATGAATTCAAATCTTGGGGTTACTGTCTTACTCTCCACTGCTGTTGTGGAAGTTCAACACCGGTCTGGTAGATACAAACCGATCAGGGTACTCTTAGACCCTGGCTCTCAAGCTAGCTTTATTCGACACGATTGCGTGAGCAAACTTTGGCTTCCACGCATACGTTCTCAAGTTCCGATTTATGGACTTGGGCAGACAACTTCAGCAGTCAATAGGGGTGCCGTCAGCTGCACCATTCGCTCTATGTTAGACTCTGAAAAATCTCTAGAAGTCACAACCTTTGTGCTTTCGTCAATATCTGGCAAATTACCTAGCGTTGAAGTTCCTAATAATTGGGAACACTTATGCGGCCTGCACTTTGCAGACCCGACCTGGAACTCTCCAGGAACTATTGACATGCTCCTTGGAGCAGATGTTTATCCGTTCATCATCAATGGCGGTGTTATACATGGCAAATTTCTTCAGCCTGCCGCCATAAATACAATTTTTGGTTGGACTATTATTGGTCCCACAAAAAGCTTGCAGTCTGATACTGTCCAAGCATTTTTTACTTCTGTAGAAGATCCTATCGACCAGACCCTAAGGCGGTTTTGGGAGATAGAAGAATTGCCATCCAAGCCTTATACTTCTCCAGAAGAAGAAAAGGCAGATTTGATTTTGAAAACACGTTTTCTCGTGACCCTAGCGGTCGTTTTATTGTTGCGTTACCGTTCAACGATACTTTGCCCGTTTTGATAATTGCTTTGAGATGGCTAAAAGAGACTATTTTCGTTGGAGCGCAAATTGCATGTTCAACCGGAGCTACGCGCCCAATACAACAATTTCATGCAGGACTATCTTGATGCGGGTCATATGGCATTACTCGATTCTCCGCCCGTTGGAAACGATAATTATTTTTTACCCCATCACCCTGTGTTTAAAGAGGAAGGTCATACTTCTAAAATTCGTGTGGTTTTGACGCCTCTGCAAAGGCTAAAAACAACGTGTCACTTAATGACACTCAATTGGCTGGACCTAGTCTCCAAAATGACATTTCGTCAATCTTACTTAAATTTCGCTCTCATCGTTTCGTTTTTACTTGTGATGTTCGCCAAATGTATCGACAAATTTTGGTTACCGAAAACATCGAAAGTTTCAATTAATTGTTTGGCGGTTCTCCGCAGAAGAACCCATTCAGACTTATCAGCTTAATACAGTGACCTATGGTATTAAGTCATCGCCTTATCTAGCATTAAAGACTCTTCAGCAATTAGCCATTGACGAAGGCAAAAGGTTTCCGTTAGCCGCTGAGGCTATACGGTCAAATCTATATATTGATGATTTCGTCGCCGGTGGAGATTCTATACAATCGGCCCGCGAAATTAAAGATCAACTTATCCGACTTTTACATTTGGCTGGTTTTGAACTTCGAAAATTGAGTTCTAATTCAGTTTCTATTTTGGAAGGCATTCCGTCAGATTTTTGCCAATATACTTCTCTCGATTTCGATTCTGACGAATCAATAAAAATATTAGGTCTTCAATGGTCACCTACAGAAGATATTTTCTCGTTTCGGGTTAAACCATTAAACCCAATATGTACAAAGCGCAACATACTTTCACAAGTTGCCAGAATATATGATCCATTAGGATTTTTAGCACCACTAACACTTTTTGCAAAACGCCTAATCCAGCATCTGTGGATGTTAGGTTTGAATTGGGATGACATCCCACCAGCAGACATTTCGTCTCAATGGCAGCAGTATCAAGAAGAGTTGCCGTTATTATCGTCATTAAAGTTACCACGTTGTTTACCCCCTTCGGATCCTTTTACTTGTCATTTGCATGGGTTTTGCGATGCTAGCGAGGTAGGGTATGCAGCGGTAGTGTATTTCAGTTCATAAATCAAACTACTGGAGAAATAACTGTACAATTTGTAACCGCTAAAACAAAAGTAGCTCCAATTAAGCGCATTTCAATTCCACGTTTGGAATTATGTGCCGCCGTTTTATTAACCGATTTACTTTCTTTTACCATTCGTTCTTATCAAGGCTTGATTGACATCTCCGATGTTTCAGCGTGGAGTGATTCTACGGTCGCTCTCACTTGGATACGTTCTCCACCTTTTCGTTGGAAAACTTTTGTGGCAAACCGTGTTAGCCACATTCAAGAAATCATTGCACCTAGCCGATGGTTTTATATTAAATCTTCGCATAATCCGGCTGATCCTGCATCTCGGGGATTAATGCCAAGCGCGGTTATTTCATGTTCGCTATGGTGGGCGGGGCCTGAATGGCTTCACTACCCTAGTGACTCGTGGCCGCCTCAACCAACATTGTCAACCTCAATTGCTGAGGTAACTACGGAAAAGAAGATCCTAACATTTGTCGCTCAAACAGATCCAAACGTCATTGACATTTTACTAAGTCGTTTTTCATCGTTATATAAAATCCAAGGCATCGTGGCTTACATTTATAGATTTTCTAAACCCATGGCTCAACGTCATACGGGTCCCTTAACAGACATTGAATTACACAATGCTCTCATGATTATCGTCCGGCATGTACAAAATGTTACATTTTCAAAGGAAATAGCTTCGATCAAGGCAAACCGTAAGTTACCTAAAAGCTTGCGAAAACTTTCTCCATTTGTTGATCCACAAAACATCTTAAGAGTAGGTGGGCGCTTGACACATTTTTCGCTTTCCTATTTCGAAAAGTTTCCTGCGTTATTGCCCCAGCGGCACCGATTAACCGAACTTATCATTCGGTCAACTCATGAAAGGTATTACCATGCCGGTGTTAATACCACAGCGTATCTTATACAACAGAATTTTTGGATTCTTTCCATTAAAAATTCAATCCGAAGTTATTTATCATTATGTCATAGATGTTTTCGTACCAAACCGGTCCTGGTAACTCCTCCTATGGGAGACCTACCGGCAGCACGTATTACCCAAATCAAAACTGCACATGGCACACTAAAACGACCTTTGGTCAAACTAGCGCCGCTACCGGTATTTTAATTTTATTTTTATGTTTAGATGTATATACACATTTTTTACATGTATAGTAGTATATTATTTTTACATATTTGCTTATTTACATATATATTTTTATTTTTGCATAGTTGGTAATATCGCTCGCTGTAGTGCACCACCCTATCTTTCGTTACCTGCTTCCTAGCAAGGTCAAATCCCATGTGATTTCCTTCACCCAACCTACTTCCTCCTTTTCAAAATTCTATGAATTTGGTGGGCGGTATGTTACGTCATTATCGAACAATTCGGTATTTTGTGACAATAAATACCGTCAGTGCGTGCATCCTACAGTTGTCAGTGAAACATTATATACCGGCAGTGAGTGCGTGAAGACAGTCGTACTTGAGCCTTTAAAGAAGCAAGTCGCCTTCGAACCCTTGCAGAGGACGGTCGTATTAGAGCTTTTGAAAGCGAGACCATCACCCGGTCGAGCGTGTTACTGGTTCTCCGTCGGAAGCTCTTTGTGTGTGAAGGTTTATTGCCCCAGCGGCACAGGACTTAAGGTATTTATACCCTTCCTTAATTAGTTGGTAGTTGTTTTTAGTTATTACATAACCGCTCCACCATTATCGTTATTGCTATAAAAGCAATTGGTCCTTCATTATAATTTGCATATTTATATCACACATTTATATCAACCTCCTTAACCCCCCAATCAATCACAATAGCATGTCTAGAAATGATACCGTATTGATTATTTCATTTTTAACTGTAAATTGATTATGTTAATTACAATCGTTTGAAATTTCTACAACTTTTTATGCAGGAACAATTGTAATTATATGTCTACGAACTTTCTAGTAAAGGTTAGTTAAAAAAAGAATTGATTAGGTAACGTGTTTGTTATTATTTTAGCAATTACCGTACTTAGGTTTGAGTATATTAATCAGTCAAATAATTATTTGAATAATTAGTTGTTAAAGAAAGAAGAGCTTGAATCTAATATAAATTGAATAACGTCAAAGAATATGCTCTGCTTAATTTTGCAAGTAATTTAACTTGATTCCAAGTGGTATTCTGTTAAGCTAGTTCTCTTGATATGTGTATGAATAAGGAAAACACATCTAAAATTGTTAGTATGTAACTTTTCGTAACTCAGGATTCTTAATAGAATCCACTAATTCAAAAAAGCATTAAATATTATATTTGTTGTTCGCGCTGATAAAACAAATATACAAAATAATAATTTATAGTGGACTGTGACTAAACAAATTTACTTACCTCAGGACAATACCTTAAACACTAAATATCAGGATAAAGGAAAGGGATGATAAGAATCCTGATATAATACATTAATACCACTTAGGGTTCCCAAATAATTTTGCACAAACTTAATCTCACAACTACACTAAAAGCTCCTTTCCATATACATATCAAGCTCAACTAAACTGCTTTCCTTTTATCAGTCAGGTGTTTTAATAACAGCTGGCCAAGATAAAATTGTATCAAATTTAAATAATGCAATGGCGCAAACATTTGTTATCCATGGATTTTTGTTGAACTTCTGAAATAAATTTTGATAAAGATACTGTACGCAATAATTACTAGTGATTCATTAATATACACAATTTTTTTCCCAAAATATAGGAACAGTGTACAGGACAGGTAACAGTTAGTTTTGCTAAAAACCGCTTGGTTTGTTTATTGCTCTGGGTGATGAGTATAACTGAAATATAAAAATGGCATTGAATGGTAGACAACCAACAATACTCGACACTTAATAAAAATATAATAAAATTTTGGTTTGTCTTCAACAAAACTTGATTACTGGCGCCAGATAGGTTTTGGGCCTCTTAAAGCGACTTTCTAAAAAGGCTTTTCCAAAAAACTTCTATCAATTTATTTTATACTAAAATTACACTGAATTTTCAATTTACAAGTTCGTTATATTCATCAACGTTTAAAGATCGAAATACTTCTGAGTTGAAATTCACTTTATTTAAATAAACTAAAATTACGGTAAGTAGCTGAACTTACAACAATGCTAAAGTTGAGAAGCTCTAGACTGACTCGCCATCTTGGGCTCTCGAAGGTATTTATGCTATCCCTGCCCCTCACATTGCTTGTGGGCACTACAGAGCTCATGTCTGCTATTATCTTTATTCATTTATACAATACAAAGTAACAATTTTATTTCTAGTAATTGCTGTCTTATAACCTACGGTGACCTGCACTTGTAGTATCACCTTAAGTATGGAATACAATGTATTCACATTCGTTCTCATTGTCTGGCTTGTAAACTTTCATTGACCGTTTATTTATGTCATTCAATTACATTGTTGCATCTAACTTTTTATAGAGTCATTTAGTTACATATACATCCTAATTTGGAGGATATGTAACTCGCCCTAATACTAAAATAACGATACGTTACGCATTACTCAAGAATCGTCTTGAACGAGATCATTATATGGAATTAGAGTTGTCATGTTCAATTTTTCGTGGCGTTCTTTAACTTGTGTATATTTGTAATATGTTTTCTCCTTATGCATAAAAACGTAGAGACCATTTGTAGTGATTTTTAGAATCATTCATAATAATTTTTATGAAGTTATAGGGCCCAAACACTAGTAAGTATTACATGAGTCACTGCAACATTGTCACATATATTTTGCATTTGCCTTCTTTGTATTTTCTGTCACTTACTAGCTGCTATCAGAAGCTTTCCGAAGTAGATATAATAATGGTTTCTATCTACTTCCTAATAGTCTAAATCGATACAACGTATCCAGCACTTGTTCCAAGCTGGAAAAGTGTCAAACAGTCTTTTTCCTGAAGGATGTCAAATAGTTCCTGGATTTTGCTCTGAATGTCAAAACGGTGAGCTTTCATATGAATTTTCTTTTTAGGGAATAGGAAATAGACCAAAGTCGCAGGGTGCCAATTATGGTGAATAAGGAAGGTGCGAATGGCGGCTATATTAGTTTTGCAAAAACTGTGTTGTTTTTAATAAAGCGCGACAAGGTGCATTATCTTGATACAACAGCCAGTGTTAGTCTTGACACAATTTTCCCAGCCGCCACGAAACGTCACAATACAAATATGAGTTCACTGTAACACCAGTTAGTACTAACTCGCGATGGAGAACGGCCTTGATGTCGATAAATACGATGAGCTTGATTTTTTGTTGCACTTCAGACTTTTACTTTTTCGGGCTCGGTGATCGTGGATTTTTTCACTGCGACGACTGCTGTCTTATTTCTTGATCTTAGCCGTAACCAGCTTTCATCATCAATTTAGATCCTTAGATGAAGGTAAGGTCACTTTCAAACGTTTCGTTGCTGCACACATGAAAACAAAGTAGTTTCTGTTCCACAGACTAAAGCCGAAGAGACGAATTTTGCAACAATACGACTCCTATCCAAACTTTCAGTTAGAATCTTTTAGTAACTTCGATAGTTTACTCCGACACGTGTAGATATATGATAGAATGTTTGACAACGGTCGTCGTAAATGAGTTGTCGAGTCTTTTCAAGATTTTCATCCGTTTCCTTCGTTGAAGGTGGTCCTGAACGCTGATAATTTTCAAGAGAAGTTCTGCCGGCTTTGAAACGAGCGTACTACTCAAAAAACTGTAGTATGTTTAAAGAATGTTTCTCGAAAACCCCAGACTTTTTGTGAGATTATTTGAATCTAAACGTTTATGCAAACTAACCAGAAACCCTTAAGCAACTCAAGCAAAACGTTCCTAATGAAGTTAATGATTTTCTGAATGAAATGTGTCAAAATTTAACGAAAAATGTACGCAAAGCGGATTTCTAAGGCTAACAGAAACGGATATTTATGTGGTATTGTATTCCATTCATAATTGCTGGCGTTAAATAAACCATTTTTCAAGATTAGATCCACTCTTTAATTTAATCAAAATTTATAATCCCAAAAGTAGTATAACTTCCCGGCGGACACTTTGTAGATCTAAAACTACAACGATGAATTCAGCCCCTCTATCTATTTTGTTTATTGTTAACAAACAACCCTCTATCGGTGGAAAACATTTCAACTTACTGAGAAAATAATTTAATGGGTAAATAAATTATCTAGTAAAATCTCAATCTAATTAGAGTACGTAATAAGCTCAGCATTTGCCGTCCACCCCACAGATGTAATATTTTGTAACAAATAAGTACTAAAAATTGTGCTAATAAGTTTTTCTTGTATGCTGCATCTAAAATTTGCTGCCTTGACTTTTACAGGTTAACTTTAAAAAAATTTCGCATGAAGTTTTCTATACATATTTAGCAATTCCCTATAGATTTTAACTTCAAATAGTTTGTATGTAGTTGCTTCTATTTGATCCCAAAAGCAATTCTTAGCATTTTATTTTCTTACATGTCAATAGCTTGAGAATTGTTTCAAACACATACAAATAAAAATCTAGGTTGCAAAATATTCCACGTTCTGAATTCAACTGTAGTAGTATAAAAATGATACAATAATGGATGTCGTTTTGGAACATTTCCAAGCATCGCTTAGTCGTTTGTGTGTTTATGTTTACATAAATATTTATATGAAATCTCACTAAGAATGTCAGTGTTCTACATTTTACGTGACTATCTTTGAAGAACTTTTTCATGCGTGATCTAAATACTCGACTAAAGTATTTAATATCTTCTGGAAACTCCTTTGATTAAAGTAGTTTGATGCACTATTAACTGGAAGTGTTCATTTGTGCGTTAGTAACTGTTGTCTTACACATCTTTAAATATCGTTTGTTCTTGAAAAAACGCTTTAGCCTGACCAGAACCGGCAGTTAATGTTTTTAACGATCGTTTATGGTTATAAACATATATTTTCAATAATTTGAAGGAATAGTTCATTAAATAAACAAATGACATGTTACCTACCTAGCACTGGCGGACCTTCTAAGAAGGTACTACACCCAGTGCTAATCGAGGAAGTTGGTCGACGGAAACCAATCCGTTTCCAATTAAACATTAACGAGTAATTTTGCCTGGCATGGAGAAAGTAATTCGAGCATAGGGGAACGAAATCAATATATAAATTGTTGGTTATTTTGCAAAAAGATTGATTTCGTTCCCCTATGCTCGAATTACTTTCTCCATGCCAGGCAAAATACTCGTTAAGGAATAGTTCATGCCATGCTTTTTTATGTGACTATGTTTACAAAACTTTTTGAAATTAATGCTATTTAAACCTATATACGTATACTGTTGTACCAACAAACAAAAGCCTTTTTAAAATACTTTTATAAATTTTTTGATTTGTAAGTGTTTTCTAAAAGTGAGATTCCAGAAAATATACCAAAAACAATTTATGGCAAAATATTTCACTGAAAATTAATTTACCAAATTAAGAATTTTACGAATAAGAATTTATAGAAAAGTAGATATGCAGAAGCTCAATCTAGTTACACCTCTGGCTGCACAAAGCCTTCATTTTAATATAAAGAATAGCAGGTTTATAATACAAAAGGAAAACTTTATTTTCCCATCATTATCATTGTTGCTATGCTTAAAGAATTGAGGTTATAACTTCTCATGAACGTAATTGAAGAACCCATAAAGTATTACTATGTCTTGATAAGCACGCATTTTCCCACGTCTTAAACAAAGTGAGCTCATCGCATTTACCCAATGAGAAGCGTTTCTATGGTGGAGACAATAACGAGATCATGAAAGAGACGCGTTTTAAATGAGACTTTATCGACAACTATCGTACCGTATAGACACGTTTTCGTGAGTGTAAAGTGCAGCAAAGGGCATCTTGCCTTTTCTTACACCTTCTCACCCAATTACTTTTTGTTAGATTGTAAGTTCAACACTTTGCTGCAGTAATTTGATAAAGAACGCGAACAACCGGACCCAACGCAACGTGCTGTTTATTAAGAGGCCGACATGAAGTTTTCCGAGGAGCAACAAGCGTAAGGCCTACCTTAAGCGACCACGTGTAATTAGAGATTACTCGAAAAATCCCGACGAAATTTGAGGACAAGGAATTGTAATGACCGCTGTAAAGATTGCAAACAGTGTTCCTTTAATGTTTATGTTTAACGATTTACCGTAATAATTTATCGAAGGAAAATTGTTTTGAAAACTATAGATCTTTCTTAGTTGACTTTTTATTTTAACCTTTATTTGAAATGCTGTCTCTGTTGTCAGGCTAAAGGCTCACAAACTAAAGGCAACTCTGAACTAATATATTCTTGATACTATTACTTCTTATTAATACAATTATTTGTCTTCGTTTGGCGCATGGATATAATTTCTCATTATTGAGTCTAATTAAGTGTTTAAAAGGTTTAAATACCGTAGCTTTTAATAGTAGTGCATTTTATACGAAGTTGTTTTTGAGTCAACGCGGAATTGGCAGTCGAGTACATAGCTAGTAAAAAAGATAAACAGGAACTGTTGATTGACGGTTACTTATTCGATAAGAATAAAAGTAAGATAGAAAAAATATTGGATATGTGAAAGTATTGAAAGTGCAATATAATTTACTTATTATAGCAAAACATGATTCAATTTTTAAAACCAATGGAACTCATAATCACATAGCTGATACAACAAGTGTAGATGGAAGCAAAGGGTTGAATAAAATACAAGATGCTAAACACACGATGTACTACATAACATTATATCAAACACAACTGTTTGAATCAGATAAACTACGGGCATTATGCTTGCAAAGGTGTGCAACATCAAAATAAACATGTATAAACGTGGAACCAAGTTGCATTATTGTTACCTGTTTGTCCCAGTACTGTTTTGCTATCAGACGTATAAAAAAACGAAAAACAAAAAATAAGGACCAGTTTTTGATTCTAGTACAAAAGACTGAATACCAATTTTTACATGAGAAGAAATCTTCTATCTGTGGTTCAGGTCGACTGCTGGTAGAGCAGTGCAACGACTGTACTAAGTCTATTCTTTCGATTACATACACTTCATAGACTAAAACACAATACTTTTGTGCCTTTGATCTTTGCCCTATTGCCAAGTAAAACTAGAAGTAGACCATTGCATTCTACTCAAAAGAATGTCAGAAGCGTGTAACGCGTTGGTGTTACGTTAAATAGAAACCGTAAGCAAAAAGAAAAAATTAATCTTAAATTGACAATGTAATATTGATGTACCCTGTATATTCTGATTTGGTGAATAGTGATGTTCATTAAGCATAACATTAATAGATTTTTAGTTTTATAAAGGATTATTAACTTGAAAACAGGGAACCAGAGTTTCATTTCTGTGTAATACATATTGTAACGTATCGTCAATCTATAAATTACTTCTAAACCACACAAAGGTGAAACAAATTTCAATATCAAATCGTATATAAAGATGTAAGTATAAATAATTTCCCGAGTATTATAAACAGATAATTACAAAGTAACTTTACATAGTATGTCATATGAAAATATCTTTTACAATAATTTAAAAATCGAATGACGGCGAAGTTAATAATAATCAGGATACCAGAATTATCTCAACTATAAGAGAGCTTTCTACAAATGTTAATAAAACAAAGTAGATTTATTGTTTTAAGGATTATAATACAAAGTGAGCCCAGACAATACAATAAGCATATTCGTACAATGTAATTTATTACATAAAGGAAGCACAGACGCATATTTAATAAAACTTACACATATCAGCTTACAGATAATTCAAGATGTTTTAATGCATTTATTTAATCTGGCTAAATACAAAAGGAAACTTTAATCACGGGATTTTAATATAAGCAAACCATATGAAATCACGGATCGTTCACATGATTCACCTTATAAAGCCAATAGGAAGACTACCATGATATAACTCCTACTAAACGTATAAAGGGTAGAAACGGCAAACGCTAAACAGTCGACGTAAAATCATGAATTAATTATTCGCGAATCATAATCGAGAATACATGTACAGGTGATCGATGATAGGACAGTCAAGTACACCCTTTTGGTTATGAATTAACAAACGGACGTTAGGGTGATGAGATCCACGAATTCTGATAGAAACGAACAACAGTAATAGATTGGGACGTATTGGTTTCAGAACAGAAAGATTGGAAATAAGAACTCAGTGGCACATTAAAGCAATACTGTCTCTATAAAATTTTTATCCACATTAAAACGTAACTGTAAGCAACACATCATTAGAAAGTGCGTTTCCTAATTATTGTAGGAATTTATACATGATGCTTGTTCCGCAAACAAATCTATAAGATTATACAAAGTTCTGGTTAAAGTATAGTGATAACTTAATAGATGTATAAAATTTCGATATTACCGATTGAATTGAAGATTGGAGAACGTGCTGTAAATTAATATAGTTAAATCATCAAGGTTATGGGTAATTAACTATGAACTAGTTTATGCAATTTCACAATTTTGTGTGTGTATTTGTATACAGGAATATTATTGTGTCGCTAATATTTAAATTGATGTAGATAACTTTAAAATTGTATATGCACACCTGTTTACAAGAAGAAATGCGATAATATTGCACTGAAAGTTGAGCAAAAAGTTGAAATTTATTTATACCTATAGATAATATTTCAGAAAAAGAATTCCACAAAATAATCGTCGTGCAGAGGATTATCGCTGGACTAGACCAAGCTAGACGAGTAGGCGCTCATGATTTGAAACAAATTAGAAGCGCTTTAAGGTACGTGTTATTGGTAAACTAGTTTGAAATTGCACCTAGGTAAATTTTATATTTTTTTGCTCCCTTAAATAGTTTATCTACGGACCCACTCTGGCCGGCACCATTTCAGTTTGTCGGTGCCTCCTAATTTGTTACAAATTCTCGGTCCCTTCTGGGTAATTTCAAAGTTAAGAATTCAACACCTCATACTCCCGTATCAAGGGCGCTTAAACTTTCATTTGATCAATAACCGAAATATCGCCATGTATCAAAAACTGAGAAATATCGAACTTGAAAATAAAAACAAACGCTAAATTTGATTTACAATGTTGTTTTTCTCGAAAAAAGAGATCGAGGAAACTAAGTTGAGTTTCTCCATTTAAGCATCAAATTTAGAACATCCTGTACGTGAGAAAACACTCGCGCATCCGAACGTGGACGTATGTTTGTGAAAAATGCGCGGATAATATTTTTCAAGCGGTTCAGGTCAGGAATAGAACCGGGTCTTTGGAATTAACAGCCATTTACGAATCTGACTAATTCGCAGAACCGCCACAATGCAGCCATAGCAGAAAATTTTTCGTCCTACGACATACACAATTCAAGTTGATATCAATAGAAAAAATTATTTAAAAGCTCAAGTTGTAGCTCAAGTACGAATTACATATAGCTGATTGGATACTACTGTTAAAATATATCTTAATACAAAAAACTTTTTACAAATATACGAGGCTTGTTCAATTGAAACCCATCTTTGATTCAGGAAAAATTGAATGACAACCAAATTTAAAAATAATTACCACTACGATTAAGGCACATATCCCATTGTTTCGTCAACCTATGTATATCCTGCCTAAAGAAATCTTGTGGCTGCTGCTGGAAGAATTCTTTCACGACGTTTTGTACTTCTTCGTCCGACTGAAAACAGTTACCTTTAACCGCTTTTTTCAGTGGCCGAAAGATGTGAAAATCACAAGCCGATAAATCGGGACTATAGGATGGATGCTCTAATATCCTCCATATCTTTCGCTGTAGATTTTCTTTCACTACGTTAGCAACATGAAGTTGGGCATTGTCGTGAAGCAGAATGACACCACGTGAAAGCTTCCCTGGACGTTTTCGCCTTATCGCTTGATGGAGCGTGTTCCAAGTTTTATTATACAAGTTTGCGTTGATATGCGCCCAAGGTTCTGTAAATTCTATCAGCAAGGGTCCTCCATGGTCGAAAAATATGTCAACATGACCTTACCGGCAGAAGATTGAACTTTAAACTTCTTTGATGACGGAGAATTTGCGTGTTTCCATTGTATCGATGACAGCTTACTGGATGGTTCAAAATAAGGACACCAAGATTTGTCGCTAGCAATTATTGACGAGAAAAAATCGTTACCATTTTGTCTGTATTCCGCGAGGTGTTGCAATGATAAGCCCATTCGCAAGCCTTTTTGGTTCTCTGACAAAAGGCGAGGAACCCATTGCGCACAAACTTTGCGGTAGCCTAGTTTGTGTACGATGCTATAAACAGATTCGATACTCACACCAACATTTTCTGTAATTATTCTGATTGAAACTCGACGATTTTCTCTAATCAGGCCTTCCACACATGCCATATTCCTGTCTGTTAACACAGTACACATTGCACCGGGTCGCGGTTTATCATTCGTCCCATCGCGTCCATTCCTAAATTTTCGACACCATTCCTTGAGAGTTGGACACGAAAAACATGTGTCTTCATACACTGCTTGCATTCGTGTATAAATTTTCAATGGTTGCAAACCTTCAGCACACAGAAATTGAATGACCGCAAGTTGATCACATTTGGTCGGATTGTTAGCAACAAACGTCACTTCAAAGTCACAATACTTAAAATCGCTGTTAGATATATACGTGAGAAACTGACCAGTGGGAACTTTGCAAACACCACTAACGTTGCAAAACGTCAGTTGTGGGATTACAATGTTTCCAAGGCTAACTTGAGCAAAGATGGGTTTCAATTGAACCAGCCTCGTAGTACTTTAAAGATTCCATAACTTAAAAGTTAATTCCCCACTTGCTTCATAAACTGCTAATTTTCCAGAAATACTAAGTTTAATAATAATCAAGTATGCTAACATTTGGCTTTTATCAACTAAAACTTCCCGAATCAAAAACAAACCGCAATCTAGAAGTTTTTGAATAAATAGCTACCACTAATTAGCTGCTGGTTCTTAGCTGCTCATTCTCTCATCACGCTTTGCATTTGTCATTTCTTTGTAATTCTCGTAAGTCATTCAGAATTTTCTTGTCGATACACATATTTCTGTTGGAATATAGTTCAGTAATGTCTCGTTTAAATGGAATTTGATGATGTATATCTTTCTGCGCCAAATAAGGGTAAGGGAATATATCTATTTAGTAATATGATGTCTCTAGCGAAGATATACGTGGTTAAGCTAATTTAGCAAAGCGTTGGGGTAAATCTTGGAGAACATCTGAGCTTTCGGTATCTCCAATCAGGATACATTTACTCGAACTTCTAACTTCAAATCCTATCATCACGCTTCCTATGGTTCACAACATAAACATTATCTACCAGCTGAAAGTATTTCTACTAACTGCCATGAACATATAGATGCTTACCAGCATTGGTCGTATAGAAATTGGAGATACGCGGATATAAATTTCTGTCTAGAAAATTTATTGGTAACTGGATTCGCTCCGTATCAATCTTCCAATACTTGTGTTTCTGAGACATCTATTATAAATTCAATTGGATTCCGTTTTATTCAAGTAGCTCTCAATAAGTAGTGTTGTATGTAAAAAGCAACCGAGTGTTTTTTACATAAAAAGGGTGCTTAAAATTCAATGAATTGTTCAAACTAGCAAGCTTCTGTTGGTACTTGTAGAGCAAGATTAAGCTTTTGTTCAAATTAGAAGTCTTTGTTTAATTGGTTTTTAAGAGTAATCCGTGCACAAAAAAAATGCAACTAAATTTCCTTTCTAAATGTTAAGGATCTAACTTCAAAAGCCTTTATGCCTATCTAAAGTAGTTTATACAAAAGGGTTTTAATATTTCCATTGGTTTTTGGGAACAAATACCTCCAAACTCAAAATATGAAGTTTTTAACGTCAATTGGAAAAGCAAGGTTTCTTAAACTAAGATAAATAATATCAATGAAAAAAATTTCATTCGCGAAGGTACAATTTTAAAAAGTTTGAAAAAGCTTTATCAAATAAAGACACTTCTAAATTTAAATGTTAACGGCGCTATAGAAAACCAAGCTTATTGATTTTGAAAACAGGTGCAATGTTTTTACATACAAAACTGTGACATTATAAAAGTTGTTCTTCTCTATCATCCCATTCTCTGGTGTTGACTTCTGGTACCCTCAAACAATCCCTCTGTCTCGGAGAATATTAAATCCTATAATTCGTCCTTTCCGTCTCTAGGCAACAAAAGCCTTCAGAACCACCCCCACCTCTGCCTATAGACCCTACTTAAAATCCCGCCTTTCATACATCAATTTTACGCTGTAATCTAAAACACAACCCCATCCACCTGAATGACAACATACTACACTACATTAGATTTTCCACTGCTCCACCCGAAGGTATTACATTGACCAGGAAGTGAGTTTTATGTAAAGTTTTTGAATTTTGCCGAATATTTCTGTTCCATGCAAAGTAAGGATCTTTAACGTGCTTGGCGACACCCGCACACGGGACCTACATTGTACCTCTCATCCGAAAGAAGGCGTATTTTTGTGAAAAATGCTCGCTTAACATTTTTCAAGCGGATCGTGTCGGGATTCGAACACGGGACCTTGAGCTTAGTAGTCACACGCATACCAACTGAACACGGAGTCGACTACAGCATACTACACCACGCTAACTACCAAACAGTGACGACTCACATAAAATACCTTATCCAAAACTCACTCATACATTGTTGACAAGAACAATAGATCAACTCCCCTATTGGTCGACACACCTATGACATTTTTCTACAATCACACTTAATCTCACGCACATCCCATTTTCTAATCGTTCTACTATCCAATTTCTCACAGGCCACAGTGAATTCCGACAGAAACCCCATTCCTTTAACCATATCCCCTTTCCACTCTGCCCCTGCTCATCAATAAACACTCCCGAAACTCCACACTACTTAATATACTCTTGCTCTAACTTAACTTGCCTCCACCACGATATGTAATTTGCAATCAACCTTGACCCATTTTCACTCCTCCCAAGTATAACATACCTAGCCTTACACCGTCCAGTACAATATACAAAATTTCTAAAGGACAACCCCCCATTCTATAACTGATTACACGTTTCTCCCACCATCGACTGCGTGAACCACCTAGCTGCCGCTTCGCACACAACAGCATTCAACAACTCACTATACAAGCTTCCACACCCTAAATAGGAGCTGGTGCCTTACAACGAAAAAGACGGTAAGTGCCAGCACCTTAAACCAACAACATCCTTCTATTGTTATATAGAAACGATTAGGTGGAACTCGCCAAAGCTAGTAACCGAGAAACCCACACCGGCAGAAGTTTCCCATTTTTTTCATGTATATATTTCTCTGTAAATGTTATCTTATATAATTTAAACTGTATAAGCTGGGATAGGCTATATGTCTAAATATAGTTTGGAATCAAGAAATAAATTAAATATATAAATTAATATATTGATTTGATAAAGAGGTCACAAGAGGCCATCTAAACCCAAATTCTATAAATAAAAACTACCCAAAGAGAAGAAAACGGGGAAAAAATGAAATTTCCGAATATTTAATTATTCTACTCTGTATAAATATAAGCGTACTCTTTTACCATTAAAAGACAAAACCCTTATTAATTTTGTGATTACATTTCCGTGTATTACATTTATGACAGACTGTAAAAAATCATGAAACGGATATAAATTTAAAAGCCCAAATTTTAAATTAATTTATTTCTATCGTTGATGTCTACTTAGTAAAAACGAGTTTCAATCATTAAGACATAAATACAACGTCATTTAATACATCCGCGTAAAACCATATCCATCTCATTGCATTTGCAAAGGACAAAGAAAGCAATTGAAACTTTAACGAATTATGTAATTATATTGAATCTGTATTTTATTAGTAAGCAAAACCATTGCAAACTTGAATTATTTATGTAATTAATTTTCTGTGCGTAAAATATGGGTTATAACACGTTTGATTACAGTAAAAGTAAGTCTCTTTGCAATTGCAAAACTATAAAGACAACAATCGCGAGCTTTTTCCGCGTGTGTATAATATCAAAAATAAAATATATATTCTTGTTCAAAATAGCACTATGAGTTTTAAATATTTATTCAGAACCTTATTTATTCAGAAACGAATACGACAATTTTACTAAAAAATATTTTTAAAACTTAAACGCGCTATTCAAGGAACTCGCGTTATCACTAAAATGCAATAAAAGATTAGATAAACCACTTTAACTGCTGTATGTATTTCAATAAGAAGGAATGAAGCGCGACCATTAACCTCGCGCATTGGGTAAGGATAAGCGATACGCTTTGCGATGCTCGTAAATAATATTGACCGCAGTAGTTTAAAACGCTAAGTATATAATAAAGCGCGCCATTACATCATTTAGCGGTGAATAATATTCGAGAATGCTATGGAATAATAACGTATTGAAATTATGTTATTTATATATATATATATATATATATATATATATACGGAAGTAATTAACGTTCAACATTCATTTTATTGTACGAAATTGACCATGTAGGTTAGAGTAAAGATTCATGCGCGATTCGTTATTCTTTCCTCAAACCAAGCAATGTGTAACATTCTACGTTCGTCATGTAAGATTTACCGCGGGTTGAATGCTTTGAATTAGTTTTACAAGTAACATAAAAGTTCTCAACCACAATATATTGCTGAAGCATCATTGTTTTGTGAAATACAATAAAGATTGAACGTTCTTCGATACAAGAGCTACTCTAAAGTTAATTAATTAAAAATTGAAGATACACTGTTGCAAACTAGTAAACTGATGGAGATTTAAGATGGAAAGGAAGCTTTTAATTCCGTTTGTTATGTTGGAAATGAGATTTCTAATAAGCGTTATATGACCTTAAGAAATGTAAGTATGTATGTTAGATTTCTTCGTTTGAAGCTGATAAAAATATTCAAATATTTGTAAACTACAATGTCTTAGTCATATATTTTTTTGTAAGAGGATAATGACCAGAAAATTTTTCGGTTAAAGTTCGAAGCATGTTTACCTTTAATAAATTATCTGTCAAGATTTTTTGCCAATCATTCTTACAAGTGTGGTAATAAAAGATAGGTAAATTATCGACGTAGAAATTAATATATACTTTTTGCTTATGTTGTTTTTTCATTTGTAGCTTTTGAAAAAGGCAAATACGGTTGCCGAAGCAATAAATAATTGATTAAATACTGTAATTTATTGGTTTTATTATTGAGGGCAGCTTCGTGGCGTAGTTTGTATGTGTCTGACTACTACGCCCAAGTTCCGGGTTCGAATCCCGACACGGCCCGCTTGATGTTTAGAACAGCAAGGGTTCGACAAAATTTCAAATTTTCCAGGTAAAAAAAACTCGCTTCCTGGCCAATGTAGTACCTTCGGGTAGAGCATTGGAAAATTACATGTAAGTTTTGTTATTGAACTATATCCCAGAATATTAATAATCTTTAGGTGTATTTTATTTTAATCATTAGATCATTTCCGCGCAGTTATAAATTTCGATTAATATTCGAAGCTTTTAGTGTCCTAAGGCGCCCACGTAGTCTAAAAGTTTTAATTCGAACCAAATCGAGCTGACCCAGCCTAACCGGCAGAGGCTGGAATAACATAACCGATAGAGGTTGGGCTAACTTACCTCTATCCACATCTCCATCTCCACATATCATTTGTTGTTAGTTCTTTTTATAAACTTTTCATTTTTAAAGCAATGTTCGTCATGGTACTTAGACATTTTGTGGCATTATGTTGCTTATGTGACAGTG
Source organism: Platerodrilus igneus (assembly GCA_036346225.1). Taxonomy (NCBI): domain Eukaryota; kingdom Metazoa; phylum Arthropoda; class Insecta; order Coleoptera; family Lycidae; genus Platerodrilus; species Platerodrilus igneus. Next base: position 4,605,465 of record JARFIW010001599.1, read on the forward strand.
GTTTTTACTTTTTACTCTTTTGCTGCAAATGCTCTTGGTATATTCCATAATTTTGTTTCCTTCTTTTTCATATGCAAGAGCCTTTGACGTTTTTTTGAAATATTTATAATCATATTTCATTTTAATAGTTTTTGTACTAATAAATCCCACCAATAGGGTTAGGCAGTTTCCTTTAAGAAATATAATTTTTAGGTTACATGCATTCTTGATCTAAGGTAGACTTACATTTGTGTCATATGTTGTTTGAATTTTTCTTAATCTTTTTTGGGAATTAAATCACTCAAAGTTGTTAAAATCATCTTTATTTACGTTTCGAGGAAAAGTTGTCAGATTAATTATGGAAGGTTTAAAAACTTAAGAATGATATCA